>OW569405.1:64997176-65736682 GCA_937654795.1 Cistogaster globosa | reverse complement strand
TATTGTATGGTTAATCATATTGCAATATATGGGCGCATATTTATGGGCACAATTCGTCTTTTCAATGTAGTTTCTTGCTAAGTGGAATTGCAACATGAAGTCCACCTCTCTCTGCGTTTCGCAACAAGAAGAATGTGTAAAAGGATAACAGGATAAAAGTTCTTGTAATATGTTTTTTTTTTATTGGCAATCACTATAAATTAATTTTTATATCCTTCCCCACGAAAAGTGGAAAAGGATAAAACTAAGTTTGTCATTCCGTTTGTAATTTTTATAATATCCATTTCCAACCCTATAAAGTACATATATATTCTGACATCTCATGCATAGCGAAGTCGATTGAGCGATGTCCGTTTGTCCATCTGTCCGTCCGTCTTAGTGTTGAAATTAAGTTTGCAGAGGAATTAATCAGACATAATGTCGAAAGAGCTGCTATTGGAAATCGGCATGATCGCTCCATGTCCTATGAGGCAGCGAGCGAAACACTACGTCTACGTCTAATTTTTTGACATCGTTTTGAACAATGAAGTAACTTCAATAAAAAAAAATAAAAAAATAAAAAAAAAAATAAATAAATAAAAATATGGTGCGATAGAGAATAAAAAACTAATAAAAAAACATCAAGTAAAAAGTTGCGGGCCTCTGAAACTTAAAATTTTTTTAAATGTCAATATGGGTATCATTTTAAAGCTTTTGAAGAAATTTTTAAAAAAATTAAAATTTTTCAAAATGCTTAACCCATTAAGAGACGATGGCATTTTTTTTTTTGTAAAATATGTGTACATATGGAGTACTGAAATTTTTTTCTTATATTTTAATTCTCTATCACCGCAATATTTGTTTTTTTCATAGGAGCTACTTCACTAAACTAGATTCATACATTAGTTTCGGCATAGCCGAATATAGCACTCTTACTTTTTTTAATTATCAATAATAAATTTATTTTTAACAATTTTCGTAAACAAGTTTAATTTGAGCTTTTTGCTCGTGCTTTCACTTATATAACATAGTTATTTTTCTCTTTAATTGGAATAAAAATCATGACCACAATTTAAATTAGTCATAATAATCATTTAATTAAAATGAGGTTAGGACGTTTATTCGAAGAAGATTAAGCAAATTTCGATAGAAAACTTGACTATTTATACCGCATACAATGTCCTGTTTTGTGTATTCTTAAGAGGTGCCTGCTATTAGTGACCTAAAAACTATTGACAAGTAGATTGTTTTGTAAAAAGGAAATAATCGTCTATATAAATTGTGTAACGAAATTAAAGCTCTTAAACTTGTGTGTAATTATTTTCTAATACTAGTCTGCTAGATTTTCGCTCTAGAAATATTGGGAAGGGGAAAAGTAAAAATAATTCGCTTAAAAACGTACACACATACAAACTGTCACAGTATTTTCTCATATCTTTTAAGTAAAACTATTTTCAATAAAGCAGATACAAATCTACATTATTTACAAAAATGCACAAAAATTGTAGACGCTTTGTTAATGATGTTATTACAACATTTGACAAAAGCAATGAATTGAATAAACCTTAATCTTACTTAATGTAAACATAGGGAATCTAGATGACTTATAAAATTTCTAATATTTCTTCCGCCTTATTACGGTTTTCGTTGTCGTGTCGAAAATCGTACGTACGTTTTTTTGAACGTCGCTAGAAAATTTTCTTTTGATTTTTATTTTATCCTTCTTAAAATTTATCTTTTGCATCTTTTTTTTCATTTTAAGTATAAAATAAAAATCGTAAAGCAGCTCAATCTGCTAGTGGAATTTATAGAGGAACATTCACACACAGCTAGATGCTTCATTGACTTTAAAGCACAAACACAAAAAAAAAGTGTTATATCCGCCCATGCCCAATCTTATATACTCTTCGCCATTTATATTAATATAGTTTAGTGAAGTAACTCAAATAAAAAAAAAAAAAAGGAAATATTGAGGTGACAGAATTAAGAAATGTAAAAAAAAATTAAATAAAAATGCCATCGGCTCTTAGTTGATTAAGCCTTTTAAAAAAAATATTAGTATTTATTTAAAGATCTCTTTAAAAGCTTTAAAAATATACCCATATAGATGTTTAAAAAATCTTGAATATTTAAGAGGCCCGTAGCTCGGAAATTATGGGCGAGCACCAATTTGTTTAATTTTTTTTTAATTCTCTATCGCCCCATACATTTGTTTTTTTGATTTGAGTTACTTCATTGTTCCAAACGATATACAAAATTTAGAGGTAGGCGTGGTGTTTAGCCTGCTGCCTCGAAGGACATGGGCCGATCTTGCTAAAATTGAAATTTTCTCTAGCTCATCTAGTGCCTTTGCAAAGTTGGCTTCAACACTATCACAGACGGACAGACGGAGACATCGCTCAATCGACTTGGCTATGCATAAGAAGTCAGAATATATATTATTAATGTGGTCGGACAAAATTAGTTATACCCTTTTTCCATTTTTTGTGGTCATGGGTATAATAAACATTCAAAGAGAATTGTATACTAAAGTTATGAAGTTCTTAAAAGAAATTGAAAGATTTAATAGACGAGCTTAAAAAGAAGATAGCTCAAAAAGCAGTTGCTAGTAATTAAAATGCGTTACGTTAATTTAAGGTATTTTTCTTACTTTAATACATACATAAGTTTGCAAACTGAATTAAAAGCTGGTCGTTTTGCTTTTAATTAATATTTTTAACTTTTAATTTATCACATAAAAAGTTACTAAAATAAATTTAATAACACTTCTTTTTTGTTCTATTACAAAGTACTTTACTGTCGAAAATTTTACATAATACGAAAAAGAAATGTTATTAACGACAATGACTTCGATTCTTCTTGAATTTCGTTTTCGAAAACTGTAATAAGGCCGAATGTTTGATTTAAAGAGTTAGGCTCTTAACGTCTTGAGCAGTCTCACAATGATAAAATTTAAAATATTAAATTATTAATTTTCGAAATGAGAAAAAACAACAAAAAAAAAAAACTATAGTAACAAATTAAAGCATTTTTAAAGAGAACACATAAATGTATGTAACTTTTAAGCCGGTAAAAAGTACAAATTCTTTACGATTATGCACAAGCTTTTATTACCTTTGGGTCCAACATTTTGTATACCAAACAGGTGCTGATTTATTAATTTTGTGGCAGTTGCTAAGCTTTTACCAGGCATAAACGATGAGCGCTTCTTTTTACCCACACTACTCGCTGGACTGCTTTCGCTTCCTAAATTTTCATGCGATTGCCTTGAGTCATCGAAACGTGCTCTTGGCTTTGCAAATGACTGACCTAACGAACTAACGGAATGTGGTGGTAATGCTATGGCGAAGCTTTGCTGGAATCGAGTTTTACGATGTTTTGGCACGGGATTTTCATTAAGACTTATATGGCTACCGCGATCATGAGCATCAAACGCACTTGGATAAACATCATCCATGGGACTTAGGCCGCCAGCTGCCAAATTTCGCAAAGCCGTATCACCAGAGGCGCTCTTTTTAACGTGAGCACGTATTTGGCCAGAGGAGGGGGTGGGCGGTAAACCGACCATATAACCGGTTGTTGTATTGCTGGGCGCATCTTTTTCCAACGGATTTATATACAAATTATCCATATCTATATCCAAGGCACACATATCGTCGTTAAAATCGGATGTAAGATCACCTTGTGACAAAAATGGGTGGGTTTGACAACTGGCATACGTATCCGAACTGTCTACGCTCGCCAGATCGGCATTGTTGTTATTTATATTTAAATTATTTAAATTATTGTTGCTGTAATTGTTCCCTAGCGTTGGTAGTACAATTTGTTGGCTTGTGCTCATTGACAGCGGATGGCAAGTTCCCAGAGATGTTGTGTTTAAGTTGTTGTTGAAGTTGTGATTGAAGTTGTTTACAGCGGAGTTGATACTACTGTTGGTTATGTACGGTGGATATCTTAAAGGTGTTTCTACTGGCAGAGCTATTGTCGATGTTGTAGTACCGTACGATGATGAGGTCGATGACGATTGTGATATTGGCGCAGCACCAGTGGCAGTGTATGGCATTGTAGCTTGTATAACACCTCCGCTGCCGGCAGAATAACACAATTCTGTTTGTGTTGTTCCTGTCGTTGTTTGATGTACTCCACTCAAATGTTGTTGTTGCTGTTGTATTTGGCTTGACACTTGAAGTGCTGTTGGTATAATTGCCACAGATGGCAGTGGTTCCGTTGCTGTTGCTGCTGCCAATAAACCGTACGGAAGTGTTTGCTGAAAGTCACGATTTGCCGCTTGACGCATTTCATAACAAATCGGTTTGTGGAAGTCTGATGTTGGAAGTGAGATGACACCTTCGGCATCTGTAAACTCCTTGAAATCCTATAATGAAGAATAATATTGACAATAAGTTAATGATGACTCAACGATGCATTTCATTTTGTGTGTTTTTATATTAAGTAAAGCTAACATCTGCAGATTTTAAATTTATTGTTGTGGGTGTGGGTGCTAAAATTTATTGAAAATCTTAACTTAAATTTGAACATTGTAAATCGATCTTTTGGCGCTTTTTATTGGAAAACTTATGGAAGCCCAAAGTGTATATAGAAATGCTAAAATTATTAAATATTTCTTTACACAATCCTAAAAACAAACAATTATGTTCTTATGGGGGAAAAATGTTATATTACTTGTGTTGTATTTTGTTTGTAAAATATGTAAGTATATTGTAGGACTGAGTCGATTTATTGGGTAAAAAAAATTAAATTTTTATTTGGTTCGCTCTGATTTTTATTGAATTTTTTTTAAATGAGCCTGTAGGCCCAACTAACTTATGTGAAGTAAGTGTAGAATTTATTGCTCGATTAAAGCAAACCTACAAAATATTGTACGATTTAAGTATTCACTTTCAATTCATTAAGCTGTTTAATTTTCTTTTTAAAATAAAAATAAATGAAATAAAACGGGTGGTAGTCTTCTAACAGATAATTGTGTTTAATTTATTAATTTCTTACAATAGTGTTTTATCTTATGTTAAAGAAATAGTTTATTTTAAAATTATACTCTTAAATGTTGCTTAAAAAATACTAAAGAAAGACTAGTATGTTGAGGTAAAAGTATTTTAAGGAGTTTCATTCCTGTTATTGTTTAAATTAATGTGCAACACATAGAATTAATCTAAAATCTACCAAAACCATTTATTTTGTTAAAGAAAATAATTAAGGAAATAAATAACACTTGCATACATTTGAAATAATTTGATTAACTTACCTTTTAATTTAGGAATGTCCTTAAATTGTCAAAAGTTTCTTTTAGTAATTTTTTATGGAATTTTTGACGGAAGATTCATAATATTTTTTAAATAAATAATTAGTTTTCTACAAAATACAAATATTTAATTTTACATTTAAACCTAAAAAAATTGTTGCTGATACTTAATGATTCAAACGTACATTTAATTATGTAAAATATGGGCTTCTTTAAATAATTTTCTTCTGGAGAAATATAAAAATAAATAGCAGCTCCTTCATTTCATAATCAAAAAGCCTATTTTGCCTTTCAGAATATAAAGTTACTTATTGCTATTTTTTTATTCTTGTACAAGTTCTTTTTATCTATAAAATTAGTATAAACTAATACTAAACAGAGCATTTAAGGTCACCTTAAGAAAAAACCCTGAGTAAAGTAAAGTTATTGTTTATTATTTGCGTTCTCAAATTAAGATTTGCTGTAAAGTTTTCTTAAATATCCTTTTTGTAAGAAATATTATTTATTATTATTATTTTAAATTATCTGCTGACCACGGACTAATAGCAGAAATTAATAGAAAAGTAGTGATTAGCTGTTTTAGACCAGAGCTGTTACCAGAATTTTAAAAAATTAACAATCAATTCTCTCAAGTGAGTTAAGGAAAGATCGAGATTTCTTCTAAGCTTAAATGCTAAATGAAAGAGACTACTTGCTAGACAATAAAGGCTTAGTGAAGCATGTGTGATAAGAAAGGACTTTTGCAAATGAAGGTAGATATGGAAAAAAATATTAAAGTCGGCAAATAAATACTTTATGGTACAAAAGCAGTGAACGGCTATTATTGCCTCGACTGTAGGGAGAGAGAAAATATAAGCATAAATCAGAAACAAATGTACAGCTGATGGATTGAACTGAACCATTTGCATTAAAAAAAACTAACGAAAGAAATGAATGTCGCAGCTGTTTAAAAACATGTTAGGAAGCTTAAAACATTAAAGCGGACTACCTTGTTGTTTACTAATTTGCAAGAACTTTGTGACAATTTATTAGAACGGACTTTCCTTATGATATGCGAAAATGGGAGCGATACAAAAAATTATAACTTATGATCAACAAAAAGAAAACGTCATGTCATTGCTTTAAACGCGTCAAAAATACTTTATTTAGTAAAACTTTTATCAGTAGATTTGTTATCAATCTAGTGGTCGGTTTTGGATGGTGAGCTTTTTAAATCTCTTAAACCTGCTTGCCTATAAATTAGACTAAAACATGAGATTTCCAATGCTCAGAAGCAAGAGGGTAAAAACGCAAAGCTTTCGAATGAACGGAAATACAAATAGGACTTTCGGTTTTGATTTCTTTTACTCGAAGCTGCTTAAGACGTTTTAACGTTTTTATTTAAAAAAAGTATAGTATAACAGTACAGAAGAGTTGTAAATTAAATTATAGCATTTCTGTTTTAAATAAAGTTTAAGATAAGCGTGACCATTTTACTTTTTTTGAAATGGTTTTTATTTGGCCTTAAAAAAACAGCACATCAATTGCACCTTAAAACGTTACTACAAGAAAGTTACCACATCTTCACTTAAATTATATTAAACATTTTTCAACGATATTTATGAAATATGGCCTAATTGGCATAAGGCCATGGCGCGCATTGGTTGAGGTTCATAGAACGAGCGGCCAAAAATAGAAGAAGTTATCGAAGGACAATAAAACTTGGCACATCGTCATTTTTTGTTTGAGTCCAGAAAAAAATGAAGAAATCAGTATGATCCGCCTACTTTTACGCCCACCTCCCATAAAAAGTGAAATCTAAATCGAAGCATTTAAAATATTCAGAATTATTTGTATGAAATTTGAAAAACATCCGCCCACTTTTACGTCCACTTACCATACAACTTTTATTACAAACGTTGCATAACTCCCTTGATTTTTAATGCATCGACTCAATTTTTACAAAAAATAAATAAAATAATTGTGGAATGGCTCCCGAAAATATAAACCTAATTCGCATACTTTAACGCCCGCCCATCTCCAAAAGAAAAAACAAACAGAAAAAAACATGAATTAGTAATTAAGTGTTTTGATTATTTTTTAAACATATTTTCGTACTCCAATTTTTTGATTTGCAGTTTTGAGCGAAATTCTAATTATAAATGGATGCGAAGGCAATAAAAGATTATGCATTACGTCTTTATTAGTGGCTACACGTCTAATTCTTCGCTTTATTATTAACATTATTGACTAGTTTGTATATTATATTATGTAATAATTTTAAACAGTAAAGAATTATGGGAACAACTACATGCATGAAAAAAATTCATGTTTTGTTATTTTATCACTTTATCACTTTATCACTTTATAGTTTTTATTGTTTTTTCTCGGAAAGGAGCGGGTAGGAGCAGCTGAACTCTTTTAACTTTTAGCTGAGACATTAAGCTTTAATTTCACATCTTGTGTTAATCACACTTAAAAGATGCAGTCCACTAGAGCTGATGAACATTGAAGTTTTGATGTTGTTTGTTTGTTTTAGGAAATTTTTGTTAAAGCACTTTTTCCATTTTTTTAATGCAAGTCCCATCTATGACAATTGTCATTTACGAAAAAATACAGCAAAGTAAAATAATAAGTTTACTGTAATTGTACCAAAACATTGAATATACAGTAAATTTGCATGCCGTTTAAGCAAGCGAACTTATATATATACTTCGAGAGTGTCTGTCCAAACAAATAATGAATATATCAGCCTAATAAATCGGAATTTTAATATTTAGATATCTGACAATAAAATAAAAAAAAAAAAAAAAATAAAAAAAATTAGCCAAATCGGCGAACATGAAAAAATTAATTTTGCCACTCTTCACCAATGTGTGGCGCACTATGAGATTTAGTCTGTCAAAAGTGGCATGCGTATCAAAAAAGTAGGATAATTTGTATTTTTGACAAATCTACTCGATTTGCGAAACTTTTAAGAAATTTCATAAAATAATAGTTTTTATAAGATCAAGGTTGCATTTTTCTAGCGGATGATGTAATTAATCAGTAGCCTTTATTGCCTCATTGTTAAAGTCTCTTAAAAAGTGGCGAATTCATTAGCTTTGGCTGTTGCCCATAATATCGAACTGCATACATATAAAAAATTACACAAATATTTTTTTAGCTGCTTAGGAACTTAAAACAATAATGCAAGACAAAAAAAGTATTGAAATAATTTTTTTATTATAATCTGACTGATCATTTAATGGCATCTATTTTTTTAGATATTAATTCCGGCATATGGCCGCCACGGCTACGAGTTACAATTACAGTCTAATTTTTGAGTACCCTTTCCATTAAATCTGAAGGTATAGCGTCAATGGTGACTTTATTATTGGCTGATAATGCTTCAATAGTTGCTGGTTTGTTGGTATAAATCAATAACTTAATATAACCCCATAAAAATTCATACAGGTCACACAAATGAAGTGGGCAGTAAACAGGATGAAGTTGCCACCGTGTTGATTTTGCATTAATTTAATTGTTAAGCCCAATGTATGATAAGTTGTGCCTGGTTGGAACCAAATGTAGCTCATGTTGAGGTCACCGTTTTTTAGAAAAAAAAAAAACTTAGTCAGCATGGCTCGATAGAGCTCGCCATGCATCGTAACGTTAGCTTCTGACTCCTTTCTGAAGAGATAGTGACAATCAATCAATTCTATTCTATAAATTTTGCTTATGGATGTAATGGTTTCTTTGATAAAAATACTCTATGAAATTCGTGAACAGAGTTGTTTATTCATTTCAAAGTTAAGTTGCACAATTCGGAAGCTCTGTTTCGGCGTTAAATGATTCAGGATGACTTGCCAAATCTCACTGAACAGAAATGTCAACACAATTTGAAATTCTCAATCTTCAAACCATATTTATTGATAACGGTAGTTCTCATGCAGCTAAAAAATAAACAGTATATGCAGGATGACATTATTGGCTACGGCCAAAAAGAACAAATTCGCCATTTATAGCACAGAGTAATTGTTTTACCTGGGTCGTGTTTTGAAACTTGAGATTTCTCAACAACCTTAATTATTTTTAATTATTCGAGGTTCTTATATGTGTTTTCAAATGTAATTTTGAGTTACTTAATTTCAAATTTTGAAAACCCATTAAATCATTTACATCTCAATTGGAATAATAACTCTTCGATTGAAGTCTAGTTTTAAAATAACAGACTTTGTTAAATAATTTGTACACTTAGTTTTTCAAATAAAAAAGTTCAATAATATTAAAAACATTTTTTTTAATTAAATTATTTCTTTTTATTAAAACTAATAAAAAATAAAAAAAAAATAATTTTAATGTGTAAAATACTTAAAAGTTTAAATATCTATTATTCATACAAATAAATTAAAGCATTTAAATTTCCTTGCAGCTAAAATATGTTAAAAAATATTTTTATAATTATGACAGCTTTTGGTATGGTGTTTAAAAAAAAAAGAAAGATGTAACGAAAATTTCTTGTATTTTTGTTTGTCTTTTATTAACTAATTTAATTAAAATAATTTGCATTTAATATATTTTATTACTACAACTACATCAATATGCAAAATTCTTAAACAATCGTTATGAAATAAATGTCAAGCACAAAATAAAAATAATAAATCAAATAAAAGTCTAAAATTAACTAAATAAATTTATATATTAATTTTTTATTTTAAAAACATATTTTTTTTACTTCAACTAAAACACAAAAGAAAAAATAACTTTAATTTAATAATTGAAAACTAACTACATAATTATTGAATGTTGTTGTATTGTGTATAAATTAATATATCGTTGTCTAACATTTATATACTTTTTAATAAATTTAGTAAATAATTTTTAATTAATTAATTGTTTACATTCATGTCTGCATTTTAACTTTAGAGTACACAGATATGTACATATGAATAAAGTACGCTTTAAGGCATTTAATTAAATGGTTTTGATTTTATTATTTAGTTAAATATATGTTTAAAATTTAAAGTAATTTGTATTTTTATTAGAGTTATTTCAATTTACACTTATAGATTTTTATCATGGAATTTGCCTAAATTTTATTGTTATACACTATTTCCTCGTAATGGAATACATTCGCCTTGACATCTTTGATATCCCTTAAAAAATAAAAACAAATAAATAAATGAAATTAAAAATAATATCTTGAAAACACAAACAAATAAACTAAAATTGATATACACACATTAACGAGGAGCAGATAAACTATTTAAAATTAATTTACATTAATTGCATTTAATTTAAGACCGCCCATCAATTAAGGACAAAAAAGCATTTAATAAAAACGGATTTAGCCATTTTAGTAGATAACGTAAAAGTAAAAAAAAGGTTTTTAATTGATAAATTAAAAATTACGATGATTCAAAAGGTGAAAGTGTAATTATCGCAGAAATACTTGTTTATTATCTTAACAATTTTACAATAATACAGTAAAGGAGTCATTTCTGTACATGAAAATTTTAATATTGTGATCGATATGGAATACAAAAAACCTATTCTTGGAATTTTTGTCCTTCTATCTGTCTGTCTGTCTGTCCGCCTGTGTTCGGTTCTTGTAAAAACTGCTGGATTGATTTAAATAAAATTTTGTAAAAACCTTGTTTAAAATAAAGAATACTTTTTTTCATAAAAATATATAATTTCGTAGAGAAACTAGAGATACAAATGTGAGAGTACCCAATTTTACCGATGTAATGGTACTAGAACAGTTGTCAGTACATTTTATTTTTGTGGATTAGACTGTTTACACTGTTTACAGAACTCTACATCAAATGTTGACAAACACATTTTATAAACTTAAAATTTAAGAAATTATAAATGATACGCGGGCGAAGCTGTGGGCACTGCTAATATTCAATAAGATGAGTTTTTCTATAAAATTATTGCAAGAATAAAAAATCTGAATACAAAACAGATACGCGGGCAGAGAGTCATCGAACTGTAAAACTGTAATGCATACTCGCCTTTGTAAAGTCTTAATTGTCTGTCTATAACTGTTTAAAGGATAAGTCAATATACATTAAATTGCATTAACTTTGAAGACGTAGTAACACAAGCTATGGGTAAACTCCCTGAATGTGCCAACAACGGTTCAAAAGATAAGGCCATATGTATCAATTAAAGTTATTTTAAATATATGAGTCGGAGAGTACCGTTACTAACTGAACAACCTTTGCAGATGACAGTAGGATATGCCATTCATTTTCGCTTCGCAGTAGACTTAGCCTTCGGGAAATTGAGGCTATGAGAAAGCACATTGATGATGCCCTTAATCGCGACCTTTTGGTAATTTCCGAATGGAGCCTGGCGAACAGGGCTTGGTTTAACGCTTATAAAACCCAGTGCTGTGTGCTTTCGCACAGGCGTACTGCTGAACATGCTACGTCATCTGTAATTATGGCTGATGTATATATTAAGGAATAAGAAGCTCTCGATGTTCTTGGCATGAAAATTCAATGCGATGTTCGTTGGAACAAGCACATTTTTCACGTTGCAAAAGAAGCATTCAAGAGCCTAGGTTTTCTGAAACAGTGTAAGAAATACTTCACTCCATCCGATCTCCTTACTACCTATGTCACCTTTATCAGACCGAAAATGGAATACAACTCTCATGTATGGGCCGGTGCTTCAAAGTCTATTTTGGAGTTACTCGGCCGCGTACAGGTGAGAGCGAAGAAACTCATCGGTGACAGTAGGGTATCCAGCTCTATTGACTCACTGGAGCATCGACGCAATGTGGGGTGTCTTTCACTGTTTTATCGTTACTACAACCGGAATGTGTTCTTACGAAATCAGGGAACTTGTTCCTGAAAACCGTAATTTCATACGCGCAACGCGATCTGCATCAAGAGCGCATTCCTTTGTGGTCGATTGGCCAGTGAATCGCACAACGCATTACAGAGAAAATTCGGTTTTTAGCCGAACAGTTTGTATGTGGAATAAAATCCCTGCATAGGCCTTTCCTGCCACTTTTAATGTGCAAAGATTCAAATCAAATGTTTACAAGCACTACTCCCTCTATCCCCCATCCCACAACCTAATTCCCTAGTTCTGGCACAATGCATTGCATAAGTAGCGGTCATCCCCTGAGTGCTGGTCCTAATTAAAAAAAAAAAAACGTTTTCATCATTCCTCTTCTTAATAAAGATCAAATAAAATGGAAATTTTGTAAATTACAATGTTATGGTTATTTAGGAGTGATGAAATTGCTAACTTTTTTCGCAACTTACACAGATAAAATATATCTTCCACTGCCAACTGCTAACTGCCAACAAAATAACGAAGGATATGTGTTTTTCTTTTTTTTAATGAAATTCGAATAGGGAAGGGGTAAGAGTTTTACCACCTTTAAGTCCATTTAATTTTAAAATACGTTTTATTTATTTAAATATATTTTGTTTGCCAAAAAGGGTTTCTTTATTTTAAGGGCGTAAAAAAGGTAAGGAGAAGAGTAATCTAATAAAAATTAAAACATGAAATTCGTTATGTCTTTTGGATGTCATGGGATATAGCAAAACTTAGAACTTAAGGATTAGTAGGCTTTAAGAAGGAATCTCTGAGATTATGTAGGAAATTTTTTAATAAAGTTGTTCTCAAGCTATTTTAAGAAAGGGAAACAGTTTGGCTCAGAGTTATAATCTGTTTAAAACATTTGACGGTAGCTGTCGTAAGACGAAAATCGTACGTTATTACCTTTTTTTAGTTTTATGTTATTTCAAATTATTTTCTTCATAAACACGTCAGTCATGACGAAATTATACGCAAATAATTCTAAGCAAAGTAGGAAAATAAAAAAGAATATCATGACAATTTAAAAATATTCCTTTTTTATTTTTTTATTTCACATAATAAATACTAACTAAAGGTAACCTAATAGATTTCTTTGATTTTAGTGAGATTTTTTTAATTGCAAATATACGACACAAATGATCCTAAACAAAGTAAAAAATAGTATGTCTGAATTAATGGAACTATAAAATTGGAAATCATCCTGATTAAAATTTTTTGAATATTTTTTAAATGTTACTGACAAAAGTAGGAAATCAAAAAAACGGCCTTAAAGATTCTTTTTGTTTTTTAGCTAAAAATGTAAGAACTATGACATGAGACATTCATAAAGGAAACGGATTTGCACTTCTTCTTTATTTTAGTATTCCTTTTTTCCTTTAAAAAATCCAAAAATATATAATTTGATACCAAGAATCCAAACCAAAGTAAAAAATTTCAAAAAGCACGAAATAGTACTTATTATCTGGCTAAAAAGTTTCTTTTTTGTTTCTTTGCTAAACACAGTTTGGGGCTGAAAATTAAATGCAAATGCTCACCCTAAGAAGCTAAATATTAATTGGGATCACTTTATTGTTTAGAAAATTTTTATTAAAAAAATATTGTACAATTTAGGTGAAGGAAAATAAAATAAAATGTAAAAATAGTTAGACACATTTAATTTTGAAGAGAAGAATTTTTATTAAAATCACCAAGAACTAATTAGCTTTGTTTTTATTAATGTTACGTGATAACAATTGCTAACGAAAAATGTGGATTGACTTAATAAAGATAATAAACAAAGAAACGTTATATTTAAAAGCTATAAACGTAAGCGATAACTTTATGCTGCTGCACTCTTCTTCAGTTTTTTTTACAAAGTTAAATAAATTTAGTGTGTGTCATGACTAAACACGATTTAGGAATCCCTACAAAATTCTGAAAATAAGAAGCTTTCGAATGTCTTATGTAAAAATAATCTACTAAAATAAATAAAATTTGTTGATATCAATAACTAAAGTAAAAATATGTAGAGAATGTTAAAAAAATCTACAAATATGTTGCATTTATTGTTGTTATTAGTTCAAATGGTTTTGCGTATTTTATAACTACTTGGGTAAAATTTGGAACTTTATGTATCTGATTTAAACAGTAACGTTATTGTTAAAATGTACAAAAACATAAATATAATTATAAAAAAAATAAACGAAAATAATCATTAAATTAAACCACGGGAAAAATCTTTAGCTTATTTAAAATATTTGTGAGAAGTTTCCTGAAGAACTAAGTGAGCGGTAGCAAAATGGCCATCGAGACGTGCTTTCACCATCAATAACCATTATCGGTGATAAAATCATCGGATAAAATATAGCACGAATTTTTAAAAAGAAAATAATCTTTATATTTAACAACAAATTAAAAATGCAAAAATCTAATAAGAACTAATGGCGATTTCAGACGACGTGTATTCATTGTCAACTGAAGTGGCAGTTGACAGACATCAAGTTGGTAGATTCAAACACAACTTATGTACATACATCAGCAAAAACTCACACTTGTTGCTTTCGGCACTTTTTCCTTTATTTTCAACACCTTGCAAGTCACAGCAAAATGTAAAATGCTCTTAATAAAAAAATGTTAGTTGTTTTTTGTGTATAAATTTTACTTGGGGTAGAATAACATGTAATATGTCAAATACACATCGTCTTAAATCATTTTATTAACGAAACAACTCTGTTTACAGAAATTTTCAAAGACCAATAATTATTTGCAAAACCTTAGGGAGCAAAACAAAAAATTCAATTACACAAAATTTAGATATTTTCTAGCCATTTGGTGAGACTGTTAAAAATTTTTAAAACTGAAAAAAAATTTTTTACCACTTTTTATAAATAAAAAACATCTATGACACCCGTCTCTATCATATGTTTTACGGCCCTATAATTCGTTGGCGTAGGTGGTGGACGTGCCAGTTGTGTCATTGTATAATTTTTGTCGTGGAATGTGCAAACTCGATCCTGAAATTTTTATATTTTATTATACACATACTTACATATAAATAAAAGAAACTAGTTGATATTACTAAGTCATTATTGATGCCTATGTAAAATAATACTCAAACCCAAAAATTAAATTCAACAATTACTTAAAAAAAAGAGACGCAAAACAGCTTTAAAAAAACTCAGCATAAATAATTCTATACATGTGTATGTATTTATATGTATGTATGTATATTTAATAGTGTGCATTATCAATAACAGTACTTTAAGCTTTTTTACCTTTAACCCACATACATACAAGAAAACATGCACGCATAATAATACAAAGTAGACAATAGAACACCACAATAAATAGACATTTACCGTAAAAGGAAGAGACTTGTTTGTATTTACATATTTAATATTTATGTATGTGTGTAAGTATATTTTTAATATAATTGCAATAATGCTGAACGTTAGCACATTGTTTTAATTTAAATGTGTTATTAATGTGTATTGTAGTATAATTACGATTATTTAAAATAAATATAAATGTTTCTTGTTTATATTTGTTGGCAACCGAAACTGTTATAAAGTGATACTCGACGACGATAATAAATCTAAATTAAATTTTTTTTTTCACAAAACAAACCGTTCATTTTAGTAGCCGATTGTAATCTAGTGTCATTATTTTAATAAAAAAAAAATATAATTAATTGTTCAACGTAACGATCGTACGATTCCGCAAGCATTAAAAAAATTAAAAAGAAAAATGTTCCAAACATTTTTTCCAATTTTTAAAATTTTTTGCTTTACATTAACTTTTTCTTCTTTATTAAAAAATCGCATAAGGAAACAATCACAGGTATCGGTTGCCAACATTGAAGCTTATGCAGATTCCAAATATTCTAATGAAATTTGTGTACTGTTAGCTTGATTAAAATTGAAAATAGTTAAATAAATAATTTTCTTAAAATCCACTTTCCTATTTTTTTGTTTTCATTAAACGTTGTGTTCAATTTGGTTATAAATAATTAGTTTCAGTGATGTGATCTTAGAATTTAATGAGCGAAACAGTCTACTGAATTGTCACAACTTTTGTTTTACTATATTCGTATTTCAAAACAAATATGCAATTAATCGTCATTTATTGACAGATAGAACTTACGGAAACGCCAACAAAAACGTTATTTTAAACAACGCGACAGGATTTTAATATTTTAGTTTTGCATTTCTTAAGGTAAAATCTAATTTTCTGTCAAAAATTATGTTATTTAACTTTCAATTTTAAGGAAGTGAAGGATATTAAGCAATTTGTGTATTTATATGCCAAGGCATATAGATAGCAGATCTTATTTGTTGATAATCAATTTTACGAGGCAGAAACTTGTCATTAAAAAAATCCTCACAACCTTTTATGATTGTCAAGAAGATTCTTAAAAAAAAGAGGAAGAGAAAAACACATTTTTTAAAAAATAGAAAATATGTATTCATTTCCTATTATTCCTCATTTTTTCTAATATTTTCCATTTTAATTTACTTTCTTTCCTTTCTTATTTAAAAAAAAGGCACAAAATGAGTCGTAAACTGAACAGTAATAACACTCGTTTTAAAGGTAAAGAACTTTATAAAAATTAGGCAAACACAAGTTTCTTTATTTCATGATAGCCTGCTTCTCACTAGGTATCAATTACAATTTAGATATTTCCCTTAAAAAAAACGCCACCCCACCCGTGCTGAAAATATATTCAAGCCAAGAATAAAACCAGTGAAAAGAATTATACTCACAATGTCGCGTTCTACAGAGAGAGAGGTTCATGCTAGTACAGATAAAAATCTATGTCAAAAAGATGAAGTTGTTGGAGTTTCACATACTACGTAAAAGATCGTTGCCTTTATTCCATGTTTGAGGCTGATACGACATGGCCTATTGTGTGGTGTGAATATCCTCCTCTATTTTTTATTTATTTTTTATTTTTGTTAGTTGATTCAAACATTTGCCATTGTCACTACATGACTCTGATGGTAGGTACGGTTTCTACTAGTGTCAAACTGCAGCGCGATCGATACCGCATTGGAGACGCTTAAGTTCTACAATTAAAAATGAACTATATAGGACAAATATTTGATTTTGATCTATGCCATAGTTTCATCATTCGTGACAACATTAATTAGGGTCAGAGTTTATAAAGTTGTTTCTTAATTAATTTTGTTAACACGATAAGGTGATATTCGCTGTTCGGCTCGTATACTGACACATTAAATGTAGCACTTAAATTCTGCAGAGCAATAATGCAATAACATACACCAAGCAAAAGTGACCACAGTTATGTCAAGGACAAAGAGACTTATCTTTATTAAATTTTAGAGAAAAGGTATACGACACGACTTTGAAAGTGGGAGGATAAAAAAAAAACGTGATCAAGAGATACTTCATAGCAATGAGCGAGGCAAAATGAAAGATCGGAAACAAAGGTAAAGACTGACAAATACAACAAAAGCGTAGTCAAATGTAGACTTTTGCGCAATTAAAGCCAGGAACTAAAAATAATTATTATTTTTGAATTTGATTTTTAATCGTTTTAAACTGAATTGTCATAAAAATGGCAAAAATAATTGTTCTTTCGCTATTTCATCTAAAGTAGAGAAGATGGCATGTCATAGACATGCGGACATAATATCCATGGGCTTTATGTTGGACTCAAAAGTGAAAAAACTACCGTGGACATTATGTCGCTTTGAAAAACGTCATTGTATCCATGAAGATTTTGTGGTTTTTAGTATGGACATAATGTGACTTATGAATGAGTCATAATGTCTGCACTTAAAACAACAACAGCTTCGCTTTTTAAAAATTTCCTTCATAGCATAAAATATACCTATAATATCCCTGGACACTATGACTCTACGCTGATGGACACTTTGTCGCATCGTAGCGTGACATGCCATCTATAAAACATCCATTTATTTGAAATAAGCTGAATAGCGAAATTACAATTACATCTATCATATTCATGACAAAACAAAAAAAAAAAAGGAAAAATAATTAATATTTATAGCTCCTGATTTCAATTCCACAAAAATCCACATATTTTCCGTGGGCATTATGTCCGTTATGACATGCCATCCTTTATAATGATTTTGTTGTTGTAAAATGTACATCTAACGAATCTCATACGAGCAACAGTATCGACTGAATTGAATTATTTGCTATGTCGTGTTAGCATAAATTTAAAAAGACCAGTCGTATATAGGACTCTTCTTCGGACCTTAAATGGAAATTACCAAAATGGCATCTTTTTTAATAAACTTTTAAAAATGGTTATCACTCCAAATATATCTACTGATATGCCCAAGTTTTAGTAATTTGCTCATAGAGCTGCCCCAGGTAGCAGTAAAAATATTTCATCGTACTTTTATTGTAGTTTGCGTTTTGAAAACTATAGAGAGAAATGAAAAACTTTACAGGTTGCCAAGAGACCTCACTAAAATAGAATCATATAGACCCTTAAGTCATTTCTCAAATGTGCTCAAGCTGTTTAAAAAAATATTGTTGGCAAAAAGCCAACAGTGGTTATATCGGACTAAGAAGGAAAGATACGCTTCCTTGGTCAAACATGAAGAAAATGTTATAAGTATTTACAATAGGGATGCAAAATTAATTAATGTCTAGCAATTGCTGGAATAAAAAATAAGTTTAGGATTCGAACTTCAAATATAATTGAAAACTCAATATATAAACTTAAAAAAATTAACGATTTTTATTTTATTTGTATTTTTTTATGCAGAAAAAAACTCCAAAAATTAAAATAATTTCTGCAAAAAAAGTAAAATTACGAAAAAAGAAATTAAAATAAGTAGTTGATATCTGTAAAAAAATATAAAGATCGAAAAATAACAATTATATTTTGATTTATTACGGTTCCTGTTCAAAGCTAACCGCGAGGGACGTGAGAAATTACGAGACATGGTTTATTACGAGATAAGACCTTTAGTGTTTGCATTTTGCACACCTGAAATTGATGTAGAGGAAAGCTAGTACTTCTGGTCATGATTGAATAATGCTCGACACACATTTAGGAAGGAAAGCGAATGTGGTATTTTAATGCAATCTTTGAGGTGACGCAGGTGCTTAACTATCACTCGGTAAAGGAATATATAATGTTTAGAATGCGTTATGAAAAAAAATCCACTATTACTAGTAAATATCCTTTTTATCACTTAGGAACACGTGAGATTAAAAGTAGATTTAAAGCCGTAGAGAAGTTTGCTTCAATATCCTATCTCTTTTCTTTTTTTTATAAAAACTGGCTAACCAATCTTAATATTAAACATTTCATTGTTTCAACCACTTAAAGTTTCATACCTTAAAAAGTGTGTTTATTACTTATTTCACGAACATTTCAATATTAAAATTAATTTACGTACAAAATGCTAATATATTAAAATTGAAAACCCTGTAGACTGCTATCTGTATGCTCACAAATGTTCTTTTATTGGCAATATATTATGTAAATAATAAAAAGTATGTTTTAGATACCTTTGATGTGCAAAAACAGCATTCGAATTCCACAGGTACATCTTGATCATAATTATCCATGCGTTGATTTTGCAAATTTTCAAGAGCCACCTGGCGGCGTAACTCTGCCACTTCCTACAAAACGTGTTTTTATGTCATTTTTCTTTCTCATGTATTTAATGTAACGAATATTATATTTTTATAATTAAAGAATTAAAATAAGTTTATATAATTAGAAAAAGTAATAGAAGAAAGTAGAAAATTTAAAATGCAATAACATAAGAAGGAGTATCGAAAAAATGCGTAAAAACATACACATAGAACACACATGAATAGGAATATAAATATTCATACACATTCTCCTAGTAAAAAAGAAACATAAGATAAACATATAGAAGATAAAAAAATATAATTATTTTTTATTTAAAATTTAAAGATACATTCACATAGTAAATTTAAAGTACGAACACTTTTATATGAAATGACTATATGTGCGGTTTTTATATGTTGCAATTTATAACACATACAGTGAAGTACAGTACAGTGATAAAATAAATAAAAAAATATTCGGCGAACACGTTGCATGAATTGTTTTTAATTTTTTTTTAATTTATTTTTTACTTGTTTTTCTTTCTTTCTTTTTGGATAAAATTCGCCGGAAATAAAATAAATATTGATACTTATATCTAGTGTAGCAACTTTCTTATTTGCTTTAAAAACGGCACACTTCTCGGTTTAGATTTCTATCAGTCAAACCAATCAATAAATTATTTATGTATTAAGCCCAAGCAGCCATTAGAAGAAATAAAATTTGATAAGCAAGCATGGAAAATTAGAAAGTTGGATGCGTTTGGTCACTTTAAGAGAAAGAGAAATAAGATTAAAAAAAAAAATTATGTCGAGTTGAAAGTGGAAAACGCCTATTTACTGTTTGAAGCCGTAATAAAGAAGAACTCTTCTACAACGTCTGCGTTGATATTTAAATACAAATTGATTCTTTGAGGCAATAAAGTAATATCTCAAAAAATTATAGTCAAAGTAAAAATTATTCACTGATTTTTCTTAAATTTTGAAAACTTTAATATCATTATTTCAATATTTTTTCATCATATGACTTCTTTCCATTAAAAAAAGCCATATATTTGGAAATCAATATGTCATTTATGCAAAGATATCATGAATTTTTCAAGATGTTTCAGTAATACAAGCATACTGTCAAGAGAGTTCCGGCAATAAGATAGAAAACAAGTAAGAGTACCATATTCGATTATGCCGAATCTTTTATACCCTTCACCATGGCAGTGACAGGGAATTATTGTATTATTATTATTTTGCATACATCGGTTACTTATGGGTTAACCATTTTTAAAACATTTTCTATTTCCTAAAAGATCTCTTCAAAAGATTTTAAATGATACCCATATTGACATTTGATTTTTTTTATAAAAATTTCAGAGGCCCATAAATCGGTAAATATAGGCGATCATTAATTTTTTCACGTGTTTTTTTATTAACTAATTGGTTAATTTTTTTATTAGAGTTACTTCATTGTTCCAAATGATATGGAAAAATGAGAGGCAGGCATGGTGTTAAGCCCTCTGCCTTGAAAAACATGGACCGATAAGCAAGATTTCAGTAGCACTTTTTTCGACACTATGTCTGATCGACTGTCGTATTTAAATTTTCTCTAGCTCATCTAGTGCCTTAGAAATATTGATTTCAACACTAACACGGACGAACATTGCTCCATCGACTTCGATATGCATTCGGGGTCGAAAATGGATTTTGTAGAAATTGTGAATGGAATAACAATCATAGATATACCCATTTTCACCTGTGGTGTAGGGTACAATAGTAGCACTGAAATAACTGAAAGAATTTAAACGGTTTTAGCTTTTTTGTTGCGTAAAATAAAAACTTAGCTGCTTAGCTTAGCTTGAGGATTTAGACTTTTGCTATCTTCTTTGCAGTCGCCTGAATTATATACTTTTGATTTTGGTCGATAAGAAGACAGCCGCTGGCGGTAGAATTAGTGACAAAAGTCATTTCCATAAAGAAAGTTAAACACTTAAGACTTATATTGAGAAGGGTCGCTAGATATAAGTCTCGCTGTCGTTCAAGCTCGCCGCAAACATTCGAATTTTATAATGCTTAATGAAAGAAAGACTACCAGTAAAATCCTACAAAATTCTTTTCAAATTATTCTATTTTGCGATGAAAATAAATACAAAAACATGCACCTAAGAAGTACTAGTTTTTCATTACGATATAACAAAGGAATTATTATCAAGGCCATCGCTAATGCTCATTAGGCATTTCTTTTTGCTTTCCTTTGTGATCTTTCTTTCTTTTTTTCTTCAAAGTTGCATGAACCACCAAATTTTACAAATATACAGGATTTTTCAACTCCTTCTGATTTACATTGATTAAAAATTGCACGAAAAACATTTATTTTAACGCCACTTATAAAGCGTCATTATATGAGCTCTCTGGAGTGCCAGGTTAAACTGGGCTCTTTTGAGTAGCTGGAATCTTTTTTAATGCATCGTTGGTTAACGTTCTTTATCTAAATATAATCTTTCTACAATTAATTGCGAACTTCTTAATTTTTTAAGAATAGCCAGAAAATAATTGAAATATGTATGCTTGCAAATTATTTTTTATTCCAAACATTATAAAACGCTCTCTTACTTAAATTTCTGTTACTTCAATCACTCTAAAGAGCAAGGCGAATTGAACAGCTGGCTTTGTGTCAGCTGTATTTGTGAAGAATAAGCAAGCCACAAAAAATAGATTGAAATTCATACACACTAGCAAATTAAGTAGTTAAAATAGTCTTGTTGCGAATGAGTTTATTAAAAGCTTGCTAAGTTGTCCTTGTGTTATATAAGTAAAAAGTAACATTTATCGGCTTCGTGTAGCGGCGCTGGCAAAATAAAATTATTTGTTATGAATCTACCTGAATGAGTTCGAACTATGTGCGTAGCTAAAATTGAAGAGATTATTTTATACGGAATTACACACGAAAATAAAATTATACATGAACGAGTAAGAGTGCTATATTGGGCTATGTCCGATTTTATATATGTATAACCCCATGTAACATACTGCAGACTTGCCATTAAATTGTTTCAATGAAAATCTACATGAGTAAAAGTTTCCTACTTTAAAGTTTTCCTGATTAATAAAGATTTATTTTTCGAAAATTGTAAGTTTCGCTCAGGTTTTTGTCCCAACTACATAAGCAAGCCAAGTGCAGCCAAGTTTTTTCTTGCGTTTTATAATAACTCATACCCACCTGCAGATATAAAAACGAAAACAGAAAAAAATATGGAAAAATTAGAGGCAGACGTGGTGTTTTGCCCGCTGCCTCGAGAGAAATTAACCGATCTTGCTGATTTTCTATAGCAATTTTCGAAACTATGTCTGATTGATTGGTGCATTTCATTTTTTCTAGCTCATCTAGTACCTTGCAAAAGTAGATTTCAACACAAACACGGAAGGACAGCCACTCAATAGATTTAGCTAAGCATAAGAACTTTATGGGATCGGAAATGGATATTGTAGAAATTACAAATGGAATGACAAACTTTAACATGCCCTGGATTAGATGTATAGAAATTTGAAACAAAGATGTAATTTTTTAGTTGACATGACATTGATTCGAAAGATAATATTTAAGCAAATAATTAAAATATGACTTCTGGTATTTGACCGAGTCACGGCTGGCTCGGGTGTAGTCTAATCGATTTTATATGGCCCTTTCGAAAATTTCTAGGCTTGTATTAGCAACAACGCGGCGAATTTTGTCCTTCAAGTGGTCAACCGTTTGGGGCTAAACGGCGTAGAAAATGGAACAGTAAATAGTCTAGCTGCGTTGGAGTCCAACTTGCATAAACCAATATTGACAGCATGATGAAAAAGTTAGTAAGCGTGGCATATAGTGGTACTATTAACAAGCTTAGACTGTTGATCCCACCAGCCCATTAAGCCCATCAAATAGTTAGTTTTGCTGGATGTGACAGTGTCCTAACATACACTTGAGGATTATTTGTTTATTAATGTATTTATTCAACCCAAAGTGTTGACCGTAAAGTGAACATTATGCGCCACAAGTATTTCAAATAGAACCAAATAAATTTACAAAATATGGAAGCGTTTTTCAATCGTCAGTCATTCATGTTAAAATGTGAAACCAAACTAGACATAAAACACTTGCCAGCTGACAGATATACAGCTGGTTAAAAAAGTGTTGCCAAATTAAAGTTCTTAAAAAAAAAACACCACACAGACGTAGACATTAAATAATATATAAAAACAAACTGTACCAAATATGTACGCGAAGACGCCTGAGGATCTGTGTTAAGATTTGTGTTTTTTTTTTGCTGGAATATGTTTTTGATATAAGGATGACGTTTTTGGTGACGTGTTGATAATTGGGGTGCTTATTTGTCATATTAGAACCTACTCTCCGCTGACTTAAATCTTGGATTTCTGAGTCTCTTGCAATTGTTCTTTATACATATAAAAGCAGCAAAAACAAAATAAACTAAACAAAACCAACATAATATTTGCCACTCTCTCTCTCTCTCTCTCTCTCTCTCTCTCTCTCTCTTGAAGTTCTTTCGTTAATTCCTTTTTTTCTTGTAACCCTCACCCCGCTTCCTCTAAATGTGGTCAAATAAAAGCCCACTCAAATTCATTACATCTTCATATAAAACATAAAAAAAGAACTAGCATTATTTCATCCGGGTCCTACATGTTAGTTCCACGTAAGACCAATCGGCAACTCTTGCTGGCTCTTACATATCAAATAATAAAAAAGCAAATTAAGATAATCTCTACTAATGCCTGAGTTGACTTTCGTGATTTTTAGGTTTACTTATACAATTTTAATCTTCTGTACCCATCACCAAATATGTGAACAAATATTTCACATAGAAATGTCATCGACCCTTAATTGGTTAAGCATTTTCCAAAAATTTAAGTATTTTGTGAAAGATCTCTTTAAATTGACCATAATGACAATTGATTTTTTTTATAAAAATTTCAGAGGACCATAGCTTGAAAAATATGGGCGTGCTTTTTTTTACTTGATATTTTTTTTCTTATTTTTTAATTCTCCCAAAAACACTTTTTTGAAAAAACTAAAAATTTGTTATAATTATGTGAAATTGATCTTGGCTCTTTGTAATCTAGAGGTTTATAATGAATTTTCGTTGAGATGCGTCTAAGGGGCGAAAGAACCCGCAGACATGTCTTTGTTTTGTTGGTTTTATTCGTAAAAAGGTTGAACAATAAAATTTATGCTAGAATCCTCTTGTAAAGGGTATTTACGTATATAAAATTCGATGCAGCATAATTTAGCACTCTAACTTGTTTTCTATTTGCCTTATAATTTCATATTATCGATAATGTGAAATTTAATATAACTGTATCTGGATAAATAGAAAATCACAAAACGTTTTCCAATTCAAACAAATTCATTAAGAAAGGTTTTTTTCTACCACGCCAAATATCTGTTGTTCACTCAATAGGAGCTCGCATAGCACGATTATAAATGAATGATTCTATAGAACTGTGAATAGTATCCACTAGCATCATAGTGTGCATAGTGCGCAAACGTGACTGATTCACCTGGTTACATAAAATCGCCTGCTTTTACTGTCTTCTGTTACGTTTCGTCTATTTTCTTATTACAGGTACACAATCACAATTGACTTCAAACTAGAAAATCAAGACCTTAGTGTTTTTGTATTCAATCAACATTAACAATTATTTTGAATTTTGTTTTGTTTAACGCATTCGATGTTTTGTTTAATAATGAAAAACATAAAAATTTGTGCATTAAAGAAACATTTTACAGAAAGTTTAAATATTTAGGAATAAGACTTTAAATTTGTTTGATAACTTTCTTGTCAAAGTTTCTATATCAAGAAATTGCAGTTGCAGTTATTGTGATAATTTGAACGTGAAATAAATCATGCAGCCATTCAGTTTGTTGGTCGATTATAGGTTGCACTCTTTGCCTTTCGATGGACTTAATCGTTTCGATATTTTTAGACTTGTGAATCTACCAGAAACTTTCTAAGAAACAACAGAATTTGTTTGCGATTTAAACTTAAAAGTCTATTTTCTTTATTTTTTCTATTGGTTTTTTTAATTTAATTTCATTAGCTTCGCAGCCTATTAAAGAACTGGATAAAACTGAAGAGATAAAGAACTCTCATTTAGCAAGAAGGATAGAGGAGATGCGCAAGAGTACGTGTAATAATAATTTTAAAATTTATAAAGCACAAGCCTTTGCTAATTGAGCATATCTGCCATAGGACAAATAACAGCCCGAGGTCGAAGAAAGAAATTAAAATCGTCCATCTAAAGCTTACTGCCCACGGTAAATTATTATTTGGAACACGTCGCATTAATGGTGGTTATCTACGCAACTCCTAAGCTTGAGCAAAAGCTAATAAATCGGCATCGGTATCATTAATTTAAAAATTCTAATTTATACTACAACCTGGCTAAAGAATCAATACTTGTAGTAGTTTATCACGCCATAAATATCTACGACCGATGAGATTTTATTATGTTTAAATTTGGTCTGCGATAAAAAAGCTAAACGATACATTTCATTAAATAAGTTTTAGAATAAAAAGGTGTTTTGTGATTTATTTTTAATAGGAATAATTTTTTTTAATTTAATTTTTCTCGTACATCGATACCTAAATGTGTACAAATTATAATTGTTGACATTTTCTGTTTTGTTCAACTCATTCAAGTTTTTTATTTTGTAAAGAAAAATATTTAAATTTGTGTATGGAGAATTATTTTAATAAAAAGTCATATTTTCATGCCACATCAATGAAAGTTAGTTTAATTATACGGATTGGTAATTTGGAAACTTTAAGAATGAAAATTTATATTCGTTTGATCATTTCCTCTTTAAAGTTTTTATATCAACAGTCTTTCAAGTGACACAAGCAACAGATACCAGATTTTACAATTATGGTGAATATGATGATTTTGAACCTGAAATGAAGGATACAGCCAGCTTAAACTCCGCCGGTAACACGTTAAAAAAATTACCTTTAAATGGACTTTCACGTTCGGGTATTATCAAACTTGCTGATATACCGGACAACGTACCAGAAGCAACAGAATGTGGTAGTGATTTGAATTTTGAGTTCTATTGCTTTTTTCATTTTTTGGTTTTTTCATTTCAATAGCTCCGCTGCCTGCTAGAGAACCAGATGAAGTAGATGAAATTGAAAAACCACCTCCAGCAGAGAAAACAGAAACCCCTCATGTAAAAGAAGAGAATGACGTTGCAACCAGACAATTTAAAAATTTGGTTCAACTTTTGTACGTCGCTCAGGCGCGTGTACAACTAGAAGCTACTGAAATTAAAAAAGCACAAGCAGTTGCCAATTCGGCCCAACAGCTACTTGAAGAAGCGGCTACCCATGTACGATTAATATCAGCTACTTTACAAAATGCTCAACAAGAAGTAGCAGCTGCCGCTATACGTGCCCAAACCGCCCAATTGCAACTTGCTGCTCACGATCAATTATTATTTGCAGCACGTCAAGATGTAGATGCATTGTCCACACAGCTAGTTGGCTTAGAAGCAGCCGAGGGCATCACCCAGCCAAAGTCAACAGTTAATTTGCCCGAACTTTTAGAAAAACTTAAGCAGCCTTTGTCCGATTCTGAAAAACCTACACCAGTACCTTCAGTTTTGCAAATTGCAAATCAGCTAAAGAATCAGAAATTTCAACATTACAATGCTCCAGATTACCCGCAGTTTAATCCTAATTAGTTAAGCTGGATATATCTCTAATCTAAATATTTATTAAATTCTTTTTAAAATTATATTTTGTTATCATACTATTGTATATATTTTTATTATTTTGTTTTAAAAATAATACCATGTGTTTGAGATATATTTATGTATGTAATGATAAAGAAAATAAGTTTAAATCGTTTGTTTGCTTATGATTTCCTATTACTGTAGTCAACAGTGAAACGATTACGAATTGACCTTTCTACATGAGACTAGCGATATATTCTTGACCCCTATCCACAGAGGAATTGATTTAGCGATTTGGGTTGAAAAAATTTTTCCATAGCATATTTAGCAACACTGGTTCATAAATGGTGGAGATATGCTCAAAAACAAGGCGAGCGCCTTTATTTTACTTATGTTTTTTCAGATTTAATTGTGTCTTTTTATACCCTTCACCACAGCTGAAAAAAGGCGTTTGTCATTTCGTTTGTTATTTCTACAATATCAAGTTCATATGCATAGCGAAGTCGACTGAGCGATGCCCCCTCTGTCTGACCGTATTCGTGTTAAAATCAACTTTGCCAAGGCACTAGAAGATATAGAGAAAATTTTAATATACCAATGGATCAGACATTGATTCGAAAAATTTGCTATTGAAAATCAGCAAGTTGGTCCATGTCCTTTGAGGCAGCGCGCAAGCCTCTAATTTTTCTATATTTTTCGTTTAAAATCCTGCAGTTGGTTGTTTTTGTCACTACTTAAAATTGTTAATTTTGCTCATGGAGTTGCCAGCTAGTATAGTTGGTCTTTACAAAGTAGTAAGGGCAACCCTTGCAGGAATATTAAAAAAGTACTAGCTGGCAACAACCTTAAGCAAAACTTAAATTTTTTACACGCTTTTTAAACAGAAAAAATTAATGGCAGAAAAGATTTTCTTATGCCGATTTATATGTTCACTAGCAGCGCTCATTTCTTATTTTAAAATTAAAGTTTAGAAAATTGCTGTTTTCAACATTTATTGTAGAGTTCTCTAAACAGTGTTTAAAATTTTCCATCTATAAAAATAAATTGTGTTGACAGCTGTTCTAGTACCATTATATCGGTAAAATTGGTTGCTTTCACATTCGAACCTCTGCCTTCTCTACGAAATGACCTTATTATACCAAAAAAATTATTCTTTAATTGCACCAATGTTCTAAGGAACCATCTCACAAAATTTTATTAAAATCCATCCAGCATTTTTAACGTGATTCATATACAGATTGACAGGCGGACAGGCAGACAAAAATTCTATATCGACTGCTATCTACACTAACATCAAAATTTTCAAAAAATGTTTCATGTACAAAAATTACCCCGATACTGTTTTATTATAAGTATGTATATATGTGGATATACATATGTATATGGTAAAGAGTATATAAAATTCGTCATAGCCGAAATTTCAGAAAAAACTATAAATTACCAGGTAATTGGAACGATAATAAACCATCTTAGTTTTACCAAAATATTACTTTTTCATGAATATTTCACCAAAAATCTAAAATTTTCTCCATATATTAAATGTCATTTACCTTAAAACTGAAAAAATCACGCTGAGTTAGTTTTTTGGGCAATAATATATTGAACTTAAATTGTCACAAAATCAAAACGCCTTGACAAGTTCTAACAAAATTTTTTAATTATATAGATAAAAAAAGCTTGTGTTAATAGTGAAATAAAATAAAAGTTTTTGTATTTTGCCATACGAGTATCGTCGGTTAAAAATCGAATCGGGATTTTAATTATTTTAATTTAAAAAAAAATAATAATAATAATTTAAATAGCTTTGTTTTCTTTACCTCATCACACAATAAATATCTCCTACTAATTTTGTTTTTTGTTTTTTTTTGTTTACTACTAACACGGTTTAGCAACGGAGTAATAAAGTTTTTGATTTTGTCTTCTGAAAAGTACAAAAATTATGTTAAGAGTTCTCCAACTGTGACCGACGATATAAATTCCCGGAATACGAAAAATATCGCGTCACGGGACTGTCAAACCTTTTTTGGAGTACATAGCCAATAATTTAAAAAACCGTTTAGATTTTTTAATTTGTGCTTTGAACTTCGAGGAATTTTACAATGATTAAACATTTTGCATTTGCTATAGTTTGTCTTTCAAATAGTTTTAAAAATTTGCTAGTCCCAACGTAAGAATAAATTATATAAGCAACAAAAGAATACTTTTGGAAAAATCCTAAATAAAAACAATATTTTTACAGAGCCTTGTATCTTTGTAAGAACATAGCAAATGTTTTAAAGTAAAAACCCAATTATTGACAACTACACCGCACTAAAAATGCTAGGTTAAGCTCGGTCAAAATTAAAAGAAAGGAAAAATTGTAAGCAGATTTTCTCTCAAAGTAAAAAAAAACAACACACGTGCGCACATTTTTTGTAGAGAAGAAAAGATTTCAACATTTAGTTAAAAACAAATAAGAGTGCTATATTCGGCTATGCCGAATCTTATATACCTTTCACTATCTATGTAAATATAGTTTAGTGAAGTAATACCAATCAAAAACACAAATATTGGGGTGACAGAGAATTAAAAAATAAAAAAAATTGGTACTGCATATATATAACTTTACACAAAAGTGACATCGGCTCTTAATAGGTTAAGCATTAAAAAAATGTAGTATTTCCTAAAATACCTCTTCAAAAGCTTTAAAATTATACCCATATTGGTATTTTAAAAAATTTTTAAATTTCAGAGCCCCGTAAATTGGAAAATATGGGAGAGCGCCAATTTTTTCACTTGATATTTTTTTCTTATTTTTTAATTCTCAATCGCTACTTACATATATTTTTTTGATTGGAGCTACCTAATTGTTCCAAATGACATGACAAAATTAGAGGTAGGCGTGGTTATTTGCCTGCTGCCTCGAAGAACATGGACCGATAATACTGATTTCCAATAGACACGGAATGACAAACTTATATATACCCTTTTTGCACTTTTTGTGGTGAAGGGTATAATAAGCTTTTTAAGACATTAAAAAAAAATTTATGCTCAAGGTACCCACATTTGGGGGGACCTACCCTAAAGCCCTATTTTACCCTAGGGGCTAAATGTTTGCGGCTCTACTCAGAAACACCCCTTCTTTGCTCGTGAAGGATTTGATTAGAATGATTTATGTGGTTCATGAGATACCGAAATATATCAATCATAAATCGTTTTTAAGCCGCTGTGCTAGTCTGAGAGAATGTTGACCACATATTTTTTTGTGTAGCTCATTTGGAGACAATGCAAAACTGATTTCAATCCCATTACGAGCTTCTTATTCGGCGGAGGGTCATGTGGATATTGCTCAATCGACTGCTTTATGTATGAGGATCAAGAATATGTATACTTGGTTGCCGCAGGGGTTGAACCCAGGCCAACCTGATTTGTAGTGAACATGTTTACTACCATGACTACAACATTCCCAAATGTTTATTTTTGTAGATATTAAATGAATTCCAATGTGTGTTATTGTGATTAAAGTAAACAAGTGGGAAAAATTCAAGTTTAATAAACCGGATAGAACCATTCGTACTCAGCAAGGCCTTTTAAAGTCTTAAGAAATAAAATTAAGCTTTTAGAATGCACAAAAGTATTAGTGGGAAGCCCATATCATTCTCATTATCGGTAGTTCATTGAACCATAACCAATATTTAAAGGTTTTAAATAACCAGGTGTTTTCTTCTGGTGCTAGGTTGACTAGAGGGGCGTTCAATAAATAGCAGGAAAAAAAATCATGTATGTCGAATAAGAACTAGAGAATAAGCCATAGAAGAGGTCACAATTTTGTGGACATATATCTTATTAAAACTAATTCGAAGCCAGATGAAGTCCGTTACGAATAGGCTTCACAAAAATGATGCTAGAGAAGGATACACATTTTTTAACTTAACTAAATCTAAAAATTTCCTTAATTTTTTTTTAATTTTTTCCCAATTAGGGATTGAATCGTGGAATAGTACAAATAAACTAAAATTTACTTTTTTGGTTTAATTAAGTTTCTTAAAATTTTTAAAAAGAAAAATTATTTTGCCGCCTTTTCCGGACCGCTACATACTAAAACAGCATCTATAATGTTGTGAGGAAATAAGTATAAATGACTAAAAATAAAAAAATTTGCATTTCGTGGCTATACCGATGGTTTGGTAAAAAACCAAAAACAAATGACGTATTGTAGAGAAAATAACAAAGAAATGCTTTGAGTTGTGTGTAAACTTCGTCCCACCAATTTAATATTGATTAGTTGGTTAAATAGATAATGTTTACAATAATCACAACCTAAAGTAGATAGATGTGAAGAATGCTATTGAAGGATGTAGCGGTCCGGAAAATGTGGCATTACATTCTGCAAGCGTCTAATTTTTTTCTTTTCTTTGAAAACCGTCCGCATACATTTGCAAAATAACTTTTCTTTGTTTAAGACTGTTTTGAAATTAAATTAAAAAATGAACCTAAGCCAAAAAAAAAATATATATTTTTATTTCATTTATATTTTATATTCTACGGTTCAATCCCTGATTGGAAAAAAATTTAAAAAAGTAAAGGATTTTTTAGATTTAGCTTCAACCACTGTGTGTAGCCTATTCAGAAAGAACTTAATTAGGCTTTGAATAAATTCTAATAAAATGCTTGTCCACAACGTTGAGAACTTTTCTATTGTTTATTCTCTATGATTTTGGAAATGATTTAAGACCTAGGAAATTAAGATTTAAAGGCTCCAGTAACTTTGAAAACTAGTTTGTTGTTTTAATAATGTGTAGCAAACAGGGCTATTTTTTAATAGTATTAAAACGAAGCTCAAAGTAGGTCTTCAATATGAGCTGGAGTAAAAAGACCTTTTAAGTTTTCGCAGTGCGGTGTTTAAAAAATACACTTAAAAGTATACAGAAAGAAGACAGTGAAGCATTCATTTTTTACTTTAAAATAAATCTTTGTTGCTAAAACAAATAAATCAAAAGCATTGTTTGAATTACGCCATTATCTGGGCAATAATTTTTGGCTTTTTCCAATTAAAAATGTTCTATGATGACGAACGTAACCAATGAAAGTATAAATATTGGTGGAAAGTATACCAAACGAAATTCGAATTTTCACAAATCAGTTGTTTATTGCTTGTTTACGGCAAAACCGCTATAACTCTGTAAAGGTATAAAATAATGATAGCCAAAGTATTTTTACATAATGTTCTCTATATAAACCTATCTATACATATAGAAAACTTAATTCTGTGCTGCAAATGCATAAAAAGCGGTAAGTTTTTTTTCAATTTGCTGGAAAATAAAATAGTCATTCCAAAAAAAAAAAAAAAAAAAAAATATTAATTTTTCAAACATTAAAATTTTAAGTTTTAATTTCATTTAGCAGAGCATAACCGATGCTAATAGAATTATTTATTTTTATTAAAGAAAATAAAAATAATAAATAAATAAAATTCTTTCCTTTTAGCTTTTTTGTATAGCAGCCTCTAGTTATTATTATTATTATTATTGTTTTTTTTTTAACAAGACAGCATAAAGGACGAAATAAAAAAGTAAACAGAACAAAAAAGTATAGAAAATTGAGTTTAAAGAAAGTATAATAAATTTTATATATTTTTAAAGGATAAGAGAAAATAAAATAAAAAAACTATAAAAGAAAAAATTAATCTTAAGGTATTTTGGTATACCTCCTTACTCCGTCCCCGAAACATCTATAATTTGAAAGGTTGTGTGTTTAAATTTTCAACAATTTCTTCATATATTTTATAATAATTATAAATAGTATTTATAGGCAAGTCTTATTATATATGAGCATTTTAAAATAAACATAAAATTTTATTCTACATGAGATAGAGAGGTAGTAGACACAGAGAAAAACTAAAAGAAAGAAAATCAAACCAACAAATCAAACAGATACGACAAAAAATTAAACTGTGAATGAAATAATAATTTTAAGTTAATAAATGTAGTTTTTTTTATAAAAACATATTTATCAATTACAACAAGAAATGTGTAGAAATATAATGTGAAATAAACAACACAAACAAATATCGATTTTAAATATTTTTTTTTATAACATCGTAAATAAAATTGTTACTCTTACGATCATACTGCGTAAAAGTCGATTTTACTCAATGTGCCTAAATAAATAAAAATGGTGCCGACCTGGTATTATTACTCGAGGACTCGAAGCTTTAAACAATTTTTATTTTAGCCATTTTTTTTAACCTTAATGTGTTTGTCTGTAACGGTTTCATAGATAGGGCCATACAGGTAAAATTACATCATTTATAGGGACACACCTTAATTTATAATTTTAAATTTGCTACTTGTTATAGCGGACTTAGCAATACAGATTCTTTGTTAATTTCAATCAACTGTCTACAACTGTTCAACAGTTTGGTCATATACATCAAATAAGTGTAACTATTGTAACACCCTATAATTTATCATTTATCTTAGTACACCAGACAAAGTAGTGGATATTCTGTTTAATTTTCAAGTGCTTGTATACAACGATTTAAATATGGGAACAACCTTTAATTTCTTTATTAATATCAGCTGTCTGTCTATAACGGTTCAAAGGTTTGGGCACATACATCATCTTACATCAACTATTGGGACACCCTTTTTTTTATAAGTTTTAATGTTTATACTTGTTATTATAACGGCCATAGTAAACGACTTCCTGTCCAATTTTCTAGCCTTTGTCTATAACGGTTCAAAAGATAGGCGAATATAAGTCAATTTATGTCACCTATGGGGACACCCCCTAATTTTTAAGATTAAGAACTAACTGTCTTTCAAATAGGTTCAGAAATTGCTGAGTTCTGCAGGCGCAAGCATTAAAAGGCAGCAATCAGTTCAATTGATAACCTTTTTCTTTTTTTGGAGTCGGCTAATAATTTTCTTATGAGATGTTTGCGAAAATGGCAACAATTTCTGTTAGAAATATCGTAAATAGGAGATTATTCGATTTTTTTCCAATATTTTTTTTAATATAAATGTGGATTTATTTTGAGTTTTAGTCTTAATAATAATAAAATTTTGTTTTTTTATATTTTTCGCGATTTAACTTATTTTTCCTACTGATTCTATTGTTAAACTGTAAAAGTTGTAAAAGAGTTGCCACTGGGAATTTTCCAATATTAATGATTGAATTAGTTGTCTTTTTTTTTTGAAAATGTTTTGAGTTAAATCAATTAATGAAAAAAATTTTTTGTTCCTGAAAAAAAAAATTAATTTTTAATAACTTTGTTTCCTGTTCCCTGAAGATGCCACTCAACGGTGTGGCGAAATATTAACAAACAAAAAATGGCCTAGTGTTTGATTAATTGGAAAATTAAATTATTTATAAATATCAAAAAACTATAATATTAAATTTTTTACTCATCATCGCTGCGGCGGCGCAATAATTTTTTCTTTTTTCAAATCCAGGCAGCTCAGTGAGACTACGACTTACGATATGCTGTTTATACAACAATTATGTATTTTTCTTCATTCTCTTCTTTTTTTCGATGGGAATTAAACTTAAGATCTTTCATTTTTCTTTGTCAACCAATTTGAAAGCTGAAAAACGTAGCACTTCAACAATTTTATTAGTGGTTACGCATTTCTTTAGCAACAATATAATTAACATTTTATGTTTTTTTTTTTTGGATTTTAACATTTAGTATTATGTAGGCCTGTTCTGCTGCATATTATAATACTTCTTCTGACCCCCTCTCAACTTTTCCTACGGTATATACTCCCACAGCAATTGTTAAACTTCACTCTCTTAACTATCCACGTGTCATTTTCAAACTGTTTTATCAGCGTCATTATATACATGCTGACACACCTAATGATTTTTTAAGGTTTCTGACGTAATAAGATATGGTAACAAGTTTTTCAAGTAGGAATTAATTAGTGTGTTCCTGTATGGCTCAGAGACATGGTTAGTTACCCAGAAAACAAAAGCAAAACTTCAGAGATTGATAAGATGTTGCTTCCGAAATATTATCCGAATATGATGGCCAAGAACGATATCGAATTAAGATGTATAGAAAATTACTCACCAGCAGAGTATCAACGTTGAAATAGGGAAGAGAATATATAGATGAATTGGATATAATCTGCGATAGCCGTATGATGACATTCCATATGCTGTTCAAATTTTGAACCTGCAAGATGTGCGACTTCAAGTAAGACTATAAACAACATGGAATAGAACCATCTTTAGTAAAACTGGTATCAATTAACGAATTAAGACTTCTAGCGCCTGAGACTATAAACGTGGAGCGTGTACTTTATAATAATTAGAATCGATATGAGTGTACAGAGTTGAAAGGGAATTCAAAGTAGGTGACATAGTTTTGATCTCTAGAACTGCTAATGCTCGAATTTTCACTGATAACGTTAGCTTTAATAAGAGGGAGGTTTTAGCTGGCTTTAGTAAGCACTTTACCAATACTGTTTGAGCATAATTTTTAATTAGGAATTGACGGAAAGTATTTCAAAAATTTTTTACCAGAAGACTCTTAAATTATGTTTTATGAGATCCATCAATTGAATTTAAAAGAGACTTATGTTAAAAAAGAAATATAAAATAAAATCGACTTTGCCCAGTGTAGATATTCAACATTTTGCCGTTGTTAATATTGTGAGAACTGGAAGTATAACTAACGACAATTGTTAGATTAAGATCAATTAATTTTAAGAATGATCTAAAGAGTAACAATGGTGAGTAAATTGTTAATTTAGTTAAGATGTTTATTGTAATTTTCTGTAAATATTTACTACAACTAACAAATATTTGAAAACAAATTATATATAAGATTTGAACATAAACAGGTATAGAAAAAAGGTATGAAAACTGATGTGGTTTTGCTAAACATTTTCTTTTACTGTGACATTTTAATGTGGAAATACATGATCAATCTAAAATAGTTTTAACGAAAGTTGTCTTTTTTGCTTCAGAATAATACTTACCCCAGGTTTAATCATCATTTGGACGGGTACAGTAGATGATGCATCATTGTCATCACCAGCCTGAGAGGTATTGGCGGTAGCATCGTCTGAACCAAGGACAGATGTTTTTGGAGGAGCTGGTACTACGCTTGCACTTGGTGCACATGTAGTAACTACATTTGTGGGCAATGCTACTGTTGGTGATGTTGTTTGCAAGGCTTGTTGTTGCTGTTGCTGCTGCTGCTGTTGTTGTAATGCCTGCTGTTCACGTTTATAACTTTCCATAGCCATCATTGAGGTTTGGCGAGCATTGGGATTTTCAAAAGAATATGGTGGGACTGCATCATGATGATCAGGTACAGATGATGAACGCGGCTAAATCATAATAACGTAAAAATAGGAATAGAATTATTAGCTTCTATTTTTAAAAGGTACACACTCTTGTTCCCCCTTGCTGTAGGGGAACAAACAACATTAAAGTAAAATATTTTTTTTTTTATTTTCATTTCTGTGTTGTTAATAATGCAACCTAAATTTATAGAAACATATTAATTAGTATATAATTTTAATTATTACAACATAAATTTCTACAATAGAAGTTTAAAATAGTTATGAAGTGTGAAAGAGAAACAGAAAGAAAGACGTATAATGATTGAGGGAAAGAGACGACCTATCAATAGTAAAAATTATAAATGAATACTTACATGTGAAACATTAGAGTTTCTTAGATGGGATATATGATCATAGTTCTTATAGCAACCCATTCCAGTTGTAGCCGGATTTCGTCCACTGGTCGAATCGCCTTCCGTGCTATTCCCATCCGTCTGTGAGAGATTGTGCCCTGTGGGTAACGATCGTCGTAGGGCTTTTGTTAAACGTTGCCAATTGTTTATAGATCTATTGCGAGTTTCGCGCTTTTCTAATGCATTAGTGTCACAAAGTTCATAATGTTTGTATGTTTGCATGTGCGTGTATGTAAGGATTTGTGACAGAATGTTTAAGTTTATGGTTTATGGAGTCAAGTTGTTCGTTAAATGAAATTAGAAAAAGAGGAGTTGATTGAAGAGTGAAGTTCATGCACATTTTTTTTTGTTTTTTTTTTTGTTTTTTTTTTTCAATTAAAAATATCATTTTGTTGTTGCAATGATAAGTGTTAGTTTTGTTTTTGTTTAGTTTAATAAACATGGCGATGATGAGTTTCATTATCATACCATTCATACATTTTAGATTATTTATCAATTAAGCCGCATTTAATAAAAACAAAAGTTTCGGTTTTTTTTTGGTCAATTATTGTTATAATTTGTAATTGAATTGAATAAGAGTTATTAATTCAAACATTCATTAATTTAGGTATAAAAATTATTCATTTTTGTTTTTTGTGGGAAGGATAATTTTGCAAAGATTTTTTTTGTATTAGTTGTTGTAGTTGTGGTTGTTGGTTTAACATAATATTTAAGTTTCAATAAATTTTGATCATTTAAAAGGGCCATTTTATTATTAGGTTGTTTATTCATTTGTTGGTAGTTTAATGCATTTTCGGTTGATTGATTTATTTATTATATAATTGATATATTGGAATTCATAAGTTGTTGGCCAGGATGGATTCGAGAACACGTTTTAATGTTGTTGATAGTTGGAAAAGAAGAGAAAGTAAATTTCGATTGAATTCCATTGGTTCGGTGTTTATAAACAAAATTTTGAGTAATTTAAAACACGAAGACACAACAACAATCTTACAACAAAAAGTGATTTTTACGTATGATTATTTAAAATATTTAGTAGTTTATCAGTTTATAGTAGCAGAAGTTGTAGTAAGGTTAGTATGTTTGGGATCAAAATACAAATATTTTTAGCACGATTTGTCTATAACATTTATTTGGTTTTTTTTATACGATAAGAATACATTTACAAGAATACGAATAAGATTAAAGAAATTAAAATTTCATAAAAAGAATACGCAACCGTGTTAATTGTGGTGAATTCTTTTTATTTAGTACACGAATAGGATTTAACAAACATGGTTATATCACAAAATAAATTTACTTAATTAAGGAAATATATTCACAATTTATACTCAGAAAATAAATACTAATAGAATAATATACGCACGTACTAATTTAAACATTTAACTAAATATTAGTAGACATTAAAATATATTCAAAAAATGATTTCAAACAAATGAAATTGTATTTAAACATAATCCCTCGTTGTCAATATTCCAATTTCACCTATTTGGCAAGGTAACCTCTGCTTTAAGCTTTTTAATAAATTTTTATTTTATCCTAGATGCAATTTAGTTTCCTGTTGCAAATCTTTTGGCTTCCAGCTAAAAAAAATATCCTAATTTTTCTATTTTTTCTAACTCAGAACTACAAATCTAGGTGCTCCGTAAACTATTCAATAAACAAGTCAGATTTTTCTATATGTGTTAGTCGCTTCTCCCTGCAGTGTAACACAGACGTGCGGTTATACACAATCACAATTTTCGTGCGTTCGTATGTAAGCATGTCATTATCATCGGATGATGAGATATTTATATATAAAGGGAAACTCTGAATAAAAAGTTGTTACAAAAGAAGACTACGCTCCCAGTTTTACGTTTGCAACAAAATGTCAATAATTTAAATAAAACGTAATATAAATTTCTTTTCACCTGCTCATTGTCATCTCGGGATTAAAAGAAAACAACTCTTCTTGTTTTAATCAATCACAATTGGAGACGATTAAAGAAGTATTTTTTGCAAGCAAGAAAGAACCAACGAAAATTTCTACGCTGTCACCTTATAATTGATAAGGTTTGTATCAAATACTGTCGAGAGCTCGAACGTGTAGCCGAAAAACACTCCTACAGAGCACTGATGAGTTTTTTGATCGTCTCCAGGGAAAAAATTCTTAGTTTGTTTCTGAGAAATAATTTCGAAATACAAGACACCTTGAAGATAATAGCAGATTAAAATATGTGGAGGCTACAGTAAGAAATGTTCCTGCCAGAACTTGTAACAAATTGTTCGTTTTAGTTGACTATGGATACCATTAATAATATCTATTTAAAATAATCCTTTGGAAACTTATAGATTTGGTACGCTAAATTGTAAACGTAAATTGTTGAGATAGGAACCAAAACCATCACATCTTACTGGCAAAGCTCCAAACATTAGCTAGAAAATGCCAAGGTTAAAAAAAAATAAAATATTAATAGTTCCTGATCTTAAAGTTGCAATGACTGTCTTTTTTTAGAGGTTCCAAGGAGACAAGAGATAAGCGAGCCATTTTATACTGCTTAACTGATTGATTAAATTTGGTAGTTGGTACTACTCCTGTGCAATTGTTCGAATTTTAGATCAGAAAGGAGAGAAAACCAGCAATTTTTTTCCGAGTCAACCGATTTCAATGAAGAAGGTGTAAATGGATTTGTTGCTTTCAAAGTAGAATTAGGGAGGAGAAAAGAAAAGATTTTATATATTTTTTTATTATTTCACTTTCATAGGTCTTTAATGCTTTTAATCTACTAGAAGTTAAATATTTGCTTAAAATAAAAATTTTAAAAACAGTTATAAAATGATTTTATTTCAAAAACTGTTTCTCCACGAAAAAGGTAATACCTTCAAACATTAGTTATGTTCATATTAATAGTCAGAATTGCGGCTTAAAGAATTAAATGTGTCCGTGTGAAATGTATCAGTGTGAAGTGTCACATGGCATTTTGAACTTAGTTTTTTTTTGTATTCTTTAATTTTTTGTATTTGAAATTAAAATTTATAATGAATGAAACTGGTGCTAAATACTTTCGAAATCTAGTTTTTGTAAATTTTGAAGTGTAGTATTCGATTAATGGTTGTTTATTGTTTTCTTTAAACTCCATCAAAACATTTAACAAACAAATAAATAATAAATAAACTTTTTTAACAACGAAGAAATACTGAAGAATTTCAGCTGCTTTCAATAGAAAACTTGAATTAATTTAATATGATTTTGTTTTAGAAAAAAAGTCTATTGATAATTAATATGAACAAATTATTGAAATAAATAGTATTTAAGTACAATTTAAAGTAGTAGAGTAGGAAAGAAGTATTTGATTAAGGAAAGAATAAGACTTTTTAATATAATTTAGTATAAACACACACTCACACGCATTATAGAAATACAATACACAATTGATAAATAAATAAATTAACAAAATGAATTGTTGGACAAAGACAAAGCTTATTGTTATTATTTGATTTATTTAAACTTTTAAAAGTAAAATTATGTTACGTTTTGATGGTAGAAAGAACAATAAGTTTTTAGAAAATGCATGCTCTAAATTTTGGCTGTCCTTGCAACTTAAATGTTTTTTTACTTGCGCACATTTTTGTAATTTAGCATCACATAATTGAAAGTTATACGTCAGAAGATTTGTTCGCAGGTAAGAATAATAGTAAAAAAAAGTACCTTTTAATTAAAAAAATTATACAAATTTAAAATAAAGGATGATTAGGAATTTAGTAAAAATATTTTTTATACAATTTTCCTGATCCACTATACCTGCAATTAAAAAAAGCTTAATTTTTTTTAAAAATCCCAAAACATAAAATATGATGATTGCTAAACAGCAAATGTGTAAAAAATCCTAAATCGCTTTTTTTGTAGCGAGATTCTGCTTCGTTACTTTTCCCAAATCTACCAATGAGAATTGTAGTGCCTTGCGTTTGGATACGGGCTCTTAGTAGTTCGTGTATCTGCTGGGTGGACAGTGAGTATTATTTCTCTGAAGGAAGCTTGTTGTCTATCATGGCGAGTCCTTATTTTTCTCTAATATTCATATGATGCTTGGCAGTTGTAGAAAAATTGTCGGTTGGAAACTAAAGTGTATATGGAAGGTCGCAACTGTTAAAAATTGTGTTACAGTACTTTTCGTTTATAGTCCGTTCTGCTTAAAGGCCAAACACGGATGTAAGCCAAAACAGTCCTATTCACTTGCAGGTTTTTTCGAATTTCATACAAGTTATTTGTTCTTAAGTCCACTTCGTCTATAGTCCATTTTCGTTTAAAGGCCAAATTTTCTTTGCATACATAGCTAATATTGTATAGAAAAAAAATTTCATATAGTCCACCCTGTTTTTTTAATACTTTTTTTAAACAAACTGGCAACCTTTTCTATTTAGATTTCTGGCAACTTTTAAAAATTTCAAAAATTTTTTAAATAAACTTTTATTTTGTTTAAAAAAAGTGGTTTTATTAAGGAAATTGCATACTTTGTATATAGTCCAAAATGTGTATTGTATCTGGATTCAGTTATAGTCCATAAAGTGGTTTAAAAAAAATTCGGTTATAGTCCTAATTCGCGTATAGTCCACAAAAATTGTGCAAATGTAGTTGTGGACTATAAGCGAAAACTACTGTAAATGATTTATGAAACCTACGCAATTAGAAAAGCCTTTTTGAACATCAAAAATGTCAAAAAGTGCCCATGGCGTTTACTTACACTTAGAGAGAACTTAAGCTGCAAAAAAGCTAAGATAAAAATATAGAATATCGGAAGGACCTAGAGATTAATGCGATAAGCTCTGGCGCAAGACAATTACATGGAATAAAGTATAACACTGCATATCGTTTGACTGAAATAGAACAGTATTGTTATGTGTGAAATTAAAATTTTTTTATTGGCATTAATAGGCTTTTTATGACTTTAAATTTATAAATTTTTAACAGAAGGCAGGCAGTATTAAAATAGTGATAGGTTTTTGACAGAAAAATCCAGGTGGTTTCCCAGATTGGAGATACTCTATGAGAAACTGGGGGGATGAACATAACGTTCTCATAATAAAATCTCTTTATCTAACTAAAATATATAATTATTCGTTTTTATCACTCGTTTTTTATAGCGGGTCTGTCTGTAAAACAGACCGCATATTTAAGTTCAAGTAGTAAAATAGTATTGAGTACCTACAAGTGAATGCTTGGCATTATTAATCTTTAAAATTGCCCAGTTTATGATTCAAAGAAGCAAAACATCACACCTTTGCTGTAAAAGTGTCATAACTCAAAATTTAGATTTTCCGAGTTTGTCATACAGGAATGTTCTCTAATAAAATATCCATCTAATTTTCGTAAATAAAACTTTATCCCAAAGAAACATTAAATTAGAAAGATTTTATGTTTTTAAATATGTTTTATTATACTGTTTTTGCATTTTTAGAACTGTTTTTTATGTGGTGAATTTAGGTTGAGGTTTTTACACAGATTCATTCGTCTAAACGTACAATATTTTTCATACAATACATAGACATAAATGAACAGTCAGAGCTCCAATTTAAATTAAAAATATTTAATATTATCTTTATTTAAACTTAATACAAATACACTCATCCTTATATACAACTCTGCAGCACGTTTACTAACAAAGAAGCAGTTTGAAAAAATTACGTCACTGACTCGGATTTATAGGTTTGTCTTCTTTTCTAATTTTAACATACAACTTTTGTTTTCTCTGGTCAAGACATAATTAAACTAAATAGGCCTGTGTAATGACTATGCGTTTAGAAAGTAGCGTAAATGATTTCAACTTTATTGAGTCAATAAAATAATGTCACATACTACATGCAGTATTTCGATGTGGTTATTTATGATTTACGTCTTTTTCTTTATTTACTTGTATATAAATTTATAATTATTTGTACTAACTAATCGTAACAAGTTTTATTTCTAATTATAAATATTTTGTTTTTCGTTTAAGTTATTGATGTTTTATTTTATGGTTTTGGTGTCAGTATAAATAACAAAAAAATTCTAGATTTTAATGCATTTCAAAGAAGCTTAAATTGATTTAAATTTTAATTGTAAAATTAAAAAATAAAAAATAAACGTGATTTAATTTGAAAAATACGAATATAATGAAAACACTATAACAACAACAATAATAACAATGAATAATGCTATTATAATTTTTATAAAGTTATTAAAAATAAGGCATTTTTCTTTAAACATTTTTTTTGTTAAATTCATAAATGCATTTTTGCTTTTTCGATTTAATGGACATAGGAACAGCTATATTTGCAGATTTTCATTTGCTTTTTAGTTTTAAACTAAACCATTTAACTTTTTAATAAATTAATCGCTTAAGCCTTATGCACCTTAAACTAAAAGCAAAATGTTAGACACTCACACGAATCTTTGAAAAAGGCACTGAAAGTTTTAAATATTTTAAAAATTCCATTCAATTTTTCACATAATCTTAAAACAAGAAGGGGTGGGTGGTGATAGGGTGCGGCTGTAGGACAGGATCTTTATACTTTCATAGCATCAGTTTATTCAAATAGAAATCATTATAGCCAGAGATCAAATAAATACTGCGTAAAACTCGGCCACTGTTTCCAGTTGACATTTGCATTTATCGCTTAGAAATAAAAGCCCTGCATGCACACTAAGCTATGCTGGTTAAACAAATAATGTAGTAAATAGAAAATGTCATTCGTTATAACAAAAATGGATAGAGACATGTACATTGTGAAAGATTTAACTTTACTGCACTTGGACAGCGAATTGATGCTAATAATTTCAAAGCGAAAAGTAGATTAGACGGTCATAATTATTAGTGTTCGTAGAGTAAAGAATTTACAACAAAACTAATAAAGTATCAGTCTCATATACGATCGCTACTAGTATGAGAGCTAAATAGCAAAAAAGATTCCACTCAACCACCATGCCCTGTCAGGAAGGCAATAATTCAGCTCAAGGTTCTTTGATTATAGGCACGGGTATTTACAGTTTTCGCACTTCCAAAAAGGTTTTCTTCAGCACCATTTGAGCCAAAGTGCATGTAGTTATCTCCTGTCATTTTTTCAGATTTATGAAAGATAACCATATTGATACTTTGACTCGAGCAGTACAATGCTATTCTGGCTTAAACCCCTACGGTATGCGCTTCTTTGTTCCCTGCAATGCTGATATGCCATTTACGGAATCTTTTAGGCTTTGGAAGTGATCAGTGCGATAAGAATTTTCTATCGTTTAATTTTTCCCTCTAATTAATGGTTCGATGTATCTATGCGGCCGAAATTCTTTGCCTGATAAACGGGCAGTCCCCATCCTTAAAGAGCCAGACACGTTAAAAACCCGTTAGTTAGACTACTGATATAATTGTAGTGGCTTTTGAATCTACTAGATCTGTTTTAGAGTGAAATCCAAAATATCTGTATAACCGTTGCTTAACCTGGTAGAGCCACAATTTTCTTTAAAAAAAAGTCCAAGAGCCTAAGTCCCAGGACTGTTCTAAATGCTCCCGTTTGGCCCTTTTAATATTTATGAAAGCAATCTAACGTTATCTTTGGAGTTTTTCTAATTCCTGGATTCGACTTACGAATAATATTTAAATCTGCACCAAATACGATAAAAGAATGTTAGTTGCCAACTCAGGCCTTCCAGGTGAAGGATTTAATCTACTGAAATTTTGTTTTTAAGATCACAAAACTCATTGTTAAATCTTAAAAGCAGTAGTCAAACGTGCAGAACGAAAGAGCTTTCAGAGCTTTAATAGCTCTTTCACAAGAGAAATGAGAAATTTTTAAAGGTGCTACCAGGTCGAAAAATAACACAAAATCTTCAGTTATTAAGACGTATTCCAAATATAATCGATTTGATAAATTCTCGATGTATAAATAGTAAATTTCTTCCTACGCTTATTAATATGACAGACAGGGCTATACCGCTGTACCCATTTTAATGAAGGTTGAAAGGGGGAGGGGGAGGTATTTCTTTTTCTTTAAATGGTAACTGGGTGTGAGTTAAGGGACTTAAACTGGAAAATTTGTAACGATCAGCAGTTTAAGTAAAATTTATAACATAAATAGATTCTTACCTAGAAGGTCTAATATATAAGTAATGTTCGACTTTTAATTTCGGGCAAAAAAAGAGAAAAAAAAAAAATCTGAAATTTTTTTTGGCTCAACCGATTTTAATGAAATTTGAATTATAGATAGATCTTCATCTAGAAGAAATCTGACCGAGAAGAAAGAGAAGCTTAAAAGCAGATATTTTTTCTGCCTAACGAGTGTTAATGAAATTTTTAACATATTTTATCTACGAGGTGCAATTGGTTGTCTTTTTTCAAATTTATAAAAAATTTATTTGGTGCTACGGCTAGACAAATTTCTATTATCGTGGTAATGCCGGCTACATTAAGCTATTACATAATAAATTTAATTTTTGGAAATATCGATCAATTTGAACGTAAGAACGTAGTGTAAAAAAATACCTTTTTTTTAATTGGCTCCTTATTATCGTAAAATTGCGTTTAGTAAACCCCGACATTTTCAAATATTTTTTTTATTCCAGATATATTCTTGTCTTGATAGGAAGTTATTTTGTTAAAATTTTCAAGCAAATTAGGCGCCATAATTTTCTGCTTAAAATATTTTTTCTTCTACGATTTTTTTAAATTCTTCTTTATGTCATAACAAAAATTAATTTCTAATAATTTTTAAAAAACCTATTTAAATTGTTGTTGTTGTTTTTTTTTGGTATTCCAATTTCTATCTAATTACTTTATAACTAAAGCTAAAGAAAATTATCCTTTAAAAAATATGTTTTTGTTATTGGTTGTTCCTATATTCTCGATAAATTTATACAAACTTAATTATACTTAATTGATGATGATTTATTACGTTAACATTTTAAGCTAATACAATAAACTAATACTTATTAAAAAGCAGATTGTTTAACACACAATAAGGCATTTGGGGTTGTAAATCTTTTTTCCCAATTCGTTTTAGAATAATGATTCATTAAAAATCTAATAAAAGTTTTTTACTATTTTTTATAATTAGTTTGTTAAAAAAAAACAATTTAAATTGGACGGACTAACTAAAATTGAGTAAAGCTTTAGTGGAAAACTAAAAAAAAATCAAGTCGTAAAACAAATTCTACAAACTTGCAAAAGTACATACATACAAACTGTTTTTTATTTTTTTGGCAAATTAAACTTGAAAATTTAAACATAATTTAATCAAAGTATGTAATTTTATGTTTTCGTTGTTTTAAAATTATTTGCAACATCGTTTTAAGTTTCCACATAATAATATACAACTACTGTTTCTTAAATAGTTAAAGCTGCTTTCACACGCAATGTTTTTTTTTGCAATCTTTTATGTTGGTTAAATTTTCAATTTACAGACGACTTAAAAAGTCAGATAATAAAATCATCTAACAAAATTTCAATCAGAGCGCGTTCTACTTGGATCTGGCAAAGTATCTGACATCAGCTGTTTTCAACGTAAAAGAGGTCATATCAAATATAACGTTGTACGTTTGAATCATTAAACCAATTTTTTTTTCACGGACCCCTCTGAAGCCCAAGTTCAAAATAAAACTTTTATTATTTTTTAAAACACTGTTTTTTCGGTTCTTCATGCGGACCCCGTGGATGATAGCTACGGACCCCCATTGGAGAACCGTTGTTCTACGTAATGTGTATAATTTAAGCTTTTGGTGCAGAAACGAAATAAAGTTGTATTATTACAAAAGTTTTTTTATTTGAGACAAGAACCTGTCTGATAATCGTTTTTCTTAACATATCAAATCGGTTTTAATCACAAAGAAAATGCAACCAAAATACCTTATAAAAAATTAGTTCGAAATAAACAAAAAAATAATGTTGGCGAAGTTATATTTACTCTATTTAATTAGCAAAAAATCCTAAGACGTTTATTTTTTAAATTTAGAAACAGCAAAATGTTTCTAGAAACAATTTTTACCAACTGCATAATAAATGAGGTGCATAGTGGTGCCAAAAGTTTTCATAGAAAAAGCTTCATTATCAAAAAAATCTTCATTTAGGATAAAAATCTTCAAATTTTTTAATCTATTTACTTTTAAAAATATCTGTTCAACGTTTTCAGATGAACAAGAAAATATATCAAATTTATTGGAAATTTCGACAAAGTTGGAAACATTAATTCACTATCCGCTCTAGAAATATTTGACAATGTGTGCCAAAACTCTTTACTCTGTACCATTTTCTAAATTTTTTAAATATTTATTAAATTTAGGTGGCGGAGTTCCCTAAATTTGACATTCAAATTTTATATCTCACTGTCTTCAACTAAATTTAGAAAAAGTTTTATTAGACTTACTAGTAAAGAAACTTTTTTATTAATAACGTGTTGAGGGTCAACATACGAAAGCTGTTTTAAAGGTTGCGTCGTTAAAGTTAAATCGTTTTATTATATGTTTACAGACCTCAATGTAAGAGGCAATATAATTATCAATAAATTCATTCAGTAGCATAAATCTTTGTATCGGAAATAGGTATTCGTTTTATTTATTTACTCATTTTAACAAGAAGTTGCAATATTAGTTGTTAAGCAACTAAATAAAAAAGTCTTAATTTTGAAAACAAAATCTTAAATCTTATTTTGAATAAAAAATCTTTAAAATTAATTTAAAATATTTATTCTAGCATCGCTGGAGTTACACTTATTCGGAAAATATTTAGCAACTTTTGTTGTTCCGCTTGAAAAATACAACAAGAAAGTTATGGTTTTATTGCCTTAAAGTATGCAACAATTTTGACTGTTTCTATATTTTATTTCTTGTTCTTTCTGGAAAAGAGTTGCTAAAATACTGTTGCAAGAACCTTGATATTTTTATAGTTTTAAGAAAGCGCTCTTCCCATTGGTGTAAAAGCCTAACATTTTGGCCTGTTATAAACAGAATTTAAGATGGTTTTTATCAGTGTTTGAATTCTTACTTTACCCACCTTTTTTTTAAATTACGGCTACGGCTACAGCTCCAACTTTTTAAAGTAGAAGTTGCGATAGACGCTGTAGTATTCCGAAGCATTTATATTTTTTTAGCTGCAGTTACTTTTCAAAAAAATAAAGCTGCAAGTAAAAGTAGCCTCTTTGCTAATTCAACTGAGGTATTGGTATGAGTAGAAGAGAGCAAAATTATTCTACTCAATTTTTTGCTTTAATTTGAAGAGTAGCCAAAAGCAAAAACAGTATTTCTGGCTACTTTGTGTTAATACTTTATGCTTGGAGCCACGCAACACAAATATATACTTCTGGCTACTTAAAAAAAAATAATAATAAATAAAAATAAAGCCAAGACACTCTTGAAGATATACTATTGGTGAAATTGAATCCGTCTCTTCTACATGATGGAAATAAAGACTTGGTAACCTCACTTACTACCCTCTCTCTACTTTAACACTCTCTGTTATGCAAACAAGAATCTGTTGTCCTAGAAAAGGCGGTATAACCTAAATAACCGCAACCTTATTTTAGATTCGCATACGGCAGCTTAATCAGCCTCTCCCAAATCTTAAAAATAATCGATTACTGAAACTATACAGATTAGAAATAATTGACTGTATGTTTCACACTAGAACTACGGGAAGAAAATTTTATACATAAAATCGAGATTGTCGAGAGTGTATAGAGTTCTTTTGTTAGTATAATTGAAGGTTCTGAGACAAATTATCGTTACTAAAATATCATTATTAACTCTACGTAAAATTTTGATTTAAAGTTATCTATATGTTCATTTACTCCTATTTGCAAACGAAGTTGTTCGGGATTTTATTTATTCTCTTGGATATAACAACCAGGATTGCCCAACGAAAGAAAAAAATTGTATAAAAAATATTCTTAAAAAGTACCAAAACAACCTTTTCGCTTTTATTACACTGTTTGTGTAATTTAAATATCGTTCTGTACTTATTTATATTGTTTTTATAACTTCTGGAAAGCTGCTTTGTTGCTTTTTTCATATTAAAAACTTTTGTTTGTCATAAATTAACAACTACAAAATTGTTGATGAATAAAAATTCATGCGCTTTGTTATCATCATGCCAAAAGGCAGCCATAATTACAACAAAACTAAAATTCAAATTACAATAGTAGAATTTTGCAAGCTCGATCCGTTTTGGTATACCATACCGAAAGATGAAAGAAAGTAGGTTGTCTCTTTCGGTCATCGTTCCTTTTTTACCGTTAAGCGTAAATAAACGAAAAACAAGAGAATCACAAATAGCAATTTAATCTATTAAAAGAAATTTCAATTTTTTTGTGACTTGCTTTTTTGCAATAATTGACCCTATATAACAGGTAAAGGTTATAAAATTGTGGCTATATTGATAAAGCAAGGTTGTTAGCTTTCAACGAAGTGGGTCCACATCGAATATTTTTATTTTTTAAAAGTTTTATGTACAAACTTCTTAGTAATATTCAGTTATTAAACAAAATTTCGTTGTTTTAACAGTTGATTTATTTGTATATAATTTTATGCGCAGCCATTAACAGATTATAAACCAAATATAAGAAAAATATTTCAGAATGGTCTTTAAATTCATCAAAACCTAAGTCGATAGGAGTTGCCTTTAACAAACAACAAGGTCTTGATTTTTATAGCTTTAAAGTTGATATATAATTTATCAGGTGTTTTTTTTAAGCCGATAGAACTTTAAATTATAAAAAATAACACTGGAAAATTTTTTCTTATTATTTGTTAGTAGACTCTGGCAAGTTATTATGAATAGATTTACGCTTGAGCAACGCTTGAGTTTACTTTGAAAATCAGTCATTAATTCGAGCAACTCATAGACGATTTCGTGATTTGTATGGTTTGAACAAGCTATTCGTCGAGCTGTGGATAGATTTCGTACCACATACTCTCTAGAGGATGCAATAACACCAACACGACGAGGGAATATGCTTACAGAAGAGAATATCGCTGCTGTAAACGAAAGTGTGGAAGAAGATCTAAATTTATTGATTCGTCGTCGGTCGCAGGAATTGGGGTTCTGACCGTCCACTGCATGGAAAATTTTGCGCAAGGACCTTGGCCTACACCTATATAAGATGCAGCTAATCCAGCAACTAAAGCCACGAGACTAATTAATGCGTCGGTCTTTTGTCGGTTGGGCTCTACAGCAGTTAGTAACTAACTCGTTGTTCTATCGCCAAATTGTGTTCAGCGATGAGGCTGATTTTTGGCTTAACGGGTTTGTTAATAAGCAAAATTGCCGCATATGGAGTGAGACCAATCCACAGCATTCACCGTTTTTTGCCGTTTACACGCTGGTGGCATTATTAGACCTTATTTCGTCAAAAAGGAGGCCGGGTCTTACATTACGGTCAATGGACATCGTTACCGCATTATGATTAATGATCTTTTATTTAAAAATATGGATGTTATTGGGCCGGACGAAATGTGGTTTCAACAAGATGGCGCTACGTGCCGTACGGCGACACCAACCATCGAGTTATTTAAATCAAAATTTGGCGATAAGTTCATTTTGAGAAATGGACACGTCCATTGGCCTCCAAGGTCGTGTGATTTGGCACCTCTCGATTATTTCCTGTGGGTCCACGTGAAGTCACTGGATTATACTGATAAACCAACAACAATTGACGCTTTGGAGACCAACATTGTTTTTGTTATTCATGACAAACGGCCAGCAGTTCTTGAAAAAGTGACCCAAAATTGGACGTCCAGAATGCGCTCCTTTTTAAATATTAATGCCATGTTGTGATCTTTCGTATAAAAAAAATTCTTTATTACAATTTACTTTTCTGTGTTATTTTTAACAATCTAAAATTTTATCGGGCTTAAAAAAACACCGTTTACATCAAATAAGGAAAAATTTTAATATTTAAAATATTTCTGGCTTAAATTAATTTTTTTAATGATTTTTAACTTCTTGAATTCAGATTTTCTTAGTGATCAAATATTTTTCAAGTGCTGATTTTAAAATGTAATCATGATGTACTTTTGCAATATACGCGCTGTTTGAATTGATAATTAAAATTAAAATTTAAAATGCAACAGAAAATAACAAAACAATAAAACTTCAGAAAAAACATAATTAAGTGATATATTTTTGTTGTGCAAAGAAAATTAAACAAATGCAAGTTAAGCTCATTAGCAATTTAGTTGTATTCATTTTGTTTTTTTTCTATGGTTCTAATCTAATGTCTTATGTATGTAAACATTTTTATATTTCTTTCGTTTCTTAATAATAAATTTTACAGGAATCACAATTTTAATCTTTTGCTTTAAAATTTGCACATGACTTTTAAAGACTAAGCTAGATGTGAGTTAATATGTAACTATTTTACTAACTGCATTATACATACATACACATACATATTAATTACTTGTATGATTTATCATCACCATTGTATGGAATAATTGTTAACTTCTTTATTGAATTATATATTTTTATTTGAATTTTTTTTTTTTTTTTGCAATATTTTCTTAATTTCAAATATTTACATTTGTGAATATAAAGAACCATCGATAAGTTTCATATTAGGTCGTGCTGCCTCAAAACTATTTGGTTTAAATGTAAACATACTTCTTCAAAATCTGTGGATCAAAAACAAAGGGTCCGAAAGACTGAGAGGGGGAGAGAGAGAATACAAACTTTTGTCTTGTGGTAGTTCCAATTCAAAAAATTTTGACGTTTGCCGAAATTATTTGAAATACATATATTTTTTTAACAAAAAAATTTGCGTTGCCACAGATATAAATAAAAACAAAAATATTTTGGAAATATTTAACAAAATATGTGTTTTTTGTGAAATAAATTTACATAATTATTAATGAAATTTAAATGCATTTTACCACAAATATAAGACTACACAGAAATAAATGCTTTGAATTTTAAAGACAATTATATAGTTCTCTTATTATATCAACTTACTAAAAATACAATTGTATAATTGCTATAATTATAAATATATAAAGCAAATTGTAATTTAAAGTAAAATTTTTTAAAAATTTGACTTATTTTATTTTTTTGTGTAAAAAGCGAACATGAGAAAGTTTTTTCCATGTTTTTTCTGTCAAGTTAACCAAAGACTGCTATAGAAATAATACATAATTTTTGCGGATTACTATTTAGTTTTACTTGTGAGTAATTTAGATGAATCTTTATTAAGACTATAATATCTTTCACGACAAAAAGCACCAGAATTTTTAAACAAAACTGAACATTCTTTGCAAACACATGTGAACTTTGCAGCGTGAAAGCTGTTTCTACAAAATATTTACCTAAATTGAAAAGAGGAGTGGTCTCAGGCATTTGGATCCTTTCTCTAAATAGATTTACCACAAAAATATTTCCAGATTTATTGCAAAACTTCCATCCTGTGAGAGATCAAGAAAAAGATTGATTGATCTATTAGTTGATCTAAAACTTGATTTCTTATAAATTAACAGTACACCGATTTTTTCTATCGAAGCTGTCGACCTGCTCTCTGATACGTTTTTTCGATATAGGTGGATATTGATTGGCACTAGAGATGTGTTTGTCAAAGTTTTGTGGAGTTTTACGACTTTTCAATAGCCGGTTTGAGCTCCTTACTATACCAACCCTTATCTTAAAAATATATATTGTACTTTTTTTTTTTTTTAAAGAGAAGTAGCACTTCAGGCAACAATTCCTATTTAATTAGTGTGTAACCATGCTACATTCTTTAGGAAAGGGATAGTGGAGAGAAAAGAACAGGTGGTGAAAGTATAGCCATTTTATTAGTTATTTTACTTCGCCGGCGAATATGCTATGAAGAAGTACCGACGAAGGAGGCTGCATGTTTTAATGGTAATTCTGAATATGTATTTATACCATAAAATAGAAAAAACACATTTTTATTTTTTGGTTGTCGCAGGGGTTGAACCCTGGCCAACCAGGTTTGTAGTCAACGTGCTTACCTTGACCACAGCAGCCACTACTTGCAATTCGGACGCTGCTATTAACTTTTTTATGAAATTAAGGCCTTTAAATCACCTTCGAGTTGAAAAAGTCCGGTGTCTTGTAGATATTAGGAAAAACTAACATCCAAAGTATAAAATCGTCTAAAGATAACTTCGAAACTCATGATACAGAGAGGCTCTATTTTTGACACTGTATTTAATTTTATATTTTGCAAAAGGAATACGAAAATAAAACTTTCAAATGCTGAATCATGTTTTGTGAAATCATAATTATTCCAAGTAGAATTCTGCTAGGGGCTGTGTAATGAGTTGTAGTTAGAACAAAAAATAACATATAAAACTCACCCTTATTCTGTTTGGCGACGTCAACATCGTCGTCAATTTTAAAACAACACCAATTAAATACAACATCAATACTAATTTGGTATTCCCTAACAGCTTAATGACGACGTTGACTGTTTATCGATAATATAAATAAGTAAAACACACACATCTCATATTTTTGACAGATGATTTAATTTGTTTTCTATTATGTTAAGAAAGTGCTATGGAAAGTTTAAGTTTTCTGAAAGAAATTTAAAAAAATTTAAAAAAGCAATTAAATTAAATAGTCTAAGGGCCATTATTGCAACTTGCCGTTAGTTAAAGGTATGATTTTAGCTGCTTGATAAAGAGCTTTGCATTAACAAGACATTATATTTTTAATGTTATTATTTAATGGATAAAAAATTAGGTGAAGTTTTTAATATGCAAATCCATTTATCAGTCCGACAAGTTGTAATAATGCCCCTGCGAAATTCTCTAGCAAAGAATAGACTTTTTCTAACTCTTCCATTAATTTTTCAAATTGACAGGGGTTAGTAATTTTAGTGTTTCACATTTCCTTTATGTTATTTTATATGTTTCTTACTTGGCTTTTTTTAATATCGCCGTGCGCTTTCTATTTTTTTAAGTTTTCTTTAGCACACAACACAAAATAACACCAAAAATGGCGACGACAAACTAAACAGCAATATCAACATCAATTGTTCTTAGGGAACATATGTCGACAGTTATGGATTTATGACAATATTGACAACGGGACTACCGATTTACAACAAACGAAGAAAAACGATGTCGTCTTGTGTTGACGACGCCAAACAGAATAAGGGTGATTATTTTTAACATTAGATTCAGATTAAAATAACTCTTGGCAAAAAAGAACTTTAGAAAAATTCTCTTTCTTTGGCCTGAATCTTTACAGTAATAAGCAATCTAATGATTATACAAAATAAAACCAAATTTTAAAACCGCAAAAATCAAAATTTTAACGAAAATAAATTATGCCTTAAGATTTATAAGTTGTTTTGTTTCAAAAAATTTTTGAAAGCACTTTCCATCGAAATTTAGTTTTCTGACAAGCCTTTAAGCTGAAGATACAGCACTTCATGTCACTAAAGTAAAATAGTTTCTTTTTTTATCTTTCTGCCTACAAGTTCGACTAAGAAGTTAGTAGTGACTAACTGAATTGAGAAAGGAGATCTGCAATGCACTTAAAAGTGCTAATTTAAGCAGCCACTATATAAAAGATGTAATTACATTCGCCCATTTGCTGTAAGCTTAAAAATTAGTGGTTATGATTTAGTGCAATTTTGATGTTATTAGCTTCACTAACATTAGTAATGATTTTTTTTTTTGACTAATTAAGGTAAACTAATAAATAAATCTTCACCATCGTCATCCATCACTTTATTTGAGTGAGAATTATATTTTTTATTTTATCACTAAGTATTCATAGATATTTTTTATTATCACAAGCTGTGAGTGGAAACTTCAAGTTGATGAACTACTAACATTATGTTAACTTTAAGTTATATCAATAAATATTTTTTTTTCGCTTAAAAAATTGGAAATTATAATACAACAACTAAGAGAGCTATTTTCGGCTATGCTGAATCATATACATAAATCTGTCACCCTATATGTATAACCATATGTACAATCCTAAAGATTTTCCATTGAATAATTTAAATAATTATTTACATAAGAAATTCTTTCTGTTCAAAGAAAGTTTTTTTTTTGGAAAATTGTAAGTTTTGTTTAGGGTTGTTGTGTCATCTTAGGAAATGAAAAGGTTGTGGTATCGAGCTCACCAATTTTCTTACTTCTTTATTAATCTAAATCATAAACAGAAACAGCAATGCTATTTTTATGCCCTACACCACAGCTGTATGTCTAAGTTTAGTAAATATAGGTTTGTCATTCCGTTTGAAATTTCTGCAATATCCATTTCCTACCTCGTAAAGTGTATATATTCTGAGCTCTTGCGCATTGCGAAGTCGATTGAGCGATGTTCTTCTGTACGTGCGTGTTCGAGTTAAAATCAATTTTAGCAAGGTACTAGAGGAGTTAGAGAAAATTTAAATACTCCAATCGATGACATAGTTTTGAAAATATTGCTATTGAAAATCAGCAAGATCGGATAATGTTCATTGAGGCAGCCTCTAAGTGTTCCATATCATTTAGAACAAATCTAGTTCAGTAAATTAATTCCAATCACAAAAAAAAAAAGTAAATGAATAAATATATGGGGCAATAGAGAATTGAGAATTAAAATATAGAAACAACTTCAGAATTTCGGACCTCTGAAGTTTTCATAGAAAAGTGCGATTGGTCACCATATTTTTTAAGATATCCATATGGGTATCATTCAAAAGCTTTTAAAAAGATTTTCAAGAATGAATAAAAACTTAACTTTTGGCTTAGGTTCATGTTTTAATTTAATTTTTAGAAAGAAAAATTATTTATTAGATGCTGGCAGAACTTAATACCACATTTGCCGGTACCGCGCATATACATTCATACCTAACTCATCAATAGTTAATATGATACTGGAACAGCATCTGTAATGTTGTGAGGATGGTTAACAAAAAATAAAAACATTTGCATTTCGTGGCCATACCGATGGTTGTGGTACAAATGGCAAAAACAAATGTAAAAGACTACAACACGTCAAAAGCAAACATCAAAGAGATGCTTTGAGTTGTGTGTGAATTTCGTTCCAACCAAATTAATATTGATTATTTGGTTAAATGGTAAGAGAAAAAAATTATTTGCAATGGGCTTATTACTGAAACGCTGGACATCTTACAAGAGACTGTAAAAACATTCTAGACACTGTATTTATTACAATGTAATAGTTAAAATACAAATGCCTGTAAAAGCGTTATTTTTAATATTTTTGCATTCAAACTTTGTGATGAGGGGTATCTGCCTGAAATGTATTGGAGTCACGAAAAAAATTAATTTCGTAAAAATTGTAAAAGAGCCTTTCTACATGGGATCAGCGATAAATAAAATTATAATTTAATTTAGTTAGTTAAAAAACCTCTGCATTTCAAAAAAAAAAAAAACAAAAAATATATTTTTTAAACAGTTTTTATAAATCAAATAAAGATCGACTTAATATGAAACATTTTGGAATAACCTTTTAGATATCGTTTAATTTTAAAGTGTATGTATGTCATTTTGTTTTCAAATATCGTCTATATGCTATTTTCGCACTAATTACAATCATTAATGTATTTCTTTTTATGTTCTTAGAACTAAGAGCTTAAATTTATAAAACACAAATAATTGTTTTTTATCCACTGTCGTCGTCGACATCACTATAACTGTTCTGATTTTGAGATTCTCGTTCCTCTAGAAGACTACGATTTAATTCTTGTATGCGGGCAGATAATGCTTTTCTCCGTGGTGTACCAAATGAAGGTATCGGTGGTGGTTCTATTAATGTATTCTTTTCGCCTACATTTCCACCATCCACATTTAGCAACAACAAATCAAAATATATCACAATGACACATTAAAAACGTTTGGTATGATTATGAATTATTATTATAATTATTATTTTTTTAGTTTGTGTTTAAAAGTGAAAAGTTGTTGTTTGTTTAAGGAGTAGTAGTGATGATAATGATGTTTTATGTGTTATTTTTTTATTGGTGATAGTTTTGTTTATTTTTGAATTGGAGAAAGAAATAAGAAAGAAACATCATTTTACAAATTGCAAAATTTGTTATATTTAAATATATTTAATTTAATTTGATCGCAATTGAATGGTTTGTTTCTAAATTATAGTTGAAATAGAAATAGGAGCAAAAAATTCGCATTTTTTTAATTATTCGAATCATTACTTATTTATGACAATAAAACAATAAAGAAACTAAATTATTATAAAGTTTCGAAACCAAAGAATGCTAAAAAGCTTCGCATTTATATAAAATAATAATGAATAAAGGTTTTTAAAACTAAAATATTTTTAACATAATTTATTTGTTAAAAATAAAATAATTATTATTTTTTTTTGAGAAGAAAGCCACAAATCACTTATAATCAATTAACATTTAAACATTTTTAATTATTTAATAAAAATTAAAATTTTTCATCAAAAACATATGAATATTAGTGACTGTCATCATATTCTTCTAGTGATTTGTTTCAACCTTAAGCTTTTCTTTTGTTCTTTATTCTAAAAAGGAATTAACTACTTGTTTGGAATCGAGTTGATTTAAAAAGTTTACTTTTGTTTCAATTTAATTAATTTTTGATTTAAATTCTACATTCATAATTAAATAATCAGCACTTGAAATATTTTGAATAATTTTTCTCTACAATATTAAAAGGAATCTATAACTATAACATGATAAAATCAGATTCTTATATTTAATGTAAAAAAATTTATGTACTCTAAATAATCAGAAACTAGATTTTAAACTCTAATAAAGTCTATTAAATAGAATGCGTCTTTGAAATAAAAAAGAAAGGTGAAAATATATCGTGTAAATAAAAGGTTATCAGTGCGTCCGTAAAATGAAATACTTAAAGTTGAGAAAATAGGTATGAGAATAATTACTTGCTGTCGTATTCATAAAAAATTAAAATAGATTTTAATTGTATTTTAGGAGAAATTTGTATGAAAAATTTGTTTAAAAACATATTTCAAATTTATTTTATTTTTATGAATATGGAAATTAATATTTATATAAATGAATATCATAAAATTAAAATCAAAAAAATACTTTGCTTTCACAAACCTTAATTTTACAAGAGGTCTTGATAATAATATCTTAATGAAAAATAAGTAAAGAATCTTTGCTTATTTAAATGTCTGTTGGTCTAATGTGATATTTGGTGCTATAAAATATTTACATTGTACCAAATACTTATAACAAAGCGATTCAACACCTTTTTTGTCGACAGCTAGCGTTTTTTTCAATAAAATTATTGCTGTGTTTCTTGAGGATCAGCGCTAAGAAGTTAGGTTATTAGAAGGAGAATGCAGGAAGTAGTGTTTATGAACATTCGATTAGAATCTTTGCATGTTGAAGGTAACGAAGGATAGATTTAGGGAGTTTTTTTACATACGATCTGTTCGTCTAAAAAACAAATTTTCTCTTATTTCATCAGAGCATATTCCGTTGTAGCAACAATTAAATAGTGAAATACATCTGACTTTGCGTCGGTGCTGCAGTAAATCAATAGAGCTGGATGCTCTGATAAAAGTGGCATAATGGAGTCAATTATCTGTTGTTCCGGCTTCGCAATGAACTTTCATGAACTCATAACTACAGATGAGGTAGTATATTCAACCGTACACCTGTGTGAAAGTACGCGAACCCTGTTCGAATAACTCTATTAGAAGATTGCTGAGAGATCGTGGTATTATCTATTTGTCTTCCTTCATCTTTAATTGGCTTGGCCTCTTTTCTGCGAAACTTGACATAAAAGATCATTAAGAAAAATAGGAATTTAACTTGACAAGATCCCACCTGTAACAACTTGTTTTGTGTGATCCCTGAAAAAGCTTGAAATTATTTGAGAGAAGATATCACTAACTCCAAAAGCAATAAATTTGATAAAAAGAATAATGTTAATTTCACACGCCTTGAAAATATCTAGAACCACCACCCTGTTTTTGTCAAAATGGTAAATCGATTGACACCATTTTTCCGAAGAAAAAACCATTAATGGAACTATAGAGCTCCTTTTGCAATAGCCATACTTCCGGTCAGTAAGATACTTTATAAGATAAAAACAAAATGTACTTTCTATCCCGCTAATGCAGATTGGCATAACATTAGCAAGCTTCCAACATGATGGAAATTTACCAACATGACATAAAATGCTGAAAAGTTTTGATAATGGACGCGCCAGCATCAGAGAACACTGCTTATGATTTTTAACTGCACAAGCTTGAAAGAGTATGTCCTTTTTAGTTACTGATACAGTGTTAAGAGCTTTTAGGAAATCGAGAGTTACTTGCGTAAAATTCTACGAGGAAATTAGGTCATCAAAAATTTGATTATCTCTTAAAAGCTTTTGCTGCCCAGAACTCTATTTTCGTAGGGATAATTAATTTAAGGTAATACAAATAATTGAAAAACACAATTTATTTTAAAAAAAGGCTGAAGTTATTGGTTTTAAGGAATTTTAAATTCTGTCACGTCACCCGATAAATATTATTTTACTTCTTTTGTAATGAAATAACGCATTTCAAATTTTGCATAGGCAAAACTTAAAGCTGTTAGGACTGATAAGAGAAAGGAAAAGTTAGAATAGTAAAGAAAACAGCTCCTAGTTTTAACGCTGAAATGGCCCACTCAAACAAGAGTGCAACGTGAACAGCAATGTAAGCTTATCTTGTTTAAAATGAGCATAAATAAGAATTAGAGATAAAAGCGCTGAATTGAATTAAAAATAAACGCCTTCAAATTTAAACAATAGCCTTTGTAGAAGCCCGTTAGTATTTCTATGAAATCAATTTTGTTTTTAAAATTATAAATAGATGTCGTTGCAGTCCTTAAGACTCTTGTCACATTGTGTTTTCAAGACTGTTTTAGATGATTTTTGTTGTTGTTTTCATTACTATCAAGACAAAGTTCGTATGAAAGTATGTTTTTGGATGGTGAGTAGCCTTAAAATTTTCGCCTCTTTTGGGTACATGGCGATTTGCTACCCAAGAAGCCAAAACACTTTAACCACAAGACTGATGTTTATAAAATTTTTACGGTTTGTTGCTGTATATCTGTATAGTGGATTATGCAATCAACTTTTGATTTGTTTATAACGTGAACAAATTCATGCGAATTAAACATTTATTATCTAGTTTGATTTTCATCATTTATGCAATGTTTTATTTCTAAACGAAAAATCTAAAATCCATTTTTTTTTTTTAAATTTTTGTGACCAAGTTTTTTAAAAACCAAACATTTTTTTTAAATACAGAAACTTCATCAATAATATGAGATTTGATTTTTAAGTCTTAACAAAAGTTACCAACAAACAAACTTTTATTCGTCTTTGTATTAGTGTAGTTATATTCCGACTCTTTATGAGCACTTTAGTCGTCGAAAAATACCATTTAAATAATTTTAACAATAAAAGTGTTACTTTACTCGAGAATAGTTATTTCTATATCCATACCAGAGCTGTAAACGAATGACTCTTTTTTGAATCATTCCTGCGAATCATTCCCGCATTGAATTGTGATTTTTTGAATGCATTCATTCCACACAAAAAAGAATTGAATTAAAACTTGAATGCATTCACAATGAATTAAAATTATTGATAGGCATTCACTTACCCACACGAAATGAATGAATAAGAATTTGAATTTCATCATGAAATTACTTTTTAAGAATGCATTCACTTCATCAGCTAAAAAATGAATTAGAATCTGAATGGAGTTATTATGAATATAAACGTCGTGAATGCATTCTCTCGCCGTCGTATTAAATGAATTAGAATTTGAATGCAATTATTGGGAGGACAAATATATTGAAAGAATTCATTTTTTTACAATAATTCTTTTAAGTTGAAAATTATACAGTGTGTGTTTTACTACGTCGGCCATGTCATAAGCTGCAGAAAAGTTAACGGGTGTTATATCGGGCATGATAAACGCTGTAGAAAAGTTAAAGGGTGTTACATAATTGACGTGACTTTGACGATTATAGTGTTATCTTTTGAACTATAAAAGATAAAAACTTGAAATTTACGCAGTGTGTGTTTTTACATCGGCCATGATAAACGCTAAAGAAAAGTTAAAGGGTGTTACAAAATTGACGTGATTTTTACGAATAGAGTGTTATCTTTTGAACTATAAAAGATAAAAACTTGAAATTTACGCAGTGTGTGTTTTTACATCTACCATGATAAACGCTATAGAAAAGTTAAAGGGTGTTGCAAAATTGACGTGATTTTTACGATTATAGTGTTATCTTTTGAACTATAAAAGATAAAAACTTGAAATTTACGCAGTGTTTGTTTTTACATCGGCCATGATAAACGCTATAGAAAAGTTAAAGGGTGTTACATAATTGACGTGATTTTTACGATTATAGTGGTATCTTTTGAACTATAAAAGATAAAAACTTGAAATTTACGCAGTGTGTGTAACTACATCGGCCATGATTAACGCTATAGAAAAGTTAAAGGGTGTTGCAAAATTGACGTGATTTTTACGATTAGAGTGCTATCTTTTGAACTATAAAAGATAAAAACTTGAAATTTACGCAGTGTGTGTTTTTACATAGGCCATGATAAACGCTATAGAAAAGTTAAAAGGTGTTACGTAATTGACGTGATTTTTACGGTTATAGTGTTATCTTTTGAACTATAAAAGATAAAAACTTCAAATTTACGCAGTGTGTGTTTTTACATCGGCCATGATAAACGCTATAGAAAAGTTAAAGGGTGTTACATAATTGACGTAATTTTTACGATTTTGAACTATAAAAGATAAAAACTTGAAATTTACGCAGTGCGTGTTTTTGCATTGGCCATGATAAACGCTATAGAAAAGTTAAAGGGTGTTGCAAAATTGACGTGATTTTTACGATTATAGTGGTGTCTTTTGAACTATAACAGATAAACACACGATGTAAAAACACACACTGCGTAAATTTCAAGTTTTTATCTTTTATAGTTCAAAATCGTAAAAATTACGTCAATTATGTAACACCCTTTAACTTTTCTATAGCGTTTACCATGGACGATGTGAAAACACACACTGCGTAAATTTCAAGTTTTTATCTTTTATAGTTCAAAAGATAACACTATAATCCTAAAAATCACGTCAAATTTGCAACACCCTTTAACTTTTCTATAGCGTTTATCATGGTAGATGTAAAAACAAACACTGCGTAAATTTCAAGTTTTATCTTTTATAGTTCAAAAGATAACACTCTATTCGTAAAAATCACGTCAATTTTGTAACACCCTTTAACTTTTCTATATCGTTTATCATGGCCGATGTAAAAACACACACTGCGTAAATTTCAAGTTTTTATCTTTTAAAGTTCAAAAGATAACACTCTATTCGTAAAAATCACGTCAATTTTGTAACACCCTTTAACTTTTCTATATCGTTTATCATGGCCGGTGTAAAAACACACACTGCGTAAATTTCAAGTTTTTATCTTTTATAGTTCAAAAGATAACACTATAATCGTCAAAGTCACGTCAATTATGTAACACCCTTTAACTTTTCTACAGCGTTTATCATGCCCGATATAACACCCGTTAACTTTTCTGCAGCTTATGACATGGCCGACGTAGTAAAACACACACTGTATAATTTTCAACTCAAAAGAATTATTGTAAAAAAAAGAATTCCTTCAATATATTTTTCCTTCCAATAATTGCATTCAAATTCTAATTCATTTAATTCGATTGCGGGTAAATGCATTCACGACGTTTAAATTCATAATACATCCATTCAGATTCTAATTCATTTTTTGGCTGATGAAAGGAATGCATTCACACAAATTTTGTTCATAATAAATTCATTCAAATTCAAATTCATTAACTTTGTGTGGCCAAGTGAATGGCATTCAAGAATTCAAATTCATTGTGAATGCATTCAAATTTTAATTCAATTCATTTTTTGGAACAGATGAATGCACTCAAACATTTTAATTCACGGTGAGTTAAAAACCAAAAATGAATCATTCGTTTACAGCTCTGATCCATACAACTCTTTTTACTTTGAATTGTTGTATTATTTATCTTTGTTGTGAGTGTTGGTTTGCATATAGTATTACAGTATCATCAGTTACGGAAAGCATTATTGCTGAAATAGGTTGCAAGCATCTCGATTTAGTTTCAGAAATTCTGGAATCAATATAACTTGATAATGCCGATATAGATAGCGATGATTAGGGGGAAAATATAATCGAGTCTGGTGATGACAATATAAAGAAACAGTATTTGAAGAATATTTAAGATGGAAAGCCATCCAATGACTCTAAGGTATCACACCATATACCCCATCCTAAAGAATATAAAACTTTTCGTACTGAATTTGAAAAACCCTTCAAATAATGACTACCCGCAGCCATAGAAGTGGTGATCCGTGCACAGCCACCACTGGAAGTTGAGAAACATGTGGCAGGAAGTTTGGATGTTGTAATACATCCACAGAATACCTTCTATCTTGCCTTCATTGCTGATAAAACAGAAGGCCAATTAATCTAACTCGTGCGCCACCCAGTTACACAAAAAGTAAAAGTTAAGAAGAAATTAATTTCATGGTTTTATCGGTATAAAATTTTTAAGGCCTCTTATAAATTTCCATGTTAAGAAAATTACTTCTGTAAGGGAGAGTAGATGCGACGGGAAAAACAGAATCTGTATACAGATATGTTCGATTACGTAATGTCGGTGTACATTAGTCAACTTTCGTCGAAACACGAAGAAGATGTAAACTTTGCTGTTTTGGAAATATCGAGAAAAACAATATTTGAAATGATATGACAATAATAAAATATGATGCAATAAATTAGTATAATGGATTTTAAGCAAAAGTAACATTTTGTTTGTTTTAGAAAACAAGAGTGGAAAACCTGAAATTAGATATTTACAATGTTTACTAGAAATGCTTTCTTTAAATACAATAAGCCAGTTCACAATCGACTCAGCGAAGCCGCTGGAGGGCCACATCATATAAAAAAAAAATTATATTTTACATAATTAAGCGAAACTCTCAATAGATTGGGCTTAAAAAAAAGCACGCTGAGTATCACTGATGACTTATGCTTCAAAGTGTATGTCCATAAACAGAGGTGATAGTCTCATTTGTTGACTGGCACACTCTGTAACATCTAACCACTTATCTGAAGAAGCATGTGCAAAGCCACTCTAAGAATTGTTTATCACTTCTACCACCGACCCCATAACTCTTTTGCCAACTTAACAAAAACTAAATTAATACTTCATTTGGTTCAGTTTTTTTTTAAGACAAACAATAAAATTAATTATTAGATTTACTCTGCAATATACTTTTCAAGATTCGGCAGTCAAAAGGTATCTCCCTCAGCTTTTTTGCCAGTTTCTGTGTTAAAAGGCTGTATATTTTGAATTAAATTGGCAGCCGCCTAGAATTTTCACATACCCTGTTTTAGTACGGTTTTTGTAGCAAAAATTAATAAAAATTAAAAAAAGGTGAAAGTTAAAGAAGGTGTCTGTACAAGAAAGAAATATTTACAAAATAGTTAAAAGAAAGTTATTTTTAAATATTGTGCAATGGTACGGATCCGTTCAGTTGCGAGTCCGACACCTAGCGTGGTCCTGATAACATATTTACAATTAAGCAGCATCTGTGAAGAATTAAAAATACTTTTTTGCTTTGTTTTCTCAATCAGGTTGATATAAAGAGAAAAGTTCTTGAAAGAAAACTTTTTGTTGGGATGTTGTATTTACAAAAGTATTTTTTTTTGTGTTGGTGTGGTGTTAGTTTTTTCAAGTGTATGATAAAATTCAATTGTAGTTAGGCTGCATTTTCAGATATCAATCGAATTTAAAGGTAGCGATTGTCTTATTAATTCGCTTGAATTTAATATTTTTTATTCACCTGACAGAATTTTACTTAGAGGTTGTTTTCCTATATTTGTCACCGATTGTCTGTTCTGACATTTTGGATGGACAACATTTGTCTGTTTGTTTCCTAAAAGTAAAGACACCAGAAAAATTTATAGAAAAAGGCAAAAAGAAACACAGACACATTGTTTTGTTGTTGTGTTTATTACATGACTTATAATCAATACTAACTATTTAGTTGTTGTTGTAGCTAAGTGTAAGCAAATCGTTTGTTTGTCTGCTTAAATTGATTGCAATTAATTGCTACAAATACTTTATAAAATAATAAAACGTTTTTTTTTCCATTAGCTGTTGGCTTAAATGAAAAATTAAGCAAAAATCTACTTGATTGGTGTTTATTTTAAAAAGTTTTTAAAGAAATCAAAAGAAACAAAATAAATAAGTCCAAATAAGTAATCAGCTTAACAAAAGATTAAAAATGTTCGTTTCCCTTATTTACTTAGTGTTTGTCTAATAATTATTTTTAGTTTAATTGCCGCACTTGAAAGCAAAAGAGAAGAGGTGAACTAGAAATAAAAAATATAAAACGGCATTTTTTTCCAACCTTAAATAATATTCTAAACCCAATGTTAGTTAACCAAATACTTATACATAAATAAATGAATTTATTAAAATGTTGTTTATTTATGCATATTTTTGAGAATCACTACACAGTGAGACAGAAACGAAATATTTTGGAATATATCAGCAAATTCCTAATCGTTGGACCGATTAAAGTAAAACGTCACATGCTGGAATCGGAGTAGAGTACGAGCTTGAGTCTTGAGTTCGATATTCTTAGGAATTTCGGCAGCAGAAAAATAGGGTTCATTGATATTTCCTGTTTTGTGCAGCTGGCTTTTCTTTACATTAAACAATTTCAATAATTGAAAGTCTTAAACTTGAATTATTTTTTAAATATTACAAAGTATTAGACATAACATAGACATTAATTATCTGTACATTTTTCATTTAGCTATTTAGGAAAATTTTGATATTTCTAAATTTATTACATTCGCATGACTAATGGCTATTATTTTTTAACCAAAAGGAGATATTTTACCAAAACCTTTTTATTTTATTTACAACTAGCAGTGCTTACGACTTCGTCCGCATCTCATTTCTAATTTTCTTAAAATTAAAACTTAGAAAAATATGTTTTTTACCATTTGTTGTAGAGTTCTGTAAACAGTGTTGAAAATTTTTCAACCACAAAATAAAATGTACTCACAACTATTCTAGTATCATTATACCACTAAAATTGGGTGCTTTCACTTTTTCATCTCTAGTTTTTCTACGAAATGCCATACTTTTATGAAAAAAAAAATTATTTTATATTTAAGCTCAGTTCCAAGGAACCTCCCCACAAAAATTCATTCAAGTCCATCCAGCACTTTTTATGTGATGCGAACACAGACAGACAGGCAAAAATTCCAAAAACAGGTGTTTTGTATATCGATTACTATCTACACCAACATCAAAATTTTCAAAAAATATTTAATGTATATAAATGACCCCGTTACTATTTTATTATCTGTATGGAATCAAGAAGAAAATAGGATGAAAATATAATGAAAATTATCTCCACGTTCTATAATTTATCTTTAATTTTCAAAGACACTACAAATAATTATAATTTATGTAAGTAAAATAAAAGTAAACAATTCAAGAAATTAAAGATTTAAGAAAACCGAATATTGTAGTTCCCAAATCATACACAAAAAATCCCAAACTGGATTTTTAAGACTTTTGTCCATTAAATCTTTATTTTGTTGCGTAATCATGAAATAAGACAACCCGAGGATTTGAAAACTAGCCTAAATTTCAGGATCCCAGACTTGGGTATTTAGAATATGTGCTCTTGTTTGAAGTACCGTGAATGTTCAGTATTTAAGAAAGCTTGATTAAGTCGCTGAAAAATGCACAATTTAAAACTAAATAACTATTTAACTATTAACTAATACTTTATGGGTTATACATACTTAATTTTGAAGATCAAGGCTCAGCTCCAATACTCTCGGTTAGTAGCCTCTGAAAGTTTTTTACTTGATTCGGACATTTACAAATTGGTGATTTCTTTAAATAATATTTTGTTTTTGTACCGCAGAGTAGAACAAAGCATACAATTTTATATGCTCGTAACTAATACTATAGTCTCGATATTTTAAGTTTGGTAGGTTTGAATAGTAAGATGCTCAACATTCCTTGTAAGCGGTCATATATATCAATTAAGCGAGATATATATCAATTAAGCCGTTGTGAATGTTAGGTGATTAAGAACGTCACTAACATATAAATTTTTCGAATAACACATACTATTACATTCTGGCTAAAAAAACTGGAAAGTTACGCTGCAGACCTTACTTTCAAGGACAATTAAAAAGGCGATGGGACAATCACTGAAAATGTCAGGTTTAAGATAATCTATGTCTCTCATCCATAAAATTATGTGTGATTTGTTATGTGTAAAAATACCTTTTTCTGGTCCGGTGTGTATGTGGCGAAAATTAATTAAAAATTCTCGCGTTCAATTTCGTAATTAAAAAAACAATAAACCGATAAAGTCAATCCATTATGTTGTATAGTTACATGACTTTTTCTGTTTTCCTAACAATTGAAAATAAAACACACAAACTTTAGACTAACCTAAAGTAATTATGAACTGCAAGCTAAAAAAAATAGATTTTTTCATTAAAGTACCTTCATTAGGAATTTTTTATACAGAAATATTCCAGAAATGTTAATAGAACGAGTAATAAGACTCGGCAAATTTTAACTTTAATTAAAATAAATGGAACTTTTTTATAGTTCTTATATCTCCGACTGTTTTGATAATAGAAGAATCTCAAAAATACTTCAAATTTTAAAGCTTCCCTTTTTATCAAAAGCAAAATATTTATAGATATTCTTAAAATAGTAAATAAATACTTTAAAACTTTTCAATAATTTTATATTTAAACGCACTTGTGCTTCCCTATTTACAGCTTGAGATCTTGAAACCAATTACAAAATATTGTAATTATTGCCGTAAAGAAGAAAATAATAAATGCAAATGAAAGAGTTAAGGACGAAAAAAAATAAGTTGGAAATTAGAAAAAAAATATTTTACAGAAGAAGATGGAAAAGCAAAAAAAAGAGATAAATTCTTTCTACCATGAAAAACGTAACGCAACGTGAGTAAAATTAGTAATTGTGCTATAATACGAAAAATAAAACTCATAAGAAATGTCATGCTTTATAAAGAAAAACAAAAAAAGAGATGAACTTGATTTTAGTATTTTTAAGGTCTAAAAATATGATTTCTTGTATGAAAAAAGCACAAAATGTGAATGAAAAAATTGAAGGCAATACCTAAAGCTTAAATAACATAAATGAAAATAAATATTTTTATTTTATATGAGAAAGATTATATTTGTAGGTTAAGTTTAATACTCAATTTATTTTTAGTTGTTAGTAAAAATAAACAATTATTCAAGTTTGAATATTTTATAAACAGTTACTGCATTTTAATGCAGTTATAAAGGTTTGATAGTGAAATATGTATTTTTCTTTTATAAATTATTGTATAAATTTGAATAAATTAAATTGGTAAATATATAGAGAATATTTAATAGACTTACCTGTATCAACTATAACATCGATGAGATCCATGGATTTAGCAAAGGCATCTTTTAGATTGATATGATGGAAAGAAACAATGCTACCCTCACGTTTGGCACGATCGAGCGCCTCACGGCGTTTGAGCGCCTTCTCGCGTCTCATCTGATTCTTATAAAATTCAGCGAAATTGTTAACTATGATGGGAATAGGCAAAGCGATTACCAGAACACCGCATATGCAACACACAGTACCAATAACTTTTCCCAGTGCAGTAGTGGGATAGATGTCCCCGTAGCCAACAGTTGTCATTGTAATACCCGCCCACCAAAATGTTTCCGGTATTGAAACGAATTTTGTATCCTTTTCATCCTTTTCGGCAAAATATGCCAGCGAAGAAAATATGAGAACACCCATAGCCAGGAACAGCATTAGTAGACCGAGTTCCTTATATGAATTGCGTAGGGTAAAGCCTAACGACTGCAGGCCCGTTGAGTGACGGGCCAGCTTAAGGATTCGCAGGATGCGCATGATGCGAAAAACTTGCACCACCCGGCGCACATCCTGGAACTGGTCCGTAGCATTCTTATTTGTCTCCAATAAAAACAGGGACACGAAATAGGGGAGTATTGCCAATAGATCGATTATATTTAAGCCGCCTTTAAAAAACTTCCACTTGTCTGGCGACGCACTAAACCTAAGTATATACTCTAGTGTAAACCACGATATACAAACGGCCTCAACCATAGCCAATTGTGGATTATCAGTTGGTGTACCCGTATCAACGTCATAATGTTGTAACTGTGGTAGGGTGTTCAACGTCAGGGCTATGGTAGACAGGACTATAAACAGTATGGATATCACAGCGATAACCTGCACACACACACGCAAATTTATACATAAACACACATATTGCGCCCGCGCCCACGCGCAACAACGAAGGAGAGATATAAAAATAGAGAGAGAGAAAGACAGAAAGAGACAGAGTTTAATTTTGAAACTTTTTTCAACTTTTTTTACATTGTCCTTATTTGTTTAGAACCTGAGACGGAAACTTTCTTAAATTTTTACGACATAAATACAAAATTTATAATTTGAATATAAAATAGTTAATATCTTCGACAGGTTTTGTTTTAGCAATCATATGTTCTAAATACTCTCATCTTATATTAAGCACACACACACACACACTTTTCCCCCTAAATTTGTTTTTTTTTTTTTTTAATTTATTTATTTTCTTTAATGCTGAAAATTGTTGTTGGTTACTTTGTTGCATCACATCTGCATTTTACATTTGCACAGATATTTTTAAAGGGTAAATAAAAATGGGTTAAGGGTATTTTGGGGGGGATTTTTTTTGAGTTGGGGCCTAGAGCCATCATCACTTTTTAGAGATTTTAAAATTTTTAATAAAATTAAATGTTAATAAATCAGAAAAGTCTTAATAGAAATTCATAGTTGATCAAATCGGTAATGTGTTTGTTTGATGACCTGCTAATTTTATGATATTTTTTTGAGTTGTCTATCTATGAGATTGAAATACAAACATACATACAAATGTGTTGGTAAGAAAATTTTTGGTTTGTGGTAGCAAAAAGAAGCAACATTTGGGCGAGACAAAGAGAGTGAATTAAACAAAATGTTCATGAGAAATCTTAGAAAAACATATTTTTTTTATTAAAAAATAATAAATGATAAAAAACTTTTGCTAAGTTCTTGCTATGCATCAAGTTCGTAATACTTTAAAGCAAATACGGGCTACTAGTCTAAAATAAAAAGAGACATCTAAGAGCACGAGTTTTAAGTTTTTAAGTTTATTTAAATAAAAGATTTAATTAAGTGTTTGAAATTTTGAAAAATATTCATTTAAAACTTAAGAAATTGACTTCTTATTTAATTTAAGTTCTTTTCGATTTTTATATATCTGAAGAGTGTAATTAAAGAAAATCTAATCATGAAAGTTTCCACTTACTCGAAAAAAGGCAACAAAAAACTTTGAAATTAAAATTTTCATCAAAGCAAATATTATAGAAAATAAGATACAGAGTAATTAACTTCGTGCATATTTGTCTATAACTATGAAAACAATCGTATCTAGTGACATGCAACTCTGCAACACAGAATGCTAATAAAAAGCGATTCGAAGTAAAGTTATCAGGAAAAGTCTCTAAACTTATGAAAGTCTTCTGGCATCGAATTTATTTTGACTAACAGACAATTCTTAATCATTTGTTATCACCACCATCCGATTACTTAACAGAGGCTAATAAAAGACGTTATAGCAATTAGGGTAACCGACTCGGTTGTTTAAATGGTTTTTAAGCCAGTTTTTACTTAAGTTTTGAACAGACTAGTTTTTTTTTTTTGTTAAATAAAACCTTCAGTCGAATTTATCTTCTATTAGTAAAATGATAGAAAAAACGAAGAACATTTCTCAGTTTTCGAAAGTTTAAAGATGATAAGTGAAAGAAAAATTTAGAGGACAGATTGTATAAAACAATTAAGAAAAAATAATTCAAAAAAATTAATGAAAGCAATTTAGACAATGAAATATACATAAATATTTGGTTAAATGCTGTCAGTTATTTTCTTTAAATTCTTTTAATTTGTCGAACAAGTCCATGGGAACTAATATTTTGAATAATTAATACATGTAAAATTCTCCAACACAATATGAATTTTTTTTCTAAAAACGATGATCTGTTTTGTTTTAAATTTAAACAAAATTGTAATAGTTAAAACGGTTTAAAAAAAAAATTAAATATTAAAATACCCTAATTATGTTTCAGTCTAATTGTTTGTTACTACAGATTGGTTTATAATTTTAATTCTATTTATAATAAAAAAATAACAATTATTCTGCTAGATTTCTCATGAAATTCTGTAAAGCAAAATGCAATTTAAAGATTTTTTTAGAGATTGTGGTATTTAGAGTTTATTAATATTGTGATGTATAATTTTTTAAACTTTTTGCTCAAATTCGTTTGTAAATTTGTGAAAATAAAAACTTTGAAAGAGATCAGACATTTTATGATTACGATGTGTATGTTTGCGAAAATTTCACAAATTTAGGGTGGTCCATACAGCGCCTATAGTTTGGTCCAATCATTATTTTGACTGTGGCAATACCAAGTTTATTTCTTTTATAAAAGAAAGTAGTTTAGTAGAATTCTGGGTTGACTTTTTAAATTGTGGCATCCATAAAGTTAAAGTTAAATATTTTTACGAAGTTAAATTTTGCTCGGATAATTAGGTTAACCATCAATATTGTCGAAACTGGGCCACAGAAAATCCATATGTTGACTATTGAGATACCAATGCACTAAAATTATGTTTGTTTTTTATTCCGTGGTGCCAATAAAAATTGTTTAATTTTTTACACTACTCCGAAATGGCTCAACATCGAAGAAGTTTGACTGCCATTGTTTTCAATGATATGACGACTGGTCATATCAGAAAGGCATGTGAACTATTAAAACTGCAGTGCAACATATTTTGATGACATAGATTGTCTACAGTACAACTGCAATTAGACTTATTTGGGAGCTGTTTAATACAGTTACGTTTGTTAGTAGAAATTATGCAGCCGTCGATTATACGGTGTTACAAATAGTTGAAAATGTATGGAAAGATTTAGTTGATCATACGAACTACTACTAGGCCAAATAAACGAAAGTTTAAATTAAAGAAAAGGTTCAATAACTAATTAATTTTTTTTAACAACAACAACAAAAATTTTTTTATACATATTTTAAGAACTCTATAAGGACCACCCCAAAATTTTGAAGGTAATAACAATTTTTTCTTTAGGTGTAGACTAAAAGTGAAATAAGATGGTGGAAATAGTGTGTATGCTTTTGTTTGGTCATTTTCAATTTTTTTTAAAAGACAAGAACTGGTGTTTAAAGACATTTTTACGTTGGATATTACAAAAAAAAAAAAAAAAAGAATAATAATAATATAAAGAAAACTTACGTTAAAATAATTAAAACAAACTTAAAGCACTTAATAGTTTAAATAAAAATAAATAAATTAATAAACACAAAAAGTAAAAAAATTCTAAAATAAAAAATGAATATTTATCCATAAAGTAATTGTTATAAAAGAATATAGTTAAGTGAAAGAGTAAGTAGGATTTGAAAATATTTGCTAAAATTTATTTAAGATGATACAAATCTACCCGTAATGATAAAATTAGTTAAATCAAAATAAATATTTCTATTTTAAGTTTGTTTTAGCAAAAAAATATTGGCCATATTTTTATTTATTTCTAAATTAAAAACAATACCCAAATATAATAAGAGAAGAAGGGGAAGAGGAAGTAAAAGTAGAGGTATAGAATCTTAAACTACATGTAAATTCCAAGCTAAGATGATGATTTTTCTACAATTTAAAAGCAAAAAATATTCCATTTTCTTATAATGAAGCCATTCTTAACCTTTTCTCAAATCACATTTTTTAAAGTTTAAATGATAAAATGTTAGAAAAGAATTTAAAAAAATGTAAAATTTTTTGCCGGCTTTTGGTTATTAATAATAATTAATGGGAAAACTACAACGAGCATCTACAATCCGGGTCTGCAGTCGATTTATTTAATGATATTTTAAATGATTACCATTGATTTAATGTCAATTGTTTGGTTTTGAATTTTTTTTTATAAACAATTTTGTTAGGATGTTTTTTTTTTAATGAGTGAATTACTCTTTTTTTTTGTTGTTTTTTAATTTTGGAAAAAACAATAATGTTTTGCTAAATGGAGAAAGTGTTTAGGGTTTTGGTGATACTAATGTTCTGTTGTGGTTACATTGTTTTAGTTTTTTATTGTTTAAAAGTAGAAAGAAAGAACTGTTTTTTTTTCAGAACAAACAATAGAAATTATATAAATTTTAAAAAAATGAAATAGAAACTTAAACATTTAAACAGGAAAAAATTGAAAACAGTCATTGAACTTAAAAGATTTGAAAATGTTTTTTGTTTTTATTAATAATTTTATTGAAAACCAAATAAAAAATAATTTAAACACAAAAATTTAAAATACAAAAGCCACATTCAATGGTCTAGAAATTAAAATAAAACACATTAAACAGTTATGAAACGATTAGGAGTAAAATATATCATATACAATTAGATAGAATAGATAGACATGATGGTTTATTATTTAGTATGTAGTATTATTATTTTAAATTTAACAAACAACTCATTTAACAAATTCATTTAAACAACATTGACAAAACGTTTTCATTTTCAATTGTTGTGTGTTTTTTTTTTTTGGCATAAAAACAAACGATAAAGTCATAATAATAGCAAAAACTAAAAATATATGTAATTTTCTTTATATTCTTACATACTACATAACAAGGGAAATGAAGGAAACATTAAAAATAATAAGCTTAACGAAAGGAAATCATAAACTCCCTAGAACAATAACTTGACGATTTTTTTAAAATGTTTTTATAAAAGTTTTTAGGTTGAATTAAGGAAAAATCTGATAAAATGCAAATCTCAAGTAAAATATGTAGGTGACAGTCTTTTGTTGTGGGGCCCAATCATTAAAGTAAAGAAGAAATTTTTCAAAGAGAAAATTTATAAAAATTATTAAAATTCCAGGGAATACAAATATTCTGAGGGTGGCTTTGCCCTTCCCAGTCAGGCTTATTTATGCCAATAGGGCATTTATCAGGCAAACAAAACGAAAAACTTATAGTTTCAGAATTTAAATGCTGAAAATCACTTTATTTAATATTGTATATGCTAAGCGTGCTTAATTTCTTTAAATGTTTACATTCTAACAATGAACAATTTCGTGATGTTGTCACAAAATATATATCGTCAGAAAATTTACGTTTCAATAGGTCACCGTTGAAAAAGCAATAAATGTCCAAACTTTCTTTAGAAACTATTGATACTTTAATCTTAAACAAAATTTATTAAATGGGATTTATTTCAATCAGTAGAATAAAATGGCTACAAAATCTAAAAATTTTAAAACAAAACATTGTTTTTTATTTTTCTTTCATTTTCTATAAATTTCTTTAATTAAATAATTGAGCAGTATATATTTCGCTACTGCAGCGGTATTGGATATTTAAGACTATTTTATTTCCTTTAACTATGCAACATTCCTTGGTTTGTTTTTTTACAATCGAGCACGCAATAAATGTTGCTTGAAACATGTTGCTAAGCACAACCATGTAGAATGAAACGTTTAGCTGTTAAGAAACATGTACACAGAATTTTGTAACTTTGTCCCAATTCGCACGATGCAAGAAATTAAGACTGCTTATTTTCATTTTCTTCTTTGAACTTTCATTATTGTTCGCACAGTACAAGTCTTATTGCTTAAATTGTTCAAATTTTTGCATGAATGTACACACACACATCTGTGTTTTTTGTTTTACGAATATGGAAGCAAAGGGAATTGCATGTACAAGCAAGTCTGTACTCATTTAATTTTACCTCACCCCGTTGCCTACAACCTAATCAGCTCAGCTTAAATACATGCATCGTGCGAATTTGGACTTTACACAAGAAACTGTAACAACTCCAGACCCATTTTTATAACTCGCACTAAAAAAGTGGAAATAGGGTATAATTAATTTCGTCATTCCATTTGTAGTTTTTACAATATCCTCTTCCGACCCCACAAAGTATATACATATATTCGAGTCCTTATGCATACCGAAGTCGATTGAGCGATGTTCATCGGTCCGTCCATGTTAGTGTTGAAATCAATTTGGCCGAAGCACCGGCCAGTACGCCAATTGATCAGAAAAAAGGTCTATCGAAAGGGGTGCTATTGGAAATCAGCAAAATCGGTCCATGTCCTTGGACGCAGCGGGCAAAACATCGCGCCTACCTCTAATTTTTCTATATCCTTTGAAACAATTAAGTAACTCCAATAAAATAAAGAAATATGTAGGGCGACAGAGAATTTAAAAACAAGGAAAAAACATTAAGTGAACAAAAATTGGAACTCGCCCATATTTTCCGGGTTACGGGCTTCTGAAATTTTTAAGATTTTAGCTTTTGAAAAGATCTAAAATTTAAAAAAAAAAATGCTGAATCTATTAAGAGCCGCTAGAAGTTTTATGCAATTTTTTTAATATTTTAACTCTGTCACCTCTATATTTTTTTTGCATGGATTTACTTCACTTAAGTAGACTTAGATAAATGGTGAAGGGTATATAAGAATTGGCATAGCCGAATGTAGCACTCCTACTTGTTTAACTCAAATTTTGAAAATCTCTTGGATGTCAACAATTTATTATTGCCAATTTTATTAAAATTTGACATAATTTAGTATCATATTATTGTTGTAGGGAAAAACTATAACTAAATAAAAGAAAAAAAAAAAACACTAAAGTAACAAGCTAACAAAACATTATTGGCTTTCCTTTAATTTAAATACAATTTAATGAAATATTAATTAAAAAAAATTTTGTAGACATCTGATTATATGTAGTCTAATTAAAAATAGATGAAAGTTAATTCAATTGGAAAAAATTCCTTACATTTCCATCAGAGTTACATGAAAGACAATAGGTTTTCTTAAAACAAAGGTCATCATTAAAACAGAATAACATCGATAAAAGTTTATTAATTTCTTTGATCATTTGTTTATTTATTTTTCTATTTAATTTATTATTTTCTTGTATTTGTGTCCTCATCTACCATGGAGACCACTGTACGTAACCACGCAGTTTGTTTAGGGTATAATTTTTTTTTCTTTAAAGGGGATTTTGGATTATTGCGCAAAATGTTATTAGCATTTTTAAGAAATAATAGAGTGGCTTAAACAAATTTTTATATGATCAAAATATGTACTATATTTTTAATTTTAAATTCCACATAATTAAGGTTCTGTTTTTCGCCGGGAATGTATGAAATTTGCATACAATATTAAGTAATTTGAGAATTAAACATGCTGACATACATTTTATTAAGTTGTTAATTTTAATAGATTGGAAATGTTAAAGGAATTAAGAGACAAATCAAGAAAATTATGTCATATAAACAAAGTGTAGATATTCAAATGAACATGGTCACAACTTTTTGTTTGTTTTCTTCTTTTTTGGTGAATTTTTTTTTGATATAAGATTAGAAGTAAAAAATAAAACTAAATATTTTAAAAACATGAAATGTTGAAAAATGTGTGTAAATCATTTTAAAGCTTATTAAAAGTTAAAAAATAATTTTTCCAACTCATTAAACATTTAATAAATTAGTATAATAAAATAAAAGTAATAGTAAACTTAAATCGATCGTAATATAAAATATTATTATGTATAGAAATTGATTTGAAAATTAGATCTGCTTTTTAAAATCAATTAAAAAATTAAAATTTTGTAAAAAAAAATATACTTAAAAAACCAAAAAAAAAAACAATACATATATACATACAAACAAAAAAAAAACATAAATTTAAGATAGCGATACAACTTCATTGGACAAGATAGAGTGATAAAAAAAATGCCAATGACATGCTTTTCTTATAAATACATACACATCACATACTAAATATATAAATACATTTTTGCACACACTACGTTCATTTAATATACTTTTAATGCAAGGATTCAAAAAAAGGTGAACAATTCTACAAATAAACATTCAATAATTCATACACATATGTACATACATCAAATAAATTTAAATAGAAATATAAAGAAAATCTTAAAAAAAAAAAAAAAAAATAATTAAAAACGAAAAAATAAATATTGTTTTACATTCACATACATTTAAATATTTATTGCAAGACATACGTATTTGTGCCAAGTGTTTATATGTGTGGGTAAGTTTTTATTGGTGTGCTAGCAATTTAGTGTTCCTGATCGTATATGTGTTTTAGGGTACATAAATTTATGAAATTAAAAAGAAAGAATTTTAATATCATCTTTTTTAATTCTAGCAGTAGGAGAAATTTGTTAATTATCGGAAGTACTTTTTACAAGTCAAACGCTAGTCAATAGTAATTGATGAAAAAATATATATACATATATATGTTTACAATATTAAAATATGCAAATAAGCCCAGCACATTTACTAGGAATTAATTGGAATTCTGTACGGCCATTTTTTCAATCAATGTTGATTAATAAAAAATTTTAAAACTGAAGAAACTCCTCTTGTATCAGATACTAAAGATTTTAATAAATTGTTAGTATAATTTTCAAAATAAATCTTTAGTAGCCAACGAGCCACAGCAACGTATTATAAATTTTCAAGTTTCAAGTTTTAATATTTCTACATTGCTTGCTCTTCAATCAGGAGTGTACTTTTAGTGCAGATACAAATATGCCAACTTTGGTTTTTACTCTGTGGGTACAGGTAGATTTGAGCTGACGACCTCTAGTTAAGTAAACGTGCAATTTAACGCGTGTAGCAATATTAACAATCCAATTGCTACTTTTTACTTATCTCTTATTCAGTAAACTGGCACCTTAACTAACTTGCTATAACTTGCATGATCAGCACATACAATATTCTGTTTTAGGATGCCAAGACACATACCCAAGAGGGGCTTTATAGTTAATGTGTGTATTGGGGAAACCTGCCGAGTATAAATCTTATCACATACATATACATTTACCTATGTGGGTAAACTTGCACGAAAATTAAATCGAAGCGGATGGACGGTCAACTTTGAAAGTATAAAAGGTTTAATTAATATGACGGTTGCATGGTTGCATAAAGAGGGCATCAAAACCTTATAAACCTCTTCTACATGTAATCCAAAAGCGTAGATAAGGTTTTCGGGAATTTTAACTGTTTGTTAAAATTTTCAGTACACTTTCTTTTTGTTAAAAGGATTAGTATTTTTTAGAAATATTCTCCGTGTAGCAAAAGCTAGTAAAGAGAAGAGAAAAAATCTGTCATATTTGTAAGAGACTTAAATCAAATACTATGAGAATAATATGAATGATTTTAAAATATTAAAAAAGTCACCTGCATTTCTATGAATAATTCTTTTAAATGTGCTTTACTTCGAGTGCCCATTATTGGTTTTATTTGCATAAAAAAATGAAGTGTGATATGTTGTACGAAACAAATTTCTCTCACTGTATATACACTTTTGACTTTGCACATAATCCTAATATAGTGTTATAATTTTATATAATGATATAAACTTAAGATGAAGGTTTTATGTTAGTAACATTCAAAAGGTATAAAATAACAAAAAAAAAGGTTTAAAATTTTTTATTTTTTAAAATGAAGAACAGAATTAAGAGAAAAATAATGTGATACATGGAAATAAATAAAAAGACAACATTAATTTGATACAAAATATTTTTACTAAGATTGTTATTTTTTTGACAAGGGCACTCCTTTAAAACAAAACTACGAAAAGGAAAGAAAACTTAAATGATAAATAAATGAACACAAACTTGATTCTACTGGTTATAACAAATTCAAATTGGACAATTATGTAAATTATGGGTTCACATACTTTTTTCGACCTCACTAAAAAACAAACAAAATTCGAGACAAACCGAACAGAATTTTAGTTTCAATTTTGAAGCATTGTTCTCTACAGCGATCCTTGCTGATTCTACATAGCAAACAGAGAGTTTGCGCAAATTTTAACTGACGTACTTTGGCCAATTTGTGTTTCTCTTTTTTGTCTTTTATTAACTTTCTTTATATAAATTTGGTGGGAGATTATTATTGCTTGATTTTTGTTTTTTCTTACGTTTTGTATTATTTTTTATAATGTTATTGTTAATGATAAAAACTTAAAAACGCGTATTACTTTCAAAATTATATTAAACAAAAAGACAATTGTGGGAGATTTACGATTATATACATCAGTAGAAAGACATTTAGTTGTAGTAACAGAAATAGTAGCAATAATTATAATAGTACCAGTTTTAAATAGTAGTATTAGTAGTAGTTGCAGTATTAACAGTTGTATAAATAATGCACATTACAGGATCAGTTTTACATGACACTAACTAAAGGTATTTCTATAGTGTTAAAGGCGATACAGATGTACAAAATATAAGAAAAATAATTGTTAAATTCATATAAACTAAAAAGGAAAATTATACTTGATATATAATTTAGATCATGTAGTTTTGGATATTTTTTCAATAATTAGTGAAATAATAAACGTAACAAATATTATAAAATACGAAAAAAGACATGTTTTGTTTTACTGATTACTAACGGTAATTGTATATTATTTGATTTCATGGTGGTCTTAATTGCAAAAAAAAAATATTTTATATATTTTTTATATAAGTATTTTCAACTAAATTTATATTATCGAACGTAAACGACGAAACGAACACAAAATATACTGCCAAACGCAAAGAGAAAAAAAAAATAAACATATAAAATGTACTTTTTTTTTAACTTTTTTTGGATTTTTCTTTTTAAATTATTATTATATTTTCAATTGTAAAATGGTTCTCATATTTATCTTATTCTCAAAAAGGATGTGTTTAGGCGGTGTATTAGAAACTTAAAAATGTACAAAAAGAAAAATTATTAATAAGATAACATTTTTTTGTTTAGCTTTTATTTTACTTTCACATTTAAATATTTGTTTTTTCTTAGCACTTTTTCTTTTCTTTGTCAATTTCGAGATTAAGCAAAAAATTCATTAAAAAGAAATTAAAAAACAAAATAGTAATTAAAAAACTTAAACATTTGCATAAAAGGTACAACTGGCAAAGAACTCCGAAAATTTTTCACTTTTTATAAAAAACTCAAAATAATGGGTTCAGGGTTAATGAACTAAATAGAAAATAAAAAATAAAAATTTATTTTTTTACCCATTTAAGAAACTAGAAATAGTATTTAGCTAATAAATCATATTGCTTATGAATAATTTTTATCAATTGTTACATGAAAAGTTTTTTTAAATATATATGAACATTTTATAATTTTGGCTGCTGGCTTTCTGGCAACATCATGTTGTAAGAAGAAAAAATTAATTAACCATTATATTGTAAAAGGTATAAAACTCTAGCTCCTATATTTAAACATTTTTCAAAGTTTCAAATATTTAATTAAAGTGACGTTTTATGTTGACTCTTGTATATAAAAAATAATATTTTAAACGAAACTTTTAACCTATTCTACACCCTTTTCATTTCAAAGCGCCAAAAAGCTGTTTTTTACATATTTTTTCGTCAAATTGAAATTGGCTTTGCTTTTTAGGCGTGATTGATCAACAAACGTCTATACGTACAAATTGTTATAAAGGTAAAATGTTGCCAAAGTATATCAATGTTGCTGCATTTTGCTTTTCAGAAACGGTACCAACTTTTAAAGTCATACATTTTCAAATTTTAACAGCCCAATGCCTATCGAAACCAAATCGACCGAGAGCTTTGGCTTAAACAATCAAGAGTCTTACATAAAGGTTTTGATTTAATGATTTAAAGTTTAAATTATAAACAAATTAGAGCAAATTATTAATTGACATTTATTAAAGTGCATTTTTGAATGATTTTTTTTTGTCTTAAATGGTCTTAATTCGGTTAAGCAATTAATTGTTTTGTATATATAAAAACCTTTTTGTTCGTGGCTAGAGTTGCAAGGTATGAATTGGTTGATTGATTTGCTGAAAAAATTTAAAGTGGATCGGAAAATAAAAAACTCAAGACACTTACGAGCTCTCTCAAAATATTTTAAGTTATCAGCCAGCTCATTTGATTTTCAATTCATCACACTGCATTACCCTCACCCAATCGTTAATTATATTTTTGTACATCTATTTGAATTTTTAGCGCTTGATAAATGTTTCTTTGAGTTTTTGTTCTGGCCACTAGCTTTCGAACTTCTATCAACTTATTTGGTTCTTTGATATTTTTTGATCTCAACGGCAATTTGGCCTTGAATCATAATTCACTACAACGTCAAAAAGACATTAAATCTGGGAAAAATTTATATACAAAATATTTGTTTTTTATTATTCGTAAAAAAACTATTCAAAAATTGTGTAGTTATACTCAGTGTAATTCGCGATAAGGTATCCGTATTCTTCGAAACACGTATTCTTCGTTGCCATACAATACTTAAAAATTTGGTATATTTTTATTGTAACATCATGAAAAATTTTGTTCTTTCCTGTATTGGCTCAGCAATTGCTAATTTTTCTAATAGTAAAGCTTTTATAATTTAATAATAAAAAAAAACATGTTTAAAAAAGTTAATATATTTAAAAAGTATTTTCGTAAAGCATTCGTGCATTCGATATTTGTAGGTATGTTCTTAATAAATCGAGTGGTTCATATATATGTATATGAACCTGGAGAGCGAGCATTGGAGCGCACCATTTTGAGTATATGGAATTTAACGTATTAATTTTTTCTTTAGTTGTTCTATGATGTGAAATATTTCCTTTGCTAAACTTAAGTTTTAAAAAGCAATATGATTTATTTTTCAAAAAAGAAATAAAATTTTTTATTTCTTGGTAAATATTCAGTAAAGTTATCAACACGATAACAAAATACATAGAAAATAAAAAAATACAAAATTAAAAATACGTTAAACTTAAGAACAAAAAATGAAAAATTGTGAGAGATGTCCCCAAATATGTTGTAATTATTTCCATTTTAGGTCACTAATGTTAAAAGCGCACCTGAAAAACCTTAAAAATATTAAGACTTTGACAGCTTTTAAGGGGGCAATTTGGACGTGTAAAAGACATCCAGCTGGCTAAACTTTAAAAAGTAAGCGTTTTAATTATTTACAAAAAAAAGCGTAGCGAAATAAGCCTATTTAGTAAAGCAGTGAATTATTCAGAATCCTAAAAGCAGGGATGGATAAGCTCAAAAGAATAAAGAAATACATAGAGAAAAAAAATGTCTTATGGAAATGTATTACAACACAAATTTGGCCACTTCTCCCCAGAGATCTTTCTGTCATCAATAATTTCGAGGATTTCTACAGCACACCTGCCACCTGGTCATATCGCTTATTGCCCATTCCCAAACATTGTTGCGGTGTATTGGAAATATTTTATTACATTTAAAACTCTGATTGGTTAACAAGCAACAGAGCTTTGCAACGATTTTTATTCCCATTTAAAATGTGTTTAATGATTTTTACATTTTTTCGTTTTTGGTTTTATTTAGCGTTTTTTACTTTCGTAAAATGTTCTTGTTGTTATCGTTGAAAAAGAAGTTAATATATTGCATTAAAAATTGATAAATGTTAAAAAGAATTATATTATTAGTTGTTCGTTTTTTTATTTAATATTTAATTAATTAATTGAAATACTTAGTCTATAAATGTTGTATTAAAAATCTACAAAAAATATATTTATTATGCTGTGACTTTGATTAAAAAGTAAATGGAAAATATTAATAATATGTAGGTTGATAATAAAACACAAACAAAGTTACAATAAAAATAAACCGAAAAAAGAAAAACCAACAAATGATATGAAATATTAATGGCACTGTACGCATTGTTACAAGGGGCCATTGTTATCCCCACTCATCATCAGTTGTTGTTTGCTGCTACATTCACAAACTATATGAACTATATTTCGTTAACACATAATTTGTTAACTTAAGTGAAAATTTAATCAAGATCTTCCTCGTTATATCTCAATAGAATCACTGCATTATTTTTATTTTATTTGGTTTTAATTAATTTCTAATGCCAGTAGCAAAAAATCCCTGTTTATTTAAATTTATCTTTTGAGTAGAACTAAGATTGCCCTTGTTGTTTATTAGTACAAAATTTAAAAAATAAAATATATAAAAATTAAAATATAATATTATTTTCACAAGTAAAAAAAGGAATATTTTTATGTATAAAAAATCAAATACACAAAAAAATATAGAATTAAGAATAAATATTCATAAACCATTACAACATTGAAACAACATTGAACGGTTATATGATGCACACAATTATTTAGAAACTCACTCGTCGCGCAAATAATATTTAAAAATAAATAATATGCGTTTTTAAGGGTACTCAAATTTTGTTTTGTTTTTTTTTTTTCAAAAGCAAATAAATGAATAAAGACGCTGAAAGTAATAAATCCACATTTATTAATTTTTGAAAACATTCTCTTTAAATTTTTTAGTAAGGGCTTAAAAATGTTTGCCGAGAAATTGGCTTCAACCTCTTTGTAATAACGGTCGGTGATAAATATCCTGGCAGCTCGTGTATCCGTCAGTCTGTCCACTTTCAATATAAACAGATGGAGATATTTTCCAATAGTAAAATCTGCCTTAAAGGAAACGGATAACAATACCTTGAGAAAATAATTCGTTCAAGAAAGATGCTTGAAGTCTGTTTCATTGGCAGAAATGTCAACTGGTTTCCACTATGGAGCAAAGCGCGTATGAAGCATAAAAAAGGAGGTTTTAAAAGGATTGATAGATGTTCCAGATTAATAACTCTGGAAGGTTGGCCATAATTTTTGACAATTTGCGTATCGTGTGGCAGCCACTCGAAATATGGAGACATCTACGTACAGTGAGGCGCAAAAAGTGTCCAAGGAAGTCTTAGCCTGTGGCCGGAAGACACTCAGACGGCATTGCTAATGTCTAGCACTGCCTGGTATAAAAGTTAGGACCACGAGCTGCGAATGTATTTAATGCAATAAGGGATAATAAATTGGGGCTCTGTTCAGCAAAAGAAGTCGACAATTATTAACCGACGGTTATATTTTATTAGTCTGTTGTAAGGCCTGTTAATTGGCGTGGGATCAGATCCATAAATTACTGCTTCCGGAATAGTATTTCCGACCCATAAACAAATGCAACCTTTTGTATATGATACTGAAGAGAGTAAAGGCGGATTATACGTTTCTTGTTTTTTAGTTCCTTTTTAGCTCTTTATTAAATAGATTTGAATTAAGTTTTACATTGATATTAACTTGAGTACCCTTTAATATGTTTAACAAAATATTTTGTAAATCTTGTCTTAATTAAAGTGATGAAAATAATAAAACAACGAAAATAATAAACAACAAACTGCAAAAATACAAATATTATTTATTTGCTATTTACATCAGCAAATGACAGCAAAATTGTTGAAGATTTTTTTAAGCTGTGATAACGATTTTATTTGAAGTATAAATATTTGAGTTGATTTTTCATTTACATTTGAATGTTTAGAAGAACGATTTGTTAGTTTAAGGTTATTTTGTTAACAGTTTCGCACAACAAACAACAAAGCATTATAATATTGAAATTAACAAACAAAAATGATTAAATACTTATTTTTTTAATGAAAACAAAAAAAATTTTAAATACATATTTTTTATATTTTTGGTGGTTGAGGTGAAGTAAGGCACTTTGTACAGCATTTTTCTTAAGAAAACCATTTTTCTTTATTAAATTTTAAATTTTTACACTACCCTGGTGAGCAAGAAGTTACAATCTTGTTAAGCTTTAAAAAAAATATTTGTAAAATATTAAACCCTTTCAGTTTAATTAATTAGATCAACAAATAAAAAACAAAAAAAAAAAATATTTATTGAAAGATATTCGTAAAATCTTTCTTTGATACTTTGAAAGTGAATAGAATAGAAATTTCTGCAAATAGTGTAAAAATTATTTGTTATTTTCTTAAATGATGAACGTATTATATGAATCAAAACAAACTTAAAATAGCGATATAAAATATTTTAAAGAAATAATAGAATACTTCAATGAAAAGAAGGATAAGACATATTTATACAAGAATAATAATAATAAAAAAATGAATAAAATGTTCAATACTTAAGATTCTTTTTTACTTTTTTTTTTTTTTTGTAAATTTGCCTCAATTGATATAAATGGAAATTAAAATCAATCGAACTTACCCTGGCTGCAAAACTTGTATTAGGTTTTTCTAGCAATTCCCACAAGTATTTCTGATACTCAGCACATTTACCTTCACCGAATTCTTCTTCGTCTCTTTGTCGCAGCGACTCGGCTTCCTTGCGCATTTCTTCATGCACATTTTCTTTGCGCTGATGGTATTTATGTTGGCAGCATGATTCAAGATAGAGCTCATCGACACCCCAGTATTCGAGATCATCGCTAAAGGCAAGCACACACATCTCGTCGACAATGTGCAATTTACCCGTGCGATAGAAATTTAAAATTGAACTAAAACTCTTTGGATGACGATCAAAAAAGTACTCATTATCGATTAGCGAATAGTCATCGCACAACTCAATGATGGCTTCATGGGTTGTGCATTCATGGAGGCGACCAAGGCGTGTATGGGGTAGACGTTCAAGGGTGCGCCAGAGGACTTCATGCCTTACACCTCCCACATTAATGGAAACGCGGCTGTTCATTTGCTTCGACTGTGCTATCATAAAAGGTTCTGGCGGCGGAATCGAGGAAATTGATCTGGAATGTGTACGTTGGAGAGCACCAGCATTGATAGCGCCCTGATGCAGTTGGGAAGTAGTGGGATTCGAATGTGTCGGTGAGGTAATGGGGAATGGAGCATAGCGAACTTCTTTACCAGTTCCCGAACCAGTTGTGGTAGTGGTAATAGCTGTGCTGCCAGGCATGATATCGTTCGTCCAACCGACACCGCCCGCCGTACTGCCCCCCGCCATACCGCCAGCAGTGTACGTAGTTGTAGCGGATGCGCCAGCAATGCTGCTGCCATCAATATAATCCATGTTGCTAGCAATAGGGGTGCTGGTAGTGATGGCGGCACCTCGCATGGCTGCAGCATTTTGACTAATGTTATAAGCAATACTGCCAACTGTTGGGATAGATCCATCGCCGCTAATGAATGTACCAGTTCCACCGGTTCCCATCGCCCGGCCCCAATCGACATTACCGCTGGTGTCGTAGTAGAGTTGATTATCACAGCCGTCTCCGATATTGGCCGTTGTTGTAGTTGATGTTGCACTGATTCGTCCAAGGTTTTCGCTATCGTTCCAGCTGCTGGTTGGTTGCTGCTGCTGCTGCTGGTAACTAAAGTTTTGCTGTTGTTGTAGTTGCTTTTGTTTTTGTAAGTTTTGTTGTGGCGGTTGTTGCTGCTGCTGTTGTTGTGAGTCACGCTGTGTTGTTTGTTGTAGCTGCTGTTGTTGGCTTGTAGCCTGTCCACCATGCAATTGTCCCACCATTTGTAATGCTCCATTATTGTATTGGGTCGGTGGTGTTGTAGCACCCGTTTCCCAGCGTACCGTTTCACGGTCTCTATCACGTTCGCCGACCATAGAACCGCTAGATAATGACGAAAACAAAAAATTATTTATCCATTATTATGGTTATTCTGTTTTTAGTTTTTAAGAATTATAAAATTTATTATCTAAAATCATTTTTTAACTTGGAAATAAACTACCATACAATCAAGTAATTTTAAGTTAATATTGTTCTTTGAATACCATTTCAAATAGAAGTCTTGCTATTTGTAAGTGTATCAATGCAGGCCCAATGTATGTCATTCTTAGAAAAGGGCATCTTATTTTCATCCAAAAAAGCTAGTACACAGTTTATAGATTTTGTAAGCTATTTTTTAAATGTCTTTTTGAAATAACATGTTGATATATTTCTTAGAATTACATTTTTCCTTGCATAACGACAACATTTTTGAATAAAACTTAAGTTTTTTTCAGTATTTAGAAAGCGGATAAAAAGTAGTACAATGCTGTTAAAAAATAAGTACATGCCTTTAGTGACATGTCTATGTAAAATTCATTTGTTTTTTACCCGAATTCGCACCACTTCGTTAATAGTAGATTCGATGTTTTCATAAAATTTTTTCCTTACTTTTTTTACTGAGAGAAAAACAGTGACCAAGTGGTTCAGAGGGGAAAGTATCGAAGCTCTTGAGGAAGCTACCTAAACTTATTTAAATGACCAGGGGCACGCAGATAATAATGGGGAGGCTAAACGGACGTACCAATAGGTGGAATAGGCTGCCAATGTTATGTTTTGCTTGTTCACGACGTTTTGCTATTATATGCGGACCTTCCGGGAGTAAGAAATGCAGTGAATAGCTGTTGCGGGTATTGGGTAGCAGAAATTGTCAAAAGACTCCAGACTAGAGTTTGAAGCCCCTAGGAAGGCAACAGATACTAAGGTGTGTATGTTTTTTTAAGGTGGGCCATAGACACTAAAATCTACTAATCATATAAAAATACATACTAAAGCAAAAATTTATCATTATTCCGTCAAAAATCTTAAAATTTATATATATTCTTCATTGAAGGGTTTATAAGATGCAGCACATACGAATTAACCATTCACATATTTTCTAGCTGTTTATTGTTGTTTTTTCAATTTTCGACCTCAAATGTAATTTCAGTCAGAGGCACACCTAGTTTTTCGCCATATAATCTCTGAATTTTTCTGAATTTTAAATGTTATACGAGTAAATGAAATAAAATTTTACATTTTCGGCTTAAGGTTCATTTTTATTTAATTTTTTCACATTTTTTAGAAAGAAAATTTTTTTGCAAATGTATGCTGACGTTTTCCAAAGAAAACAAGAAAAATAAGGCGCTGGCAGAATGTATTGCCGCATTTTTTGTTGGGAAAAAATTAAAAAATTTTAAATGTTTTCAGTAAACAATTTCAAAAACTATAACTACTTACCGCTACATTTCATCTATTTTTTTCCTGTTTTCCGTTAACACCAACCATAAATTAATGATAAACTGTAGAATACAAAATTGTTTTTCAATATTTGTTAAAATGCTTCGTTTTGGATGCTGTTGTCTTTTTGTCCTTAATCACAGATTTTTTTTAATTAAAATTTTCTTTTAGGAGGTGCAGCAAACAATTTTAAAAATTGGTTAATTGTCGAAGTATACAGGCTTTAAATACGTATTTATATCATTATATACATGTTATTGTGAATGGGGTTGTATAAGTCTTGATTTCTGCTGTATTTTATTGACGATGATCCTCTTTAAGTTGCAAGCAATAATAAATTCACTATATGAATTTGATGTTATTGGTCTGCAAATATAGAATATAATAAAAAAAAACATTTAATTTCTTGTAAGTCATATATACAAACATATTTGATATGTACGGCTTAAATTAATTTATTTTTTTATAATGCCGGAATTTATTTAATAAATAATAAGAATAATTTTTTAAATTCTTTATGCAACAAAAATCTGTATTAAACCTTTAAAAAACTAAACAAAAAAATTATGGATTCATTAAGAAATTTAACAAGTTTTGATTTGAAAATCTCATGTTTTCTAGACTTGAAAGGATGTTGAATTATTTTTTACCTTGCCAACTATGTTGTGAAGAAACAATTATAATTATAAATTATTAGAGCATAGAGCTAAAGAATTCAAATTATAGAAAGACGGCGATCAAAATTCCCTTAAAATAATTCCAAATTATTGACGGACCAAATTACATAGATTTTTTTAAATATATTGAGTCTTTTTCAAGTGAACTTGAAAACAGTTCAAATTATAGAAAGATTCAAATTAACAAGTTTCATATTATCAAAAGTCGATTGTATTTATATTTTGACTTCTTATGTATAGCGAAGTCGATTAAGCCATTCGATGAGATATAGTGTCGAAACAGGTGCTACTAAAAATCAGCAAGATCGGTCCATATCCTTCGACGCAGCTGGCAAAATACCACGCCTACTTCTAATATTTCTATATCATTTGAAAAAATGAAGTAACTCCAATCAAGAAAAAGAAAATAAACAATATATGGGGCGATAGAGAATTAAAAAATAAGAAAACAAAAACATCAAGTGAAAAATTTGGCGTTCGCCCATATTTTACGAGTTACCGGCCTTTGAAATTTTCAAAATTTTCAAAATATCAATATTTTAAAGCTTTTGAAGAGATCTTTAAGAAAATACTTAAATTTTTTAAAAATACTTAAACCCTTAAAAGCCGATGGCATTTTTATGTAATTTTTTAATTCTCCTTTACCTTTATATTTGTTTTTTTGATTGGAGTTACTTTACTAAATGGTGAAAGTTATATAAGATTCAGCGCAGCCAAATATAGCACTCTACTTGTTTTTAAAATAATTTTTAAATAAAATATCAAGATTAATAACTTGCCTTTTGCTTTATTTTGATAAAGTACTTCCCATCAAATTGTAGATTTTTCGCTTAGCCCCCAGCAACAGAAATAATGTTGCAGTTCCTAAGAAAATCCTCATAAGTTTAAGACAGTCTTAATCTGAGTGTGACCACTTAAAGACGTGTTACAAGCGAGTTTTCGTTGGATATTTATTTCTTTAAATTTTTCTTTACAATAACAAGTATGAAAACAAAGTCATAAATATTTAAAAATTCTTGGTGACAAAATAACAAAACAAAAGTTAAAAAATATACATAAAAAAATTAATAAAACAAAAAACAAAAACATTAATAAGTGCTTGATGTTGCACAATAATAGCTAAGTACATTTTTTGTACATTTTATGTTGAACATTCTTGTTAAAAACACCAAGGCTATACTGTGCATGCGCAAACATGTCCAGTAATAAATAACGTAAAAAACAGCAAAAAACCACAATGTGAATATTGTAAACCTGAGCGACAGCAGTTCTGATGACGAGTTTAACTGGCAATATGTTCCCGTGAAAAATCGTAAGAGGACAAACTCGCAATCGCCAAAAATATTTGAACTAAAACGTCAACAACTTGAAACAGGCCCTTCTACTTCAAACCGATTTGCAGCTCTTGCTAACAAAAATATTAAAATCGAAAATGACAACACTTCACCTCAACAGGTACAACAACTAAACAACTAAAACCGCCACCAATTCTAATTCCAAATGTCGCTGATATCGCCAAAATGATTAACAAGTTAGGCAAAGTCGTAGCAAGTTAAATTTTATTATAAGTCGTACAGTAATGGACAGGTTCGTTTGAACATTAAAACTGTTGACTCATACCAAAAATTAGTTAAGTACCTTGACGACAATAAAATTATATGTCATACGTACCAACTAAAGCAGGAAAGGGCTTTCACTGCTGTTATTAAGGGGCTTCATAATACAATACAAATCGATGATATAAAAGCGAATTTGCTATTGTTGGGACATCAGGTGGGAAATGTACGGAATATAATTAGCCGTACAACAAAGAACCCACTGCCTATGTTTTTCGTTGACCCTAAAGCTAAGAATAACGAAATTTATAATTAAAAGACATTTGTTAAATGTTTGAGATGTCAACAGTTCGGTCACACAAAGTCTTACTGTAGGATACCATACTCATGCGTTAAATGTGGTCTAGAACATTCGACCAATGAATGCACAACGTCGTCAAGTACTCCTCCGCAATGCGTTCATTGCTTAGGAAATCACACTGCGAACTACAGAGGCTGCGCAATTTATCAAAAGATGGTCGATAAACGCACAAATATCACTTCAAGAAATGAAAATGTTAACTTTAACGTCTCAGCCATTCCTTAAAATAGGGAACAGTTAACGTATGCCCTGTCTGTCAGAGGCACAAGTGATGGAGTGAGTAATGTTCTTCAAGAAATAGAAGCGATGCTTGAAAAACAAATTGATGTTAATGACCAAACTATGCAAATAGATCTCATAATTGCAGAATGGAATACTAACGGCATTTTAAATCGTATAAATGAAATAGAAATTTTCTTGAAAAATAATTTTCTTGATACTTTACTACTTTCTAAAACTCACCTAACAAGCAAATCCCTTTTTCGTATAAGAGGATTTGACTTAATAAAAGCCAATCAACCTAATGACAGGGCACATGCTGGAGCGGCTATCATCATCAAATCGAGTATCAAATATGAAATTTTGGAACCAATAACTGAGTTATACATGCAAGCTGCCGGAGTTAAAATAAATTGCAATAATAGTAGCGTATCAATTTATTCTGTGCATTCGCCTCCTAGATATAGTATAAAATGTGAACAGTATAAAAATTTTTTTTAAAATCTTGGCGAGAAGTTTTTAATTGCTGGTGACTTTAATGCTAAACACACCTGGTGGGGATCGCGTTTAATAAACTCTAAAGGGAATGAACTTTGTAAATGCATTTCTAAAAATACATACATTTCGATATCGGCAGGATCACCAACCTACTGGCCAACTGACAGTTCAATAATACCCGATCTATTAGATTTTTTTGTTTATAAGGGAATTCCTCCTTCCTGCTTTAAAATTGCATTAAGCGACGATCTCCGTTCTGATCGTAGTCCAATTATCCATAACTTTGCAACTGTTTGTAAAAAACGATACAAAAATCCCAATCTTATTTCCAGAAACACTGACATCAACTATTTCAGAGAATTTATTAAAGCAAAACTTAATTCAAATTTATACTTAAAAACTAGAAACGAGATTGACATGACCATTGCAGAATTTTCAAATTTAGTACACGAAGTCTCTTTGCCTTTAGGTCGGACTCTTTTTCACAAGAAGAAACTGAAGTTGACAACTTTTTAGATGCTGCATGTCAAAAGAGTAAACCAATAAAGGCTTTTAGATGTAAAGAAATAAAAGCAGAAATTAGTAAGCTGAATGCAAAAAGGTCTACAGGTTATGACGACATAGACACAAGGGTTCTTAAAAATTAACCGAAGAAAGCTATTGTTTTCCTCACAGTTTTATTTAATGCTGTTTTGCGACTTTCACCTTTTTTTACTCAGTGGAAACATGCAAAAATTTTTGTGATTCATAAACCTAACAAGTTTGAAAACTTCATTAAGTCATATAGACCTACCAGCTTGTTACTTGCATTGTCAAAACTATTCGAACGACTTTTTCAAAAAAGATTAATGCCAGTATTAGAATCTCTGCGAATTATACCTGATCATCAATTCGGTTTTCGAAACAAACATGGAACTCCCCAGCAATGCCATCGAGTTGTAAAGTCAATAAAGGAATTCTTTGAAAATCAACAATACTGTTCAGCAGTGTTTCTAGATGTCAAACAAGCATTTGACAGAGTGTGGCACAATGGCCTTCTCTTTAAGTTAAAACATTTGCTGCAAGCTCCATTCTTTCTACTACTCAAGTCCTATCTGAGTGATTGTACCTTTTATGTTAACATCAACGACGAGATTTCGGAAATTGGAAATATAAAGGCTGGTGAGCCACAGTGAAGCGTATTGGGTCCTACCTTGTACTTGTTATTTACTTCTGACATGCCAACAACGGAAGACATAGTAATTGCAATCTACGCTGATGATACAGCTTTACTAGCGGTAAACGAATCTGCAACTGTTGCATCTAAAATAATACAAGTTCAACTTGACTTAATAAGTATTTGAATTAGTAGATGGAAAATTAAAGTGAATGCGGAAAAAATCTATCCACGCCACATTTACTCTTAAAAATATTAATTGTCCGCTCGCATAGCTTAACGGAGTCGTAATACCTCAATAAAAAGAAGTTAAGTATTTAGGCCTAAACGTTGATCGGCGCTTAACTTGGAAAACACATTTAAAAATGAAGAAAAAACAACTGAACATAAAGACAAAAAAATGTGTTGGCTTCTCGGACCAAAGTCAAAATAACATAGTACTATTGTATAAAACAGTATTAAAACCTGTATGGACTTATGGTATCCAATTATGGGGAACGGCCTCTAACTCCAACATTGACATTATTCAAAAGTAAAGTCTAAAACTCTTAGACTTATAACAAGTGCTCCATGGTATATAAGAAACACTACAATTCATAATGATCTAAATGTTCAAAGTATAAAAGGCGGAATCAAAAATTATAGCATTAATTATTTAAAAAGACTTAGCGACCATCAAAACGTTCTTGCGATAACTCTTTTAGATGATAGTGCTGAATTTAGGCGATTAAAGAGACATACTTGATCTCTCCTTTCGTTCTTAGGTTACATACGCATATTTTGTAAGATTTTCGAAAAAACTCTCAAAACAAACAAAAAATTTCGTTGTTAAATTTAATGAAATTTAACGCTACTGTTATATTATTTTAAGTGTAATTAGTGGATTTGCTTATTGTCTTATAGTAAACAGATTGCAAATAAGGGACCAAAAAAATATATATGGTTAAGAATTGACAGGCTTTTTTTACATTTTAAGCTAAATCTCTAAATGTACAACTAGGTTTATCTTATCATTTCCGCGATTCGCTATTTCTTATCATCTTTCTTTTCACTATAGAACTAGAGTATATCATAGAGCTGCAGCGAATAACGCTTATGGCTGCTATTATATTCTGTTTAACTTTTACGTCATATCAATGTAAAGTATTCTTAAAAGTTGTGAAATTGCTTACATGAACATTTTACCCCGTTTGAAAGTGGGTTAAGGTCGTTCAAGTAATTGTGCAATCAAATTAAAAATTTCTTCTATTTAAAGATTGTATGCACTTGTAAGTGTGTATGTGTAATTGTGCGCAGTTTGCATGTTGTAGTTAAGGTGTTGAGAGTTCTTAAATGAAGACATCTTAATGATATTTAATTTTAAGGCAGGTATAAAAAAATAATAATTTTAATGGTGTAATAATTTAAATTAATCGATTTATTGACTTTGCACTTCTGAAGAAATATTTGTAAAATAAAAAAATGTATTTAAAATTATTCTGGAATAAAAGTTGTTTATTTGCATAAAGAAGCAGTTTAAAATATTATCACTTCAAAATAACTAAAAACAAAAGTACCTGCTGAACTCATTAAGAAAGAAAAATTATTTGCGTTGTTATTAATTATTTTTTATTATCATTTAAAAAAAAATAAAAAATTATAATCTTTAACAGAAAACGCAGCATTTTGTGGATCGGTTCACCGTCCTCAACATGTTCGCATCTATCTGTCTCAGGTTGTGTAATGCTTTAGTATCATCTATTTAAGCAACCATTTTGACAAATAAGAGTGCGAATAATTTAAATAATAAATTCATAAATCAATCAATATTAAATTGGTTCCATGAAGTCTACACCCAACCCAAAACTTTTTTCGCTGTTCTCTTTGGTTTTCGACATAATCTGTGTCCACCGCTTAAGTTGAGTTAAGAAGAAATTGAGTTATTGCTAATATTATACTTCTTACACTCGAATCTGTAGTGTAAGTCAAATTTCACCTTTGTAACTTAAAAACTGAGTATTTTTTACCTTCCAATCTAAACAGCTAAAGTCGATAATTCGTGATTTAGCGGAACAATATTAAATTTAAAAATGCTGTTAAGCTGTTATTGCTTGTGTGCATAATTTTTTCTAAATATAGTGTAACCTATACGTATCATGTATCATTGTTACAAAGAAATGTTAGATGCGCGATACCATGCATGTCCTGTTATAGCTAAAGTGGGTTTCAATTCACTATTTTTTAGTTACAAAAAATGCGTTGAATCATAATTACATTCGTTTAGACCTTCAGTCTATAACGATTTAAGAGTATACCGCATACATCAAATAACATCAACCATTATAGGAGCACCCTTTAATTTCCAAATCCAAATTTATACTTGCAGATACAGCAGACTTAGCAATATATGTTCTCTGTAAGTTTTAACCGTGTTTCGTAATCTATTCAAAAGGTTGGCCAATCACATTAAATTACTTCTACTATTGTAACACCCTTTAATTTACAATATTTATGCTTTTTATTAAACAAGATAAAGTAGTGGATATTCAGACTAATTATAAAGCGTTTCTATATAACCGTCCAAGAGGTGAATTTACATCAATTATGGGAACACCCTCAAACTTTTAAACTAAGATTGTTTACTTGTTTTTATAGCGGCATAAGCAATATAAGTTCCTTGTAAATTTCACTAGTCTGTCTATAACGGTCCAAAAGTTTGGCCACATACATCAAATTACTTCAACTATTGGAACACCCTTTAGTGTTCAAATCCAAATTTTATAATTGTTGTTTTAGTGGAGTTAGGAATACAGGTTCATTGATAATTTTCAGCGTCTGCCCAACCAACCGTTCAAAAGTGTGCCAATATACATTGATTAGTTAAATGAACTATTGGGGTACCCTTTTAATTATAATATTGAATATTAATACTTGTTACTTTAACGGCCATAGCAATCGACATTCTGTTTAATTTTAAAATTTAGTCTATAACGTTTGGCTATAAAGTTAGGTCTATTTAGGTCAATTTGTGTCCCCTATGGAGACACCCGTTAATTTTTAGATTTATTGTAGTATTACTTTTTTTTATTGTTGGATGTGCTGATACGCAGTTTTTTTATTTTAAAGCGGTGCGCTTTAGGGATCATAATAAACTTAAGCAACAATTATGTTGTATGGGGCACCCTTTAATTTTTAAAATTAGGAACTGTTTTAAAATAAAAACAATCTGAAACATCAGCTTTATATCAAAATCGATCAAAAAATGACTCGAGTTACAGAAGTAAAAATATAAAAAAGCAACATTCAGTCGAACTAAAAGCCTTTTTTGAAGTCGGTTAAAAAGAACAATAATTAAAATTTTTAATTTTCTTAATTATTAATTGAACTCGTTTATATTAAAGCAAATAAATTAGTTATTTCGAATTTGAGTTGATTTAAATTCCCAGATTTTTAAGCAAACAAATATTTACAAATTTATGCGGACTTTTTCCAATGCAGCATTTAAAAATTGGTAAAATAAACAAAATGTTGTTTAACATAATTTCAAATAATAATTTTCATACTAAATTGTTTCTTGCATTTACTTAAATTATTTTAAAGTTTTGTACTATCCTTGAATTACTGTTTTTATTGCTCAACAAGTGTAACATAAAAATTATCACCACAAAGTTTACAAATATTGCAATTGGTTTCTAATCAAATAAAAATACTTCTAGAAAGCAATTGAAATAAAGAAAAAAAATGAAAAATGAAAAAGACTTTCTAATATTTGTATTTGTTCAGCTGAACACTTAAAAATTAAACTTAGAATTTAAATGAGCAGCCGTACAAGAAGGCGTTGCTTGTTAACACCAAAACTAACCAACATATACTACTGACATTATCAAACAACAAAAAAAGAATAAGATGGCGATAAAAAAGATTATTACGTGCCACTAGAAACAAAACAAAAAGGCAAAGAGGATGTCGCTTAAGTGCCCACTTATATATAACAATGTTGGCAACCACAAGTACCCTCCGCATTTTACAAACATATTTAAATAAAAATATCCCAGGTGACCAAACAATCATAATGCGGCATTGTCATACACGAATTCTTATATGAGAGCTAAAAAACGCAATAAAGAGAACGATTAATTTTTAAATTTAAAGTTTTAACGATTAGTGCTTTTACTGTTGTCATATCTGGAGATTTGTCTTCAAATGATTGTTTACCTTTTTGGATTGGCTTTTTACTTTTCTACATTTGTACGTCTCTGCATTATTGTTAGTGCCCACCTCCGCTCGGTCCTTGTCGTTTTTAAAAATTATGCAAGATAAAATTAAAACGTAAAACCGTTTTTTTGAAAAAAGTAACGAATTACATAGCGGCCTGCATTTGTTTGGATCTTTCAAATCCGTTTTATTAAAATTGCAATTCGCCTTTAATATATCAGTAAAAGTTTGGTAACATGTCCATCATTGAGCCTTTATAAAAAAGGCAATGTTTGCACTAGTTTTACGTCGTTCATTTTGTTATATATAAAAAAATGTTTCGTGCAACATGGATTTCAACAGCAAAATGTTTCTGGAAACATGTAAGCCTGTATTTGCTACCAGCAGCAAACAATGTTGCATACTTAAAGGAAATTAAAACATCAGTTTTTTTTTGGATGGTAGTATTGGCACAACTAACATTGGCTGTCAAATTCTTCAAGTGAAATAAGGCATATAAAACAAGGAGTGTGAAAAAATGCAAAATAAAATACAAGAAAAAATATTATTCACGCAGAAAATTGTAATTAAATTTGAAAAATACATTTGAAAAAAACTTAAATACTTTTTACCACTTTGTTTTTTTTTAATTTAAAAATTTTCACATTTTCACCTTTTGAGCTAACAGATACATCTGTTATAATTTCGTCCTGCTTTATGTAAAATATTGCTGTTTTTGCAGGAGTCTTGGTTTTTTAGTTAGGAGTTTTGTGCTGTGGACTTGCAACTGTTAAACTTTTCTCTCATTAAAAAGCCTTTTCACAAATTCCAGCCATTGCTTGATATTCACACAATGTAATTCATCCTGCACATTATCTTTTAAGCATGGACTGCAAATACGTCTTGTTCTATTTTGAATGACAATACTTCGAGAATAACTTAACACATTGAAGACTTTTTAAAATTAACTAGAATTTTTTTTTGTGACACAAAATTTAAGAAATCATTGTAAGAAATCCTCTAAGTACATAATTTTTTAGAATGTAGTTAAATGTAATTCTTCTCTAAAATTATTGAAATCAGTTACTATGCAGTTATTACCTATCGTAGTCAGGAGCAAAGACAATAGTCTAAAATTTATATTTTTATTTAAATTTTTTATTTTATTCCTTTTTGGCATCCGCCTTAAGGTTTTAAATAATTTGCTATAAATGCCTTAAATACAATGCTAAAGCCATTCTTTTGTTATGTGCCAGTCGCTAGGGATATCTTACAAGGCATAGCCAGCTGGGTTACTTCAACCTCCTAATACATGTATGTATACTGCCTAATATTTATTGTTCACCTATTGCCCTTCTGCTTGTATGTATTCAATGCATAAACTACTTTCATAAACAACCCTTGCAAATTACAATCCAAGTAGAGAGTGTTGGGCAGGCACTCTTGGGCGAAAGTGTACTTTTCATAAAATTAAAACTAAAAAACTAAATTTATTAAAAAAAAAAAAAACATTACGTCTATAGTCTTAAGTGTTTATTTTGTTAAGGTATGTTGTTTTTATTCATATCAAACATTTTTACATTTTAATCTAAAGAATAGCTGTTTGAACTTTTTGTAGATTTTTGAGATTTATTGTTTTTAGATTAATGAAAACTTAAAGGTCAAATGCAAGTATATACTTTCGAATTGTTTAAAAAGTGAAAGGTAATAAGAGACCACGGTGTACTTGCGTAAAGTGCTGAAAACAACTTGAACGCATTGTCCTGACACAATGAAAATATCTAACAAAATGTGATCATCAGCTATTTTTGAATGAATGTTAAACGAAGCTATTTCAAGTGTGTTCACGTGTTTAAGTTTAGTTTTTGTTGTTGTATAAAAACATTTTATATATAAATATAGCCTCTAGGTCATTATATAAAATTCAAGTAGAAATACAAATACACCATGAATAGTTTAAAGTATTAAACAACACCACACTTTATTTATTGTTAAAAATGTCGAAAACTTCTAACATGTCATTTCCTTAATAATTCTTAAAAAACTACATTTAAATTCAAATTAAATTACTTTACCTGCAGTGTGTACGTAACGCTGATGGCTGGGGGGTTTTTAATGTGGATCCTAAAGTTTTAAATTTACTGATTTGATGTGGAAGTTGTAATAAACATGAAAGGTCATGTTTGGTAATAAATACGATTTTATTTTTTAACGCACGTCTTATTTGCAAATAAAAATATTGTGAGTAGAAAATTTTGTCACATAAACGGTGAATTAATTTTTTATTGGCGAACAGCTTACTTACAGAAATTATTCCTGGTTAACGGCACTTATTGCAAATAAGGTATTAAATGCTGCCACATTTTTCTCTGCTTAAGTGGTTTTGTCTATTAAGCGAATACAAATTTTAAAAAGTTACATTTTGAGGAAAAAACTATTATGGTTTATAAACAAAAAACTTGTTTATAATTAATTTTTGAATGTAAAAAATTGAGCAAAAGTTATTTTAGCATGGGTATAAAATGCACAAATATTATCTGTCGAGATTTTATCAGTTTAATATAAAATTGCTATCTGGTACCACTAAAATGTCAAAAATATTCTTGCCGTATTAACAGTGAGTTAAATAATTAGAAATAATATTTATTTGCAAATAAGTTACGTAAGAACGTATAAGTTAACCAGAATTATTATTTGCGATTTTTTTTTAAATAATTTTTGCTAATCGAAAAATGAATTTTCCAGGTAAAGTATTTAAAATATAAAAAAACAGCCCCACCAATATATTAAAGATATACAAAATTGTTTTAAAGCTTGGTTGGGTAGTATCTCAGGCCCCGGAAGAGAAACGTGGTAAAGAAAAAAGATAAATACAAGTGCTCCTTTCAATGATTGTAAAATTTTAGCTATCAAATTTTCCATTAAGTAGTTTTAATCAGGGTTATCGCTGGGATTTTTCCAAAAGCGCCACGAACGGTCGTTTTATAAAAATAAAGTCACATAAAAAAGTCGTTTTAGAAAATAAAAATTATTAGTGCAAAAAGACTGCTTCCTTCATCTGGCTTCAAACATTTATACTTTACTTTCCATTCTTTCATTTTTTCTCGGACTCTGTGATTTTTTATTAAGAAAACACTGCCGAATTCAAAGATTATTTGCGAAGATTTTTTAAGCTTTCAAATGAGTTTTTGGAAATACTTTATGCTTATTTTTGAAAAAAAAAATTATTTAAAGCTGTGTTGTAATGAAAAATGAATCTTGACTGAATTTTATATTACGGCAACGATATAGATCAACACTCGACTTCTCGACGATTTTTTTATAAAAAATAAGATTAAGGAAAAAATGCAATGGGCAATTAATAGATTTGTTTTTGTTGGTAAACTCTCAAAACTCAAAGTTCGGCAAAAAGGGTAAAATTGTGACTGTAGTTGGCGAGCGGTAACGCTGGTGTTAGTCACCAAATCGGGAGTATGTATAGGAATGTAAAGCAGTTTAAATACAAGAAAATATTGTGTGGTTACCCTCATAAAAGAAATATCGTCGGTCACTATTTGACGACTCTTATCATGATTTTTGTACTTTTCCGAAGACAAAATAAAGAACGTTATCACTCCGTTGATAAACCGTGTTGAAAGTAAATAAAATAAAAAACAAAATTAGTAGGAGATATTTAATGTGGGATGATGTAAAGAAAACAAAGCTATGGAAATTATATTTCATTAAAAAAATTCAAATAAATAACAACCCTATTCGATTTTTGTGCGAGTTAAGAGTTGTAAACCTGCGACCGACGATAAAAAATTAAATTAGTACAAATTGAATATAAAAACATGTATTTTAAAGGAAAGTGAGAAGCAAAAATATAATTATTATTCATTTCTACAATTTCATTTATAATATTGACAATTTAATTTTCATTGGCTGAAGAAGCAGTAAGTGCATATAAAGGGTGATGAATAAAGAAAGCAGAGAAGAAAGGCTTAAGTGGTGAATAAACTTCATTCTAATCAAAGTACTTAAAGTAAATAAATATAAAAAATTCCAGTTAAGAACGTATCAATCTTGTAGACCAATTGCTAATGATGTAATTGATTGTCAAATTTAATTCAATCAAAGATTTAATACCTGACTCGTCATTAAGAGTTAAAATTAAAGTATGCAAAATTAAAGAAAAAATGAAAATAGTTACTCTATAGCTACAGTGTTGTTTTATAAAAGACTAACAGTGCACACGACTTCATCCGCGAAACATTACTAATTTTCTTAAAATTAAAACTTAGAAAAGTATATTTTTAAACATTTGTTGCAGAGTTCTCTGTAACAGTGCTAAAAACTTTCATTTAAAAAAAAATTGATGACAGCGGTTCTTTTACATTTATATCGGTAAAATTGGGTGGTTTCACATTTGTATCCCTAGTTTCTCTACGAAATGACATATTTTTATAAAAAAATAGTACCCTGTATTTGAACCAAAGTTGTAAGGGAACTTTAAATTTACTCAAATACATCCAGCGGGTTTTAGGTGATGCGACCACAGATGGTTAGACAGACAGACAGCTTTAAAAATAGGTTTTTTGTATTCAATATCAATTCTCATCTTCATCAACATCCAAATTTTCAAAAAATATATTATGTACAGAAATGACCCCTTTGTTGTGTTATTTAATGTAAAGATTTTAAGTTTTTTTTTTCGTCTTTTTGCCTTGTTGATCAATGTAGGTCCTATGTAGTCAATTCGGCTTTCGATTTTAGACTCTTGAATTTTTTATACAAAACTTCAGTAGAATACCCTGATGAGCTATATCAGCACTAGCGAAATGGCCATATAGAAATGCTTTTCCCACAATAATACATTTCTATTTATTTTATTTATAAATTTATACTCGTGTTAACCCTGCAGATTACAAAACAAATAAGTTAGAAATAAATATTTTTGTTTTGTTTCATTTTTCATTTAAAAACTGGAAATTTTTCCAATGAATTATGTAAAAATAATAATGCTGCAACGATTTTTAACTAATAGTTGTTAGAAATTTTTAAAAAAAGATAAATAAACAAATGTAGTATTTACCTTTGGTTTTCCTTGGTTGGCCTACTTTTGTACTGACTTTGAAAATTATCTACTAATGTCATTGATGTAAAAACTTTAAAAGGTTACAACGCAGTTCCGGAAAATGTTAATAATAATGTTATTTAAATTAAGTAAATTTTTTTTATCATATTTTAGTTTAACTTCTTCTTAACCCAAGGATTATTACAATGCAACAAGTTTTAAGGATGAATGTTTTATTTTAAAGAGCTTGCATAAAATGTTTGTCTATAAATTAATTCTTATAAAGGATGTTTCAAAATTTATGCAATTTTTAATATAAGTAAAAAAAAGTTTTTTATAAATTATTTCGTTTATAGAATTATAAATGCATGGAAGAAAATTATGTGTGAAATGGAACACGAAGCAGAATGTGGATAGTTTTAATGCACAAACAGAGACTCGAGTCGAGGGATTTTGTCTGGCAACTGCAAGCTTAAGACGGTTCTGAACCGATATCTATTCAGAAGCCTTTTTCGTGCAGTTTATACAAATAATCGGCTTAGTAGCCAATAAAGCCATTTTTTATATGGGGATACCGTTTAAGTTTTTAAATTGTCACTTAACTCGAAACACAACCACCATACAAATAAATTTTTTTTAATCTGTTTAGCAATAACAGAGTTCTGTTATAATCATAAAAAATACTAATAAATTCATAACATTCTTAATTTAAGGTGGTTAAAAAAGTGTAATAAACACATTGGCAGCTAATTTTTTTTTTTTAATTGAAAATTCGGCGGCGGACGTGTGAGCTTGTTTCTAGCCGTTGGGCACAGGTCTCTATGCACATGAAGTGTTATATGCAGTCATTGAATTTTTTTACTGGGTATTTGGCAGGTAGCCTTCAATATACCGAACACTGCTTATATTCCTCACTGTGGGCTTGTATGTAAAATTAGACTTAAAACCTTTACTTTTGAAGTATAAAGCGATACTATTTGCCTTGGCTTGCACTATCCAGAATTTGTAAGATAAGAACTTTCGATATTTTACCAACAGGCATTTGCTGATACAAAGGAAGCCGGAAGACTTCAAGGACCACAGGTGCTGTTCCGGCTATAAATTTAAACCTTCCGGGAATTTTTTTTTGCTGTAGTTTTACCAAAGTATTCTAAAAGTTTAACTCCTTCTCTATTGATATCCCAAGTAAATTTATTTATTTTCCATTCAAGGCGATTATAAATTAGCTTATTTCTAACCTCTTGAAAAAAAAACATTTCTAAAACTCCTTCTATGGAATATACAAATTTAATTTATCAATTAAACTAAAATTAAAGTGTGTTTTACTTTCCAACAGTAATTTACTTTACGCGATAATAACATGAGTATATTTTCTAAAAACGCCATAATAACGACAGTAATAAAATATTGTTTAAGTTTAAGGTCTAAACAATAGAAAATAACACCCAAAGGAAATTAACTATTTCAAGAGCTGTTTAGGACTTGAAGCAAGAAAAAAACTTACCAAGGCCACCAAACAAAGTTTGCATGCAAAACTGCAATAACTTTTATTAAAACAAAAAAGATATTTGACTTGATTTCACACCATATTTACATACGAGTACACACACATACATATGTACATCATACATATACAAGCAAACAAATTTGGTAGGCTAGAAATTTTGGTCAAACTCATCGAGCATCATAGTAGTGTTGGTAGCAAAAGCTGTGTGCTTGAGAAAGTGCCAAAGGTTACTGTTAAGGAATGGCAACGTCGCACTAAAGACAATCTTTAAATTTATTTAAAAATATTAGAAATTAATGACAGAATTTAAAGTATAAACTGATTCGAAACGTATTTTGACTAGTAATTCCTTTTATGTAAAAAGTTTAGATAGTGCAGAATTTCAGTTTTGCTTAAGTTCGTTATTTTATGGATTAATTTAAGAGAAGTCACCGCGATGTACTTCTGAAACGCGAATAAAATCATTACTAAAAGTGAAACATAAAATATAAAAACAATAATTTATTAATTTAAAACAATAATTAATAACGGTATATTTTTTAACAATACCAGTGAACGTTACGGCGACGTTAGACTCGAAATGTACCCTAAAAAAATTTTACATGAAAATATTGTTTTAATTTTTTTTGGAGTACATTTTAAGTAGGCTTTCCTACCTTTTTGAATATCTTAAAAGCTAAAGACACTAAGAGGTCCTCAAAAACAGCATAATGATTATTTTAGTAAAGCTTTTCGCTGCTTCTTGCCTGTCTCTCCTGTATTCTTTTTCATAAACACAGTCTAATAGAAATCGAGATAGTAAAGTCTTAAATATATTTTCTGACTTAAACATATTTAAGCATTTACACTTGAAACTGGTTGTCTGAAAGCTAAGCCAGTATACTGTAGCATTAGCGTTGTCAGGAACTATTCGGAGTCATCACTAAGTAAAACCTGTTTTATGTCTTCTTGATACCAGTATTAATTCAGCAATTTTTTTAAGTTGGCGAAAGGAACTTTGTAGTTCCAATGTCACTGCCAAAGGTGTTAAGCAATGGTCCTTCGTAAAAATATCAACTGTATGAACAATGCCCGGCAATAAAACTGCATTCACGCGGCCCTCCGTATAGGTTAACCCTCCCTATAGGTTAACCCTTACTCGTACTAGGATAGTTTTCATTCCTCTAGTAAACAAAACTCTTCAAATAGGGTATCGGCTATCGATTAGTGGCAATTTTTTTTTTTTTTTGTGTAGCATACCAAGATCTGAATCAGTAATTATCTTACTAAGGTGATAAAGTTTCAGCATTGATTGAAGGAATTTTGAATTGTGAAATCAGAGACTCAACAAATTGAAATTTATTATCAAATAGAAATAAGCCATAAAGTTAATAACATTAATTCCTTGATTAAGATTTTAACATTTGACTTTTACATTCTTAAAAATTTAATTCTTTTTTAAATGCCTGCAAAGTTCGCGTAAGAAACTGTATGTATGTAATGCATGTATATACATATATAAGTTCTAATTTACACCTTTTTTAAACTCTAACACAAATACATTTAAATAAAGTAACAATGTTACTCCTCTTACTCATCATTTAAAGTTCACCGGGTCAAATGGCTAAATTATATTTATAACTGTGAAGAAAAGAAAGTTTTTTACAAATTAAGAAGTATTCTTCTTTGAGTGTGTTTTGTTAAAAATAAAAGTATTTCACTTTCAGTGTTTATTTGAATTAATAAACTGAATTTCTTGCCAAAAGGTGTCTTGTATATATTTAAATGCCTTAAAGTACTTTTCCAAATTTTTTTTAATGAATACACAGTCCCACAGACATAATTATAATGTACATGCTAAGATTAAGCTGTTATATACGAGCACTTACAAGGTCTAAAAAATCCAACCGCTTAGTAGGTTTATTTTGCCTCAACTACTATAATTGTTTAAACGACAGAATGTGTGATTATAAAATTAAGTGGTGAGGCGCTTATTTGCTTTCATGAGCACAAAATTTATCAAAAAACAACTTACGTTTCATTAAAAGCATACTTTTATGCTAATAAATGCAAAATGTATATAAAAGATTGTACCATAGGCTTAAATTCATTAAAATGAAATAAATAGAGTAATGTTTATTGAAAACAACTTGAATATATATATAATTATTTTTTTTTTACAAAACTTTTCATAAAAAACAGCAATTAGATAAGAATTAGATATGAATAATATTTAACAGTCTCTAAAGATTGTGACAGAAATGGTTAATATATTTTAATAAAATATTTAAAAAATTTTGAAATGAAATTGTATTGTAAATAATTTTTCTTTTAAATGAATGTTTAGTATTTAAATTAAAAATGAATCTTAAGCCAAAAAAACTAAAATTTTATTTCATTTATAATATCCACGGTTCGAATCACAGTTAGGAAAAAAATAAATATTATAAGAAGTTAAAGACATTTATTCATATGACCTTAAATAACAGTTTAACTGTAAAATTTGTTAAATATTAACGCAATACATTTTGTGTATAATTTTTTTAATTGCGTACATTTTTGCTAGTGTCAATCTTTAAATTCTCAAAATTAAAGCTTTAAATCTAAAAGACTATTATTTAATATTCAATAAAGAGTACTAACAAGTAAGAGGCTCTTTCGAATCTCATGTACGTACCCTTCACCAAAACAATTGTGTATTTATTTCCTTAAATATAGGGTTTAAAAAAAATTTTTAACTTTTGTTTTTAGTGTTTTTGTGGCATTTTAGGTTAAAATTTAAAATTTTCGTGAAATTCTTACGAAAATAAATATTTGGCGATATTTTTTGCTAATCTAGATTTTTTCAGATACCTGGAAATTAAAAGTTTTTCTTTCTTAATTTTTGGTTTTAATAAAACAAAGCAAAATAAAAATATTAAATAATTGTACAAGCAAATATTGTAAACGGAAAATAACAAAACCGTTCACATTTTTTAAATATATCTCCACCATTCGTGTCTGAAAGAATAGTCATCATTTGGGAGAGTGGCAACACGATTACAAACAGGCGGTCGAACTGCTGGACATTGCGTAATCGACTCCCCTATGTATAAGGATTTAGAATGTATATAAAGCACGATATTGAAACTGAATTTGATAGAAATTACAAAGGGAATACCAAACTTATGTATGTCCTTCCCACCTGTGATGATCCTCCATGTATCAGTATTTTGTGTACTGTTACTGGTATATAATACCAATTATATTTTTCCAAAAAAAGTTTTCTGTATCTTGAGCAAAATTCTTGAACTTCCAGGAGTTAACTTTTTTGCCACAAGTTATTATTTAAAGTATAATGCGAAATCGATGTATTAGTAGCTCCTCTACACCAGTTACATCGACAACAAGTGCGTGGTTAGAAAAGAAATGCCTGGATGTATTTTCATCGTTAGCATACCCAGTTCCTTATTGAACTCCATCCACTCGTATAACCATCTGTTCCTCAAAGGCCTTCTGAATTCCAAGTATTTTCCACCACCAGTTACATCGGCAACAAAAGCGTGGTTAGAAAAGAAATGCCTGGACGTATTTCAATCGTTAGCAGAACCAGTTCCTTGTTGAAATCCATCCACCCTGTTCCTCAAAGGCCTTCTGAATTCCAAGTATTTTCCAAGTATTTTTTTTAGACTTTTTTGTTCGTCCTTGAGGGACGACCAAGATGGTTTGTTGTACGCAATATGAAGTATGCACTCCATAAATCTTATTATTAGTAGTTACTTTTTAATTTTTATATTTTTATGCTTATTTAAACCATATGAGCGATCTCTATAATATTTTTTTTTTGATACGCAGAAAAGGTTATATTTGAAAAAAGTCAATATTTAAAACAGAGAAATAAAGTTATTTTAGGCACAGACACTATAGAAGTGCGTAAACAGTTTTTAATATTTTGGACCAAAATTTTCATGTGACTTTACCTTATTTTTTCAAAGAAAAATTAACGTTTTTTTTTAACAATTTATAGATTCTTTATACTGCATCAATTTTCTACAAAACTGCATCATTACATTTTTAAGTTTCATGTGTCGAAGAAATTACTTATTGATAAAAAAATCCCACTGTGTGACGCCTAGACCTTATTTAGATGATTAACTGTTGTCTATTTATCTGAAAAGTTGTATATTCTTAGAAGAATTTTTAGTAATTTGTTTTGCGTGTTTAGTTTTATTCTGCAATGTGCTAAATCTTTGCATGCTATGATGCGATGCCATGCCTCATATAAGATTCAGCTAATGAGTAATATGTTTGTCTCAGTATATTGTAAGTAGAGCAGTGACTTAAATGATAGAGCATATACGCTGACTTCCGTAGCTTCTTTTGTAGATTTATCAAATGAAGCTTCCACTAAAATTTTTTATCCACAAACACTTAAAAAATTTTGTAAGTTTTCCCCAATTCTATGTTTGTGTTACAGTTTTCTACTGTTGTGTTAGGGCTTATGTCTTTCTTATTACTCGTAATACATTCGTAGTTTTGAAATTTAAACTTTATATTTAAATGTGCAAAATGTAGGGGTTTTATTTGCATTGTTTTTATTTTAGTAGCATTTACAATTAGTCCGCTATCGTGACACCATTGTTGTTGTTTTTGCATCAATTCCGTGGCATATTCAACTTGTTGGTCCGAGACTACTATTGCGGTATCATCTGCATAAGCGAATGTTGAATTAATTCTCTTGAAGTTCACTTAACATTTCAGTGGCATATATTAAATGTAATATCGGTTCAAGTTTCGAACCTTGTGGTACGCCACAATCTGACGCTATTTCTTCACTATATTTATTGTATGCATTACCAGCAGCAAAACAGTTTATTTTAAGGTCAATTGAAACTTTTTTAGCTTTAGATCTTTTTATTGCTTTATTAAATTTTTAATAAACTTTTTTTACAAGAAACTAAAATTGCCCTTCTTGGGATATTGTTACTGGTATTGCAATTTAATTTCAATATCAGTAAAAATTAACTGATCACTGGTTTTTTTTCATTTGCTGGTAATTAGAGTTATGTTGTACTGTCGATAAAAATTCATTGTTAATGTAAATTAAATTAACAAAAGTAAAAATTTACTAGATACCGCAGTGGTGTTACTGTCCTTGCCTTTCGTATGTCACTGAATTAAAAAATTGTCAATAAATAGTATCTTTGGTAAGTTCTACTACTCTTTGACACAAGTTAAAATCATAAAAAGTTTAATGCTTAAATGAAAATTATATTGTTTTCTGTTATCTACAGAAGATAAATTGGGCTAGCGTTTAGATGGATAAGTTGTAGATTTCTACGGAAAAGTGCTATTTAGATTAAAAGTTTTTTTCCATTGATTCTACTTCTTCTTCGTTTGCACGTAAATTATCGCAAAGTGAGAGCTTTCTATAGATATATTTATACTCATGTGAAGATTATTATAATGAAAAGTTCTTAACTCCAGAAATAATACGAGTGCTTAGATACCTACGAGACGGCTTAACAATGAAGTAGACTGGCAAAAGGAGATAAATACTATTTTAGTTTTAAACTTTTCGCTGGTATTTTGGCAAGCGCCGCCAATACAGTTAACTTATTTATTTATTTGTATCGCCCATTCTCTATACTTCCAGGAGTGTCTCGCTTAAGGCAGGGGTACATAGAATCCGTCACACGTTAAACTTTGACGTGTTCAACTGATAAGTCAGTTAATATACATATTTTCTTACGAGCGATGTCGCAATCAGTACGTGCCCATCAACGCAAGGTATAAAAGTTGGTGAACAGATATCAATCGATTCTTCTTCTTTATTTTCTTTTAACCCTTGCTGTGTTTCAGTTGTACTCTGTGATATTAATAAAATAATTTGGTGGCAAAAAATAAAATGCAAATTAAATTTAAAAGTGTAAAAAGAAAGCAAAAATTAATTTATCATCCGTCAGCAAAATTGTGCCAACCTCATCCGTCTTTACTTTGACATCAGTTAAATGAGTTAAAGCACAATGTATGACGGATTCTATTTGCCCTGGCTTTTACATAACGAAAAGTACAAAGATGTAAAAAAGATTTACAAAATTAATAGGTGTCTCAAGAGGTTGAACACTCATTATCAAATAGAGTAACTGAAATTTTGGCGACATATTAAATTATAGTGCCTTGGTTTTCTTAAGATTGTAAAAATAACAAACTTGATAAAAGCTGAAAATAAATAAGATTTTATAATTCATATGAGTAGAACTAACATTTATTTTACAATTTCTTGCACTTGGAAAGATCCAAAACCGGACATTCACACTGAGCGGGAAATTAGGCGAAATCTTCACCTCGAGCAGAAAAGAAAAAAATTGGAGGAAATGCGCTCTTGTCTTGCAGGATTAAAAAGCTGGACTCAATATAATATTCAGGCTTCAATTATCTCAACAGTTAAAGGAGCTATTGAGATTAACTAATGCCAGAAGAAAGAGCCAATTTTGAATAATGAACGCAAACAACATCAGTTACAATTTGCTATGGGGCATTCAATTAGGTTAATAATTGGCGTACTAAGTTACCTGGTAACGAAAAACGATTTAATTTTAATGACTCAGATAGTTAAATTTTTCATCTTAACAATACGAGGAAAGGGGAGCTATTCGTAAATGGCCATCACAGCAGAGAGGGTGGAGGTTAGTTCTCAAGTGCTATTATGCGTTACGGCAAAGTTGTAAAAGTGCAAAAATTATTTGAGAAACTTTCGGGACAAATATCTTTCTTTAAAATAAATAATATTTTTTAACTGATTGCATGAAACAGTGGTTAAGGAATTTCTTCCAAGCCAAGACGACTTAATTATTTTTGTCCTTGTGAAGGTGAAAGATAATTCGGCAATAAGAATTCACTAATTTAAACAGTTTAGGATTCCCAATTAAGATTTTGCTAGATTATTTGAAGTCACTTTATAATAAAAAAGTAAAAAGACTGTATATTTGAGTCACTAATAAATTATCTGAAACTACTATCAATAAACATAATAATTATGGTTCTAGTCAAACGAATAAAAAAAAAAATGTAAATTTTTGGGTTCGTCTGATAAAGCAACTGTATTTTTTATTATGTTGCTCTTTTTATATGGAAACTATCAACAGGAATTTAAATGGTACTAAACATCTGATACAGAGTGTATGGTTTAAACGTGTGAATTCACAAATTGTTAAACTTAAATTTGTCACCTAGAAACGTTTTAGTTTTGTGGTTCATACTTGAACATTAAAACAAATTGCATCCTTTTGTTAAACACACACTGTTAACATGTTGTTTTTCTAACAAATCTTTTGTGCATTTAGCCAGAAGAAAGATACAAATGTTTCTTGTTTTAGGTAAACAATACCGTCTTTTTGAATATAAAAGTATTCGTGTTTAAATAAAAACGGAGGCTGTGTTTGTCATAAAATACATGTTCTTGTTCTCATACCAAAATTATTCAGTTGCTTAAAGTAAGAAATTCAAGAGTTCCAAAATAGAAAAAATCTTCAGTTTGTTGGTCTACATGGCGGTTGTTAAATTCTTACCTAGTTGGGACCTAGTTGCTAATAGTTTGACTTGAAAAGTTTGATAATATGCAGAACCAAAATTCCATCACTATTTGCTTCTTGTTTTTATTGTTCCTTGTAATTCCGAGTTTTTGGCGATTTATATTACTATTAAATCTAGTCCATAGTCCTGTTAAATTTTATAAACAGCAGAAAAAACCTGTTTTGAAGCGTTGCTGCTACTTTTAAATCATAAGCAGAAAAGAGGTTCGTTTGATATGTTATAAGTATTATTTGGAATTCAGTTGAAATGACAGGATAAATATAGTACTCGCATTGTTTCAAAACATCATTTAACATAAGATGTGAAATTTTAACGCTGTGTGATTAAAACAACTTCAGCAACTCTCATATGTAATTTTGTTTTCGAAATTAGTTACAGGAATAAAATTCCATGATTCGAACTATACAAATCCATACAGCCAAAGCATTACTCCCATTCTATGTTCTCCCGATTTCTTTCTTTCCATCCACTTTTTTCATTTCATATTCTGTTTGGAAATACTGAACGTAAAATTTGTTAAATCAAGTTGTTATACATTTCACTAGACAATTGCGATAAAGCCTACTTGGAGGTTGATAAATGGATCATGCTGAAATGTTCCCTATTTATCTCTTACAATGAAAATGACTCTATGCCCAATTAGGAAACAAATCAATATCTTAAACTTCAAACGCAGTTTTCTCATTTCTTTTTTTGAATTTCAAAGTCTCTTGCAGGAAGCACACCATTCAATATAAATATACATACATGTTTGCACACATGTAAAGCGAAATGGAAGTACAAATTTTTCAGCTTCTAATCAGTTTTTTTTTTTTTTTTTTTTTTTTTTTTTTTTTTTAACAGCAAGAGAAATTATTTTGTTGCTTGCACTTAATGAAAAGATAAAATTGCAAACTAATACAAGCAAATTTTCTTAGTTTTACTTTTTTTAAATATTTTAACTTTGTACATATTTTAAAGCATGAAAGAAATTTATTACTTTCTGACAGTCATAAACTAGAAGTTGTGAATAGGGTTCGTTTAAATTTGCTTGTATATTGTTATACCTGTGGTTGATTAGTGATTCATTGTGTTTTTAAAATGTTTTTTTTTTTTTATTCATTTTTCAAAATAATTTAATTAACTTTTTATTAAACACTTTTTTATTGAAAAAGCATACGAGTACTTAACATTAAATATTATTTTTTTGTTTGATTGTAAGAACAAAATATATTTAATTAACAACTTGTTTTAGAGCGTGATTGCAATTAGTTAACCTACAATTTGACATAACAGTACCGACAGTATCACCAACAACACGATATTTTTTGAATTATAAATTAAAAAAATACAAGAAAATTGTATTGTATAGAAATAAAACAATGACAAAATCATGAGCACTTTCATCTACTTGTATGAACAATATAATTGTACATGTTGATTTTTAAATTGAAACAAATTTGATTTTGCACGCGATAAAAGTTTACAAAATGTTTTTTGACTGTAAAAAACTATAATTAATACTTCATACAGAAATTGCTACAACACAGAAGAAAATAATTAATTGGTTAAATTTTATAAATATAATTTATTTTACTTTGAAAGATACAATTGAAAAGGTCACTGAACTTTTTCTATAAGTTTAATAAGAATTGTACGTTTCAATCCAAACTTTTTACACTCATAATCTGTACGAGAAGAAATAAAAAAAAAACACTAGAAAAGTTTATAATTTTTTTTTTTTTATAAAAAAAGAAGTTTCTAAAAAGTAAAGCAGGGATAATGCAAGAAGTGGAGATTTTACCATTAAATTTTTAAAAATATTTTCATTTATTATTATTTGTACATTTTGCGATTGACAATTTTTGTTTTTACCCAACATCTTGATGATTCTCTTCAATACTCATATTTTTATATGAACACAGGCAATGACTATGAATACGAGTATTAAGTAATAGTAAACTTAAAACTTTTAATTTATTTAATTTGTTTTTAACTGTAATAAATTTGCAAGAACATTTCTTTCTTATATTTTTGTACAACAATAAATTCTTTTAATTTGCTTTATTTTACTGCTACAAAAATACATCACGATTACATTCTGTAAAATACAAAACTGTAATATTTTAAAATTTTAACGTGTAAATATTATCAGAAGTTTTGCAGTCAACTGTATTCAAAACTAATTTATGTGCAACAGTTTTACTTTGATAAGCAAAACACTACAGAAAAAGACAGTTTTGTAAAAATATTTCTTCAGAAAGGAAAGAATTATTCATGACATGATATTTAATTTAATATATATCAAAAACCTCTTTGTAAATTTATTTATTTTGTTTGTTTTATTGTTTCGTTATTTGTTTGTTTGTGCGTGCGTCAATCACGATTAAACGACTGAACTAATTTTAATGAACCAGGAACATTTACAATTATGATTTAACTATGATTAAATTAAAATCTATAGCTCCTTTTAGTTTCAATAAGGAGATTGATAATTGTTTTTCTATATATAAACAGAGGGCGCTCACATTAAAAATAATTAAAAAATAGTCTTTTGATAATTGCTTTAATACCCTTCACCACAAAAAGTGGAAAAAGGGTGTACCTAATTTTTTTATTCCGCTTTTAATTTCTTTAATATCCATTTCCGAGCCCATAAAGTATTTATTCTGACTTCTTATTTATAGCGAAGTCGATTGATCGATGTTCGTCTGTCCATCCGTGTAAGTGTTAAAACCAAAAAAGCAAAACACCACGTTTACATCTATTTTTCTATATTATTTGGAACAATGAAGTAACTCTAATCAAAAAAAAAGAAATATATGGACGATAGAGAATTAAAAGTAACAAGAAAAATGAAGTGAAAAATGTTATCCGAGTAACGGGCCTTTGAAATTTTCAAAAATTTTAAAATATTAGTATGGTTATGGTTTTAAAGCTTTGAAAGAGATCTTTAAGGAAATACTAAAATTTTTGTTAAATGCTTAACTCATTAAGAGCCGGTTGCATTTTTATGTAAAATTATTTTGTTTAATTTTTAATTCTCTGTCACATCTATATTTGTTTTTTGATTTGAGTGCCTTAGTAAATTGGATAAAGATAAATGGTGAAGGGTATATAAGATTTGGTAGCCCAAATATAGCACTTTTACTTGTTTTATATGCAAATAAATGGCGCCGTTGTATCAGCTCACATTAAAAATTCTAACAAAAAGTTCACACTATAGACTTTAATAATTTCTTGGATAATTGTTTTAATAGTTTTAAATGCAACTAATCGTTTGTAAAGAAAGTTAAATAAAAAATATTTAAACTATTAAAAATACTACGCTGTTTAATTAGAATTTAGCCTCAAAAACGTTGAACTGGTAATACTGGCATGAAATTATAAAAATCTACTTGTATAGTGCTACCTAATAAAGTATTGTGATTTAAAGATAATCTGTTGCAAAATAAATTAAACTAAAATGGTGGTTTGGAAACTAATTCAAGAGCATTTTATTAATAAGATATCGACATAAATATGAATCGATTATTTTTACACTCGTATTACATGATAATGCTTTCTTTATTAAAACTTCTGCTGTTCCGATATTTTCAAAAAAAATTAACTGGGATGCCTGTAGAGGGAAGAAAGCCACGTTCATTTTATGTAACTTAGACAGATTTTAAAGTATTGCAGTATTCACTGACATTATTATTTTACACTACAAAAAATTCAATACTTTGTAACCGAAGACTTAAGTTATTTTTAAAGAACTCTATTTGCCGTTAATTACGGAATTTTGGGTTTCGGTTTGTTTTTTCTCCAATTTGTTCTTAATTTTACCTAATTTCACCTAATATTAAATCTATAATTTCTAGTCACTCGGTAAAAAATAAAAATAAAATGCACCGAGCGTGAGTCAGACAAACACATAAAGGGTTTCGTATTCTGTATGCATCAGTCTTCAATTTTTAATTTAATTGTTTTAGTCTTGTTAAAGCAGACATTGTGACGCATACTTTGAGTAAATTGAAAATAAATTCCGGTGCAAATCACGTAAGTATTGAAACAACTTTTGCTAAAATTTCTTATGCATACCCTACTTAAGAGTATAGTCTCAACCTATTAAGGGTAAAAAATAAGGCCATGCATGTTTAAATCACGTTAGTAACGGGATACCCTTCATTTAGCCCTTTGCTCTTTAGAATTTGTTGTTATAACGGCTTAGTGAGAATTCCAAGACCCTACCTGTTATGGTTTCAGAGTAGGGTTTGGGATTTTCCGGAATTTTTCATTTCTCGGAAAACGGGGGAAAAATATTCGCATTCCCGGGATTTCCCTTTTTTTCGGGAAAACAGAAATTCTTGAAGAAAACAAGTTTATCTAATGAAATAATATTACAAAATACACAGTTTTATTTAACATAAACAAATAATAAAAATAATACTGTTGTCATACCTTTCGGTGAATACCGTCGACACTGGCTGTTTATTTGATACGATTAGCGAGCACTTTCAATGTGAAAACATCATTAGTAATTATTAATACTAATTAAAAGGCGGCTTGAAAACTATGTTCTCACATCGAAACCGCTCGATAAACGTACCAAATAAACAGCCAGTGACGACGGTATTTACCAAAAGGTATGACAACAGTATAATATTTTCTGGCGGGACAAATCCGATTAACTTAATACCAATAAAAATAATTACTAAATAAAAGTTTTAACTTTAAAATAATTCAGGTGACAAAACATATATATGTACATTTGTACCACATAACGAAAGATAACAAAGATTAAAAGTACTGGAAAAGGATTTCATTAATTATTCTTTGAAAGATATGATTTTAGAGCCGTTAGTGCGTTTAACAATTCACTAGACATTCCGTTTCTTGTTTTCTTTTCAAAATTTCTGGCAATAGAAAAAATACTTTTTACTTTCTACTGAGGTAGGTTTTGTTGTTAACAATGCGTTATAATGTTAATTGTTCGAATTTTAATTGCATCGAATAACTCAAATTGCTCTTTAAACAAATTAGTAATCTTTTATTTTGTTCCATACTTTATGTAGTAGAATTAACACGAAACGAGATATTTGAAATTTTTTTAATTTCTTAACCAAAATGTTTCAAAAACAATTAGACTAATTTTTGATTTAGCCAAAAATTACACTAAAAGGAATTCATGTATGCCGAACCCTATTTCAGAGACAGACATTGTAGCGAAAACAAGTTAAGTTCTTAAACTAAGTGAACGAAATCTTAAAAAAAACGAAGAAAAAAGCAAAATAAACTTAAGAAAAACTTAAAATAAAATTAATAATAAACCCACAATTATCCTTTAAATTGTGATAAGGATTTAAGTAAGTGTTTTAAAAATATAGTTAGGCAAACAGAAACACAATAAATGTATTTTTAAACTACTTACTACCAGCTCAATTATTTTTATGACCTTTTTCCGAGCAATTACGATACGGAAAATTTTTTTTTTTTTTTGCGATACAAATGCTTAAATCGCCATTATATATACGTTTATAAGACTGTTTGATACTTTTTCTATTAAATTGTCTGTAGTTATAAAAAATATACTAAATTGTTCCTTAACATTATGGTCAGACAAATTGAAAGCAAAAGCTAACAAATTGCAAAATTTTTTTTTCTTTATATTTTAAAGTTGTATGGGTAAATGCGATTATGACGCAATTAATATGTTTCTTTAAATGTTTGTTTTGTGTAAACATATGTAGTACATAAAACTGCAACCATATGGCTTGGTTTTTGATTAAAACGTTTTGGCACTTATTGTGTAGCAGATATTGGCCTGTGACAAAAAGCTCCAGATTTTTTTCCTTTTTGTTTTAGCTTCTTCTTGGCAGATTAATGTTTAAATAAACATAGCAAAATAGAGACATTGACCTCAATATTTGGCTAAGAATATAGTTACCAAATAATATGTTTTGGGTTACAACATTTTATTTTTAAAAGAAATTTTTTACTAACGAAATTATTCATTTTGCTGCGTGAAGTGTTATGAAGGCTGGTCCTTAAGATTAATGGAATTTTGTTATTTTTTAACATTTAAAACAAATTGATTTTGGTTTTGTTTTAAAAATGTTTAAGATAGAAATTTCTAATAAAAAATTTAAATTTTTACTTAAATAAGATCATTTAAAATCAATATGTTTAATTTATAGGTGATATGCTATATGTTTATTCAAAGAAAACTGCAGAAATAAGTTGTCAAAATTTATATTTTATTAAATAATATTACTAAATCTTTAAAATAAAAAAAAATGTAGTTTTTACCCTATGGACGTTAAAATTAAACAAATTAAGGAAACATCGAAAAATGCTTTTGAAATAATTATTATTAACTATTAAATAATTAACTTACTAACTATACATCTTGTGTATTGAGCATATGATTAAATTCAACCTGTTAGGAAGGCCAGAAATGGAAATCATACTCTAAGATTTACTCGAATATTTAATCATTAAAAACTTCTACGAAATAGTTTAGGTAGGTCTGAGAATCGCTCAACACCTATTTTACATACCCCTTAACGCACGTTTTTTTCAAGCCCTCTCAGGTAGGATCGATATAGCTTTAAATATTTTTCTTCAAATTGTACACAATTTATAGTCCAGCTAATGGAAAAATATGCGCTTGAGAATCGGTCAATATCTATTTTTTATAATTCTTAACATTAAGGGTTACGCACTTTAAGGGACAATTTATTACTCACCTAAATAAAGTAACGACTTCGATGAAATTTTAAACAAAGATAGATCTAAGATAGAACATGTATGACTTGTGTTTTTTTAATGCACTGAGAGGGGCGGTACTTCGTTTGCGCGCTCAGCGAATTTTTATGTAAATTAACAAACTGTTGTGTGTTAGACTCACAAAAGTAACTAAATTTTTTACTAAACTAAAGGCATCCTTGGTATAGTACATGGAGGCATCTGATATGATTGTAAACACAATTTGTCTTTTATTTTTTGGGAGCTACAAATCAATGCCTTAAAGACTTGCAACGAAACTCAGTTGTTGCTTTGGTTCATTTACAAGCAAGATTTTCATTATCTGATAACGAGTGGGACGACGTTTACGAATATTTAGGATTTGGTTTGTTAGCAACTGTTGACTAGGGTATAACGTGCATATTCCGCATCTTACGATTGAGCAATTCTTTAAAAATTGTTTCTTAGATTTAACCTCTAAAATGTGGTTCAATATAATTTCTTGTAAACTGTTATTTTGAAGAGAAATAAAGTAAAATTTAGCTGGATTGTAAATCAGTTTAGATCATCCAACTTTTATTCTTAACACATGGAAAGCCTAAGAAATGTAATTTAAGAATGAGTTTTCAGCATATTATCTCAAAACTCATTGGCTAAAAAACATATCCTAAGAACACTAGAAGCTGTCACCCTCTATATTGTGGATTTTAATGAAAGAAGGGATGTGAGATGTAACGAATTTTATTTCTATTATCCAAATAATTTTAACGAACAAGTATTTTTAAGACTTTTTATTTTATTTTTTTAAAATTATACATTAACATTTCCTTTATAAAATTTCCAAAAATTTAACAATTAATTTCCCATAAAAGGGTTAAAAAAAGGAAGCCTTAATAAAATAATTTATGAAATAAAAACACTCAAAGTAACTTAGAAACTCAAAATTAAGAAATATATTACAAAAAAAAGAACAAAAGCAGTGAAATAAGAGATCTGCGTCCTTAAAAGAAGACCAGCTCCCCTTATGGTCAGAAAGTGTGTGGGAAAAATATATTTTGACATCTGGACAGACTCCACATATCTCGGAGAAGACATGCATTTCCTCACCAGGGAGTTTTTTAAGAATCTTGCTTAATTCAATATGACCTCTGTTAGCTGTAAGAGTTCTGTCAAAAGATGTCAATGGTGTTGTCCTTTCCATAGACGAGATACATTCGCACCGAATGGATCTGAATCTGCACTTGGAGAAGAATCTCAGAAACAATCGTCCCATCATTATCCATCAGGTTTCAAATTACGGGTCGGTGGTAGAGCCCCGCTGCTGATTTTATGTTTTTACATTTCCTGCCCTTAAGAATGTGTTATGGCAGCTTTCTCAATCCTCTACCTTCTGCAAAGGACTTATAGTCCAATGTCCTTAGTTCATACTTACTATAGTGATTTCCATATACGGCAAGAAAAAGCTAATGAGGGAAAAGAAAACGTCATTAATTCTTGTTGGTCTGCCAGTCAGTCGGATTTCCATATCGGAACTAGAGAATAAAAATTCTCGGAGGTTGCGCCCGCTCATATTCGTAAGTAGATCTCCTCATTAGGGATGTTTTCCATTAAGGTCAGCATCAATACCACACTGCAATTACATATCAGTGGTTTTATTTCGTCAAAGTATTTTGAAGCTAAAGTGACACTGGTTTTGAGGAATATACAAAAAGGAACTAAAGTCCATAAGAAATGAATTTAAAAAAAATATATCTGTTGTTTATTTAAATGAGGATTTTACCCCGAATATAACAGTTGATATAAATGAGTTGCCATTTAAGAATTGAGTTTTACGCTCCAGACTTTAAGATTTCTGTAGTTATCATGATACCGAAGAGAGAAAGGATCACCAAATTTAAAATCAAATAGACTTACTAACATTCTTTCAACCATATTAAAATAATAAAATTTGCTAACAATACAGATCTTCTGAGTATCTATAAAATCTATAAGTAATCATAATCATTTAGAAAAGCGGGGGAGAATATAAAGAATATGGGCTGATAAGCAGAAATATATTCAAGTATAATTCAAATTGGTGCGCTATTCGTTATAGGCGCGCTACTTTAAATAAGTACACATAGACAGATGTTTTGGCATAAATTATATTCTTTGCTTATAAACTGGTACTGTACAGTGCGTTTCTAAAAACAATTAGGTGCTACGAGAGCTAGTTCTGATATTTGGAAAACTGTCTAAGGGAGTAAAGCAAGATTTTTCGAATGATCCAAGCTGGTTCTTAACAGTTATATGTAAGAACTGTGACCTGTGCTGCTATTGGTAAACGACTAAATGAAACATGAATTAAGAAAGTGTTAAATGAATGTTGTTTAATGCGACTTAGAGTTATATTCGCTAATGCCTCGCTTACTTCTGTTTTAGATTGTGATCCGAAGCTGATGCGCAGACATTCAATAAAAAAAAGAAAGAAAATGTATAATTTTTTTTATACATTTAATAAATTTGATATTTGCAGTATTCTAAATTTTAATTTTCCAACAGTAAAAAATTCTGCTGTGGCCTTGTCCTAATATCAATATAAAAACATTGCAGATCAGTTTAATTATGTTTTAGGAAAACTAAAAATCAAAAACTAAACTTTAAATTAATCTTTATTGATAAAAATTATAATCCCTGAAAACCAATTTAAAAAAAACATAAAAAAGCCTTCTTTTGCTGGGCATTTAAAAAAATTTATAAGAGAAACATAATTTTTCAATTTTCACAAGGAAATTCTGTAGTATAATTTATTTTTAAGAGATGCTAATAAATTCTTTTTATAGTCGTTTTGCTTTGCCTTCTTTGTTTTTGTTTTTATTTTTCTTTGCATTTGTTGTTATTTACATTAAACTTGTACGAGAAAAGGAAGTCAATAGAACACAACATCTTCTACACAATTCAAGATGCTGATGCCTTAGTAATGACGTCATTAAATAGAAAAACACATTTTTTAAATTATTAATATAAACTACAATTTTTTTTGTTTTGTTTTTTTTTTACAATGTTTTTTACATTTTCTTCTATTTTGTTGTGCATTTTATATGTGAAAAATATTGTTTTTGGCACAAGTCCAAAATTTATTTTTAAGAGATTTTGGCCAAACAAATTGAAGCAGTTAGAAATTAAAAAAAAAAAAAAAAATAAACCGGATAAGGGAAAATCGTATGGAAAAAATGATGGTTAAGCGTTTACGTGCTTATATTTTAAATATGTTTTTTATAATCAATGTTGTATAAACAAATAATAATATGTATGTATGCATATATCCATACATATCGTACGGTAAAACTCACACAGACATCACTTAAAAATTTTTAATCCATACCAAGTATTTCTCAGACAATGGCTATCCAGAAACCTCTTAAATATACCTAGAGTCAGAAGGCGCCCGGTTATGTAAACAAATATTTGCTGAGGCGTGACTGCATCGCAGGATTGGATTCGCAACTTTATTGTCAATCTAAGAAAGGAATTAAAGCAATCAAACTTTCTGAAATATAATTTGCATACGAATCGCTTAATAAACAGAAAAATTAAATAGTAAATAATAATGTTAATAAATTACTAAAAATATTTCTTTTTAAAGTAGTGGAGATTATTAGAAGCAGCTATTGTTAGAGGTTTAATTTTCTGGAAATCTTTTTTATTGAAATCGAAATTTGAATCTATTCGATATTTCTAGAAAAGTCTAAACATATGTAATTCAATTAAATGTGTAGTTTCTGTTATATTAAGCAACTTTAAACGCTAACTTGTACTTGTTGTAACTTGTAATTTATAAATAAATAAGTAACGCTAAGTTTAGTTCTAAGCTAAAGGATATGAAATCAAAATATCAAAATAAAGCCAATTTCGCTGCTAAGTATTTTTCAGGTAATATTCGCTACAGTTTAAATATTTTTTTTATTTATTATTATTATTTATATGGAACATTTTTAATATTGTTTACAGAATTGTAGAGTTCTGTTTAAAAAAAATTTTCTAAATTTTAACATTAAGGAAATAAGTAATGATACGCGGACAAAATCCTGGGAACTGCAAGTATTTAAGTAAAAAATTTAAATACGAAATTATTTTATACGTTATAAAACACCTTAAATCAAAAAGTCAGTAGCATAGTATTAAAGAAAAGAATCTTTGAAAGAGGCAGTTAAAATATCACCACAACGGAACAAATCTAATAATGTAAGCGCACAATAATTTTACCTCTAAAATTTAAGGCAGTTGCATTTTAGCTTACTGTACACAGTCGAATGGATTTGAAAAAAAAAATCTGTATACATCTTCTTAGCGTGTAATTTTAATATCTAATAATATAAAAGCGTTTTATGGTACCCATTTTTGGCAAATTTTTAAACTTTTGCAAGAACTAAGAGATTTGCATTAGGTACATTGAATATTTTTTTCAGCAATTCAGTTTACTTTTTATATTTCTTTGAAACTTATAGTAATAGATTTCATAACATTAGAAACAAATTTAATTTTCACAAAAAACGGAATATAAAATGATTTCCACTTTCCAAGTTTTTTTAAAAACCCTTCTTAAAAAGTATAAATTTGTCAAAGTTGTATATGCCTTTCAAAAGAAAATAAAATTTTTTAAACATTAATATATCATCTGCTTATCTCAGCTACTATAGCCGTCGGACTAGCCGTTATTTCAATTTTTTTTTTCAAATTCCCCACTGTACGATATAGAGGAAAATAAATTAAAAAATACTTTTTACAAAAAAAAATTAAATGTAAATACCGGCACATTTTTCCATAGAAAGCGTAAAATTTATTTATTTATTGAATAAATAAATATTAATCGTGTTAATAAATTATAAAATATAATGTTCAAAATTGTTAATGAAATAAAATACATAGTTTCAATGCTATTTATTTTGGATGTTTAAAATACTTCATCTATTTTTATTTTTGTTAAACCTAAAAAAAATTTTATTTATAAAACAAAACTATTTGTGTCTTCTCCTCGCGATATTTTGACAGTGTATTGAATTTATTACCTGGCCATGGAGGTCGTTTTTTATTAAAAGAAAATTTAATAGTTCTCTAAATATTAAATAATATTTGAACTTGAAACAATAGAAAAAAGTATATTCCAATACTTCGTGGCTTTTTAAATATTGCATAGTTACTGAAGTGTAAAAATATGTGTTTTCATGCGTATTTTGTGGTAAATTTTTTATTAGTTTTTTTTTGCGCCACATGTGTTCTCTCTAAGAAATTTCCTATGCTTTCATAAGTTTCTTGCTTTTTTATATGTTGAGTATTGAAATTATTATTTTTGCGTAGCAAAAGAAACCATCAAATTGCATGCTGAGACAAAATTTAAATTTGCAAGGTCCCTTTTATTTTTTTTTTCTATATTTTTAAGTAGATGTGAACGATATCTTTTTTCTAGCCTACAGTTTAAGAAAAATATTTATCATAGTTTTTTCTGAGAACATTAAGTTCATTATTGGACTGGACAGAAGAAAACAAAGGTTGTCCTATATGAATTATTGGCAAAACAATAGAAGTCTTGGCAGACAAATTAAAGAAAAGATTGAAACGATTATGACTATTTGGAGTCTTGAAAACCCGAATCAAGGCCCATCTCATAAGCTTCCCTAATAATAATAATTACAATAAAAGTTAAGCCACTACATTATTCAATTTTTCTTAATGTAGTTTTAGTGCTTTGTTCTGGTTTAATAGTTTAAGTTCACCAATATTGATTATTTTGACAACACATTGTTTTACTTGAGCTTTTATGTTTCCCTTTGCTTTTAACTATAACGCTCTGGTTTGGTAAAATTGCTTGGACAAAAAACCTTCAGTTTATCCAAAGGATTGCTATTTGCAGTGGGCTTTGCAATCCCAATTGGAATAATCGTATCATATGTCACCAGAATAAAAATTTCAATACTCGGCCAATTATAGTTTTCTAAATACATGGTAATAATGTTTCTCTTTGTATGGGAGATATCACGCCCATTGTTCCAATTTAGCCAGTTCTTCTCTACATTATACGTGTTAACTAGAGAGTGATATGTACAAATATACAAGATGATAAATGTTGCAGAAACCAAGTAAAACTATGACTATTATTTACTTTATATGGGAACAAACTGAAAAAACTGCAAAAGGATCGGTCCACTGGTGCAGGCAGCCAGCCATAGGCTTCCGACAACCAAACAAACATACAAAAACATTACACAAGTGTAAAAATATTATAGCCCTGTTAACTACATTTTGTAATCAAAAAATAATTTCGAAGATAACAAATTGAAAATTTCAGATGTAGCATCACCTCCAGACCAAAAGCACGCGTTTTAACTCATTTCAACTTACTTGCAGAACAGTTTAAAGCGTAAGCCCAGCTTTTGGGCTGTTGCGCTTTAAGTTAAATAAATAAATTAATTGGTATAACTTCCATTATTTTTGTAGCTACTGAATTACATTTTTATAAAATAAAACGATTAGTTTTTTTAAATTCCACTGGTCTTAAAGTAATTCTTTATTCTTAGTTAAAAAATGTAAAAATAAAAAAAAATATTCTTTGTTGAAAAATTTTTTTTTATTGTTGAAAAAAAATATGTATATTCTATGTTGAGAAATTGGTATTTATTGAATTTTAGTCACTAAATACACGGTAAGATGTTTAACGTACTTAGAAATGTACAAAAAAATTTTAGGCAGTAAAATTTCATTCAAGTTATAGAAAACAAAACTTAGAAGGTCATTAATTTTTAACCGACTTAAAAAATTGGAGGTTATCAATTTGTCTGAATGTTACTTTTCATGATTGTGCCTGCAAAACTCTCTCATTTCTCAATAGATTTTAAAATGTTTTTCATTATTTCAAAAGTTATGCTTACATATTGGTCCTGTTAAAAAAAAAACTTGAAAAACTAAAGGGTGTCCCATACAACATACATATGTTTTACGTGTATTATAAACCGTAAAAGGCTCCACTTAGCACTATCAGCTTTTGTCACTATAGCTCCCAATACTAAAAAGTAATCCAAAAAAAAAAATCTAAAAATTACAAGGTGTCCCCATAGGTGATGCAAATTGACGTATGTGGGCCTTTTTTTAAGCGTTATTGAAAAACATTTGAAAATTACTACATATTCAAAATTATAAACTAAAGAGTTCCCCATTAGTTCACATAATTTGATGTGTGTGGCAAAACTTGTGAACTGTTAAGACAGACAACCAAAATTTACAAGGACCTGTATTGCTAAGTCAGCTATAGGAATAAGTATACAATTTGAATTTAGAATTTTAAGGATGTTTCCATAATTAATGTAATTTGACCTAAATGGTCCTATCTTTTGAACCATTAAAAAATACTTAAAAGTTAAAGAAAAGAACTTCTTTACCTGGTATATGAAGAAGAATACATTTTTGAAATAATAATTAAAACGATTTTACAATAGCTTATGTAGTTTGATGTATATGGAAACACTATTCACCGTTATAGACATATAGCTTAAATTTACAAAGAACTGTATTTCTTGGTCTACTACAAGAGCAAATATAAAACTTGAATTTGAAAATAAAAGTTGAAAATTTAAGATTAAGAATTAACTGATGTAATTTGACTTAAAAAAAAATGCTGCCGCTATCCTTCTTGGCTTCTAGTTTGTCTATTTTGAAGTAGTTTTTTTAGAAGATTAATTTATAAAGAATTAAAATAAATTTGCAAAATTAAGTTTTGAAGGTCTATTTATAGTGCTGTTGCATTTAATTTTTAATCTGTCTAGCAAAAATAAACATACAAATAAGTTAAGACAAGTGTACGTTAAAATATAAAAGTTTTTCTATTATTTTATGTTGTCTTGGTAAAAAATTGTTGGCTGATAATAAAGTTTAAGAAGTAAAATTTAATTTTTTTTTCATTTTTTTAAGTATATTTATGTCATGGAAAAGAAAATTAAAATGAAAACTCTTACATATTTTATATGTCGTTTTTTTTTTGCTGAAGTTCTTATTTTGACGTAATTTTTTCCAATAAAAAATGTCATCTCTATTCTGTTTTCAGTAAAAAAAAAAATAAAAACGCAACTGGGACGTCATCTACATCATCATCGCAATAAAAAGAACATTAATTTAACTTTTTAAGTTACACGTACCAAGCTGAAAAGCAAAGCAAAAAACACGGTGAGAAAATTAATAAAAGGAAAAGAAAGCAGCTTAATTTTTATTTAATTAAAAAAGTTTTTCTTTTTTACTAATTTACAAGAAAAATTTCAATTACGCTCAAAATACATCTTGAATAATGCATGCGATAACTTACAGCATAAACTGTCTGGTGTCATTTTAGGTATAATAAAAAAAAAATATTTGCAAACTTTTACCCTTATAAGTGCAATTTGCCTACGTTTTATGGACAAATGGCAGGTTTCACAAATTTTACAAGAGTCATTTTGTTTTGTCTTTTCTTATTTAAATTCATAATGTTGCTTTTGTTGCACGAAAGTATGACTCACTCTGATGGGTTTAACATTCAAAAATATTAAACAATTTCTTATCTGTAATTTAGCGTCACTTCAAACGTATAGAGTTCTGCTGATTTCTTCTAAAAACATTTAAATGTTAAAATTTAAGAAAACCCCTAATTAAAAAGATTTGATAACAGACAGAGAATAAAATTTAAGAGAATTAAAAATAGGAAAAAATAAATTAGCTACTGAATATAGTCTTACATAAAAAAAATCATCGGCCCATTAGTTAGGCATTTTCCAAAAATTTAGTATTTCCTAAAAGATCTTTTCAGAACTTTAAAATGATACCCATATTGATATCTTAAAAAACATGGTACACAATCGTACTTTTCTATTACAAATTTAGCGGCCCATAACTCGAAAAATATGAGTGAGCACCAATTTTTCCATTTGAAATTTTTTCTATCCATCTATTACAATATCAATCGCCCGATATAATTGTTTTACTTGATTTGCTCCTAAACAAGAAATATGAAAAAACTAGCGAGACGTTTGATATTTTGGCCGCTGCCTCAAAGGCCATAAACCGAACTTGGTTTTTATTAATAGCAAAATTTTTCTAGCTATGTCTGATTGGTTGAATTTTTCTAGCTAATCTAGTGCCTTAGCAATGTGCATAAGAACTAAGAATGTATACATGTACTTTATGTGTTCGGAAATTACAAATGGGAAGGCAATTTAAGATATCCCCTTTTGCATAAAATAAAAAATCCGATAAACAACTTATCACTCATTTATATAAGCTGTACATGAATTCTTTTAAATTTACTTTGGAATAATTATCTTGATGAATATGATGTAAAAATCATTTGGATACTTTCAAAAATTATAAGAACTCCAAAAATGAATTATCAAGGTTTTAATCAAAATTCGATTTAAAGTGAAAAATGTTACTAAAATGCATGAATAAGTGGTAAGTCAATATTAACAAAGTTATAATGAAATCAATATTTTTAGTGGAAACAAGTAAGAGTGCTATATTCGGCTATGCCGGATAATATATACCCTTCACTATCTATGTAAGGTAAGGTGAAGGAGAATTAAAAAAATATTGGCTCTTAATGGTTTAAGCATTTTTAAAAATTTTTTTATTTCCTTAAAGACTTCTTTAAAAGCTTTAAAATGATACCCATATTGATATTTTAAAAAAATTTGAAAATTTCAGAGCCCCGTAACTCGAAAAATATGGGCGAGCGCCAATTTTTTTACGTGATGTTTTTTTCTTATCTTTTAAATCTCTATCACCCCATACATTTATCGTTTTGATTGGAGTTTTTTATTGTTCCAAATGACATGGAAAAATTAGAGGTAGGCGTGGTGATTTGTCTGCTGCCTCGAAGGATATGAACCGATAATGCTGATTTCCAATAGCAGTCCTTTCGACACTATGTCTGATCGATTGACGTGTTTATTTTTTTTTGTAAATTCAAGTTAGCCGAGCCAACTTCAATACTAACACGGACGGACAGACGGACATCGCTCAATCGACTTCGCTATGCATAAGAAGTATGAATATATAGACTTTATGGGGTTGGAAATGGATATTGTAGAAATTACACACGGAATGACAAACTTAGATATATATCCTTTTTTCACTTTTTGTGGTGAAGGGTATAAAAAATAATGTGCAATCAAAAACGACGAAAAAAATGAAACAAAAAGATAAAATGGAATTTTAATAGATTAAAGCTCAAAATACAAACGTATTATTTTTTAGCGTTTTCAAATGATTCATAATTCAGAGAAATACAGTCAGTCTTTTATGTATTTGTAAATAAATACCAGTTGCTGTTGTTATACCAAAACGAGTTTGAGCGTATTTATAATGATGGCGGCAAAATATTATAGATAACTGTATCTGCTCATATACTGTATATTTCCTAGGATAGATAATATTATTTATTTGTTATTATACAGCAATGATGTTTCTTATCTTGAGAGTTTATTTTATTTACGACCAGAAAATTTTTTATTTTTAATTCATCTTGTAAGGGACCAGGCATATTGACAACCTTATTAAACGATTAAAAAGTAACAAACTTAACAAATAATCTTTAGTCCAGCATTTATATAAATAAAAAAAAAGAAGAAATCTTAAGTTGGGTTGTCTTTGTTGTGTTATTTGCATTTTTTTAAGTCTGCCATATCTATTATAGAATAACCAATCCTATTGTGTACATAGATCACGTGCAATTAAGCTTTAGGAAAGCAAGTTAATATTTTTTTTGCTTGAAAAACTCCACAATAAGAAAGCAATCTTTCAAACAACTGTTTATTTAATATATATTTAGTTATAAGATTTGTTCAATTTTTAGTCAACGCAGTTTACCATAAAGAGAATATTGCGAAGAATCTCGTATATAGCATTAGTTTTTGCTTTTAAAGCATAACGTATTTAAAGATTTTATATAAAAATAATTTTTAAACATAAGAACATACTTAAAGCTGATACACTGGCTGACTCTCAAAGCGTCAGTTGCTTTGTATTTAAATTATTGTGTCTAATAATGCTTCAGTGCAAAACACTAACAGCTTATACCATTTTAAAATATCGTCAGGGTAGTAAGAAATTGATCAGGGCATTCGTTTTAAAGAGGATCTGTGCTTCGCAACTTACGTAAATGCCTAAGTTTGATTTAATATTAGTCTTCCTCATCACTGTGGAACGAAAGAGGTTTATAATGGGCCCAAAAATGGTCTGTCTTACAAACTTTGCGCCGTATGTCTCTGATCTAGTTTCTTTTAGTAAATAAACATAATGGTTAACGAACACTTCTCCCATAAATAAAACAAAAATTTAATTTTCGGATCAAAGCATAATTGAAAATATTTGGAAATGATTTTTTCAAAAAAAAAAAAAAAAAAACAGTTTATGACTTGCACTAAAGATAAAAATATTTAAAATATTACAAATAAAAAGATTTATTAAAATATTTTTTGTTAAATAATGAATAAATAAAGTTTTGGGTAAAGGTTGAATTGGTTTAATCTAATGTACCAAAAAAAAGGAAATAAATAAATAAATAAAATAAAACTTTTTGTTTTCTTAATTTCACTTACTTCAAATATATATTTGAGAATTAAAGGCACTTTTCGTTGATAGTAAAATTTAAAGTAATAGTTATGTTCTACCTATAATAAATATTAAAAAGTTGGCGGGCCATGGCTAACTATCAAAAATAATGTTGGTCTAATCCATTGAAGAAGTGTGTCTTTTCTTATGAAAAAAAAAAAAAAAATATTTAAATTTTTAAGTCTTAGTTAAACAGTCCAAACTTTAGTATTTTTCATATTTTATTTTTATTTTTGAAAGTAGTTCCATTTTTTATGAAGTTTTATTTTTCCGATTTCTATGAAAAATAATTTTTATTTATATTAAAACACATTTTTCAAAATTTTATTAAAAATATTATTATTAGTCGCTGTTTAATTTTCTAACAAATTAATAAAAATGGTATATTAATAACAGGAACACTCTTTAGTATGTAGTTCAGTATCTAGTAATTTAAACGTTTCAAAAATTTGAGTAATTTATCTATTAATTTGACAGCGTTTTCTTACAAATTCATTACCAAAACACAAAGCTGAAAAGCAAACACAAAATAAAACTATTGATATGTAGTAACAGTCAGAAAAAGCCACTAAGTATGAGTTTGATAATTACAGTAACTTTAATATTTTTTTCCAAGAAACTTAATATTTCTCGGTAATATTTCAGAGAATGGAAACTTCAGTGTAAAGGCTTAAAGAAAGACAAAAAGGTAAAGCGGTACTTTTGCATATAAAATTTTTGTTTTCTCAAAAGTCCTATTGTGTCATTTATGAAAAATTCCCATTCCCTCCCCCCACCGCTACTAAGTCACTTTTTTATATTTGCCTACATATTTACTTATTGCAAACATTAATGATTACGTCTCATTTAAGCAACAGAAAAATCTGCACAGTTAAATTTTAAAAACTTATCAAACAATATTTTCTTAAAGCAAAACCGAAATGCAAAGCATCACAATGAAAAGTCTTTCATAAAAGTTCTCTCGTCTTAAAATTTATATTGAAGTATTCAGATTTTTTGTTTTGTAGTTCGAAGAGTTGTTTTTTATATGGTAACAAATACAGTATTATCGAATAATGTAAAAACCTAAATAATTTTCGTAGTCAACAATTCACGATAGTGAGGTAAAAACCTTGATTCTAACTTTGGACATATAGCACATGATACAAATTTTAAATTAAAATGTTTTAGATATTTAGCATGTGATATTTTTTATCATTACAGATAAAAATACGTTTATCATTGTGTTTTTACAAATTTCGTATTTTAAACATTATCCACAATTATGTTTTCACCGTTTTTTAATTAAGTAACTTAATGTAGCATTTTCAGTAATGTAGTAAAAAAATAATCACTAAGTCAATTAATATATTTTATCGGTCAGTAAAACAGTTATAAAATGAAACTACTTTGATTGCATTGTATGAATAATTTTATAATATGAACGAAATAGTTTAATAACACAGCTTTCTATATGTGAAACATTCTTCGTTAATACAACGAAGATTTTCCTTTTAATAAAAAAATTAAAATATTTTTGTACTCGCAATTAAAGGAACTTTAAGTATTAAAATAAACAATATTATTAACTTATATTAAAGGTATTGGGTGTACTACTTATGGAACTATAATTCTTAGCATCCTCACAACTTAATTATATCTTCGAATATATGGTTATGAAATAATTACTTAAAAATTATTTATTATTTACTTTTTAGTGATTTATGTTATTTAAAAAAATTCTTATCTGCTTAGTGCATCATATTAAAGTATAAATTGTTTTAAGACCTTTTTTTAAGTATTAAATTTAATTTTTGAACAGAGAAAGATAGATAAATATTTTTATTTTTTTCTTGTTTTCTTTGGAGAATGTCTGCATACATTTGTTAAATAATTTTCTTAATTTTTCTAAGCCAAAAAAGTAAATTTTAATTCATTTGTAATGTTCCACGGTTCAATCCCTGATTAGAAAAAAAATAAGTATTATGTTTCTTTAAAATAAATATTGAAATTTAAAAATTAAAAGCTAATGGATTGGGCTTGCTAACAGTATCATTATATTTTATATTCCTAAAGAGTAAGCGGTGGCGATATGGCTATCGAGCCGTACTTTCACACTCAAAAATTAATATCGGTGAATTTAATAATTTTGTCTGGATTGGAATTCAATTACAATCGTTACATTTTTATTTTTCTTAATAGCTTTTTGATTAAGGTCTACACAGATGATCAAAAAGTTTTTAATATAATTTTTCTAATTTTAAAGTTTTCAATCTTTTGTGTAGAATATTTATTTCATACAAAATTTCAAAAAAATTTCAATAGTTTTTACTATTAAAATAATCTGCTATAAATTGTTTTCTTTTTTTTACTTCTAGGAATTAGACAATTTTCAAGAAAAAATTTGAAACACTTTCTATATTTAACCTTAAAAAGGCTAAAGCCCTAAATAACATCATAATAAACAGATGAACCCTAAAAGCGTGCTACTAAAATAATATAGCTTTATAAATTTATGGTGATACAAAAGGAATAAACAAAGTAGTATTAGAGACAAGAAAAAAATACACATTATGTAAGGGCGCGGTAAACAATAAGAAGTAAAAAAAATTCTTTTCTGGGAGAGGTGACATGTTTTTTTTTTTAATTATTAACTGAAACAAAAGGAATGACAAAAGAAAAAATTAAATAGCAACTGGGTTTGTTAGCCTAAAAAAATAATATTACGATACGCATACAAATGTGCGCGCATAGGAAATATGGACGCTTATTAGTACAACAACGAATGACAACAATAAGCAAAACAAAATTATAAAAGCACCCAAAACAACAAGCAGACAACAAAAAAGAAAAAAAATAATTGAAATAACCAAATTACTTAAAACAAACATTCATTTAATATTTGACACATAAATCATACACATTCGTGTTTTGAATTTCTATAAAAACTGTCACTTATTTATGTATACCTTCGTAGTATTTCAAAAGAAACTCATTAATATTCGCAAAAGTTCGCAAGTTAAACTTTGTTTATCTCTTCGTTTTTATCCTACGCACTCATAATAACGCAGGCGCAAAAATAATACGTTTTTAGAAAATAGCTCTCACTTTACTGGAAGTAACAAAAATTCCACAAGGTAAAATAAATACATAAACAGAAAAAGAAAGCATAAAATAAAATTTCAAAATAAAGCAAGTTTATTTATATTTACAATTGCCGAAAATATATAAGGATTTTAAGAATTTTACAACTTAAAAAACATACAGTATTTTTTTTTGAGTATATCAGCGCTAAATAACATAAGTTAGCAGAAACTAAACTACCAACAAAATAACAAAGTACAAAATAGCAAAATATAATTGCCAACTAATGACGTCATTGATTAAGTTTCCTTAACCCAATGAAAACAATACATACGAAACTATAAACATGAACTACCACAGTTACAAGGACGACCTAGATTCATAAAAACCACGCACATATACACAGTTATCTGCATTTGTATTTGCGTTAGTGCTTTTCTTCAGAGTTTTTGTATATGAATTACATTTTAAAAGCAAAATGATTTATTTTAGTTGTTTAATATAAAAAACTTATTCCAGAAATTAACTAAAAAACAGAGCAACTAGGAGAAAGTTAAGAAATAATAAAAATAAAATATAAAGCAATACCATATATAAAAACACTGAGAGGTATTTCAATTGACTTATGATTTCTATTATTTTTACAAAATTTTTTTAAACAGTAACGGTGTAATACATAAAAATTTAATATAGGTTAATAATTTAACATAGTTTATAAGGCAAATGCTGGTTAAATTATTAATTAGCAATTAAAATTCCTAAAAACCTTTTATAAACAAAATTTTAAAATCAAAAATTTTATTGCTTTTTAAAATCAAAAATGTATATTTCGCTTAAAATAAAATACTGTGTTAGAAAAAACCAGGAGTAACGGTAATTATATTGCGGAGTGGAATAATATGGGTGTCATAGGAAAACTTATTAAAATTTTCCGTGAAGGTTCCGCAAACCAAACAAACAAATTGTTATAAAACAGTAAGCTTCAGAAAAAAATTAAAAAAGTTGCCCTTAAACCTAGATTTAACAAGCACAAAGAATATGTTTTTTTCAAAAAAAAAGAAAAAAAAATTAAATTTAAAATATGTATTTTTTCCACATAAAAGCTTCGCTATAATACACAAATTGACCCAATTCATCGTAAAATATTTAAAATAATTTTTCTTCTTGAACAACAATAGGCAAACTTTAATTTTGAGTATTTTTAATGACCAACAAGTACAAAAAAACAAATGAAAATTCAACTAAAATAAAAAGGATATTCATTAAGTGACGTCGCTTTAATGTATTCGGCTTTAATTTTTCAACCTGAGTTGAAGGACATTTTGAAATTACACAGATAATGTCCGCTATCAAAATAAGTGTAAACAATAAATTTAAGAATTTAAGAAGTAAAGTAACTTTAATAAAAAAAAAAATAAATAAAAAAAATTTAAAAAAAATTTAAACAAAGGAGAATTTTAAATTAAAATTAAAAATATTCATTAAACTTTAAAACATCATGCTGATTATCCCGATCGAATTATTAAAATCACCGATATTGACTATTGACGGTGAAAGCACGTTTCGATGGCCATTTCTCTACCGCTTACTTAGCTCTTTAGAAAACTTCTCATAAATAATTTAAATAAATAAAAGATTTTTATCCAAATAATTCAGTAAAGACAAAAATTTAGTACTATATACAATTTTAGCATTTAGCATTTACTGAAGGATCTTTTCAAAAGCTTTTAAATCATAACTTGAAAAATATGGGCGAGCACCAACATCTTCACTTAACGTTTTTTTCTATTCTTTTAGTCTCTATCGCGCCATATAATATACTTATACCTATTATATACTTTTGATTTGAGTTACTTCACTAATTTAGATTTGTTTCACATGATATGGAAACATTGGAGGCACGCTTGGTGTTTTGCACGCTTCCTCCCAAGACATGGACCGATCTAGCTGATTTTCGATATCGATTGACATATTGAAATTTTCTCTACGTTATTTAGTACCTTGCCAAATTTGATTTCAAAACAAAAACGGATGGACAGACAGACATCAATCAACTTCGCTATGCATAAGAACTCAGAACTTAAGTACTTTATGGGTTCGGAAATGGATATTGTAGAAATTACTAACGAAATGCCAAACTTAAATATACCATTTTTCCACCTGTAGTGAAAAGTATAAAAAGGTAATTAGAAGAAAGACAGAAATAGATTTAGTAACAAAAATTTACTTTACATTCTGCTGATGTCATATTCAATATCCCACTCCCTTTTTAGGCTCTAATTTTAGAAGTTTTAATTGTAGGAGAATGCAAACTTTAGGTTAATTAAATTTGTTCATTTGATAACAAACAAGTTTTCAAAAATCCTACCAAGAATTTTATAATTACTATAGTTTGCAATATTGTTTGTAGATAAAATGCATGTCTACTTCATTATCCAGTAAATAGTAGCGAATTTACTTCGTTTGTAGGTTTTTTTACATTCTGAAATATAATTAAAAACACAGAGTAAAAATGCGAAGTAGTGAAAAACAAACAACAATAAAAAAACACGAAAGTAATTATCTTATGATTTTCAAGATCTATGACCAAACATTAATTATTTGACAAGAAAACAACTATGTAACTTTTATTTATCCGGTTTTGGTGTTCATTACATTGATTACAGTCATCGTTAAATCTGCTTTTCAATCATATAATTGTTTTTTTTACAGTAGAAAGAAATGTAATTTTGTAAATTGCAGTAACATCTATTAAGGACTCTAAGAGGATGTAAATAGTCGCTTGTAAAAAAGGCTTTGTTACACTAACAAATACCAATTTTATTTATTTATTTCAAAATGTTTTACAGTATTTAATTTGTTATTTGTTGTTTTTTTTTAAGTTTTTAACAAATACTTTGCAAATAAATGAGAACTTGATTGTATTTTTACTGTTTTGATTTAAATTAAATTTTGTTTTCAACAGAACTGCAAATATTGTTCAAAGTATCAATCAAATTGAAATAACAAAGAAAGTATTTTGTTGTTTCGCGCTTTTCACAAAGTTTGACGACGTATTTAGTTCAAGGGAAAAACTATATCAATGAAAAATATGCAAAATTTTGATCGAAAATATAACAGAAATAAAGGTAATCAATAAAAAGGAGAAAAAAGAATAAGCACTTTAGTAAACCTGCACACCTTTTATAAGTTGTAGATCGCATGAAATACGGGTTATATAATTATGTTGCTATTTATTTGTGTTTTTCAACTTTTTCTTTAAAAAGAAAGAAAAATTATTTTCTTTATCTTAATTATAAATAACAAAAGTCGTCAGCAAAATTTTTAAAAATATTTAAAAATTCCGCGAGATAGGCATATAAAAAATTCGGATAGTCAATACGGATTCCTAATAAATAGAGCTATATTGTGGATTTACACCAGACTAAGCCTAATGATGGACCCGTCAAAGGGGATAAAACACAAATAATGGAAAAGCGATAATGGAAGTCTATTACAGATTTGGATAATAAAGAACTTTTTGAAGATATTTTTAAAGATGAGTGGGAAAAAACACTCTTACTTACAGAACGAGTAAAGTGTAATATTGAACCATTTACAGCTTTTTATCATTTTTATAAATCAGATCTAGCAATAGTAAAATATGCTATTTCACAACTATTCATTAGACAAAGGGATTACAACAGCTTCTTGAAGGTGACGAACAAATTTAAATTTATTTTATTCTAGACAATAAAAATTTTTAAAAATTGTTCAAATAATTTTTCAAGTTTATGATTAAAAAACTTGTTATTTATTAAATAAATATTTTTGAAAGAAACATTTTCGACTAAATATTTGAATATTAATTATAAAATATAAATTATAAAATATTAATTAAAAAAATAAATGACTTGAACTAATTTAAGGTCATTAAGATCATTTTCGAATATGGGCCTTATATAATGTTCAAAGCCACTTGTGTGTGACCCTTAATTTATAATATTTTATTGTGTAAACGAAAAATAGAAGTAAATTTCTGATTTTAATTTTTATACTAAGTTCTGCAGCGGTTTCAATAATTTTGAATTTTAAGAGACGCATGTTTCATGTTTCATAAAGTGTTTACACAGAATTGACAATTGTAAGACACCCCAAAGCTTAAAAAAGTTTTGAGTGACTCGTAGAACACATTTTTACTTATATATGCAAGCAGCGAAATCGGCTAGAGTTGACAGAAAGTTTAAACCAAGAAAAAAAAAAACACTGCCAGAAATAAAACTGAATAAAACTGAATAAAGCAAGTAACTGTTTTTTAGGTTTGTTTTTTTAAAAATATAGAAATACTTATTATTCTGTTAGCTTGAAGTTTCAGATTTTAATATAATTAATTCTTTATTCTTTATTTTCTTTATTAAGCAAAATTTCTCTCAGTAGAGAAGGCATTATTAATAAATAATTCCTTAACACTTAAATGCCATAAAATTACTATTGAAAACAAATTTGACTAAAAATAAGTATGCAATTTCATGAAACTCGCATGAAACTATTGTTTGTTGACGAAGCAAGAGGGATAAGCATTGTGGTTTTGCATTATTTTTCAGGAGATGATACTGTTGTTTATGTTTATTTTTTAATAACGCATATCGCTGCAACTAAAATAGAGAATTAAAAAAAATATCTAAAAAAATTGCATAGTGTAAGTCCTGACATACTCCTCAATTAATTAATATAACAGTTTTTTTTAATAAGCAGTAAATTAATAATTTGTTCAGAATAATGTGTATCGTATAAACTCTTTATCTAATAAAGTTCGCAGTAATGTTTCATGTTTCACGATTTTCACAACTTTCATGCATTTTGCAAAAATATACATGTGTTAAAAGCCAATAAACAGAACTAATGAATGTATTTACCAAAGCAATTAATTTACATGAACTATATACTTACACATACGCGTATAAACAATCGTTAAAACGAAAACTGCAATATGTGGCAAATCTACGAGCAGTAAAAATAATATTTTTTCTAGTTAAGTGTATTTAATTTAGTTTAAAAGTCGATAGATGTCGGTAATAGTGAAAAAGGGTAACTTCTATAAAAAGTTATCGGACTGCAGGTCGAATGTAATGTTGTGTAGGGTGGGATCGGCACCAAAAAGAGGGTGGCAGGATGGCTAAAGTACAGTTGAAAATACGACTTGAATATCTAAATATGTACCGATAACAAGGATGTAATTAATACTTTGAAAGGCAAAATGGTTTGGGAATGTTGGGAATTCCTGGAACCATTTTGGGTGCCTTAGAACTCGTCAGTACCCAATAATATACAAGTAATTTGGAAAGAGTTGCTACATCGGTAACATCCTGTGAGACAGGGAGAAAGAAGAACTAGTAAGTACGTTGTTTAATCGTTATAAGCGATAGCCGCATGAACCACATGGTCGAACAAGGTTACATATATGTTATCGAGGCTCTATGGCTGCAGTATGACCAAAGGAGTACTGCAAGTTTGCAAATTCCTTAATAACAAATAGTCATAATGCTGACTGAATTTTCCTTTTAAGAACTTCTGTAGAAATTCCTAGAAAGAACAGGAGAAAGAGACTGTGGCTTTTCTCATCTACCGTTTTCTTGCTCTTTCCTCAGCTATTTGGTTAAACATTAAGTTTTGAAGCTTGTAGACATTTCGTCGAACTCGTTAATTTGGGCTTCGGAATAGTTTTGCACTGGGCATAGTGTATCTTTAAGGGAAACCAAGGAACCCTCTCCCACCTTTACACCTTCGGTCATTACAAAGCGATCATTAGCACCCAAGTAATTCGGTCTTATATACAAAAGCCGGCAGCACCTGCAGCCTTATTTAATACGTGTTTAAGGATACTCTGATAAGTTGAGTTTTAAAATCAATTTTATTGAAAAAGTTAATGGCCTTATCAAAAATGTGTTCTGGCTTTCATAACGTTTTAAAAACTTTTGCAAACAAAATTTTTTATAGAAGTAACATTTGCAGTTCTGATTTAAAGATTTTTTGTTTAAAATAAAAACTGTTAAAATATTTAAAACGATTTCTTTATAAAGAAAAAGATAATTTGTTTTATTTTCAATAGCCTTCATTTAAGTGATGGTATGGGTCGTTAGTAAAAACGTCAGAAACTTGATGTTGCTGCGTATAAGCAATCATGAATTGTTACTCATACGTACACTCTTTCATTAGCCATAACACAATGCAAAAAAATGGTTCCACATATAATAAAAAGGTAACGGAGTCATTTTTGTACATAAAATATTTTTTTTTTAATTTTTATGTTGGTGTAGATTGTAATCGGTATGGAATACAAAGCACCTATTTTTGGAATTTTTTCTGCCTATATGTTTGTCTGTGTTCGCATCACGTAAAAACTACTAGATGGATTTAAATAAAATTTTGTAAGGAGGCATCTTCGAACCTTAGTTCAAATATAAAATAACCTTTGTTTCAAAAAAATATGTCATATCGTAGAAAAATAGAAATAAAAATGTGAGAGCATCTAATTTTACCGGTATAATGGTACTAAAAAAATATTTATAAACAATTTTTTTTTCGATTATTAAAGAATTTTTGTTTGTTTTCAGATTAATTTATTTATTTATTTATTTTTTTTTTAATTAATTAAATATATTATTCAATAAAAAAATTTTGATACTCAATTACTCATTAAGAAAACTAAAAAATTAATTAAAGTTTAATCTTACAAAATAAACCTTTAAGAATTACAAAAAAATTTTGCTGTGTCCACATAAAAGTTAAGTTGTTGTGCTCTTTTCCTCATCCATGTAATACCACAAAACAAAATTGCTATTAAGGCATGTGTTTTATATAAAAGTCATTATTTTAACGACTTGTAAAAGCATTGTTGTTGCTAATCCCGGACACAATCTTAATGCGGAGATAAAATTCATAAAAATTCATTTAACCAGCAATAAAAAATGTGACACAGAAATCAATTCAAGTATGAAACCTAAGATGTGCACAATGATTTAATCTCCAATATAGTTGTTATTTGCTAGGCTAAGTCTAAATATTCTTTAGAATTTCTTTAAAAAACAATATGAAATTGATGGCTTGAAAGACAGAATGAGAAAATTGTTTTTTTTTGCAAGAAACCTTTTAATTTAAATATACATTTCATTTTTTAAATCTTTTTAGTGTTAAGTGCCATTCATGTGTAATGTTGTTAATCATTTTTATTTTTATCTAAATGAACCAATTAAAGTAAAATATTCTTAAAACTGTCTCCTAGTAAGACAGATAGAATGTAACAAAAGTACTCATTTTCAAATGCTGAATTTAATTTATAAAAAAAAATTGATATTTTAATGGCATTTTAGTTAAAAAGATTATTAAATGTGAGAAGAAACAAAGAATTTCTAATCTACTTTTGAAGTAAATATTTATTTAAAGCAAAGTGTATTCATTAAAGTTTTTTATTTTTTCAAACCATAATCATAGTTAAATATAGAAACACAAAACTCGACACTGAAATGTTTTCTTAAATCTATCAGAGAGCTTATTTTAAACAATTACATATTAGATAAAACCTCTAAGCTAGAATTCTTAGGAAAATCTAGAAAAAACATGAAAGTAAGATGTCGAAAATATCTCAATTTATACCATTCGTGCAAAAATGTTATTCTGCCTACAACTTTATTATTTTTTAGTCTGTTTATTTCTTAAATTTAGAAAGCAGAAGCTAAACCTGCAGTTATAAGAAAATAATTTCAATATAAAATTATTTAACATCTAAATTATTCAAACGGTAATGTTTACGTTTAATTTGTACTGAATTATTACACGCACTTCTTGTGTTTCCCATTTACAAAACAAACAGGGAAGAAACCCAGAATACCAATGAACTGACAAATAAAATTCACGGCGACCGCAGTACAAAAATTATTTAAAAAATGAAATCTGGCAATGCTTGTATATCTGAAACAGCAAACAAAGTTGTTATTGTTGGTCGCTAAAAAAATATTCTTTGAAACAGAAGCTCATGAGGTTATGAATTCAAACCCACAAGCGAAAAGAAAAAAGTAAACCAATTATTGTGTTTTGTGGTGGCAGATAAACTGGTGAAGGTAGACGATAAACGGCAGATAAAGATGGCTAAAAGCCCGCTATTAATGAGACAAGTAGCTTTAATAAGAACATAATAACAGTGTATGTCAATCATCACTAAGTAGGCTTGGTAAACAAGAATAGGAGGACATAAGATGGAGTTCCTGCCAAAAACAAAGTGGTAGGTAGTCTGAATCAGAATGCTGCACGGGTTAAAGGTATGTGGGTGGTTATAAAAAATAGGCATGGAATAATCCTTGTTTTACAAAAGGAACAAACGTTACAGTAATTAATTATGTATAATGAGATTCATACATTTTATACAAAAAGCAATTATGACACCCATAGCCTATAGCTGATTTTTGTTTAAAATTAAAGCTACTAAACAATATTGACGGTTCAACAACTCGCGCTTTTCAAGCCAATTTAATTTACTTAATAATACGCGGGTTTAAATTCATTAAAATTATTTTCTTTTTATTATAAATTTTAAGTTGCAATAATGCAAGTGGACAGATAAAACAGGAATATGAATTGGAGATTTAGTTTGTTTTTTAATTTAGTTTTGTTTTTTCAAATTTTGGACCCTTTTATTGGAAATCATTACTCTAATCTTCCTTTATTATTATGTGGTAGAACTAAGTCTATCCTTTTTGGCTAACTGTGCTCATATGCATTCAAAAAGCATATATGCTGTCTTAAAATGTAATCAGCGCTATAATCTAAAAAGATCAATTAATTAACATTCAATTGAATAACGTTTCTTATTTTGATTTATAATAATTTGATTTTATTTTTTTTTCTTCTAAAAAGTTTAACGTTTTAAGAACAAAACCTACGGCAGCATGCACTCAGTACAAAATAATACTTACAACAGGGTTTTAATTGTTTACTTTTTTAAGTCTATAAACAAATTTAAAAATTTGCTTTCATTACCTTTGATAGTATATTAAAAAAGCAAATATTTGTAGCCGCCCTTAAATATAAAAAACTAAAATATATTTTTCTTCTTTCATTCTTTGTGCTGTGACACTGTGCGTGTGGAAGTTTCTTAGTGTTTATATTTAGTTTGATTATTTTCCGTTTTGTTTAAATTTAACATCAAATAAAGTTTTTTCAAAGTAGTTCAAGAGCACTAATTTTTTATGTATATTTTTATCTACGAAGTATACAATCTAAACACATTAAGTATAAACTAATCGTATCCGATTGAATTCAAGGTGGAGGTCACATTCTCGTAATTTTTTTTCTATTTATTCGATCGCATTGGCTTTCCACAAAAACATTTAATCTATGTGTCACACTATTATTTTGTTAATACTATGATATATATTTGGCATTTCAAGAACATATTTCAATAGTCTTGAAGAAAATTTAAATGAAGAAAACGGAAAATGAATACAGATATCGTTATATTGGAATAATCTTGCGGGAATGCTACAGAAACATGATGGATTACCAGTGTATTTTCAAGCAATTTTTTTCGCTTTATATGTTAAAAACAATTGTACTGAAGAAGTTGATCTAAAATGAAAAATTAATTAGATTCATACTAATTAAGAATTAGTTGCAGAAAATATTAAAAATATATTGTTGTTTATAAATAAATTTCCTCTACTGTGATGTTTCCGTATCCATTAAGTGCGCTTGAATTTTCAAGTCAAATCAACTAATATTAAAAAAACCAGTGACGTGTTGATTAAAAAGATTAAAGTTAAACAAAAATCAATATTTAGTAAATAAAATATTATTTGTTGTAATGATTAATATTTTGCTAGTTAATGTCGGCTTGTAAGAGTATAGGTAGTTGGAAAACAAATTAAGGAACGAAAGGATTTGAAGATCCAAAAAATTTAATTTAATTCTGAGGTTAAAAGATGAATTTAAAAGTTTTCACATAAATTAAATTAAAAAAATAGATTAGAATGTTTGCAATTTTACAAACTACAAAATATTTTATTTAATTAAATATTTTTTTTCTTATAAAAATTCAGTATTTTAAAAATTATATAACGTTTTGACTATCCTGGTTATTTTTTTTTAATAGATTTATAAACAATTTTACGAAGAAGAAAGCAAGATAATGTGTGAAATATCTTAAGCAATAGAAAGTAATAAAATTGCATAGAAAAGTTTTCAGTTGCTATATATGTTCTCTACCAACTAAGCCAATAACTACAGACCAGAGAAAAGAAATTGCATTGGTTTTATTGCTTTGAATGCATTCACACAAAAATAATGTTGTTGACATTACTACACACTAGGCTAATGAAGCGAATGAAAACACATTCACACAGAGATCGTATGATGAAATATGATGTGTGTATTGCATGTGTTACCTAAATAACAACAAACATTCACAAAGGTTCATGAAAACCGCGCTGTATTCATGAATCATTTGTGAATACCTGTGAATGATGGGTGCTTAAAACTAAATTAAAACACATAATTGGTTAATTAGATTGTGTGAGAAGTATTTAATTATTATAAAAATCGGCACATGTTTAAAATTTTACCTTTTTAATTCGTTCTTCAGAAAAACTGCAATATAAAAACTAAAAGAAATAATGATACTTTTGGTGTTTAAAAAAAACGCTTAACCTACCACAAAATCAGTTAAATTGGCAACACTGTCTATATTTCTGTATATGTACAATATATATGTATGTACATACGCGCAATTTATGGTTTTTGTTCGTGCAAGCATAGATTTTTTCTTTTCTTATTTTCTTTATATATGCATGAATGCTATGAATACCATGGTGAATACTATGAAATATGATGGTTAGCAATGAATAGGTACCAAAGTCTCGAGCAGTTTTCAAAAATTTTAAATGGCATGAATGAAATGGTTGATTAACTTGTGTTGGCATAATAAAAGTAGTGCGAAAAAAAACAGTCAAATCAAATGGAGAGTTGAACACAAGCACGTGCATTGATCATTTTAGGCAGTTAAATGAATGGCAAAAGCAATGAACATATGAATGAGCAATAAAAGTGAATATGCAGTATTCTTGTCTCTGCTACAGACTATCATTGCATTACCTACGTACATACTAATATTGTGGCCCAGGTGAGGGTAATGATGTTGATTTCCATGTTGAAATCTATTAGGTTTTATTGATTGTTAAAAAATTTAAACCGAATAAAGAAATTTCACGCTATCGAAATGGACAACGAGGAAAGTGTGACCCCCAAATTAATGTTATTTATTATGAAAGTCTTGCATCAACGCAATAAAAATTTAATGCAAGACTGCTCAGGCTTTGAGACTAATTTTCTGAATCTTTTTTTGTATTGGCTTTCTGTAAACTTGACTTAAATTAAATATTTTTGAACCAAAACAAAAAATATTCTTTAATTTTATTAGCGGACATATTTAAAAACTGTATCCCTATACGTTAAAATCGCATCACGTTAGGAACACTCTTCATAATTTAGTTCTATTAAAATGTTTTCGTACATGTTCTAGCAGCAGACATAAAATTACTTGAATTTAAAGTATTTGCTTGTTTTTCACGTTCGTGTCACTATTGAGATACCCTTTAATTTAAAGTTTTATATGTAGAGGGTGGTAGTAGGGTTTTGTTTTAATATTTTGTTTAAGAAGCCCCAAAAATTAATATAACAAAAATAGATTGAAATAAAAAAAAAAATACATGGTATCTAATTTTAATCTATTGTAAATTATTTCATGTGTCAAATATAACCAAAGCGGATGTGAGAATGCTGTGTGTAGCAATTATTTTTGAACTTTAAAAATCGTTGAATTTCTTTAAATAAAAACAAGAAAATTTTAATTAAAATAAAAAGCTAAATTTAAATTAATATAGCCAAAATATATAAATTTCATTCACACTAATTCAGTTTCCCACTACAACATTTAGTAAACATATAATTAATACTTTCATAGAAATTAAAAATAACATTTGTTAAACGATTTAAAATCCGACGACGACAATTAAAATGGGTTGTAAATTAAGCAAATGTGTTTGTTTTTCCACTTCATAACTTTTTATTATCATTATGTTCTACAAATTTGTTTCTTCATAAGCTTTTTCTGCATTTTTTTTTTCAAATTGCAAATAATTTTGTAAATTTTTGATAAAATTTTCAATAATAATTTGTTTTGCGTAACTACCCTGTAGAATTATATTGAAATTTTAAGTGCAAAATTTTTGAATTGTTTGGTAAAAAAAATAAATATTCAATATAAAAGCATTTGTTTAAAAGTAAGAACGATAAATATAAAAAAAAAAATGATTTATATTAAAAGTTCGTGTTGTTAAAATGAACAAAAATAAAAAAATTAATTATATAAATTCATTTACTAAAAATAAAAAAAATAACACGATCATAGCACCCACTCAAACACTAATGACCACAAATATTTTCTACATCAGTTGTCATAATAAAAATAAAGAGAATGGATTGCAGTGCCGTAATCTAATGTGTAACTGAGTGCATTGTGTCCTAAACTTAAACAATTTATTGTCGGAATTGATTTAAATAAATAAATTTTGCTGTTTACTTCGTTCCGTTCATTGAATCCGGAACTGTTATAAAATAAGAAAAGCATATAAATATTTTTGATGCATTAAAACAAACAATATTTATTGTATTAATGGAAGCAAGAATCCACCCACCCAATAAACACATTTACAATGTCTTTAGATGTTTAGCATGCTGATAAAGGCGATGATGCATGCAGCGAGTTGTGCACTTACATTAATGCTGCCTTATTTTGTTGCAAAGCCAAAAATAAGTATTTCGTAAAAGTATTAAAATACAATGACCTTCTTCTTTTGCTGCTTTTATTTTTTAATTTTGTATACATCTGTTTATACATCACACATCATTTGAATAAGAACAATACTTATAATACAATTTATTTTAGCATCTGATGTTTCTCTCTTATACAAAATCAAAAGTTTAATAAAATTTTTATTTTATATGCATGTTACGTGTTAATATAAATCAACATTTAAGTTTTTCGGGTTAAAAAAATTGGTACGAAAATTCTTGTTACACCAACAAAATAATCTTCCACTTAGCAAAAGTCAATCTCTTGAAGTCAGAATCCAATAGAAAATCTGGACAGAAATTAGAAACAACGGGAGTCACAACTGGGTTAACGTCCTTGGTTTAAGATTGCCTTAAAACTCTCATGGTCTAAATAAATTGAAGCTTACCCGTTTTCTCAGAGGCCACTTTAAGTATCGAATTTTTTAAAAAAAAATTTGTTTTATAGAACAAAATATAAGAAAAAATTTTGATGAAGATAATATTAACAATTATTGTATTACGAAGAGAAATTTTTGATAATTATGCCTGAAAAAATATATCTTGCATATGCCTACCACGACCACGCTGACAGATGTCGATACTTTCATCAAAGTATTTAATGACTTTTTGGCAACTTAAAAAAAAATCACGCCTCCAAATCACGTAGTGAATCATAAAGTAACACGTTGAGCTTTTTAATTTTCAGAAACCCAGTTTGCTTGTTGACAACTTAGTTAAGTTAATTTTATTGAGACTTGAAAAATTAATATTACAAACTTGATTCTATAAAATTTTAAAGATAAGAAATAAAAACTTTGAACTATGTGTATGATTCTAATGATTTAAGCAGAAAATCACGTCATGCTGTAAGAGGCTGTCAAGATAATGAAGGGAAGTGCGCTTGTTCCCGGCAGGGATGTTAAAAAAAGAAAAAAAAAAACATGCACAACAAAAGACGGCTTTTTCTGAAAAAATATTTTTTACAGAAAAAGCAGTGGGCTGTGTTTGAATGAATTTTCATAGTGCATTTTAATTAATTTTCTGTGATTTTCGAGTGAAATTTAATTCATTGCAAAAATTGCCATCTCATTTAATAAGAACACGTCAAAAAACTAAGTGTCAAAACTATTATGTTGGTGGTGTCGCGGCAATTGAAAAACAAAATTTTTGTAGAAAAAAAAACCTGAGAAGATACAACTCAAAAGGTAAGGCATTGAGAGCAACAGCATGTGGTGATTCTGTGAATAAGTTTAAGGAACTCCAAAACTTGTTATAAGGATATAGTAGACCTCTGTGTCACAAAGAATATAACCAATATGTTTCTTATAAAAAATATTTTTTTTTATGTTTTAAGGATTGAATTAATTTTAAAATTAACAAAGTAATAATAAATATTGATAATTGTGTTGCTTATTGCAATTCCATAATATTTTGAATGTCAATGATTATTTTCATATTTGGCTATTTACAATTGATTGAATATAATTAAAACTTTAACAACGTCATGGTTTCTCACACTTCCAATTACTCACCATAAGCATTCAAAAAATTTCTAGTTTACAATTTTATTAAATAGTTGTTGTATCATTTTGAAAATACTTATTCAACACATCATAAGTTTTAGAATATTGTTTTAGATAATAAAATATACAAATATTCAAAGTAGTTTTAGACTTGAATTTTTTAATACAAATTAATGACGTAAGTTTTTTATTTAAATTTATATGTTTTTTGTTTTTTTTTTTTTTGCTTACCATATTTAAGACTTCGGTTGACTTTACGCACAACAAACTGATGGAAAGATTCTGTAAAGAAATAAATAAAAATATAAATTTTTAGAATATCTTTTTTTCTCATCATAAGATGTGTGCGACTGTATCTAAAATTTGATGAGTAAAAGTTTATTTTAAAAGTTATGATGCGTTCGGTTACAATTTTTGCAAAATTTGCATTTACTAAAAATTATTTCTGTCACTTGAAAAAATCATAAAAATTTAATTTTTTTTTTAATTTTAATTTTTATTTAAATATTTTGGTCTTAAGGTTATTTAGTAATAAAATATTTATTTAAAGTTTCACTATAATAATTACATTTATTTAAAAAAACTTTTTACAATGTACATATGGAGGTTTATCTAATATATTAATATATTTAAAAAAATGAATGAATAATGATGGTTGGTTTCCAATGATAATTCTTACTGTTTCCGTCAGTATATGAAGAAAACACTTTCTACCGCTAGAGGCTTGTTTTTTTAAGTATTAACACAATTTTTTATCAGGACTTAAACATATTTTACTGTATTACTCAATGAATAATCTTAATTCGGCTTAAGTTCACCAATATTTTAACTTTTAACTTCTTTGAAAAATGAGAAATTATATAAAAGCAGAATTTAATAAATCGATTTTAATGTGGTAGGAGGAGGTTTACGCACAAATCAAATCTTGTTCCTTGTTCTTTTTATCAGTCAATACATATGTATGTTCTAGCTTTTTGCTAACCTTTTTTATGCAAGTTGTCCTTCCAATTAAAATAGCAACATGAAATACTTTCATAAATTAAAAACATGTGTGAAATTTAATTAAAAATAAATAATTGTTTTATAATAAAACTGGCGAAGAGCTGTTCCATTTTTCTTATTTAAAGTATGGCCTTGGAAACATCTCTGTTTTGTAACGTCGCAAGACTACGTGAAAAATGATTTATTAAATATTAATTAAATATATTTTGATGACCGTTAAATTAGAAATTTTTAATGATTTACTTTTGCTTTACTTTCTGTTTATTTCTGATTAATTCTTCTACAACAACTCTTTGTAGTAAACAAAGAAAGCAAAAAAGTACAATTTTTCACAATAAGTAAAAAATTAGGGAAATGGATTAAAAACATATATACAAGACAAGTTACAAAGAAAACAGTGCAGAAATACTTTAGTTTGTGTGTCGACTTTGTCTAAACAAATTATTATTGATCTGAATACTCTTCATATTCTTATTTACAAAATTAGTTGGTTACACAGATGATGTTTACAATGTACGCAACCTAGCAAAGATAGATAGGAGGAATGCTGATAAAGGAGGTAGCGATCCAAAAAATGATGCATTTCATTTTGCTACTGTCCAATTTTCCTTGTTTTATTTGGCAAATGTCATCATAAAATTGTTTAGAAATAAAATTAAAATATTAACTTTAAGCCGAAAAAGTAAAATTTTAATTCATTTATAATATCCACAGTTCAAATCCTAGTTGAAAAAAAAAATAAATAAATAAAAAATTATAAATGAATAACAATATTAATAGAGCATCAGATTCTGAGTTTGATTCAGGTATTGATGATACACTAATTGTTGGAGACTTATATATTTGACATAATATAATTTTCTTTTTCGTCGTCCATTACTCAACTTCTTCTGCTATGAATTTTTTAATCTGTTGTAGAAAATGTAACATTAAACTGTCTAACAACTATTCTAGCTGTGGAAAAATGATTCTGATCTAGCATTGCGTTTTTGACCCTATTTTAAAGTAAGAATAAGTGCTGCCTCGATCATGGTTAGAACGATTAATTGATTAGATATTGTGTTTCGACGAACTAATAGGTTTTATAGTTTTTTTAGTACAATCATTTTTTTTATAAGCCAACACTGAAAAAAGAACTGACCTTTTTTCTGCATCATATAAATACAACAAAAAACACATTCATTTATAAAAAAGTTTGCTGTTGCCAAATCATAAAATATTTAACAAATACATTAATTAAAAATATAACAGCAAAGCAGATAAAAAAAATCGCTGCTAAAAAATAAATTTCAATTAAACACAAAGCAACATACGAATCTAAATTTAGTTGTGTTTTCAATTATTTTCAGAACATAAACCACCTGATAGAAGAACGAGCAGTATATATATAGAATCTATGTACATGAATATTCTACTAGACATCAAACACAATACAAATCATTTGAACTTAATTATTTTTTTAATTAAGATTTTACAACTCAGTTAAATTTTAAACTAAAACTCACATCTGTGTTCTTTAACAATGATTTTTTTCCAATAAATGAAACTCATAATATAATAAAATTTGAATATTCGCCCAAAAAATAAGACAGCAATTAAAAAAAAATTAAATTTTTATTTCGTACTTAGTAGATTAAATAGCTAAAAGTAACCGATAATTAATTAATATATATATTAATTCTATAAACATATATTACTTTCAATTTATTTGCACTGCTATGTTTTTTTTTCAGAACACGGGCAGAGAATAAATTAGATTAATTTTAATTTTATTCCCTCTTTCATTTTTGTTGAACAATAATATTTAAAAATTTACTTTCAAATTAATTTAAAATGCCAATCATTTGAGAAAGCGTTTGTTTTTAAACCCAAGGCGAATTCACATAAGGTGGCAGCGCGGCTACCACAATACTACAATAAAAAGAAAAACAGGCACTTAAGTGTATGATAAACTTTAGAACACACATAATTACTACACTTTTTTCTTACCCTTTTCAATAACGTTTTTACTAAGATTCGTTTTTTAAAAAAATTTTGTGATATAAAATGATTCACTTTTGACAGCAATTCTACACATTACAAAATTAAACAAAAAATTCTCAGCTGCCGCAACGATGCCACCTGGTAAAATTAATTCGCCTTGTTTAAACCCATTAAAGTACGAGAAATTAAACTTATTTGTGTGCTGGGATTATCGTACACAACATTTGATTAAACCACAATTTATTCAACAGCTGGATGTATTCAATATTTTATTGTACAAGTAACCTTAAAGCCTACATATGCACATACAATTTATTAAGGAAGAGTTGAAAGAAACTTATATTTAATCTTATATCTTATATCTACTCAACTTAAAATTAGTCGACTGAGCAAATAGCATTTTTTTTTAATATTTTGCTATAGAAAAATCCAATAAGTTGTGCTTGATTCTATTAAATTATATATTTCATGATATTTTCATGAAATATTAATAATTTATGTATTGAACAGTTAACGTAAATTACATAAAAGAGATTTTAAAGATTAAATTTTATATTAAAAGTGCAACTGAATCGCTTGTTATTAATATTTATTTTAAACGGGTTGCTCAAGCCAGCGTTCCTCAAAGAAATGCCAGAAAAATTTTTTAAATTTATTAATATCAAACAACTGAAAGTGTTATATTTAGCTTTGCCGAATTTTATGTACCCTTCACCATATATGTATAACCATCTGTAGCATACTGCAAATTTCCTATTGTATAATTTAAATTAAAATCGGCACAAGAAATTCTTTCCTACCAAAATTTTTTTCTGTTAAAAAACCATTTTTTTTAATTATAAGTTTTGCTTAGGGTTGTTGTCATAACTGAGTAAATAAAAAGATTAATCAATAATTTTTTAAATAATTAATCAGTAACTTTTGATAAAAATAACAACCATCTACAGGAATACAAACGGAAGTTTGAATAAGGATATGGAAAATTAAGTTCAGGCTTGGTGGTTTGCTCGCTGCCCCGAAGGAGATGGACCGATCTTGGTGTTTTTCAAAACTGTGTCTGGTTATTTTAATTATTATTTATTTAATTAAATTTTTTCTGTTTCATCTAGTACCTTGGCAAAGATGATTTCAACACGAACAGATAGAAAGACATCGTTTAATAGAATTCGCTATGCATAAAAAGTCAGAATACATTTACTTTATTGGGTCGAAAATTAATATTGTAGAAATTACAACCGGAATGACAAACCCTTTTCCATTCGTAGTGCAGGGTAGAAAAATATAATTTACTCGCATTTAGCTCCCGCTATTAAATTTAAAAAGAGGCCATGAAATAATAATTTGTAAACAAATATTTCTCAGTTTTATTTTTTCTTTACTTAATTAATATTTTGTTTTATTTTACATTTTCATATTCATTGAATTATTTTTTGCTACAACTTGAAAAAAAAAACATTGTTGCATCCCTAAATAAATTTTTTTGTATAGAAAATTTAGCAAAATTCAATCATATGGTTGCCAAAATGGTGCACTAGGAATTAAAATATTGGGAGTTAAAATATTTTTAAAAAATTTTAAAGTATAGTTTTAAACAGCTTTATCCTTTAATAAATATATTTGACTTAAGCACCTTGTGAAGTTGCTAGCATTTTTTTTATTGCAAATAGAAACTCTTTAAGTTATAAAAATGCTAAGGTCAATCTATTTTAAAATATAACTTTATTCTATTTAGTAGGAAAGAAAACTATATCAAACGTGCTATAATAAACTTCAAGCTGAATAATGAAACAAAACTGTTTTCAAAATAACTTATTTTTTTAATTATAACAGGAGAATAAATTTAACACTATTAGAATCGCTACATCTTTCATTACGGATTTCATTCTGTTACTAACTAAATTATTTTCTAAACTTCTTAAAGAGTTTTAAAAAGCAAAAAAAAAAAAAAAAAAATAAACTCTTCCTTTAAGATTTAATATGGACTACAGTTAAATACTTGAGCATGAATTTGAAAAATTGTTTATTTGTTTACAAAATTACAAATAATTATTAAAAAAAATTCACAATAATTTCTAAAAGCATCTGTTTCTTTTGCCTTTTGTGTTTTTGGTTCATTGACAGTGCAGTCCTTCAGTTATCAATAAATAAAATTATGAAAAAATAGCAAAACAAAGGATTTTTCTCTTTCTTTGTTTTTCTTTTTTTTTAATATAGGCAATCAACCTCTTAGATAAACATATTTGTTTATAAATGAATAATTATTTCCAAATCAACAAGTTTATTTGGGCTTAAGTAAATGCTGTAGAAAATTATCGAATATAATTCAAAGAGGTCAAATATAAAGCCACTCTATTTTTTATATAATTTATTGATTAATGCAATTTATCTAAAAGTATTCATAAGTTATATCTGTCAATCAATCTTAATAAAATACAATTACTGCCAGACCAAAAATAATATTTTATAGAAGAATTAATTCGTTAATTTAGTTTAATCGCTCACTCAGTGAGCTAAAAACAATTTAGCGATTTTTTTAAGCTCGTTAGATTTTTAGTATACTGTTTTTAATTTACACAGAAGTAGCTCTATTTTTGCAATTAAAAACTAATTTAAAGATTAAGTAACACTTTTATCTGAAGCTATTTTTGTAAACCGTTAAAATAATAAAAAAAGGCAATATTGGTTCATAATAATATATTTTCTGTTTGTAAAAGTTTTGATTTTAATTTTATATTTATATTAATATGAATAATGATGAAAAAAGGTGGTCAGTAACAAAGCTAAAAGAGTTCAGTAAAAAAAAACGCTCCATATAGCTCACTTAAGCGGCTTGAATATGTTTTAAGGCTGCTTTAAATTCGTTGTTTCCTTCTTTATCATTTCAGTTTTAGTCAATTGCACGTTTATGTCTTGAGGATATTAAAATTTTTTGTGCACAAACCGATCAAATGAATAGAATTAGAATAAAATTGTGGCTCCATTAATGTTTGTCTGTTTTGTGACAGTGTTCCTTATGCTTTTTTTTTTTTTTTTGCAATTCAAGCTAAGTATGCGGTTTCTGTCAATTATCCATGTTTGTACTGCTTTTAATTAATAATATGTCAACTTTGCTTTTTTATTATTTTCTAGGTATTTGTCAGCCGTGAGTTGAGTTTTTATTTGGTGATTTCTTGAAATAGTATGTATGCGTTTCTTCGCAAATTTAATATTAACGGCGTTTATTTTGGTTATTTAACCTTATCTATTTCTTTAGTCACTTCTCCAAATGAATTTCAAGGTCCTGTTAATATCGATATGCTTTTCTTGGGTTTTCGTTAAAACTAATAACAGCGTGAGAAAAATCCATATTTTGGTACGTAAAAACGAACTTAACAAATGTAAGATTTAAGGCATCTACCGCGGAATACTTTGTCTTCAAATAGTTAAGGAAGAATTAAAAAACCCTCTAACTAAAATTATGAATTTTTAAACAATCTTCGAAAATTTAAAAAGATTTATTGCAGCTTAAAGTATGTTCGGCAAGTTTTATTTAAATTTAAGTAAAAAGCTAATCAAATACGATCAAGTATTTAATGATTTCTGCTTGCTCGACATATCAATTATTCTGCTTGTAAATTTCCATCGAGATCATCAAATCTAATATGTTGGATTTTATTCGAATTCGGATTGAAAATAATTTTTTTTAATTGATTCTACCATTTATTTACTTAGACACTAGTAAATAAATAATTAAGTCAATTAAGAAATTTTCAAATTTATTAAATTTTATTTTGAATCAAAATAAAAACTTTCATTGTTGCAAAAACACTCATACAACTATATAAAATTTTTTAATAAATTCTCAGTTTGAAGGCTGACACCCTTTAACTTTTAAGATTATAAACTGTTAAAACGGGACCAATCTGTAAGCATAATCTATCAAATTACAAAAAAAATTCAAAATTGCTTAAGATATGACTGAGATATGCCGACAAAAACTGAAAAAAGCAACATTCAGTCGAATTGATAACCTCCTTCTTTTTTTGAAGTCGATTTGCTTTTAACGTAAAATATATTTTAAAAACAAAATTTGAAGAAAAAAAACCTTTTTTGCGTTGCTACAACAACGTTATATCACATAATTGTTACAACAAATCAAAAATGATGAAATAAATCCAACAAGTAAAGAAAATAAAAAAATTTCATTATTTTAGTAACATAATGGAAAAATCAAATCTTAATTTTTAAACTGTCAATAGATGATTGAAGAAAAGTGTTAATTCTTGTCTTGATATTTTTTAGTTATACACTGAAGAACACAATTTGAACGTTATCATGTTTCACGGTTCTGTCGCTTTTCATAATGCGAGATTCAAAAATATAAATGTCTTTTTCTGATATTTTTAATTATTTTTCGTATCCAAAGTTAAACTGGTTTTTTTTTTGATTTCTACAATCCTCACGTTGTTATGTACATAGATGTTGGAATAATATCCGTAAATTTTGTATTGAATATCAATTAAATCAATCTGGTCTGCGTAAAAAATGATAAGTCGGTCTCTTTTATCCTAATTATGTTGGTGAGTTTTAAAATATTTTAATTTTCAAAAGAAAAAATGGCCAACGAGTTGTTGTTCACAAAAAAAGGAAAAAACATATTCCCGCGATTAACTCTCAGTTATAATATACATTAGTAACATAACGGACCAAAAAGCGAATATTTAAGAACTAACAAATATTAAAGCTCATAATGCTTATGAAGTTTTATATAGATGAGAATTAGTGGATTCTTTTATTAGGACATAAGCATGCGTTATCATTATAGATACATATCTGAATATATTGTTAAAAACTCGATAGAATTAAAAAAAAAATATAAAAAACAAGTATACTCAGAATGACATGGTATCATTATTTTCAAGTAAACCTGTTGATTTAGCAGTAAATATAATATAAAAAAATTGGATGTGATACAGGGATATACTAAAATGAAAACTATTTATTTTAAAGATATTAAAATTTTATATAGAAGATAACATATACTTTCAATATAATGATAACATATATTTAAAACAAAAACGACTTTCAATGGGATCCCCAACTTTTCCAATTGTGACAGATACTGATATTGTTATGGGAGAAATTATTAGATATGTACATTTAAGAATTTAGTATAAACAAAGAGTAATGACTAAGTATATAGATGACTTGTTTTGTATTATTTCTGAATCTTGAATTGAAAATATTTTGGAAACATTTAAAAAATTTATTAGTTGCATAACATTCACAATAAAAAAAAGTGACTTGAAACCCCCCATTTAGTAATAAGAAGAGGTAATTAACTAAAAAGGGATCGGTATCAAAAGCCGACAGCTTTTGGGAGTATTAAGAATTTTTATTCGAAACAAAAATTTAATAGAAAAAGTACTTAAGTTAAATTATGAGGACTTAAAGTTATAAAGAAATTAAACGATAATAATTTTCCAATTCAAGTAATTAATAGTTACTTAAAAAATTTAGATACGAATAAGTAACACAAGAAATGGGACAGAAACAAAAGTTTACAAGTTTTTAATTTATGTGCGAGAAAAAGCGGAAAGAATAGAAAAATAAAAAAATTTTGATTCTGAAGAATACAAATAGTAAAAAAATGATAGAATACAAAAATGGGATATATCAAATGTAGTATACAAAATACCTTGTAATGGTAATGATAGTGAAAATTGTTATAAGCGTATGTATGTGGGTAAAACAAACAAAAAAAAAAAAAAAGAAGAAAAATGAAAAAAAACTAGCACATCTGGACATAAATCTGTTCAAAATATAGAGACATTATTAATCCATAAAAAACTGCATTATATTTCTATTGTGCCAGTTTAAATCCTAGTATTTTGAAGATGCATCTGTTTTAAATATAGAAAATGTGTGAGATGTTACAAATAATTAAAGTATTAACAACAAAAAGGGCAAACTTAGAGGCTGATACTGATTATAATGTGTAGTGCTAAAAACTTTTAGGGCATAAAAAATAGTGAACTGTAAATTTTATCTAACTTATATGCTGTTTCTGTATTACAGGCGATCAATTCGTTTGGAAAATTAATATTAAAATAACTCATACAAATGTTTCAGACGAGTTGTTCGCCTGTAATACAGAAACAGTATATTAATAGTTTGTAATATTTTTATCAAGAACATTTATGTGTTTGTATTTGTATAATATACTTTTTTTTTTAATTTAAATAATTTGAATGATTTTTGAGTATTGAAAATTATTAGTATGTTTTTGTTACAATGTTTAAATTTTTAGCTTTATTTTAAATTTTTTCAGTTAGTTTGCCAAATTTTTTCAATTGAATTTAAAATTTATGTTTAAAAAAACAATTTCAATAACTTTATTTCTTGTGTCCTGAAAATGCCACCCAACTGTGTGGCGAAATATTGAAAAAAAAATAAACAATTTTTTTATTTTAAAAACTGACATACTGCTTGAGTAAATAGAAAATTAAAGGGAAAAACATTTTTTATAATAACTGGGAAAACAAATAATGTTATTTTTTTTACTGACTGAGTTAAAATGGTGCGGTTTTTATCAAAATTGGTTGCAAGGTACAAAAAAGAAGCGAAATAAATTAAAGAAAAAAAAAAAAACAGAAAGTAAGCCGTTATGTTTTATTTCTAAATGTAACATGTCTATATATTCATAGTTTTTTAATTTTATCAGTTCTATTTTTATAAACCAAAACACTTTTTTATTTTTGACAAAATCGGCCTTGTTCCATGGAAATAATGCAGGTTTTCTTATAAATGTTTTCATTCAATTTTTGCTTACATGTTTTACATGTAATTAAAAAAACGATATTTTTACAAACCAATAATCTTTATTATAAGTAAACTTTAAAAACTTAAACTATTTATAATTGTAAAACAACTTCAAGTTAAATATTGTCTCATTTCTAAATTAAATAATTCTTGTAAATAATTACACACAAGGCAGGTACGTAGATATAGTTTGTACCAATTGTCGAAATAAAATGTTTCAATATTGCTTTCATCTATTTCATGTTTATGCAAATTCTCCAGGGTCCTGTTTTAAGCTTTACCAAACAGCAAACTGCAATGCATTTGTTTTTGTAGTAGAGAACGAATACATGTTCGAGAATGATAGACGTGGTTTTCAACGTGCTGGTAAGCATATTTGGTGTAATCTGTTTTTTTTTTGTGTATAATATGCGTTGTTAATATTTAGGGACGCAAAACATTCATTACTTTGAGTATGACAAACATTTGATATTAAGTAGAACACCACTTTATAATTATAATATTATACATAGCATTATACTAATCAATTTTAAAATATTAATTCATTAGTATCTAGTTTAGAATTGTTTAATTATCGATCTTGTAAAATCCTCCTTTATTTTTGGGTTGCTAAGCGTTTGGCGACAGTTTTCAAAAAAAGTGAACCCGTGGAATGTTAAATTATGCAGCCTTCGTAAAAACAAGGTAATGGTAGGATCAATGATTGGCACAGTGCTAATTGCAGTTAAGGGAGGTTGGATTGTTTTATAATCCACTTTAAAATATAAGACAATAAGAGTATAAGTGAATATCATATCTCTACACATCAACACTTCTATTTGTAAGTAGTTTAGTCGTTAACATTGCACGCAAAATAAACACATTGTCGACGTCAACATAATTTAAGAACATGTTTTAATTGTTGTGTTATATGGTTGTAACTAAAACAATATTGTTATATTTAATCATAATATAGTTTATCTTAGAACCATTTGGAACCATACTCAAACATGTAATATTTAAATTTTATCAAATAAAAACATTATATTGTCCCAGCAAAAAACTGGAAATTTCCTTCAAAAGTACTGGCCATATAATGACTTACTTTTGTGATTGCAAAATTTTGTTACTCGCTTATGAAACACATTACATTAGTTCGCAAGTAAAGGAAGTACTAGTTCTTTAAGTTAAAAAAGAATACCTTAAAATACGTACTAAGGACTTTTATCATTCCCTACAATAGTCAATGTAATCAATTTACTGTAAATGATTATAAAAGTATCATGCATTGTTAAAATCATTAGGTTGGTAATCAAGTTGGGAAGTCCTTCCAACAAAATGCTTAATTCCACACTTAATTAACATTTAAATTTTTTTTACTGGAGTTAAATTAGAATAACATTATATTGTTCACAATATCATGTATATAATTGAATCATAAATGCAAATTTTTCTTGATATAAAAAACTTCATTATTTAATGTTTTAATAATTATATGTGCGTTATGCTTAGATCTAGTCATAAGTCCCTAAAAATTTATTTTCGTTTTTTTATTTATCTCAACAAATGCATATGTATTTTGTTAAGTCAGACTAATTTTTATTTTTTCATTATACGAGGGCTGCTCTATATATTTCTGGCCTAATAGTGAAAATGCGAATATTTATAATCAAAAATGGTTTTATTGTTTTTCGAAGTATTCTCCAGCATGATTTATACACTTTTGCATGCGCTCAAACCAGTTGTCGAAGCACTTTTTCCACTTCGATTGAGACACCTCTAAAACATGGTTTTTAAACACTTCAACAGCTTCTTCTGGCGACGAAAATCGTTGACCACGCATTTTTTCCTTAATGTGCGGAAACAAGAAGAAGTCATTAGGACTGTACGGCGGATGACCCATTAATTTGACGTTTTAGCCGGTCAAAAACGCTCTGGTTTAAGCCGATGTGTGAGAGCTCGCATTGTCATGGTAAACAATGATTTTGTTGGTTTTTCGAATTTCTCTGATGACTTCAGGCAAACAAATTGTAGTGTACCACTCAGAAGTGACCGTCCTACGTTGCTCTAGGCGAAGAGTCGCCACATGACCAGTTTTGCCGAAGAAACAGGCGACCATTTGCTTCGCTGTGCTTCTTCCGCGAACAATTTTCGTTGGATTTTGCTCGCCTTTGAAGACCCACACGGTCGATTGTTGTTTCGTTTCAGGCTCATACGCATAGATCCATGATTTGTCGCCTGTGATGATCTTATAAACGTCTTTTGAAGTACCGCAATCGTATTTTAGCAACATTTCTTTGCACCAATCGACACGAGCCTTTTTTTGAGCGACTTTCAAATTGTGCGATATCCAACGAAAACAAACCTTTTTTACGGCCAGGTGTTCATACAGTATCGAATGTATGCTGGTGGAAGAAATGTCCAAGGATGTCTCTATCTATCGGTATGTCGTATGTCGATCTTGCATTATGAGTTCACGCACGGCATCAATGTTCTCTGGCACAACAGCCATTTTTTTCTATATTAATTTTTTCAAGTCACTGTAAACAACACAAATAATGGTCGTACGTCAAAACGTTTTGAGTACGATTATGCTTAAAAATGACAAACTTTCTAATGGAAATGTCAGATTGCACTTGGCAGCACTCAGTTTTGCCAGGCCAGAAATATATATAGCAGCCCTCGTATTTAATAATAAATAACTATTTCAGTTTTAAATGTTTTTACATGAACCGATAGGTAATATTCAAGTTAATAAACTAATGGAAAAGTATTCTGACAAGTATTAGAACAGAATAAATTTTAAAGCAATCAATTTATGAGTACTAATAATATACTTTGATTTTATTTAAATATATTATATTATTTTAATTAAGTTAAAAAACTTTAGTTATAGCTTGAATTCTTAGGTAAAACTAGTCATGGTGCATTTTCTTTGCATAGAAAACCTATAATGATAAAATGTTAACAAATAATTATTATCGTGTCTGAAGTAAACGTTGTTACGAAAACACAGTATGGTTATTTTGTTCATATCGCAACTATTTTTTTTCTGCAAGTGTGCTTGTAGCGCACGTAGTGTCAGAGTCTTTGCATATATGAATTATCTGCTTGTAATGCTTTAAGGATCTTATTCTAAAATACTGTTTATATTTCATTTTTAATTTTTATTTTTCTTATTGTAGCAGCCATAAAAGTACAACTTCTATTACAGTGCTAGAAATTAAGGCCCTTAAAAGACAGACAAAAAGCCATTGTTGCGGAAACAAAAGACTTCACCGTTACCCTCTTGAAACCAATCCTGAATAATAATTGATGTTTAAGCCCCTTTTTCAAACATTTTAAAGAGAAAATGCTTAAAAAAATCAAACAGAAGGCGCAACAGTATTCAAGATTAAACACAATTCAGTGTATTAATTTAAAAATTACTACACAATCAAAAACGAAGATCCTCGGTTAAGAAAGAACGAAAAGTTAAAATTTTGACATGTTTCAGTGCTACAATTTACATGAAATAGAAGCAACATATCGAATATCTACCTAATCAAGCAGCTCGATCAAGAAAGTGAATACAAGGAAATTGGCTGGTAAGCTGATGGCTATATGCTTTACCTTTACCTGAATTGGGATCATAAACTAAGAATATATTCACTTTCATTTAAATGTATAAAGACATGTTAGAGGTAAGCACTTTTTTGAGATCATTACATCTTATAGATTTGACTTGGAACAACTTTGTGAAATATGCTGAAATCTTTTCTTTGCCAAGGTCTTAAACAAGTTTTATTATTGTGTGGATTATGCGTCTATAAAAAAAATTTTATAGAAAATATGCTTTTCTTTTTTTCTAAATTTACTCGTTAGCCTTTTCTTATATGGCACAAATACGTAAGATACAATTTATTTCACAGATTATGTTTTATTTTGCTTTTGTTTCTTTTTCATTAAGTACAACACATCCGAATGTTTGTAAAACAAGTCTTAACCCTCTTAAATGTATTTTTTCTTATGGTTTAAGTGATTTTTCAAACCGATTAAATGTGCAATTGTACGGCATTAAAATAATAATGCGGGGTATTATCTAATTAAAACAATTTTTCAAGTTAAGCATGTATTTTTCATTAAATATGTCTCTTATTTTGTTATTTAGACATTAATTCATTCAATAGTGAGCTTAGCAAAAAGTACTTATAGAAGAATTATTATACTTGGCCAGTATTGTTTGCATGCTTTGCTGTTTACACTCAAATAAGTACTTTCTTAACTACATATTACTATCAAAGGCGTTTCAGTTCGTTGTTAGCTTTTTGTTTAGCCTAAATAATATTTATTTAAAGGGGTCTTTTTTATTTATAATTAATACAGCCAAAGATTATTAGCAAACAGTGCGGAAAATGTGCTTCTTTTTTGAGCCTGAAGTAAATATTCATAATCTGCATTTGTATATCGTCGCAAGAATTAAAAAAAGCCGTTACTGACAAAGAATCGAAAAAACATGTTTTTCCAACGTTCTAATCAAAAGAAACTACTGCGTCGATTGGTGTCTGCTCCATGTTTGTATGATAAGAAAAAAGTTCACTTACGCCGTCTGCGTTTTGAAAAATACTAGTGTCTTCTTTATCGTAAGCCTAGCAAAAACTAATATTTTTTTCATTTGTTGCTTTCGACACTTTGCGTCATTTAAAGCGTTTAAATTTCTAAAATTTTTCTTCTATAAAAAAAACATTGTAGTTCTGTTGAAGAAAAATCGTTTGCTGTAAGCCGCAGAATCACGGAGAATAATAGACCTGAAAGAAAAATAAAAATACGTTTTTACCATCATGTTCCTATGTTGTACAGTTTTTGTGATATAAATTTTTTTAATTTCATAACGGCTTTTTTGGCTCTGGTGAATATTTCATGTTTTGTCAGTTACAGCGTTCTTTAATTCTTGCGTCGATATGTTACATAAAGTAAGTCTGTAAACATTTAAATAAATACAATTAATAGTTTGCTTGTTGGTGTTAATATGCGATAGTATGGAATTATTTTCAGATAATTTTTAATAAATTTAGTATGAACGTATCTATTTTTTTGTGTTCCCTCAAGCACATTTCTTGACATTTTGTTACATTATTTAAAAACAGGTGCTGCAATCACTTAACACAAATCAATTTTTTCATTAACGTTGCTTTGACAATAATAATAAAAATCCCTAAAGAACATTTCATATTTAATATATTAACTTCAAATATTCTGAACTATGTAGTCAAAGGCTTTAAAAGTCCCAGTTTTTAAATCTTTCTACGAGCTTTACGTTGTCCTAAACACGTAATATATACATTAAATTTTTCATTGTTTGTGTAAAAAAAAGTTACAATTATTTTGAACAAAAGCTTTAAAAGCCAATTGTATCCACTTTATATAAGCTGCAATGTAAATGCCAACAAATTGTTTATTTAAACTACAGCTCTCAATATTTTTTTATACAATAGGTATTTTCACGATCAATCTTATAATGTTATGCATAAGTAAAACTATTAAAAAATTATACGGAAAATAGATTCAGAAGCAAGGCCTTCATAAGAATCCGACTTAAAAAAATTTACAATGCATGTCAGAGAGCTCAGTTTCGATAGAAAGTGATTACAATTCCGAAAATTGGTTCTTCAGAAAATGAAAAAAGAAAAATGTTTGCATTATAACGAAAATAAGGTCTTGAAAACAAAAGTGTTGTTGTAGCCCAAGTGTTCATTAAAAAAAAAAGCAAAAATAAATAACTTCCACCATGGGTGTGTGTGTGTGTAGAGTAATACGACAATCAGCAAACAAAACTCAGCAAAAAAAGACGTGCAAAAGAAGTAGGTAATTCATGGGTTCTACATAAAACGAACTAGTTCAATTTAGGGGAAAAACGCATGCTTTTTACATTAGCTTGTCATTTGCCAACATGGGTTCTCATAGCATGGCATTTAATTGAATGCTTAAAACCAGTCAAAATTCGATAATTAGGATACTTTTTTCATTAATTTTTGTTCTTTATAGTTTCTTTTTGCATGAATTTTCATGAGTTTTTTCATGAGTTTAAAAGTTATAATTTAATTCGAATAAACGAACTTATTAAAAATGCATTATAGAAACCAATTGCAAGAGGAGCAATGAGAATTCCCATGATTTTTGAACTACTTCCTTTTTTGCCGGGAAATTGAGCAACATGAGTGGATGCATTAGTACAGGTGAGTGGAGGCTGTAACAGAGAAGATCACTAAGTTAAAGAGCTCGAATCCTCTATCGGATATGCGTACAAACGAAAAATAATAATTGTAGATAAATAAACGCAATTAAAAAAGTAAGAGTGCTATATTCGGCTATGCCGAATCTTATATACCCTTCGCCATATATGTAAATCAAAAAGACAAATACTGGAATCACAGAGACTTAAAATAGTTGAAAAAATTAAGTGCTATACAAAATTTTACATAAAAATATCATCCGATCTTAATAGGTTAAGCATTTAAAAAATAATAACTATTTCCTTTAATATCTCTTCAAAAGCTTTTAAATGATACCCATATTGATATTTTAAAATATGTTTTAATTTCAAAGGCTCGCAACTTAGAAAATATCGGTGAGCGCCAATTTTTTTGCTGTATGTTTTTTCTTATTTCTTAATTCTCTATCGCTTTATACATTTATTTTTTTCGATTGGAGTTACTTCAATGTTAAGATAATATAAAAAAATTATAGGTAGGCGTGATGTTCTGCCCGCTGCCTTAAAGGACATGGAACGATCTTGCTGATTTTCAATAGCACCTATTTCGACAATATGTCTGATTGATTGGATTATTAAATTTTTTTAGCTGATCTAGCGGCTCGGGAAACTTGATTTCAACACAAAGACGGAAGGACAGACATATGAATATCGTTTAATCGATTTTGTCAAGCATAAGAAGTCAGAATATATATATTTCCTGGGTTGGAAGTGGAAATTACAAACAGAATGATAAAATTAGTCATACCCTTTTTCCATTTTTTGTGGTGAAGGGTTTTTAATATGAGAAGAAACCTTCTGGAAAGAAGAAGGCAGTAGATAAGAGCAGTAGATAATTATCAAGACGCCCTTTAAAATAAAGAGGACGCGACCTCTAGCTGTTAGCAGGGGAAAGTAACAGCTTAACAACAGGGTATGGCCAAAGCGTTTGGCTATTGGGTAAAAGGGACTGGCTTGGTTTTACCTCGTGGCCTTTGCTAAGTTTACTAAACAATGCACCTGTAGTCCAATTGGAATATGAAATGGGTAAAACATAATCGTTCAGAATGGTTATGCGGAATTACAACCATTTTTTGCTTTTCAACCATTCTTAACAAAATTAAATTTAATAAAAATGAATTAAAGATTTATCCTGATCCATAAGATCTAAGCTGTTTTGATATATTGGACTTGAAAGGTTATGCTTCTTTTCCTTTTTTATATTTTATCTTAGAAATTACTCTTTTGATTACAAAATGTTGCTTCTCGCGTGTTCGAAGTGGAGCCAGGCAAGACCCAAGCAACGTCGGATAAAATCAACTAGTTTTGTTTAATTTAAATTAGCCTTACTACTGGATTTATTTATTCTATGTTAATTTTCTTTACTTTCATAACTTTATGATTGAATCTATTTTAGAGCAAACCCAAAATACATTAATACTTCTACCTCCACTTTTACTACTTCTTCTAGAAGTCATACGATTTATGGTTTTGGCCCGTTGTAATAAAAAAATATTTAATACTTCAGAATTTTTTTTTTTTTTTTGTGACCATATACTTCTATCATCGTAGTATATTTTTTGCGGAAATATGACATGACAATACATTTAATTTATGCATTTGCAAAAAGTATTTACAGCAATTAAAAATTATTAAAATTTAATTTTTTGCAAACACTTGTAAAATAGTTTTTATGTCCATCAGAAAATAATAAAAGTATTACGACTTCTAGTAAATATAATTTAATGGGTTTTTTATGATTTATATAATACCCCATCAAAATACACCATAAGCAAATTATTCACAAATTCTGAAAATAAATATTTCACGATTTTAACATTTTTGCATCCTTAATTTAAAAATTAATGTTTAAAATAAACAACAATTTTTTTGCAAAATCTAAGAGGAAATAATAAAAACACAGCAAAAATTTATTTTTTTTTTTTTATAAAAATATATTTTTATAATTCATTGAAAAATAAAAATTTATTTATGTATGTTTGTATATACATATGTATGTGTTTATTTTATTATAAACATTTTGAATATATTTACCCATAATAAATGAAATGAGCAAGCCTTTCCTTGCATACGCAATAACAAAAAAAAAATATCAAAAATTAAATAATTAATTTTAAATATTGCTAGAAGAGGAACACATATTTGCAGCGAGTTATTTCCAACGTCACATGCTGAAACGCAAGACAAAAGGCAAAAACATTTCAAAAGTAAAAAGTGCTTCCACTCAGTGCATCTATAAAAAGTAAATAATTAGCTTAGAAAAATGTATTAATTTCATCTTTTTAGTTAAAAAAAATCGCTCTTAAGTAGCAATAACATCTTTGTCATAGCACTTGTCTTATTCAAGTACACTTAAGAACTTAAATCAAACATCATTTAAACTAAGTTTACAAAAAGAATCATTTTTGTGAACATGGAAATATCAACAGACGTAAATTATTAAATACGTTAAGTAGATATCGGTAACATTATGAAATATTTAATTTATTTTTGTAAATCTTTAATATAGTTTTTTGCTTGATTTTATTGTTTGAAGACTTGTAATTACCTTGGAATTGGGTTAAGTGCTAAACTTGTGTTATTTTATAACTTGCTGTTACAAAAACTGTTAGTAGGCCTAACATGATTTCATTTGCGGTTAATTTTCCCTTTATCTCAAAAAACTAGATGCCGCACTTTTTACACATTTCTTAAAGTAAAATTACAAAAGATGCAGAGTTTGGCTTCCTCTGTCGACTTGATTCCTTTTCGGTCGAAAGGTGCTAGACAATACAGTAAATGCGTCATCAATTTGTATCCTAAGGGCATTTTTTGCCACCGAAACAAAGCAAGTTTTCAACCGTATATTAATAATTCTAACAGCAAATAATTTTTATTAAAAAAAGAAAGCATATTTCCAAAAAATTTTATATTTAATACTAAAAACGGTGAAAGTTACAGCATCCTGTAGCCGCCACACAAAAGATACAATAAATAGGTTCATTTATTCATAAACTAAAATTTTTAATCTAAGAAAAACAAAAACTTAACAAATTATCACATTTGTATGAATAAGAAAAAAAAAAAAAATTTGAACAATATTTATTGCCTTGTACACAGCTCCCACTGTGCGCCATACTATGAATGTATCGTATCTTATTAAAACAACAGGTAATTGTTGTGCCTCTTTTGTTATCTTTGTATACACAACATAAGCATAAGTATACAACTTGATGATTGCAAACTAATTCGATACACTAAGTTTCATCAGAACGTCTTCTAACGGGATGTGTTAATAACTTCCGCCTGCTTTAAAGTGTTAGTGTGTCATTAGTGATTGAGGATTATTGGCAGTTGTGGTATTTGCGTACGTCTTTCTTCGCTGCCACTTGCAGATGTTTTCACTAATGAACACTGTTTCCAAATGCATTGCAAGTTCTAGTAATACTGGATAACTAATTGTTAGATTAAATTTAAATATTGTGTCGTTTGACTACCTTGCATGGATTACATTTGTCTGTTTTTATAACTATTTTTATATCTATTCTAAGTAGGATTAATCTTTTTTTTTTAATAGTTTAGCTTTTTAAAACCTCTTAAACAAAAGTTATTATTTATAAAATTTATTGAAAAAAAATAAAAAAAATTTAATTTTCCTTCACAAATGTAAAATTAAAATTATTTAATACTTTAGGTGGGAAACAGTGAGCTATTCCTTTTCAGGACACGATGATAATGTGACGATTACAACGAATGCTTATTACATAACAACAACTGGTGTAGTATGTCTTTTTTAATGTCTCTTAGCAATCCACATTCTTGTTTCTTTGTTGTTATGTGGGTTAACAGCAATTTATTTAAACTTATTCTATGGAACTGTTTTAAACAAATATCGATTAGAAACTAAGAAAATGTTCATATTATTTTTTCTAATAAAGATAACGTAAAACAAATAATTCCCATGAGATGATGACTCAACAAACGTATAGATAAAGTTGAATAAATTTGCCATATTTTTAAGTGTCGACAAAGAATACCGATTATAAAAGGTGCTTTTTTGTTGTATTTTAAAAGTGTTAAGTGTAGAAAGGCACATTTTGTTGCATTCGATGATAAGTTTTGCACGTTCACTTTCTTCATGTACTAATTGCCATCCATGTTGGGTTATGTCTCGTGCTGATTAAATGTTTTACTGTACATTTTTAATTAAATTGCATTCTTTCCCTTTATATAAAGTAGACGGTAGTTAGTCAAACGTAACATTAATTTTAGTTTTAAAAGTAAGAACTGAGGACTGTTTTTTAATTTCTATAAAATAATAAACAGAGACAGTATTTTTCCTTGTTATTCTTAAATTTTTTTGTTGTAGTTGTTCGTTCCAAAGAATTCTATAGTATCTAAATAGCTTGTCTGATTGTAGTAAAGATGTATTCGAGCTTGTTTTAATTCTAATTGAGTGTTAATAAAATTATAACAAACGTACATATATTCTGACTTCTTATGCATAGCGATGTCGACTGAGCGATGTCCTTCTGTTGAAATCAAGTTTGCTAAGCCACTAGATAAGCTAAAGAAAATAAAATACGCCAATCGATCGGACATAGTTTCGAAAATTTTACTTTTGAAAATCAGCAAGATCGGTTTCTGTCCTTAGAGGCAGCGGACAAAACACCACTCCTGCCTTTAATTTTTTATATCACTTGGAACTATGAAGTAACTCCAATTGAAAAAACAAATGTATGGGCGATAGAGAATTAAAAATTAAAAATAAAATATCAATGGAAAAAATTGCCCCCGTCCATATTGTCCGTTTATTTCCGCGCCTCTGAAATTTTCAAAATTTTTAAAATATCAATATGGGTATCCTTTTAAAGCTTTTGAAGAGATCTTTAAGGAAATACCAAAATTTTTTAAGAATTCTTTACCGATGGCATTTTAATGTAATTTTTTTTTTTTAGTTTTTTAAATTCTCTGTCACCTCTATTTTTTTTTTATGCCATGGATTAACATAAAAAATAAAATAAAATAAATATAAACCTAACACCCAAAAAAAAAAAAATAATTTTTTTATGCTCAAATTAAAAATTAAAATTATTCGGTTAGGTTTCAAGAGAGTTTTGCGAAAAAGTTATAGCTGTTGAAATAAGTTAGTAATAAAGCTTTTTAGGCTTCTCCTCAGCACAGAAGAAGTAGCAAAATTTTTGAGTTTCCATTAGTTACCGGTAAAAAACAATAAATGCTCAGCTGACTATTGATTTTTCTCTTATTACATTTTCTGTTTTCAAATGAAGAAGCACTAAAGAAAGGACTTATAGACTTACTGTGTGCTAGACCATGTTGGTAGGAGGATTGATGGAGTAGTATTTATTGGCATTTTGCTTAAACCTTTCTATTAGATCGTATAGAGAACTCATCGGTTAACATAACTCCAAAATAGAGATAGGAAACACCGATAGTTTGTACTATGATAACTCACAATAAATGTATGGAAATATGTGTTTATAAAAACGTTCGAGTATCAGAAACAAGTTCATTAGTTACCACATGGTATCGATCTTCCCATGATTCAACAGAGTTATATATTCAAGCTTATTACTGAAGGTATTTATTTATACATTATTCTTCCAAAACCTAAACATTTATACAATAGGGCCATTAACCTGATTGTCTTTTAATAACTTTTGTAAAAACTTTTTCATAAAAATACTGTACTTAAGTATTTTAAAAATCTATTAATCCTAGCAAGCCTAAAAATGAGTATGAACACAACTTTTACATTTATTGAATACAAGGGTGTGTTTTCTAACAATTGATATTTTTCACTAACATTAACATATCACGCCAACTTTTTGCATAGCATTTTTAGATAGAAGTCGCTTCTTTGTTTCTTTTTAAGATTATATAAGAACTAATTTTTTTCAACAAACACTATTTCGCCTTTAATAGATGTTAATTGGACACAAACTTTGTATTCTAAAGTAATTTTTTTAGCTACTAGATGTTCATTAGTTGATGTTTAGAAAATCCACAAAAACAAACTGAAAGCGTATCAAACATTCATATCTCATGGGTCATAACTACGATACTACCAGAAGTAAATTACAGAATATTTTATTTATTAACACTTTATTGTCTTTCAGTTCTATTTTTTGGTATGATTTAAAAAAAATCTTAATAAACAAGCAGCAACAAAAATAAAATGTAAATATGCTTTTCTTAATGAGCGAATCTAAACATTTAATAAAGCAATAACGGGGTCATTTCTGTAAGTTAAGTATTTTTGAAAATTTTGATGTTGATGTCGATGTCGATTGTAATCGATGTGGAGTACAAAAAAACTGTTTTTTGGATTCATAACTGTCTGTCTGTTCGCATCACGTAAAAACTGCTGGGTAAATCTGAATAAAGTTTTTAGCCCCTTAGAATCTTCGTTCAAATTTAGGATACTTTTTTTCATAGAAAAATGTCATCTTGTAGAGAACCCAGTGAATGTGAATGCACCCAGTTTTACCGCTATAATGGTACTAGAATAGTTGCCAGTACGTTTTATTGTTGTAGATGGAAATCTTAGCACACGGTTTACAGAACTCTACAACAAATGCTTAAAAGTAAAATATTCTAAATTTTAATTTTAAGAAAATTAGAAATGATACGCGATCATATTCGTTATATATCAGAGCCATAAATTTATGATACAGGGATTTTTCTACAGAAATTGCTTGCAAGTAAAATAACTTTTCTTTCTTTTCTTTTTAGAAACTAAAAAATGTACTTAAGCCAAAATTAAATCATTTGTTAAGTATAAGCAAAATATTTGTGCATTTAATTTCTTTTTTAATATAATAATTTAATAATGTGAATAAATATGAAAGATATTCTACTTGCCGCTTAGACTAAATTCCTAAAATATTCATCCACACTATTAGTTTTCAAAGTGTTTTGCAACAACAAATGTCTGCAGGGTTATTTTCTTTTTATTTATACATATTTTATAACTATTAAAATAACTGTAAATAAGGCATGTAAATGCTTTTTTTTTTAAATAAGACACGATTAAATCTAATATGTACATTTGCCCAGAAGTATTACGAGTTATGAAGGTTTAAAAGGAATTCAAAGAAATTTAACTGGCACGTAATTAAATAGAAACGCAGTTTATTTTCATTCAGTTTTCATTATTATAATTAAATTGTAAACAAAAAAGGGTTGGTTAGTTTTTCTTAAAGTATTAGATTTTATGTAAACATTTTTAAACAGCTCCTTGACTTGTATAACGTAATACTTAATGCAAAATGTGATTGGGTACTTAACACTAATACTATTTTCCAATCCTTCAGTAATCCTTTTCACCTTCCTGTTTTCGAGTTTTAAAATTTTGTTTTTTACACAGTGTTTACATAAATCAATAATCTTTCATCTATTTGTGTTCTAACTCGAAATTACTATTGTTCTTAAGTGCTTTTCTTAGTTGACGTCGTTGTCGTAGTCGTCTTTTTATTACCATTTTTTTTGTGAATAACAAAACCTGAAATACTTATTCAAGTAAATAATGCCAAATGTTCATTGCCTTGGTTTACTTTTTTTTGTATTTTTATTTAATTTTTTACGTTTTTATGTCTTCTATTTTATGACACCACCTTCAAACATTATCCACATTTAAAATCCTAGATGACACTAGAAGTAAAAGTAAAAAATATATATTAGTGATAGCAATCTTTTTACATGCAAACATGTGTACTTTGATGCCCAAATGTATGTATCAATGGACATCTGTCCATTAAAAGGTGGATGCCCAGCCTTAAATATCGTTACAATAAAGATTTGAGCTTTCTTTTTATTTAGCATATTTATCTTTATACGTATCTTATACTCTTCTTTTTATCATAAAATCAAGACAAAATTTTTAAACTCAACTTATGTTTTTAACTTGTTTAAGAAATGCTAGAATGTAGGCCACCTAAAGTAATGTTTTTTCTTAAATTATGGCAAAAACTATCCATGTAGTTGCTTGCATTATGTTCCTTCATTCATGCCAGTCGGTTTGTAGTTATGGAAAAACAAAAAGCATATCTGTAGAAATGTCATTTGTTTATCTTAATACTTTAGAATATCGAAATCACATTACTTAGGTAAAAACTAGGAGACAAACTCCTTTTATATACAAAATTATGTGAAACAAATTTTTTACCAAAAAACTCATGTCAAAAACTCATGATGCTACCAAACTGTTTTAATTCTGTATGATGATTTGAATTATAGAAATTATATATAAAAGAAAACTAAAATGTCAAAAGAACCATTGTTACCACATATATTATTTTTTTCCCTGAAAAGCAAAAATACATTTATTTATTTTGAGTTAGTAATACCCCGATGAAAAAGGAAAGCAATTTTATTACGCTGGACTTGTATTTACAAATTTATTAACTTTCATCTGTTGAGTTTAAATTTAAAATAAAATTTTACTGCGTTTTTGCAGTAGGGAAATATTTTCTTTGCATTTTTGTTTCAATTGTTACCTAACCATCATTTGAAATTTTTAAGGTATTTCACCTGTTAAGAGTCTTACTTATTGTCAAATGTTATTTTGAACCGATTTCAAAAAAAGGAGGTTAACAATTCGACTGAATGTTGCTTTTTTATGTTTGTGCCTGCAGAACTCAATCATTTCTGAACTGATATTGAACATTTTTTGTAATTTGATAGATTATGCTTACAAATTGGTCCCGCTTTAAACACAGTTCATAATCTTAAAAATTAAAGAGTGTCCCAATACAACATAAAGTGAATTATGAATTGTAAAGCACACTTCTTTAAAATGTAAAAAAGTGCGTTTTATTTTAGCTCCCAATAGCGAAAATTTATACAAAAATAAATCTAAAGATTAAAGGGTGTCCTTATAGGTGACGTAAATTCACTTATATGAGCCTATCTTTTGAACCGTTATAGACAAACGCTCGAAAATTGAACAGGATATCGATTACTATGACCGTTATATTAACAAGTATAAAAATACAAATTTGCGAACTAAACGGTGTCCTAATAGTTAATGTAATTTGATGTATCTGGCCAATCTTTTAAACTGTTATAGCCAGATAGTTGAAATTAACAAAGAACCTTTATTACCAAGTCCACTATAATAACACGAATAAAGGGTGTGCGAATAGCCAAGCTTTTGAACCGTTATAGGCTAACGCTTAGATTTTAAACAAATTATGTTTTACTGTGTCAGCAATAAAAAAGTGTAAAAAATAAAGGGTGACCACATAACTGCTTAATTTTCTTGTTTAATATACATTCATATTTTGTTCTACGACATATAAAATATCCTGACGCAATCTTTCTTGAATATTATATAATTAATATATAATTACAGTCCTAATGAAATATGATTTTAAGTTTGTTTTGAAATCGGTTTTTTTGCAAGAATTATATTATAATTTAATTGATATGATTATTTAGAAAATTATTTTTTTCTGTTTTTATTTAATTAAGTTAAAATAATTGTTAAGGTTTATAATTTTGCATTTAAATGCATTCATTTAATTAAATTTATAATTGGTACAGTTATTTATTTAATTAAAAGTTTGTTGTCGTCTTTTTCAATAATTGAATTTACTTATTAGTTGATTAAAAAAAAATTGTTATTTAAATTCCAATTCAAAAAAAAAAAAAAAAAAATATAATAATAGCAAAAGTTTTTCTGTGCAATTTATTTTTAAAGTACTTGAAACATACCCAACTCCTTTCCGGCAACATCATAACTGATTGTGGTCATTGTCGTCTAAGGGATATTATTAAATTTAAAACATGAGTGCATATTTTTTCTTCGGTTGTGTTTAGCGTATTAAACAAAAAAAAAAAAAAAAAAAAAAAAAAAAAAAAAAAACATAAAAAAATAAGTTTTCAAGCAGAGGAGTCGAATGTTAATATTTGTGTCCTCTTTAGATATGGTAAATCGAAATAGATATTCATTGTAAGTATAAAACGCGCTATGTCCAAGCAATTTAGTACTTAAGCTCAACAATTGGGGATTTTTTTTATAAAAATATTTTGTGCTACATTAGGCAAGCTTCCTAATGTCTCCCCGCTACCAGACGTTGGAATTCCTCTGGCAACGGTGAAAATGGCCATAAAGAACCACTATCTAAATTTGGCTCGCAAATTATAGGTAGATGAAAGTTCCTGCTGTGTCTCCAGACAACTGTGGACTACACTGGACCTCAAGCGGACCAGGCAGCTGCTCAGACTGGACAGAAAATCCATAAGTATCACGGTCTCGGTACTTACTGGACACTGTCTAATCGGTAGGCATGCTGAAAGACTTGGTCTGCCTTTTAATGATTTCTGCCGCAGCTGTGGCTCGGAGGATGAGGAAGAGACCGTACTGCACCTCCTGTGCCACTGCCCATCCCTGGCTCGAAGAAGACTAAGAATTCTGGGCTCTCCTTTCTTTGGAACTCTTACGGAGCTATCATCCCACTCTATAAGGGACATAGCGAAGTTCATCCGTGAATCCTCATGGTTCTCGGCTGGGTAATGGGAGTCATGCCGCCTTTTTTGTGGTATCACAACGGGCCATTCGTTTGTGCTCAAGTGAGCTTCGTCGCGAGAGGTTGCCACTCCTAACTAACGAACTAACTTAGGCAAGCTGAGTTTGATTCTTAAATGTGTTGCTAAAACAGGAGCTTATATTTTCTGATAGGGTTAAAATATCATTAAATTCCTGTGAACAAATTTCATTTAACAGAAATAACTTTTTTTCAAGAGCAAATAGAAAATCAATTATTATTATAAAAAGAATTGATAAAATGAAACACCTAAATAAGAAATGAGACACCTAAACTATTTCTATGTTAAGAAACTCTTAATGATAATTCTAATAAGAGCTCTTCTTCAGACGTCCATGTGTTGTAACTATTACTGGTTTGAAACTTATTCTAAATAAAACCATTCTTGTAGACATAAATAAGAATGTTTGTATGAAAATAAAGTGATTGAAAAATAAAAATAAAAACAAATTTAATCAACCAATTAACGAGAACTTAATTGATTTGAAGTAAATCATCATTAGTACCATTGCTGAAATCGGCATTTTACATAACAAATTATCATTCATACATACAATACTTGTACAACGTTTGTTGTTGGTGCTACAAACTATTAATTACTGAAAGATTTATTTTTAAGTTTTTACTTATTACCAATTTAGAAGAAAGGCGACACAGTTTCGGCATAAAGTATAGCTCCGAAGTTAAATAAAGTATTGTTTTAAATTATTTTAATACATGAAGTCGCCACTATAATTTAAGCAAAAATTTATTTGTCAATTATAAAGCATTTAAAAAATTCCCATCCAAAAAATATCATCCATTTTCTAGTCTTAAGAAACAAGTAATTTTTATATACAAAATTATATGTGTAGTACACAACACATGACTAAAGTTAATTCTTGATAAGAATAAACACAGTGTTCGCAGTGTCATAAAAAGAAATTTCTTTAAAAAACTGATAAATATTTTTTCTTTCACATATTTTGGATGTTATTCTCTTATTAATTAAAGATGAAAAACCCTTAAAAATTCGTGCTATCGGCACGTTCGGTGTCTTCTTACATATTTTTTTATACAATTTCGTATTCTTCTTTATGGACTTTATAGTTAATTAAGTTGTAAAATAAATTATATAAGATAAATCTAAGGAAGAACAATGATATAAAAAAAGAATTCGTTAAGCAAAATTTTAGTTTAAAGTTAAGTATGTAGACGTTGTATGCGTTTGTTTATTCCATTCTATACCTTAAATTTATGTTGTTTATTTGGAATTTTTTTAAAGTATATAAATGAAGTATTTTTTTTTTTTTTTTGTAGAAGAAACGACATCATATATTCAAAATATTGCCAACTGCGTTTGCAATTCCGTTTATAAATTGGGGTTTTTTTTTACTTTTGATCTTTTATATTATCCAATTAATTTTTCATAGTAGCTTAATTCCTTTACTTCTCCAAGCCGAATTTTTTATTGTTTTTGTCATTTCAATACACTTATAGTTCATTCTAAAATTTTAGTACGAGAATAAATAAAAAGCAAATGTATTGCAGCCATTTATGGAAACACTTAAAGAAAAGCGTTATACACCTAATTGATTGCAAGTCATTAAATTTGTCTTTTATACATATAATAAGATTACACCATGATAATTTCCGTATATAAAATATTTTTTTAAAGATGTTTTAATTGGTTTATAAAGTAATCGATATAAATTTTTTTCAGCATGCCTGTGCTCGCACCATGTACGAACTGCTGAATGGATTTGAATAAAATTTTCAAAAAGGTCATTCATAAGCCTTTGTCGTTTAGAATACAAAATAGAGACACAAGTGTGTAAGCACCTAATTTTACTGGTACGAAAGCAGAATTTATTTTTATAGATGGGAAATTTTGAACAGTGTTTACAGAACATTTTAATGAATATTTAAAAACAAAATTTAAGTTGAAGAGGTCCATTAATCCTAAGGTAACTTGAATTACTTAATTTATTTTGTAGCTTCCAAGCTGAGCGAACTTACAAATTTACACTAAAATATAATAATTTATGTAACATTAAAATTTTTAGACTTAAGTAAAGTACTAACTTAGACAGAGTTTCTTGTTAACTTAAAATTTCCTTACAGACTAACGGGTTTAATAAATGATGTAAGCTTTTGCCAGACAAGCCTAACAGAATTGAAACAAGACAGTAATAATTGCTAGAAACGATGTCATAATGTTTTAAATAAAACATTTTAAAATAAGCATTTTTCATGAAAAAAAAAAATAAAACAAAACTTAAACTAATGCCTTAGTGCATAGCCACAAAAATACTCTACAGCAATCAGAATGACATTAGGGCAACATTTATGGTAACGAGAAGAAAATATTATAAAAAAAATCCCCTGTTGCTAGCTGATGGTTGGCAAAAGCTAAAACACGTATGTGACGGTGAATTAGGAACACAAAAAAAATTTTTGCAAATATTTTAAGTTATAATTAATTTAAGATGATATTTTTTTTTTTTAATTATTCAATTACTTGTTTATTTAAATATAAATCTTTTTTATATATTAAATATACATATTATCGGTTCAACAAATCTTTTTGTAAGAAATTTTTGTTCTTACTTTTTTATTTTTTTTATTTATATAATTGTGTCAATTGAAAAAATAATTAAATTTCAATTGGAAAATAATTATTTAAATTTTCTCTAATCAGAATTTGAACTGTAGATATTACAATTGGATGAAAAATTACTTTTTCGGCTTAGGTTCATTTTTAAATTTAATTTAAAAAAAATTTAGAAAGAAAAATCATTTTACAAATGTATGCGGAAGTTTTCAAAAGACAATTAGAAAAATTAGACACTAAAAAAGTGTTATGCTACATTTTCTGGACCGCTTCATCCTTCATAAGCATTGTTCGTATCTATGTACCCTAAGTTGCTTACATTATAAACATCATCTGTTTAATCAACTAAGCAATATAAATTTGGTTAGACGAAGTCCACACTCAACTCAACTCAAAGCATTTTTTGTTGTTTTTCTATAAATCGTACACTTTGTTTTTCCTTTGTATGTAAATGCAATTTTTTTGTAATCGTTCATACTGGTTTTCTCGAAATATTATAGATGCTGTTCCAGTATCATATTGACAGTTGCTGAGTTAGGTATGATTGTATGGAGAAAAACTACGCAAGGCAAAGCGCATTTACCTTGAAGAACTAATAATTAAAATTTAAATAAAATTTAACTGGTTCCTACTAAGAATATAATAAAATGAAAATAAATGTAATAAATTTTGCCAACATATTTATTCGAAAATCTTAAACAACATAGTGCACTATTAGCACCTCATCGTAGAACTCGCTATTCGAGTAAATTTTATTTTATCTATGACTAAAATAAATAAAGCAAATTTCTTGTTTTTATATTTTGCAAAAACTAAGAATATATATTTTTAACAACAGAATCTCTTTTTCCACATAAAATAAATGTAAAGAGAAAACCACATTCGGTTTTCTGGTTTATGGAAAATGAATTTCTAAAGAACTAAGTACTAAACAATAATAGAAGTTTACAAATAATAAAAGGAAAATTGACAAAACATAAATTAGCTATCGAATTCTTATTGTGTGTTTTTTAATATAAATTTTTAAATTATTTGCTTAAGAAAAATTAATAAAAAAGAAAACATTATTTTTAAAATTTAAATATTTAACGCATGCAAACGTGTCATCAGTGTAAAAACAGTGAATGCACACCCACTAATGTGAATTTAATAATAATGCACATTTATGCAAATTACAAGTCCTTTTAGCATTCCAGTTTAGTTCTTTGTTTCTGCTTTGCTGTATCTTGTGACACACTCTTTTATTCTTCACAGTTAAATGAAAGCGTGATAATAAAAATAGTCTTAAACGTAAATGTTGAATATAAACGTATATAATTATTGTTAACGTTAATTAAATTACTAATTAAAAACTAAAAAGTTAAAATTAAAAAAAAGTAGTTGGGAGGCACTACATTTTTAGCATACAAAAATTATAACATTTTTTTTAAAGCTTTTAAATTGAGTTTAATTTGTAAATTATATTAATATTAATAAAAATAATATATATTTAATTTAAATTTAGATAGTATATTTACAAACAATACTTACTTATTAACAAATTAATTTTTTTTATCTTTCTAACGCGTACATGTTACGCTCAGTAACACAACTAGGCAAAGTCCATTTTTAAGGTTTTTTCCAATGTAAAAAATAGACAGACTCAGTTCAATTTTTTTACTGAAAGCTAGAAACAATATCCTTATGGACAAAGTTTTCCGAAAAAAAATCCAAAAGACCCGTTTTTTTAGTGTAAGAAAGAGACCAACTCAGTTAAATTTTTTTACTAAAAATTAGAATCATTACAAAGTTTTCAGAAAATATTTCATACCAGCCATTACACTTGCAGCCATTACATATGAGAAATACAAAGAAAATGTTTTTATAAAAGCAAGAACTTGAATTTTGCTCTAATTTGATTAAATTGTACTTTTATTTAATATTTCTCTCTCTCTCTCTCCGTCTCTCTCTTTTTAGAGGTCGTACATTACGCATTTTATTTCTCAATCAAAACAAGCAATAAAACGGAAAGCATTAAGATAAAGGGCGTAGTTCCTCCCATACTTTTAACGATTATTTAAAAAACGGAAGGAGTAGATGCATATATTCGTATACAAACATACATATATGCAAACAAAAATACGTATATGCCCATATATTTTCACATATACATATTTGCAAACATACGTACATACATAGATAATCGCAATGGTGTTCTCAGCTGAGAATAATGGGATTAAAGACCCCGCGAACCCTAGGTTGGCAGCTACGCCCGGCATACTAAAAAGCAAAAATGCTGTGTGGGAGCGAGTAGATGTTGCTCTTAATTAAACGTTCATAAGGCTTATGGTCATATCATATTATTGAAATAACTGATATGATCTAATGAACTCTGGGCCAACAGTTGTAATATTCCATCACCTCAGTGGGTGACAGTTAAATACCATTGATAAGGCTCTTAGCCTAATGCCACTATCGCTGCGTGTTATTAAAGCTTACCAAGTTTTAAAGCGCGCTTGATGTTTGTCACCATTAAGTCGGTGATGCAGATTTGGATGTAGTTTTCCGAATAACGACCTATATGCATAGATAACCATGGGGTTTTTTAACATGACTGCACATCAAACGGAGATAATTTTGAGTTGCGACCACGTAGCTTTTATTAATATTTATACAAAATTTACGTACAAAAAGGAGAAGAAAGAGGAAAAAGAGGAAAAGTATACAGTGCGACCTCAGAAAACCCATTCGCTATAAAGTCAGCGATTATAAGATTCCCGCTCATATTCGAAAACAAAATTCCAGTGAAAAGCTTCGCATAAGTAGTGTGATAAAACTTGGTAAGAAGATACCACAACTGATAGATTTTCCTAAAACACACTTTAGAGTCCATAAGGATATTGGTTTGATGTCGCTTTAGAATCAATTGATTTATAAGGAGGAGCTAAATAGTTTAACAAGTTAAGACGTCAGAAAAATTTAACTAGCAAAGAAATTCAGGAAAGGCTACAAGCAACGATTGTGTAAAAGTTTGTCCCAGAGTTAGGGGAAGAAAGAAGCCAATCCGTCCAGATGCTCTAGTTATTAATACTTGCGGGGACATGTTGTGCAGATATCCTCAGACAAGTAAAAAATCATGCCAAGCTAAACGTTCTAGGCCAAACCAACAAGAAAGTCAGAAAAACAGAAAAAGGTGAACTATTCCTGTTCACCAGAATACGAGCGAATTCAGAAGCACGATCGAGGAAATTCTTGGCACAGTTTCGGAGGTGTAGGCAGTGACCCTGAAATCAGGGATATTGATGAAATAACGGCTAAATAGGAAGTCTAAAAATCAAACGCACATAATTTTGACGAACTTAAATCGCTACAACCCTCTATAGTAAAATCTATAAAGAAAAGCTAAGAAGGTGCACAAATTTGCATTATTGATTTAGTGCCTTAGTTAGTAGACTCATAGCGGCTGCGAAGATACGACTTGGATAGGTCATATGCCGAATACAAGAAATGATTATACTAAGGACAGCGGTTAGGCTTAAGAGCATAACAACTACTTAGGTAGTTATTTTTGTTGCGGAGACGATGGTCAAAATATAAAGGCGTGAACGTCTTTGATGGGAATACTGAAAAGACTGACTATGCAACGGCATAAGTTGTCTGACTCTACTATAAAAAGGAGCCTCAAAGGTCACAAAAATAAGGCTTCACCAACTTAATCTTAATCAATGTGAAACAGTTTTCATGAGTTTGGAATCGATAAGGCTCTTATTAGTGAGCCTTTTTTTAATTTAAATCACCAAACTGGTCGAAAAACAGCAGAAATATATGAGCTATTTGGGCGGTTAGTGAATGCTACAGTTTTAAGAATATCTATATATAGCTGCTACAACCTATCAAGGTATGATTTTGATGATTTTAAGAACATAATAGGTAGCATAACTTTTTAGGCGTTTGGCAGGGCTCCTTTACTAATAGCTGGAGACTTTAACGCAAGGAAATCTGAATGTGGAGGTTCAAGTTTAAATTTGAGAGAGAGGATCTTATTTGAAGCATTCTACTGAACTCTGAAAATGTGCAAACTTTTAGCCGGAATGGGAGTGGTCTGGTGATAGATATAACATTTGCTAGCGTTAACATCTCTAGCTAGCTTATGTAGTCTATATATGAAAGTTTTTATGTAAAATCAGGGATATTAGGGCCATCATCATAAATATAGCCGATACACATTAAGATCCTTAAGCGGGAACAGCCGAAATTTAACGGGTCGTAAAGTAAATATTTTCTGTAGGAAAATATTGCTGAACAGAAAATTAACCAAATAATTCTTCCCTGCTGTTAAATGAGAAAAATAAGCATTGGATGAACTAAGCATCTCTTTACTGGTAGTATAAAGAAATCGCTGAACTACGAAAAGGTAGTATACAAGACAGAAGAAAATTTGTAAGGCAGCGATATCAACGATCTACACCATCAGCTACTTAAAGCTAAAAAGAAGCAAAATAAGATGCTTCGTAGACATTTGCGATGAATATAGAATACCCCTATTGGAACGAAAAGAAGTTTAAATGCATTAACAAGGCGAAACCTAAAGAATTTATTCTACTTGACAAATTGGACAAATTGCGTCTTTTTCAACAATAGGAAATGACAAATTGGAAAAACAACATTACTTGAGAAGAATATAGTTTTTCAACTACATGTTGTCCCCAGACTCCGGAAAGGTAAGACTCCTGGGCCTGGTTGCATCCCAAATATAGTAAAAAAAAAAAGTTGCAATGTGTTGTTCAGATCAACTAGTCTATCTGTTAAACGCTTGTCTAAAGCGTAGATAGTTTCCATCAATTTGGAAAACCTCTGGACGACGCATCTACCTCTCGTCTCCTATATGTTCTTAAAACTTGGGGAAAGTTATTAGAAAGCATTGACTGCAAAAGACTAAAAGAGGGGGTAGAAACAGCTGCAGTTTTACCTAAACATCAATACGGACTTAGAAAAAAGCAAAGATGCACTTTTAAAGCGATAAAAGTTGTAGTTAAGACATCTAGGAGTGCAATTGAAGAAGATAAGTAGAAAATAGATCTAAAGGATATTGCCTACTGGTAACACTGCGTCTAAAAAATGCTTTCAATACCGCTAACTGGAAAAATATGGTTTATGCTCTGATCCGTCTCAATAACCACTTTATTCAGTAGATCACAATAAGGACTATATTCGGAAAATGTATTTTGATTTATGATACCCACGAGGGAGTGAAAGAATACTGAGTGACAGTATATTCCTATTTATTTAATTAAAATTTTGCAAATATTTTTTGTTCTTAAAGAGATTTACAAAAAATTATAAAATGAATCATAAAAGCAAATGTTCAACTCTTTGCCAAATATTGATCCAAACAAACTTTTCTCATTCTTATTTATAATTTGTTTATACAATATTTATATTATATATTCATGAACATTTTAGGAGGGGTATCCAAAATAAAACAGCATTTTCTCTAGTCAATCAAAGCCCTAATTTTAAAAGTATCCCTATTTTATTTTTATTAAATTTTCTTTCTATAATCAACCAGGTAAAAATGTTGCTAATTAAAATATATTTATAAGACACAAATTGTGGACGATAAAAATATTAATCATTTATGATTATTTATTCAAAATTAATTAATAATTATCTCAGCATTAATTGGTTAATTCCTATGCTTTATAGTTTTTACTTAAAAATAGTGCAATTTTATTTATTGTCTTTAAACTTGTGTATTTTTTAATTCCTAAAATTAAAACTTAAATTAGTGACAGTAACAAAATGTAATACAGTATTTTCTCCTTTATGAAGTATTGCCGAACATTAGGCCAGATATTAAGTTTAAGAAAAACAAAAATTAACATACGTGGCTTGACAAACTGCTCTAGATTTGTCGTTTTAGGACACTGTTAAAACCAGGCATACGTTTTTAGCGGTCTTCAGAGAGATTTTCAGAAATTTGCAATAAATTATTTTGTGTCTTTTGTTTTCTGTCCTAGGCTATAACAGCTACTAATATTAATTTTTAGAAGTTTAACTTATAAGCTAAATTTTATTGATAAATTTTTCGTTCGAAATTGAAAAAAAATTATTTTTTTTTTACATTTTTGTAAAAAAAAAAATATATGAAAAGGTTATTAATAATGAAGGCAGTCGCGATTCAAAAATGATCTAAGTCACTACAAAATTAGGATTTATACTTTAATACTGTAGAATTTTTTTAGAGCATATTTACGTCATTATTTTGCGATTTTTTTGTAAAATTTGTAAATTTCATAAGTAGATACGAGTTAAAAATTTTGTCAATCATAAAATGTTTTTGTGTTAATTAATTGTATATAGATGTTTGCTTAATTATACTGCAAGTGGAATAATAACATGTTTTAAAGATGTTTTATGTGAAAAAAGAAAGATTTAGAAGTGAGTTAGGATTAATAGCGGATGTATTAAAAACAATGGTAACACGACGGTGGTAGAATTTTTCTAACCATGGGCTGTAAAAATGTCTGGAATTGATTTTATCTTCTGAATCAAAGTTATAATCAAAGTAATATAACCTGGTCACAAAATCAATTTGCAGGAGTTTGAAGATTATTGCTTAGACACTGCAAAACTTTACGCTACTCCTTACACCCTATGGGACCTACAATGCGCAAGATTTTAATATACGGCATTAGGCCAATATTAGAAGAAACGGCGTCGAATCTGAAAGAAGGTATTTGAAGAAACAGAAGAATAAGAACAATACCACTCATCATTATTGTACTGCCAAAGAAAAATTGTTTTAAATAAAATTTTTTTTAATGCTACTTATCTCAAGAATAAAGATCGAGATGCGAAAAAAAGGGAAAGGTTGGCATTTGATGCTCTGTTGATTTTATAGAAGTTAAAACAGCGAAGAACATTTGCTTAAAAGTTCCAAGAGGAAGTTGGTAAGTAGGTGAGAGAAAAAATGAGCTGAATCGATTTTAACAAAAAGATATTTCAAACATATTTGAAATTTAGATAAGTGCTGATCCATTAGGTTCAAAAGGCAGAAGGAAACCTTTTTTACATATAAGACACTGTGTGCTCATCACAGAGTATTTCGTATTTAAAAAAGCTATGCCACTTTTCTACATTTTTCTATCCAATATAACCGTCGTGAGCTTGGTGCTGTGAAATTACTTTTGTCGTCTGGTTTGGTTTATATAGAGAAATAAAAAATATATAAAAATATATAATATAGAGAGCAAATCAAATATTCCATTATTCACTTACATTATTTTGTCACGTAATAAAATATTTAATATTTTGTTCCCAGCAAACGTGTAAAAATATATGGAAGATTTTAAACCAGTGCTCATAATAGACTTGATATTTGATGAATAAATTGATAAATTTTAGGAACAGTTGTCCTCCCTATATTTTAAATCCAAATCGAGTTAAAATTCTTTATAGATAATAATGTATAATAAAATGTGAAAATTTCATGCTATTCACTTGCAAATAAACGTTTCAATTATTTAGTGGGAAAGATAATAGATAAAAAATAATTTGCTTTGAGTTGCTCTTTATTTTATATATTGTTAAAAAAGCAATATTTCTTCATCCTTTTTATGATGCGTAAAAAAAAGAAAGTAATCAAGAATTTAATACATGTTTATTCTATTCCTAGTGTGTCTAACTTCCAAATAATATCAACGGTTTTGATATTAAGGCGATTAAAATGGTTTTTTTATGTTACGTTCTTTTGACCTATTTCCCTACAGATTTTCGTAAAAATAAAACCACATTTCCATTAATAAAAAGTATTAAATTCAACCATAACCTTAAAAAATGACAAAATATAAAGGTCATAATGTGGAAAATTACTTCCTGCTTGAAGAATAAATAAATTAATAAATGTTTTTAGGTCAAGACTTCATGTTGGCATGAAACTATTGAATTGTTTAAAATAATTGGGCTAAATAAAATAGCGGTTTTTTTCTGTTTCTGTTGGTATTTAAAAGAACAACAACTTTTAGTTCTATACGAGGGTAGCTCAATATGTGTTCTTAAAACATTTATAGGAACTAAGGAAAAGCAGGCCTCTAAATTAATATATAAAGCTTTAAGCTATATTCATATTTTTAACTTTCTTTGAACAAGAGGGATTTTAACATACACCGGCATTTAAAAATTTCAAATAATTCTAAAACAATTGAAATGTGCAAAATCAGCCACTGAGGCTGTTGTAAGACTAGCAGTTTCACTAGTGTGATTCATCAATTTGGTATCAGCACCAAAGCTTGGATATCGCACACCCCACCTAAAACAGGGGCTGCTTTTAATGTTTTTTGTCCAGGTTTTTATTAAAAAAGTAGAAAAGTAATATTCGCTTGAATTTTTTTCATTAAATCATAATTGGATTAAGGGAATCTGATTTTGATGAAGAGTATAGGAATGTTAGACAGTTCTGCGTTATAGCTACCTTTTTCTTATTCTACCTAGAATCCATAAAATATTTAAATGATTATGATCCTTACTTTTATCTATTAATTATAGTAACTAAATTAATTTCATATTAAAAACTCCCATAAAACGTTAATTTTTTTAAATTTATTTTTGGGTATGAAAATCCCTTCTCGTATGACATGTGAGATTAGTCGCCTTGTGCACGGACAGTACCTAATTTCATTCTGTCATAAAACTAATACTAATTCCTCTACATACACAATTTTAAACATTTTAAACAAATTTAACGATTATGAAAAAAGACATCGGTTTTATTGTCACATTTAGTCTTTTTTTAGAATATCTTAAATGATTACTTATGGATTTGTATTTAGAATCAGCTTTTTTAAACTAACAAATACATAAGCAGATCAACCTTTAAACCGAACTCTTGTTTCTGTTTGGCATACAAACAAAAGTTTTTTTTTCACATTTCCTTTATTATTACTTAATTCTAAAGCTCACATCGACTAAAAATATACATATACATTCTAACACACAATACTGCATAATACCCAATAGAAATTTACTTACATACTTTTGACGTAAATTGCAATTGTAACTTTAAAACTCTGATAAATTTAAAGAAAGAGAAAAAAAAATAATAAAATAAACTTAGCTCAACCGAAACGAATCGTACGAAAAAAAACACAATTTGAATTATAAAAGAGAAGTTTTATTTTTATTACAAAATTGTAGGCGTTCAAATAAAATAAAATGTTTTTTTTCTTGTTTGTATCATCCAATTTTGAGTTGAATGACGTTTTTCAGTTTAGGTTTTTATCGCATTTGCTTTTTATCTATTTGCTTTTTCCTTTCGAATTGCATTCTTGTGCTTTTATTCTAATTGAAAGCAAAAAATAAATAAATAAAATGCAAAAAAGAAAGTTAAATATTCTATTTATAAATGCTTATTTTAAAGAGCATAAAGTTAGGCGGCAACAACGTCTGCTAAATAAATAATATATTTTCTTTAGATAATCAAAGTTTTTTCCATCATTGTAATCCTTTTGCCTTACTGTTCAGTTGTTGTCAGCTTGTTGGAGCCAAATATAGTTACGAAAGTTTTTAGGTCATATTTTTAGGCACAAAAAATTTAAAAATGTGAAGCATTTTTTCTTTTATCTCCACATATATCAATTGACATGAATTATTTATCGCATTTCAAAGTGTTTTTATAAATAAGATGATGTCTCTAAATGTTTTTACGCTTTTTTTAGTGGGGTAAAAAACATACTCATACATAGAACTTGATGTAAATGTTTTTATTGTTGTTATTATAAATTTTCAATTTTAAGTTATTATATTTGTGTAGCTTCAAAATACAAGAACTTTCTTAAGAACACATTAAGATTAAATACTTTGGTAAAATTTATCTGTTTTCCAGATGTTCCTTTAAAAGCAGACGCACTTAAGTCACTCAAAGCGAAAAGTATTAATGAAAATGAAAAAAATAATTTATGATAGATTGGAGCCTGGATGAATGATTAGATCTGGTAGGTAGTTTTAGTACTAGCACTAGTCTTGTCGTAACGTATTCGAATTAATAAGAAAGTGATAACTATAGAATTACTTGAGACGGAAATTAAAAGTCTAGTGGCTGAAACTGTTAAGCGAAAGTAGTTGTACACACAGAAAAAAGACAAGTAAAATTCCTTTGATATGTTTAAGATATAATTACCAATAAATTGATTTGATTTTTATTACTAATAAATTATAATCTTGACTTATGTTTTATATTAAAAGCTGACATTTGATATTTGCCCCTAAATTTTGGTTTTAACAGCTTTTAAAGAAGTTGACCTGATCTATTTGTATCTTTACTAAAATCTATTCTATTAAATTGAAGATGCAACTAAACTTATTCAGCACATTACTACTGAAAACCAAATTTGGGTACTTAGAATTACAAAAATCAATTGTATCTTCTAAAACAGAAAAAAATTTGACGTACTAAAAATAAAATTTGTACACATTATACATAAAATCAACAATATGCCAGCTTAAAAGTACAAAGATTTTTTTTTAAAGTGGTGAAAAGTTCTCCAATATTGTTTAGTGGTAAGTTCAAAACTATCTCACAAAGGCATATGTCAATAAAACAAATTTAAAAATGTTTAATACTTTTTACAAAGGCAAGATGTGCTTATAGTGAAAAAGGAGAGTTATGAAATTTATGATATAAAATCTTATTTCTGTATTTTTTTTTTTAACTAAATATTTAAAAATTGTATTGTTTTATTTAATTCACAATAATATTTTATAGTCACCCAAGAATCATTTTAAAAAATAGTTGTGAGTGTCATACAGTTAGTTATTACAACCGAATTCAAGATAATACTTAAAACCGACAAAATTCGATTGCCAACGATTTTGTTTCCCATAACGAATTTCTTTTCTCCGTGTAGCGTTAAAAACTGTCGTCCAATATTATCAAAAAAACACATAAAGTATATATGTACTTTAATTAATTAAGTTGTAAATATAAACTAAAAACTTTTCTTATATCATAATTATTTTATAATCTAAATTAAAAAAAATAGATGAAAAACTTTTTTATATTAGATTCGAGACGATGGATCTCTTTTCTTGCCTGAACCAATTGAAATGCCGCGATATTTGACAATTTTTGCTTTCCTTTATCCAAAGCGACTCTTGGTCTGCTTTTTTTTACTATTCAAGTATTTCAACACACACTATAACTGCAATTTTTGCTAACTAAAGGTTCTTTTAACAAGAACTTTGTTTTTTTTTCTAATGGCAACGAAAACAACATGCTATTTTTGACATAAAGTTAGTTGACGTTTCCGTAGTAAATGCATTGGCAATTGTTGCAATGAAATCAATTTCACTAAAACATCGAATTTAAATAATTAAAATCCACTATAAAAATTCATTCAGGAACAAACCGCTGATTTTTCTGAAAAAATTATTTTTTACACGAAGCCCTGACTAGTTAAGTCAGGTTATGTCAAAAACTAAATAGCAGCATAAGGGCTACTTAAAATCCCAGAGCGATTATTAAGAAGCCTTTGCATGCTCTTTGGTCACCGTACGGTGTGCAATATGGTCTGGAGGCGTAACTGGGCGTTCCTTTTAAGTTGCCAAAAAAGTGATTAAGAACTTTATTAAAAGTATCGACATTAGTCAACGTGGAGAAAATTTTCCAGATAACATTTTTCATTCATGATTACCAAACTTTTCTCCTCGTAATACAATAATGTTTATTTTAAAATATAAACGAAAATTGTTTGCATAGCCGCTGTAAATGATTTTATAAAAGATTTTACGATTTCTAATAGTAAAGTAAATAAGATGCAATAAAGTAAATTTAAGGAAAACAATTATTTATTGAGACTAATGGTCCTCCGATTTTACTGCAGACCAATTCCCTCAATCCTGCAGATATAAATTGTAATATCATTCCTTAATACTAGAATTAATTTAAGGAGGAGTCAACTAATTTTAAAGGCTATAATTTTTATTCGGAAACAAATAAAAATTTAAAATATGAAATACTTTACTTTTGTATTACAGTGAAAGGAAACCCATTTAGATCGACAATTTAAAAACTTGGTGTGAAAAATTTTAATTTTTTTAACAGTCTTTGAATCTTTGGAAAAAGTTTTTTCAGCGCTCAGTTGTTATATCTTAAGGAAGAGACGTGACTTTTTATGTCCAAATATATAAAGAGCATATGGTAAAAATGTGTGGTAAAAAAAGTTTAAGAGAAAAGTAGTTTTAATTAACAAATCCCAAAGTCTGTTATTTAAACTAAAGCAAAACTTATAAGCTGTTAGAAAGCTATTTAAGCGATCGTAAGTTTAAATAATGGAGATTTTCCAACTTCGTCCCAGATGTTTGAAGCATAATTTAACAGGGAAATATCTTGGGATCAGCTGAATATTTGCTCTACACATCTGTGTGGAATTATCATTTGTGTTCGCTTTCACATATATTTCGTAGTACCATTCTAAAATTTTTTAGAACTATATACCTGATTTCGAAAAGTAAATGCAAATAAAATTATGATTACTGTAACCATAAAATATTTATTCTATATTTATTTTATATTACATAGTTGCACAGTTGTAGTCAAATAATGGTATCGTTAAGCATAATATAAATATTGTTATTACTTGAACTATATTGCTTACCAGCATAAGAATAGCACTGTAAAATGTGGTTAAAGTATAAAAATTTATTATAACAATAACATAATAATAGTCATAATAGCATAAAAATTATTATCAATACAAATAATAAAACAGAAACGGGGTCATGAAATATTTTTTTATGGAATACAAAACACCTTTTTTAGGATTTTTTTGTCCGTCTGTCTGACCGTCTGTGTTCGCAGCACTTAAAAAAATTTTGTGTGGAGGTCTCTTAACACTTGGTTCAAATATAGAATAATTTTTGTTTTGTTAAAATAAGTTACTCTTAAATGATAAACAATGCTGCCAACAAAAAAACAATCAAAACTGCTTTTTATTCCCAGGAAATGCACTCTCTATTAGATGATTAGAACCTTTATAAGAAAGAGCTCTTCCTAAAGATTAAAAAATTTTCAATAACAAAATAATAAAATTTATTTCAACAGTATTTTTAAGTCCCTTTCAGGAGAATATAATTCACTTCAATTAAAAATGCAATATTTTAAAATTTAACAATAAAAGTTATAGTACGTTCACTGGCACTACTTAAGTCATTATACTAGTGGGTACCTGGTGTATTGTTTAAGACAACTTCAAGCATACAGTTTTTTTTATTGAATATTAAAGTGACTTCTAATATATTAATTATGACATTCTAGTGGAATATTTATTATTTAAAACTAAAAATAAAATTAATTAATGTGGGGAAGGCATATTCATATGGCCATTTGACCACTGCTCATTTAGCTTAAAAGTAAATAAAATTAATATATATTTCATGGGAATATCATGAGATATTTATATTACCAGGTCTCAAGTGAAATTAACGTAAAATAACATAGAAAAGGTACTAAATAATAAATTTAATATGCCGGACTTCAAATAATCTATGGAAATCGATTTTTCCTGTATCAGGACAGCTACAGTTGCAGCTTCTAAATTTGTTTTTAGCACAAAAAACCAAATTATTCGAATTCTGTAAAAAACAGATATCCTAAGTAAAATCCAAAACGCAGTAAAGCGTAAGCGTAAATTTCATTAATTACCCATTAGAAAATTAAAGAATAGGCAAAATTTATTATTATGTATTTAAAGAATTCCATATTTCACTTAGTTTTTAAAAAGATTCTAGAAAAAACAAGTACTATTTGACAGATCCTACATCAGTTGATTATAATGAATAAACCAATTTAGAAGCGACAGCAATTACAAGAAATACAGATACATTTCATATCCGTTAGACCATTAAGATGCAGTCGTTTGTAACGTTGGCGATGCGTATGATTGTCTCCCATTTTATTTCCATTATTTCTGTCTATTGTGTTATTAATCTTCGGGGTGTTCAGTTGGATGACCATGTTGTATCAATGTTTGTGAAAAAAGTGATTTATAGGCTTCGCATTTTTCACATACATAGATTTTCGTGTGTGTATTTTAATGTCTATGCGTTTTTATAACTTTTTTATTTGTTGTTAAGACATCCGTGCATATTATAGACACTGAAAAAAGCAAATACATTAACATAAAGAAACATACACAAATAAAACAAGAAATTGTCTTGTTCTTTAGTAGTTAACTTGGTTTTGTTTCATTTTTGTTAAAAATTGCCTGTTTCTATTTATTCCTTTTTGTGCTTATTCTTTCAGTTAACTGACAAATCTGCAACATCAGAAGAAATAATTTCACGACTTGTTATCATGAGTAAATGTATATTTGAATAATTTTGTTTGCATATACATGCAGAACAACAAATGCACAGTTTCATGCCTGGGATTGAAAACTAAAATTTATTGATATCAAAAATAAAATAAAATACTACGATCTTAGTTCCCAGAATACTTATTTACCATTTACATTTTGCTTTTCTAACTGACAAGATGTAACAATTTATTAATTTTAACAAAACATATGTATCTGAACGCCTAAAGGAAAAAAAAAACAAACACACACACTGGATACTTAATGTTTACTTAGATTTTGTTTATATCGATTAAAGAAATAACTTTGATTATAGAAGGCAATATTAGGTTTGTTATTCATTTAGATTTATTTGCTACCATTTACCGTTATCTAAATCAAATTCAATAAGAAATTACGGGCCATTTGTCTAAATAGAAATGGAGTTAAAAATAGCAGAATTTGTGATTTCCGAAACATGTTTTGTGTTCCGCTACAAAATTGATCTAAGCTTTTCCCGTCCTTTTAACAAATTCTGCAATCAAAAACTGGCACGTAAAGAAAAGAAAGCAATATTGCCATCTTGAAATTGGCTTTAGTATAACGAAACAGGAAAAGTATACAACATTAGAATTATAATAGAATATGAAATGAGTCAGGGTAGCCACACCGTACTCTTAGGTATCGTATAGTATCAAAAAAGTAGGATTGCTTCAGCTTTTTTTATCACTGTTTCATAAACTTTTTACCTTCGAACCACTTGTTTAGAGGTTGTTTTTTGCTTTTTAGATTTCTCTGAAAAGTTTTCGAAACTGAATTAGTAAGGTGTGTCAATTCTAATATTTAAAATTATATAAGATGCAGCAAAAAGGTTTTTAAGGCATCGATTAAAATATTTAGGAGACTCCATAAATCTTTGTTATTGTATAAATTATTGGTTGACACTTTTCTAAGTTTTTCTTTCATTTTTATTTAGATTTCTGCTTTCAATTCAAAAACAAACAAAAAACATGTAAGGAAAAAAAGACGTGATAAGTATGACCTAAAGCTATTTAACCTGAGTGTGAAGAGTTAATAACCCCAGCACGTCACTTCTAGTTAAGGTTGTGATATTGATAAAAACTATTATATTTTTTATAACTATTTAATCTGTTGTTGTGTATCTTTTTATTTATAATTTTATAAATTAACTTTTTTCTATTTTTATAAACAGTGCACTCAGTTTTTCTTGGTTGTTGTTGTAATATTTTTTATTGGCTCATACATACACGCACATAAATACATGTAAAAGTAAAAAACCAATTGGAAAATAACTTCTAGATCTTCTCACATAAGAACAATCTAGACGTTTTTACAGGCCTGTAATAAAAATTGCAACTGTAAGCAGAGGGCATCAATAAGCAGCACTTAAAACAGAAAAGCTGTTTTTCTACAGCATAAAGTATTGTCGTCTAAGAGTTCTGGTAAATAAATCATACTGAGCTGGGTTAATAAAGTGACATAAAAGAAAATAATAATTTGTGTATTCTATTTTGCGATAAAAAGAATCCAATTAGAAACTAAAATGTGAAAATAAACTGTTACACAGAACACAATTGGTGGGGCCATAACAAAAATATTTTTCTCGTCAGCATATGTTAAGTTTGTTGACAGGAATACATTTTTTTTAGTGTATTCAGTCTCAATGAGGCATTAAAAATTAACTGCAATTCAAGAAAAATCTTCAATTTTGTTCTGTTAAACAAAATGAAAGAAAGCAAATATGGGCATATTAAATGCCATCTAATGTACTAAACGTCAACTATGTATATCGTTGGTCTCATATAAAATAGCCCTTACACATATAATTAAAAGTGTATGCGAGAGATAAAACATAGAAACTATTTATCAAAATGTAATATTTAAAATGATTCTTGTAAAACCTTTAATTTATTTATATTGCATTAAACTTTTGCGACGAGGTATCTATTGAAATTTATTAGAATCATGAAAAAAAAATCAATCTCTTATAAACTCGAGTTAGAAAGGGCACGATATAACGCCACAAGAGATATAAACCTAGACCAATACAAAGAGGGAATTTATTATAACATGTCCTCATTTGTGATTAGATACCTTCAGATAGGCCGTATAAGAATAGCGTAATTGATATTGTTTTTGCTATTACCCGTAAGTTTTATATCAATGGAAGTTTATAGTGTTGTATCAACAGGCAATTAATATGTAAAACTATTTTGAAAATTTATATTTATGCAAGTAGCCTTCCCAATTCTCGAACTAAAATATGATTATTATTACACACACATTTTTATAAGTAATAAATCTACTTAAAGGGACAAATAATTGCTTTAGAGTCAATAAGAACAATATAAGTAAGGATTTTGAATTAGAATAACAATTCATAAAAATGCAATCAGAAAGAAACGCGTCATAATCTTGAAGAATAAGTAATATTTAATTTTATAAAATTTATAACTCATACGTCATATCATTTTACATTACTTGACAACTGCAGTAGCAGTTAAATGATTATTTTTTGTGTTAGCTTGTCAGCATGATCGGGAAAAGTATTGTATGAAAATATTGGATAACACTAATTTTATGCTTTTAATTACAAATGTTTTAAAAACTAGAAAACACAGTTTTTGTTGTATAAAGCTGAAGTGGAGGTTTGGCAACCCTTCTGGCCTTAGTGTCTTAAAAATACCGTTGATTATGTTCAATTTAAACAAATTTGTATTTAAACAAAGGAAAGCGGTGATTGCATCTTGGGACTTCAAAGACAAACTTATAAGCTAACCAACGAATTTTCGAATCTGTGGCATATTCATCTTTGGTTTTGTATTATTATCGGATTATAACCTTTTATAAATGCAGTTACTTTCCATCAAATAACAGCTTTTAAGTAGTTCATAAAATAAATGGTCTTAATAAAATGTTTAGAAAGGTAATATTAATTTGAACTTTATGTCACTTTTATAGCGAGGTAATGCACTCACTGGAAATTAAGAGAATGAAGCCTTATTATCGAAATTCTACACTTAAGCGTTAAGAAGAAAATGAAATTGGTTGACAACAGCATCCTATGGAAAATAAATAAGAAATATGGTGTTCATAAACATATATTTTTATTTGAAATGTATTTAGCAAAATTTTTAGCAAAAATATTTTCTTAAAAAATCTTTCAAATAATTGAAAAAGAATTTTAAATTTAGTTTAAACAAATCTGTCTAATAGTTGCAACTATTCAAGCTAAATTTTATTCATAAACTTTTAAATTTTCAAATTCATTGTTGCCACACCTTAAAAAAACACACCAACTAAAGTGCAATCGATCTCTGATCTACAAATTGAAGCCTTAAAAAATATTTGTTTGCTTAAAGCAACTTATTTTTATAACAATATTTATAAATGTAAATTGCATGTGTCCAAATTGATTGGATTTTAAAACTCTTCTTTTAAATTTGCATTTACATAAACTTTTGCTTAAACATACACGCTATCATTTTTATATATATTAATTTAATGTTGTACGTGGTAAATTAATATAATTATGTTTAACAATGTTAAAATACATATCCCCACACATAATTTAGTAATTATTATTAAAATTTGTTATGTAATATTCTATAATTATATATTTTATAAGAATACTTTAATTAAAACATTATTGTATTTTTTAATAGTTTAAAGTCCTTAAAAGTTTTACAAAAAAACTTATATCCAGACAGACATAGGATGCAATACAACACAGTGCTATGGTAAACTATATATTGAAGCACAACACACAACTCAAAAATAAATGTAGTAACTGCCTATTGAGCTTACAGTTGGGCAGGCGAAACCATTCACGGCAAAAAACAATTACAGGAGCGTGTAGTTAAGTTTAAAATTGATTTCGTTTAGAGTTATTACCAGAAAACTAGCACACTGAAAAAAATAAGGTTGAAAATATTTTATTTCTTCAATTTCCTTATAAAATCTACTTAATGCCATCAAGTTATGACCCTGTAAAACCCGCAAGAATTTTTCCCATATTAACAAATGTTTGTCTAAACAGTTCTACCTTAAAGTTCTAAAGCACTGCAGGTTCCAGGGAAACACAACTAAAAACCTGTAAAATGAACTTGGCATTAAATTGATGATTTATTGAACGAAGTGAACTGAATGTTTTTTTTTTCACTTTTATGCATCGGTTGAATTGTTTTTCGATAAGTAGAAACAGAGAAAAAAATTATGAACTAAACTTCCTATACCACTCGCCGTCTTTTTGTTATAATTTACACAAGTTGGATAATTGAGTATGTTTCCACATTTTTTAGGGAAATTCAATAACAGAAATATAATCGACAGATTGCTTACAGTTCCATTCGCAAAATAAACTTGACTTGAAAACATGACAACTTTTATTTCATTTATCCTGTTTAATTTTCATCCAGCATAACTTTCTAAAAATGGAGTCCTGGCAAAAATTGTTTTCTATACTCTGAGCCCTAGTATTTCAGACTTTCTCTGTTATAATTTCGAACATCATTTTGTACCTTTCGAACTAAAAATTTAGAGACAATGGATTTTTAGCATTATCGTAAAATATTTTTATGGACTAATTTTTACATTCCTGTAATTTTTTTCTTTATGACTTCAATACTAGAAATGTTATTATTATTAAAATATTTTTTTTCTATATTGTTTATGCTCTAAATTTCAAAATAAAACACATCAATATGACTCACCTTTAAATATATGATTTTCTTGCTTAAATTAATAATTAAAATTTTTATTTTTAATTTATTATTTTGTAGCTTTTTATTGAATTATTATTTATTTATTTTTATCTTATTTAAGCATTATTTAATGTAATAAATTTTCTTTTTCATTTTTATTTAAATAAATTTATTTTACACGTAAGTTTTACTAGGATTTATTTTTATTTCGTTACATTTACAAAAGCGAGCGATCGAGATTAATAGATTTATTAAAATTATTTATCACTTTTAACAAAATCGACAAAAATATGTATATTTTTTATAATGCCGTTCTCACAAAACCTTTAGTGTATTTTTGTTCTTTTATAAAAACAGTCACTTTATTATTCTACCGAAAAGACGCTGTAAAATAGAATTACAAAATAAGAAAGTTTTTTTTTCGGTTTCAACTTTGCACGAAACTTAAAAATACTACATTAACACAATAAAGAAAAGAAAGCACGAAATATAATTTGATTCAAATTTATTTTATCTTTAGCTACAGTAAACTTTTCATTTTTTGTTTTATTTTTTTTTTCTTCTCTTTTTCAACTAAATTGTAAAACAAAAGCACAAAAAAAGCAACTTAAAAAAAGCAATTTAAAATATGTATAAAGTGCTAAAATAATAATAAACTTGACAGTGAAACTATAGAATGAAGAAATTTCAATATTAAAATATGAGAAATGATTATAGAGAGATTAAGTTAACAGAAAAAGTAATTTATGTATAAAGAATATAAATCGGGTTGTTTGTTTCAATTGCAAACTGCCAGAAAAAAGAAGAAATATGAAAATAGAACACATAGGATGCGCTTGTTTAATCTGTTTTAAGAACATAGACTTTTACAGATTTTAAAAAGTGCAATGAAGTACAACTTGGCTTACAAGCCATTCATACCCTTTTTTATTTCACTAAAAATCAAAACCATTCTAAGGGACTATACTCAAATTATCCAGTATTTTATTATAACCTCAAAACCCAAAAACTTATTCATAATTCGAAAGGAACCCATAGTTCTACTTGCCACCTTCATTCCAGCTGCTTTTCTGTCTTTACTTTTAACGTCTTGTACTCCTGCTAATTAGTTCTACCAAAAATTAATCATTATCTCGAAGAAAACCATAGGACTCGGACAAAAATCCGCACAACAACAAATTATGAACAAATTATTTTTTCTTAATTATAATGTGGCACTTAAGTATCCACTCTTTGGTTTATTGGCAGCAAGCGGAGAGAAATTTTGCCAAGACGTGCAGTCGTGCGGCTTCAGAAAATGAGTAAGAATCACATAGTCTTAAAATATCGCTGCTAGGGTATATAAAAAATTGAACCGAACTCAAATATTCGGTAGTTTAACAACTCTATATAAAACTGGCTGCTTTTAAAAGGTATTATTTGCTAAGCAGGATTACTTTATGATGCGGGTACAAATTCACTTATATTAAAGAAGGTCAGCCAGGGATGGATATATTGATATAGTTGGGCTTTTTTGATACAATTTAATGTTATGCTCCTGAATTATTTGATCCTCTTAACGCTATTTCTCTTTTGTATTTGAATAACGTAAATTTTTTATTTAGGTTCAATTTCAGTTTGTAACGTTATTTTATTTCTATTTGACACTGTTTCCCTTCCATCAAATCTTATTTGATTGTTGCAGAATCTGCTGAAAATATGGATAGTGAATTTGCAGTGGAGCCAAACATTCTTTTTTAATACACTGGACCATCTTAAGACCTTACCATTACATGCATAAGCAAGCTTAAGCTTGTGTTAAAGGTGAAAGAAACTGTTTAAACACAGGAGAGCAAATAGAGTTCTTGAGAAGTTAGAGCGTCTTTTAAGCATTTACATTTTGAAATAAATAATGTTTTATACTTCAAAAGCAACTCAACTCGAAAGAAAAAATTTCAATTACACTATTCTTTTAAGTTTTAGAAAAAAAATATATAAAACGATCCCGTTGTGTTTCGATCAACGATATGTACAGTAGACGTGGTCCATTAATATTTTAATGTTGTATACAAATAAAACCTGTTCAGGTACTTAAAACATACGTACTTAACGCAGTCAGGAGTTTAATATTATGAATATATAAATCAATGCTTTTTACAGCAGGCTACGTAATTTCCCATAAGAATGTAATTTTAAAACAGCTAATGTTCCCCAAGTCAAAATTTCAACTCTAAGAAAAACAAGCTTACGAATTTTACGAATTAACATATTCTCGAACGTTTTAATTTTGTTTTGTTAGTTATGTTAAATGTAAACCTTAACAACGTATAAAGTTAAATAGAAAATAAATTTAAGTTAGAGAAATTGACAATGTTGAACTTTTGAATATCCGTAACATTTTTCAAAATGAATTTTTCTCTTAAAATAAACGTTTAATTGTGCAGACTTTTTAAAGTTTGAAAGTTTTTTGAAGAAAGAAAATTTTAAAGTTTATCAACCTTTTTATAGACTTTTCTGCATTGTGCTTAACTTGTATAAAATTTTTATCATTAAAAAATCTCAAAATTGGAATTAAAAACTTTCATTTCTAGGAACTTAAAAATATGGTTTTACGGACAAATCTTAAACAATTATAATTTTGCTTTCTGGTTTATATATTTTTTTTTTGTAATATTGCGGGTACTGTCATAGAGCTTCATACTCACACTACATTTTGACTATTCATAGCATATTTTTAAAGATTCTTCAAAAATAACAACTTTTTCAAAAACCCAGACAATTTAAGAGTTTTTTTTTTAATATTTTAGTTTAAAAAAAATAATCAGCCATATGTCAGTCAGAATCCGTATTTGAACTTTAAATTTTATTCTTTTTACCTGCTGTTTTAGCGAACATAGTACTACACACTTGCAGTCAGGTTTACAAAAGTACGATTTATAAAATTAAAGTCGCACAAAGAAGTCGTCTTTAAAATTAAAAGTTAATAATGCAAAAAGGCCGCCCTATCTTTTTGTCTTGAGTTCCCAATATTTGTAATAAAATCGCGAAATACTAAGTTTCTTGGAGGGATTTTCAGCGTTGTTGAAATTTCCTGATTGGAACTACATATTAAAAACTTTATTTTATATCTTATTTTAAGCTTCGCTTTTTATTGATGAATAATTAAGAAAACGTTGCCAAATTTAAAGATTAATTTCTCAAACTTTTAAAGCGTTTTAGGAAGCTACAGAAGTTCTACGATAAAAATAAATCTTGACTGCTTTTTATACTACGACAACCATGCCATTCTTCTAGATCAATGTTCTTCTTGACGACGAACACGCAAATTTAAAATGCGTTGACTAAAAAATTTTTTTTTAAATTCTCAAAAGAGAAGAAACTTACAACTTGCAACAAAATTCCTAAATTTATTAAAAAAAAGTCTGACAATAAGTCGCACACCGCCAAAAAAAGGTCAAATTGAGAATTTGGTCGACATACGTTAACACTGCTCTGCCTATAATAGTAAAAACGTAAAAACATATCCAAAAATATCAATTCTTTATGAGTAAAATCCTTAATTTTAATTTTATTTATGGTACTTGTTTTGAAAGCAGGCGTAGTACTAAATAACTGTGTAAATTTAGTACATGGAAAATAAATTTTCTTTATAGAGACACCTAATAATTTTTTACTTAATTTGAATATTTTCTTTTTTGCGGCCATAATAATAAGAATTCCTTGTAAACAGATCTGATACACTGATAAATATTGTAGCAATAACAATAGTGTTTCTTCCTTTTAGTCCTCGGATATGGAACCCTTAAAATGGTATATTTCAACTCATTTTTAAAATCTATGTTGTTTTAATAGTAAAAAAGTTCAATGTTAAAATTTCCAATTACCTCGATTTTCTTATTTGTAAATTTTCATAATTTGTTCAGTTCTGGTCTAAATCTGAATTGATAATATAACAAAAAGTAGATTTTTTTTTTTTAAATTAATAAAGAATTTCAGAGTTTTTATTTAACACTACTGATTATTAAATTTAAATAGGCTAAATGGGCGTGTCACTTTCTACAAAAACTATATAATCTACATCGTTTAAATTAGCAAGTAACTGTCTTGTCAGTGGACACAGGTTCGCACGTAGTTTTTGAAATGGGAGCAGTGGGCTTGGTACATCTCCTAGAAAGCCTCTCCTAGAAAGCTAATTTATAATTATAATACATAGAGTCTTGCAAAATTATACAAGTAAATCACTTAACAATTTGCGTAATCAAAGAGAGAACTGAAAGCTAAGATATTTATAATACGTAAAGCCTTAAAATCTTGTACAAGCAACTTTCTTAATAGTGTGATTAGTCAAACGAAAGGTGGCTGGTTTGAGACAGCAGTATTAACAACAATAGTTGTGTTTTTATTAGTAAAAAGGTTTAACTGTTATATTATCTTCAATTAGATGCATTCTGCAATATTAACTTTCTTTTCGTGGATGCAAGCATCGGCAAAAAATTTGCTTTCCCATCTTTTCTATAGTAAAAGTACTTACAATAACACTAACATTAAAAATATATGTTTTCTTGGAAGCTTTTTACGCATAATTTTTTAAGCTGTAAAATTTTATAAAATTGCTGCCTAGTTTTTATTTTTATTTTTGGTTTATTTATTTATTTATTTTTTTTATATTTTTGGAAAATATACAAACGTTTGAGTTACAAATCTGTACGCCTCGAGCTTAGTTTATTTGGTCATAAAATACCAAATGTTTTATTTTTTATATACTTTTTTTTTAACTTTTATTTCAGTTGTACATATTTTTCAAAATACATTAAAATTTATTTATACTGTCACGCCTTGTTAATTTATTTTTCAATTGAAAAATATTTAAAATCATTTTTCTATACTTCTATTAAACAAATGTGATAAAGCATAATTCTAGGAAAAACAAGAAAACCCTGATGGTAAATACACACCAAACTTTAATTGAGAAACTTACTTAGCATTTCTTATTTTCTCTCTTTTTGTGGTTCTTGTCTGTTTTGTCTTCGGAATTTATTTTTTTGATGGTTATAAATTATTTTAATTTTAAAGTAAAACACTTTAAGCAATTTGTATTTTTGTCAATTACCGAGTTATTTAAGTAGCAATTAAATAAAAAAATTCTTTTTTTAAATAAAATTTTGTTTTTAATTTATTTTTATTATTATTTTAAATTATTATATTGTTAAAACACATCTTTCACAGTAAAATATAAATATTTAAGGTTGTAATTAAAGTTTAACACATTCCTAAGGTTTTATTTTTTTTTATTTTATTAACGTTTTTCACTATCTGACGTGTTCGTTGGAACTACTTGCAATGATATTATTTTCTTGTTTTCAAGACTGTAAAAGAAAAGCGCAAATGCAAAAAAAGCTAATTTTGGAAAATTCAATTGCCAGTCTCTGTTAAATGAGAGTTTATCCTTTCAAACTCATAGTTATTAACACTCTCTGTGAGGAAAAGTAGTTTTCTCTTTTTCTTTGGTAATTTGAATTTTTGTTTGTTTATGAGATTTTCCTCCATTTCTCTACTTTCGGAGAGTATAAACCATTGGATATCCTGTAAATACTTGAGTTTTATGAGCAATTTCGTGGGTTTTCTTACTTTAAAAAGAAAAAGAGCCACTAACACTCTCAAAAAAAAAAAAGAAAAAAAACCTACAAATACCGTAAATGTAACAACAACTAAGTTTTGTTTTATAAGTATGTCGCATATAAACATTTCTTTTAACAGTGTCTTGTTGACAGTTTTTTTGTGTAATGCTAAATTTTACAACTCGCAGCTGTTAAATACGAATTTTGTGTCATGGCGTTTGTGACCAGTGCCTATGTGTTTAAAAAATGTGTGTGAGTGTGTGTCAAAACTTTATTCATTGCCAAACTTCTGCCTGTTCATTTCTTCCATGTTGCTTTTACAATAATTTTCTTTGTCCTGAATCCATATTTTTATGCGTTCGTATTCTTAGAATGTTATGTTAACACTGACCTACATTATCGTAAGAAAAAAATGAAATAAAATAGTACTAAAATTTACTATATCATTTACACTTTGTTGCTTTTGCTTGAGCTTCGTGACATACTAATTGCTAAATTGAAATATTCTATATCTGTATCTTAAAAAAGATATAACTTAGGAAATCCATAGGGAACTGTACAATTTTTATGTAGCCAAGGGAGCCAAATTAAAGGACTATAATTGTGAATGATTATAATTTCCAGTTGAAACAAACTTTGAAGACCCTTGTTAACAATGAACCTGCTAACGTACTGTTAAGCCGTTGTAGACAAACGGTTGAAACTTATAAACAATCTGATTGTTAAACCTGCAACAAGAGTATAAAAAATGAATTAATGGGTGCAGAAATCTGTTTTGAAGTCGGTTTTTTTTCTAGAATTATTCCATTTCTATTTTATACCCTTCACCTCAAAAAGTCTAAAAATGGTATAAATAATTTTTTCATTCTACAATATCCATTTCCGATCCCATAAAGTATATATATATTTTGACTTCTTGTGCATAGCGAAGTCGATTGAGCAATGTCCGTCTGTCCGTCCGTATAAGTATTGAAATCAAGTATGTCGAGGCACTAGATCTGCTAGAAAAAACTTAAGTACGCCAATCGATCAGCAATAGTATTGAATAAAATTCTATTAGAATAAAATTCTATTAGACGCAGTAGGCAAAATACCACTCAACCACTAATTTTTCTATATCATTTGAAACAATGAAGTAACTTCAATAAAAAAAAAACAAATATATAAGATGATAGATAATTAAAAAATAAGAAGAAGAAAAATGAAGTAAAAATAACTGGCGCTCGCCCACATTTTCCGAGTTAAGGGCCTTCTGAAATTTTAAAATATCAATATGAGTATCATCTAAAGCTTTTGAACTGATTCTTAAGCCAACACTGTTTTTTTAAATGATTAACTCATTAAAAGCCGGTGAATTTTTTGCGTTAATTTTTTAAATTTTTTAATTCTCTGTCACCTCTATATTTGTTTTTTTTTTTATTGGAGTTACTTCACTAAACTAGATTTAGATAAATGGTGAAGCGTATTTAAGATTTGGCATACCCGAATATAGCACTCTCACTCGTTTAACTTTCGTTTGCATTCCTGCAGTTGGTTGGCTTTACTACTTAGTGCCAAGTGGTACTAACACTAAGTAGTAAAGATTACGTAGTACCAAATGGTACTAAATAGTAAACACAACTACTAGCAGGAATACTAAGTAGTAAAGACAACCATTTTTATTTACATAAATTATTATTTATATAATTACATAAACTGGCAACAGCCCTAAGCAAAAATTACATTTCAAGACGCTTTTTACGAATAGAAAAATTTAATTCAGGAAAGAATTTCTACACAAAAATACGCAAAGTTTTTGATATTTGAAAAATTCTTTCAATGCATGGATATTTTATAAGTAACAAGTCGACTTTAATTAAACCTTTAAATAAAATTTTTAATAAGAATATGCTTACAACACAGCAGCTTTGACGTAAACACAATATTTAACAAATGTAAGCTATTTATGTACTTATAAACAAAATAAGATCACAAAAATGTTTAAAAACCTCGTGTTAAAATTTGTGTTTTTTGCAGTTCGGCATAAAAAAACACAGAAGTGAAACTTGTTTCTTATCATATTTATTTAGGCTTTTTAATGGGTTTAATTTGTTTGTGTTTTATTCTGAAACTGATTTTTTAGTTAAATATATAGATTTTTTTGTACAAATTCAAACACGACATTTCAATAACGAAATAAGTTTCAATATCAACAGAAGCAAATCAGTTAATATGCTCGTGTTAAAATTAATAACATTTTTAATAAATTTAAAGAATATTAAACAAGCTGACCTTACACCAAATTAAGAAACCAAGTTCGCAATATAAAATAAGACTTTTTAAAAATATTAAAGTGTAAATTCAAGGCGTTAGTATAAGAATCCATGTTTATTATTGTTTATACGAGGGCTGCTATATAACACTGATTGCTGCCAAGTGCAATCTGACATTTCCATTGGAAAGTTTGTCATTTTTAAGCATAATCGTACTCAAAACGTTTTGACGTACGACCATTATTTGTGTTGTTTACAGTGACTTGAAAAAATTAATATAGAAAAAAATGGAATTAACTCGTGAACATTTTCGTGCCATCATTTTTCACAACTCTCGACGTGGATTATCACGACAAGAGTGCATTGATGAACTAAAATCTTTGTATGGCGATGAAGCACCATCCTATAGCACTGTGAAAATTTGGTATAATGAATTTAATCGTGGCCGAAGCTCGCTCAAAGACGAATTCCGTGAAGGTCGTCCTAAAACGGCTGTTGTGCCAGAGAATATTGATGCCGTGCGTGAACTCATAATGCAAGATCGACATACCGAGAGATAGAAATATCCTTGGACATTTCTTCCACCAGCATACATTCGATACTGCATGAACACCTGGCCGTAAAAAGGTTCGTTCTCGTTGGATCCCGCACAATTTGAAAGTCGCTCAAAAAAAGGCTCGTTTCGATTGGTGCAAAGAAATGTTGCAAAAATACGATTGCGGTGCTTCAAAAGATCGTCACAGGTGACGAATCATGGATCTATGCGTATGAGCCCGAAACGAAACAGCAATCGACCATGTGGGTCTTCAAAGACGAGCAAAATCCAACGAAAGTTGTTCGTGGAAGAAGCACTTCGAAGAAAATGGTCGCCTGTTTCTTCGGCAAAACTAGTCATGTGGCGACTGTTCCGCTTGAGCAACGTAGGACGGTCACTTCTGAGTGGTACACTACAATTTGTTTGCCTGAAGTCATAGGGGAAATTCGAAAAACCAACAAGAGAAGACGAATCATTGCTTACCATGACAATGCGAGCTCTAACACATCGGCTCAAACCAGAGCGTTTTTGACCGGCCAAAACGGCGAATTAATGGGTCATCCGCCGTACAGCCCTGACTTGGCACCTAATGACTTCTTCTTGTTTCCGCACATCAAGAAAGAAATGCTTTTTCAACGATTTTTGTCGCCAGAAGAAGCTGTTGAAGTGTTTAAAAACCATGTTTTAGGGGTGTCTCAATCGGAGTGGAAAAAGTGCTTCGACAACTGGTTTGAGCGCATGCAAAAGTGTATAAATCATGCTGGAGAATACTTTGAAAAACAATAAAACCATTTTTGATTATAAACATTCGCATTTTCACTATTAGGCCAGAAATATAAAGAGCAGCCCTCGTAATAAAACATTTTAAAGTTATATTATTTCAGTAAGCAATTTAGGGCCTCAGAAATTTTCAATAGTAGTTTCAGTATGGGTATTATTTTAAAGCTTTTGAAGAGGAGAAATACTAAAATGCTTAAAAACGTGTAACCCATTAAGAGCCGATAGCATTTTTATGTAAAATAATATATATGCGTAATATTTAAAAATGTTTGTATCATTTTTTAATACTTTAATTATCTAGACTTGCATAGGTGGTGAAGGGCATATAAGATTCGGCACAGCTAATTATAACACTCTTTCTTGTTTATATTAGTATTATTTGTTAGGGATTATAAAAACTAGATTAAAGTAATATCCTAACTGGAATAAAAAAAACTAAATAAAAAGTATAAAAAATCGTGTTACTGTAATACCAAACAGCCAAGCAGCTTAAGTCTTTAATACCATCCAAAAAAAGTTTGTAGACAAACTTAAACAGATAAGAACTCTTCGATAAATTAGTATTCGTAAGCTTATTTGGCAAATATAGATGACTAATTTTTTAAACAATTTTAAAACTTAAAATAGTTTCAGTCTAATTTAAAATCTCCTACGCGCACTCTATTATTTTTATTTGCTTATGTATCGTTTAAGACATTTTTTGTTTCTATTTTTAACAATCAACACTTTTTCTGTGCTATTTTTGTGTATCTGTTTGTAAGGTCTTACATACTCTTTCATAATGATTGCTTGATTTGACTTAGCGATTATGTTGTCTTCTCTATTGTCGTTGATTTTTAAGTAAAGGAACTGAAGGAGTTGTCAAGATTTTGATTGCTTTAGTAGTCTACGTACTAGGAGTACTAGCTACTTGCCATAATAAATCCCGTCTAACCGTCCAAGTGAGAAACTCATTCGTTTGTATTTTATAATATTTTGCAAACCATATTAGAACAAATTATTGTAAGAAATCATAGCTTTTAGTCTTAAGGAATTATTTTTAAGTGTCAAAACTGTATTTAAATAGTGTTTAATTATTTAAAATTTTTTCATTTTTCATATATTATAATCCTTTTATTTGTTTATTCATGTAAAACCAATAACAGCATTAGAATACTTTTTCAAAACATGTAAGAAAATAGTGTAAAAAATGAAATGCAGAAAATAGAGGTTCTCTTTGCGAACAGTTGAAAGCACCTTTCAAGGTGCGCTTTCATGTATTTGAAAATTGATACATTTGATGGCATTAAAATTTTGTTTGGACGCCATAAAGCAAAAAATATTAATAATCATATGAACATGAAAACTTTTTGTGTAATTCAAATTCTTACATTCATAAATTATGTATGGTCATGTTATTGTAAATATATTAAAGTTAAACACACTTAGTAAATTGCTTAATTCATGGTACATTTGCATCATCTTGCAAATGTTACTAAAAGCATAATCATGAACCCAAGAGTTAAAAAGCGCTAAATAGTTGAGGCGACGAAAATTTTTTATGGTCTATACAGTTGTGGTGAGCACAATTTTAAATTTTAAATAAACCCACCGTAAGAGCAAGATTAAGTCAATGCAGATAAAAGCAATATTTGTGTTAAAAACTTAAAACGAAAGTCATTCTGAATTTAAAGTTGTTGGATGCGGATCTACTGGCGAAAAATTGTTCGGGGGATAAATATATGAGTTGTATGAGAAAAATACTCTGCAACGGTCCACAGTGTCGAGACTTCATATAACGGGTGGCCATAAATAGAAAAAGTTATTGTAGAGAGATGAAATTTTGCACATATATTTAGGTTGGCAAAACTTAACAAAATTCAAAATTTAAAAAAATTCGAAGCAAAAATTCGTATCCTTCCCGTATATCCTGAAATTTAAAAGTGTAATAAAAGTTACAAAAAATAGAATTTTTCGTAAATATATCACTTATTACGTTATATTTTTCCTTATATTAAATTTGGAGTAAAATACTAAAATGAAACAATATATTTAAATTTTGTAAAAACAAACTCATAAGTTTTTGTTTTATAAATATGTAAAAATAATAAACAGATTTATTTTTACTTTACGATTCGTTTAACTCGTCGATTCCCAGTGTCACCTCCAGGTGAATATATATACTTTATGGGGTTGAAAATGGATATTGTAGAAATTACAAATGGAATGACAAAATTAGTTATACCCTTTTTTAATTTTTGTGATGAAGGCTATAAAAAGTCTCGCATTTTTATATAGGTTGACACTAACAAAATAACAAAAATTTTATGTTTATAAATTACCATACTTTTCTTATCAAACAAAAGAAAAATTATCCAGGTAATATTTGAAAAATTTTTTTTTCACTATTAAATGTTTGGTTATCAGAAAAAATTTTGTTTCGTTTTGTTCATATCATTCTTATAATGATACATGCACTGTTATTATTATTATTATAATCCAATTTTTTGACGCTTATTTGTTTAAAGTGTCTTTTATTAAATGCCATAATTGGATTTTTTTATTTACGGTCACACTTACAACAATGTGCGGCTCTCCCAGATTGTACGTTATGAAACGAATGATTAATAAAACATTAGTGGAAGTAACCAGAAATTTGTCTTGACCACCAATAACCTGATTTAATTATGTGAAGACTGAATAAAAACTTCTGCTTTATAACGCGACTCTAAAACCTATTGCTACGAAATAAAATTATGAGGCACAGCCTGCGTTACAAACTTAGAAGCAAATCAAGTGCTTCAAAAGAAAATTCTACGAATGATCACAGCCGCCTGCTTGTATGTAAAAAAATTGAACCTCTACAAAAACATACACTTACATTTATTAAAGCCGCGTCATTTTAAACGACCGTGCTTACGCTCAATTAAGGAAAAATATACTTTGATTTTTTTACGGAAAGTCAGAGCGAGAATCCTTATGTTTGCAGCTGCCTTGGTTAAATACCATCTTCTCTATCACTGGTTGGACTTGCTAAAGCACAATTGTATAATTATTAAGTGCAATATATAATTCAGAATCAAAAACAAAATAAAAAAATAAAAAATGAAAAAGATGTTTATTATTTATTTAATTAACTAAAGACTCCAAAAAAATTTATTAAAAAAAAATTTGAGCCTTTCTCGTCTTGTACAACCTAAATTTTAGTCCAAATTACAAAAGCTTCTAGCTATACAAGCACTTACGTTCAAAGCACAAAGACATAAACGAAACCAATCTGTATGTATGCATATATAAATACTCGCACTACCACATACACTAAGTTGAGAAGTTTTTTGCTGGTATTCTTTTTTGTATGTTGGTGCCTTTTTTGTAATGTCATTGTAACAATAAATAGCTACATTATATAAGCTTTTGTCATTCTGCGTGTCTAATTAAGTAAAAACGAAATTGTAAAGTAACACTAAAAGTACAATGGTGCATATAAAAGTTTCCTTAAATACTTATACCACTTCATAATTACATTCATGTTTCAATATGAACACACACATACATATGTTGTTAAAAAGAAATAGGAAAGAAGGATATAAGAAGATAATTTGTAGATATTTATTTATTAGAAATGTTGTAATAACTTGGAATTTGTTTTTATGCTCTTTTACTCCCTCAATTATTGAGTAGTTAACGTAAATGAGATAACACTACTCTCAATTTTTGTTATAATGGACACAAATAATTTTTGAAAAGTACAAGACTTTAGCAACACTTGAATTACACTTAAATCGACTCGTCTAGCTGTTTTGCTTAAAAACTTAATGACGGCAGACGCATCAGTAACATTAAGTACCAGCTTGAAATGAATTTTAGCAACCAGTGATAGATAAAAAATAAAATGAGGAAAAGTGAAAATATAAAACTACATATGAATAATCGATACTGGAGAAATTATTTCCCTTATTTTGAAATTTGTATTTATAAAAAAACCTTTAATTAAGAAATTTACAAAGTAAATGGAGAATCTCTTTGAATTATTAGTATTTAAGAATTCTATCGGTTTTGATTTCGTATGTACCCGAGGCGCCTTACTTTACAGCAACACTCCAAAACGTGAAATATCTTTGCTTAAAAACTTATGTTTTAAAGTCTCCATCGTTTCCTGATCTGTGTAAATGATAGCTCTTTCTTGCTAAAACCAACAACGCTTAAATAAAATCCATTTACAACTCACACAAATTCCGTTATGCACGAAAATTTTGGTTGCTAACATAACTTGTTAAGTGTACATTTTCAGAGCACGGGAGTAATTTAATCCCGTTTTACGGACATCAGGTAAGGTTACGTCTTTTAGTCTTACACTAAAGTTCATCCCAACGAATGTCAGTTAATACGTAATTTTCAACCTAAAAATGATTTTCTTTAACATCGTGAACAACAACAGCTTAACTATCAATCGCTCGAGCCATATAAGACTTGTTGCTCGTTGCGACATCGTATATCGACCCAGTTTACACGGAGCTTTCAGCAAAAAATTAATTTTAATTTAAGGAACTTAAGGTGTGTATCGTTTTCTCACTTACTGTCAATTAATTATTTTTATTGTAAAAATTTTGATATCTTTACAATAAACATTGAAATTTGATGTCATAAGCAAAAATTACCGGAAATTCGCAATATGATTATTTTTAAGACACCTTATATAATGTAAATGACTCTATGAATTCAGTATATATTATATTTAGAACTACAAACATTTTTTAAGAATTATTTTACGACTTTCTAATTTCAAATAAATGTTGACTTGAAGTACTAAACATTGAAAAAATAAATCTTAAGTGAGGAATAGTCAATTATGTTTTACGCATATGAGAAATTAAAATATATAAGCATTTTTCATATGCAATACGAAAGAAACACGTTTTAATGCTACAATATGCTTTTCATCTTCGTGGCAAAAATTATGGAAATAAGATTCAGAAAACTCCCCTTTGTTTTGCCATAAAAACCAGTAAAATACAGAATAAGGAAATTGCTTAAAGTGTATTGTTTTTTTATTTAAGAAGGTGAACTAATTATTAAGTAAAAACTGGAACTAAAATATTTAACAATTTCAAGTTAAATATCTTAAGTAGTAGACAAGCTGCTAAGGAATTAATTAAGTACTAACTTTACGTTACATTTGTTACTTTACATGCAGCAAAAGTAATCTTGTCAAAAAGAAAAATCTTAAGAGAATTATTTCTTTTTGGATGTTGTGCATTTGCAAGAATTTGGGGCTGGTCGCAGGCATATTTTTCTATTTATCTATTTAGTAATTGTTATTTTTATTGTTGAGTGACTGGTAGCAGTTTGGCTAAACTTTTATTGTACATGACATATTGGTATGACCCCATACACGTTCTATTTGTGTGTATATGATATAAAAACTATTTATTATCTCAAGCCTAAATATTGATTGATTTTTTTTAACAGTTTTTGTTCACTTTTCATAATAAAAATTTTTTATTTAGATTTGCTTGACAGCAAATAAAAATGTATTGACAGAAGCTAAAAAAATAATCTTATTATGGATAAAAATTTGTGAATAATTTATAAATGTAGATGCAAAATTTTTAACTCTAGTTGTTTAAATTTGTAGAAAATTTATAAAGAGCACAATGTGTTTATTTATTTTTATTAAACTTTGATGCCAATAAAGATGGTGTAATTTTTTTTTAATTTAAAGATTTCTTTTTAAATATTTATTTTTTAATATAATACAGATGGTTACAAAAAACATTATTTCATCACAATAGTATTCACCTTAGTTTGCAATTTTTAAACTTATTTAATTATCCTCGAATAGATTAAAATTAAATTGATTTAAGTTACTTCAAACCAACTTCTTATAAGATTTTTTTCTCCTTTTATATAGAAGTTTTATATGATTTTCCATTTAATTTTTGTTCATATTCTTTTTTTTCATTAATTAAATTATTTAAATTTTTACTATTCACTAGACAATTGTTATATTTTTTTTTTTTTTTTTATTAAATTTTGCACATTTAACTTTTCTCGAATGATAAAAATTTTTTTTCTTAATTTAGTTGCCACTTAGTATATATTTTCACCCAGTTTCAAGGTAATGCCAAATAACAATAATAAAATACAATTTTATTTGGGCGCTTACAGCGCGCACGTACTTCTGTCTCGAATCGATACGTCCGTTTTCAACTGTGGCCGTTACTCCACTAAATAGTGAAAATATTTTCCAATGAAAATTTCGCATTCGTCAAATAGCTGGTTTGTTGTTCATTTAATTTGGCTGCTTTTACTGTTGATTTTCCTCTCTGTCAAGCGAGTAGTTTTAGTCGGTCTACATAAACATGTGCGCACAGTGTTTATTTTGTTTTTGTTACTGTTGTTCTAGGAATTTTCGAATTTTCATACACAAAATTTTCTTATGCTCTGTTTGGATTTACTTGTTTTGTTTTTGTATGTTTGAGTTTTCTTTTTTTCTTTTTTGGCAGTGCTTTGGGTTTTTCTTCTCGTAACATTATTTTCGCATTTATTTTCTCGTCCATCGTTCACAGTTGCTTTACTGTCATTTTAACATATGGAAAAAGCTTTAAAGTCTTTATATTTGTCGTTTACACACATGTAAATGTTTTTGTCATGTTTTTTTTGTGTGCTCATTTTTAGCTTTTTGCACAGCTTTTTCAGCTTTGCTCACTTTTCCTTTCTTGCTTTGCTTTTGTCGGTCTTTTTATTACTTTTAAGCGATATTTTGACAGTTTTCTTTTCAGTGTTGTAGATTTACAAGGGGGCTGAAAAGAAAAAGCTGTCGATTCTAAATGAATTGAATAAAATATAAAATATTTTTCTATAAGCAAAATTCAAGTTCAATCTTGTGTAATATATATATATATATATATATATATATATATATATATATATATATATATATATATATATATATATATATATATATTTATATATATATTTATATATATTTATATATATATATATATATATAAATTGGTGTCGGTATTACTTTTTATTACAAACATTCAGAGCACGATATAACGAACAACATATTGTCAAGAAAATTTCGATACGTAAGTATATATTTCATATAAAAAAACTATTGGTTTTCTCTTTTTTTATACTTGTTATGGTAATGGAAAATAAACGTGAGTTATTGAAAAACGTACTTACATAACGTTTATGCTACATAAACAACGAAATGATACCAAAACTGTTGGAGGCTACTTACCTTACGCCTTACTTGGAGGGGCCATACGGATTTAAACCCTACACAAATGATATAAAAGCACAAAAAAAATAAACATGATTGAACTTACCATAATCTAAAAGCAACATATTGTTGTATGCATGGTAGCAATAAAAAATTTGTTGGTCTTGGAACCATATTGTGTCTAGTAATATAATAACATGGTAAACTATATACATAATTATGTATAATTATGGTATAAATAATATTATAATATTATGTTCAAATATAAACAATAAATGGTTAAATTAGAAAAATCATAATATGATTGGAAATGGTATTATATTGAATCATAATAAGTGCATTAAATCATAAGTGCAAACATTTCCTGAAGTAATAGACTTAATTATTTATAGCTTATTATGAATAATTTGTTACAAAAATTGTTTTAATATTTTAAACGTTCCTAATGATAATTTATTTTAGTTAAAGGCAACAATGTTGCTTTTTCTCGCATAGTAACCAATAATAATAAAATTTTAACAAAGAAATGTTTATCGTAATTAAAGCTGAAGAGTTGTTGACAACAATTATATCTTGTTTGTTTGTTTTTAGAGAAAACATAATATTGTTCACAATGAACATATCGGCACAACGTTTTTTCTGGTGGTTTATTGGCAGGAACTCTATATTAAACCTAGAATGTAAGGTCTTGTTGTATTACTCTATCCTCAAATCAATTCGACGTTACAGAGTTTAGTTCACGTTGAAAACAATTCTGAAATCTAAGGCCTCAGATCTTTAATTGATTACTACCGCCTATATAGTGAAATATGCAACAAAGTATCTAAAAACACCTCAGCATACATCCTAATATCCGCACGCAACTAAAAAGGAACGACTTTGTATAATTGGCCGAAGACCATTGAAATGAAAATTAATAATTTCAGCTACCATGAGAAATATTTGTCAGTTCAATTACTTTGAAAATTCAATAAATAAATCATAAAAAGTAAATTCTAAAATCGATTAAAAATGTATATTAGGAAAAATTTTTGTAGAAAATTTGTAAATAAAGCACATTTTAAGGTTATTTAGTTTTTATTATTATTATATTATCAATTAATAATGATAGTTATAAATTAATATTTTAAATTACAATCCAGTCAGCATGGTCTGGAAAAAAATTACAAATTAAAAAAAAAATATTTAAATTAAAAAAAAAAAAAAACAAAAATAGACTTTGTAGTAACCTTACAGTTAGTTTATAAAATACATTAAAACGAGCTTCAGCTTTCTATTGGATTAAGACAAAAATATTACTAGCAAATTGACAAGTCTTTTTTTTTTCAATTTTTTTTTTAATAACTGAAAATGGGCAACTTTACTTATGCTCAGATGACACTTTTTTTTAGATGTTAATTGTCAAGTTTCAAACTGAAAATACATAACAAGTTAAAACATTGCTTGTGAAAAAATGATTAATAATAAATTATATAAACAAATAATACAAAGTTTTAAATCAAAATTTAAGATTCACATATGTTTACATTATATGGTATATAATTATGAAAGTGTTTTGAACAACAGTGTAAATTTGTTTGCACAAATGAATTTTTTTATTCATCCAGCTTTAGCATTTCTGACATTACAAAGCGTGTCATATAATTTTAAAGAACAGTTCTTACATCTCACAAAAAATATTTAAGACACAGAAATCGAAAACGGTAACACCTTTGAGTGTTTAACAAAATTTTGTGTTTTTTAAAAAAGGCAGTTAAAAAATAAATAGAAAAGTTGCAATGGTTGCTTTAACTACTAAATACTGTTATAGCAAGGCACTAACTACCGTTTATAAGCGATAACTAATGGGTATCACACATGTCATCAACTTGAATTTGAGATGGTTAAATTGCGTGATTGTTGTTAAGCAAAGTCATGCACCTTCACAGAGTGTTTCAATACAAATTTAATTTTAGTTTTAGAGTACAATTACACATCAGGCTGTTTACTTTGTATTAAAATTTAAATTAAAAGTATTTTATAAAATAAGAGTTAATGTTTATTCTATGAATTTACAGTATAAATTACAAGCTTTTGGAAAAATAAATTATTTACGAAAAACAATAAATTCAATACTATATTTTTAAACAAGAAAATAAATATTAAAGTGAATTTTCAACACTCCTCCTTAACTTTAATCATTTTTGATGTTAGCCTCATCTTATTCATACAGAAGTCAGCTATCATTTTGTCCGCTGGCAAGTACTCTATTTTAACTGCACCATTTTCAATAGCTTCTCGTATAAAATGATACCGATAGTGTATGTGCTTAATTCCAGAATGATGACTTCCAAAATTAGCCATATGTTGAGCACTTTGAGAGTCACACATTATTGTAGTTGAATCATCGATAGCATAACCGAGTTTTTTCAATAAATATCTTAGATACATTGCTTCTTTTGCACACTCTGTTAATGCAATACATTCAGCTTCAGCGCTAGATGTTGCAACAACTCGTTGTTCACGAGATTCCCAGGATATAACTGCTCCAGCGAAAATAAAACAAAAACCAGATTGAAATTTGCGATCATTAGAATCCTGCGCCCAATTTGCATCTACAAAACTATTTAAAGGCAAACTCGTTTTTCTATATAAATGGACATAATCTTTTGTTGCTATTAAATATCTAATAACTGACAAAGCTGCATTCCAACGTTGTTTTCTGGGGTCTTGAAAAATTGTGATAACCTGTTTACATTGCAGGAAATATCTGGTCTACTGAATACTGCCAGATGTAGCGAAGAACCAATAATTTCTTGATCTTTTGTCTTTTCTACTTTTTTCCCTTCTCCAGAAATTGTTGGTTCTTTTCAAGATTTAGTTTTGGATGTATTGGGATTTTATTAGTTTTTGCATTTTTAAGAACAAACTTTTCAATTAAGATTTCAATATAGCCTGGCTGACAAATACTTAAAGAATCGGGTTTCTGATTTATTTAAGTCCTACATAATTTTAAGGATCCTTCATATCTCCAATTTCAAAATTTTCAGAAAGCAATGCAATTAAACTATTAGTGAGTTTCTCATTGCTGCTAGCAATAATTGTATCGTCAACATACAATGCTACTATAACTGAATCTACGCCTGTATTTATTGAATAAACGCATTGATCATACTTTGATTTTTTAAGATTAAAATTTCTTAAAACTGAATCTATCTCCGTATATCATTGTCAACTGGCTTGTTTAAGACCATATGACTTTGTTTTTATTCACATCGTTAATAAAACCTTCAAGTTGTGTCATAAAAATTTTTTTATCTAAATTTCCATTCAAAAAAGCTGTAGACACGTCTAACTGCCTCAATTTTAGTTTTTTTTTTTTTTCAACAGCAAGTGCATATATTAAACGCAACGAAGTTTGTCGGACCACTGGTGCAAATGTACTGCTGAATACCATATTCTTGGGAATACCCTTTTGCTACTAAACGAGCTTTTCGTTTCTAAATTTCTCCATCAGGATCTTTGGATCTTTTTTGCTGTAGCCGATCGTAGCATTAGCTTCTTCTCATCTTTCAAATATTGACCATGATCTCATACGTTTCTTAATTGAAGGTTCCTTAGGTATGTTTTCAACTCTGCTCGAAATAATTTTTTATTCATCTTCGTCGTCTGTTAAAAGAAGATTCCGGTCCTCTTGTTCTAATTGTTTTCCGCTGTTTAAATCTACCAGATGGAGTGGATTTTGGTCTCTCTCTAATGTTGATTTATTTTGGTAAGTGGAATCATTTATTTACAAATCGCTACCTATTGTGTTATAAGATTTTTATTTGCTTAGTTCAGCCTGATCCAAATCGAATTCATAAAAGCCTAATTTTTTATTTTCTTTCTCATTTATGTCAACATTATAATTATGCTCTATAAATCTTAAATCACGGCTTTTTATTATCTCTCGAGAACCACGTTTCCATAAACGATAAGCTTTTGCATTTGTTGAGTAACCTATTAGTACGTATTCTGAGCTTCTTGGTTGCCATTTGATTTTCCTGGTTTGTTTAAAACGAAAGCTTTGCTTCCTATTTGCCGTAAATATCAATTAGTGGGCTTTTCTCCTGACCACAATTCTTCAGAGGTTTTATCATTTTTTAATTTGGTTGGACACCTGTTTCTCAAAAAACTTTCTTTCATTATTAACTCAGCCCATAAAAATTCTGGCAATTTGGCTTCTAGAACAGTTGTCAGCATATTTTTTTTTTTTTTTTGTTTTTTTTTGCAGATGGAAAATTCTTAACGCTCTTTACAGAACTCTACAACAAATTAAAAATAATACGCGGACGAAGTCATGAACTACTAATCTAATAAAAGTTTCTTTTTTGCAAAAAACTAGAGACATCGAAACACCTTCGCAAAAAAAAAAAAACAAAAAAAAAAAAAACAAAATTAACGGAATAATTTGATGTGAAATAAGCTACAGGAGGTATTTGTAGAATAAAAAGAGTACACTGGTAACACTAATTGTAAGTTTTTTTTAATTTTAGCGAAAGTATATCAGTTACCACAACCAACGCTATTGAGAACGTACATTGTAAAATAAGGTAACTTGAGAGTATTTTTGGTAATCAAAGACTTATTGGTTATGCAGGAGTTTGAAAAGTGATTGTAATTACATATGTTAAGATCATATTTTGCGCAGATATATGATTAAATACTGCTAGTTATACATTTTTTCAAGTATAACGGGACATTTATTGCCTATTTTTTAGTAAACGTCAACAAATTCGGTTTTTGTAAATTTTTAAAGTTACGTTGAAGTGTTAAGAATGTATTGTTATGAAAAAAAGAAATTAAAACGTGTGAACAAATCAAATTCGCAACACCTTAAACAATCTGGTTAACATGATACTAACACTGGCCGTCTAATCTGATATAATAGAATTTACCCCGCATGCATCGAATGGCTCTTTTCTTAAAAAGAAAGAGCTTGAAGAAAATACCAACAGTACAGAGCATACTAATTTAAAAGCAGATTTAAAGAATATACTGAACGCCGTCAGGAACAATTTGAGTCGCATAAATTTGCAACTCTAAGAGGATACCTAAAATGTTTTGAAGCAAACTTTCAAGTTACATGCAATTTTCGACCAGTGATAGTGAATAGGAAAGCTCTTCGCTTCCCACTTGGAGTATGTTTTAAGATGTCTGCTGTAATGGAACCCTTACTCCCCTTACATGCGTAAAGACTAAACTAAAGTCCTAACACACGCCACACATCTTATTTAGGGAAACTTCGATAACACTCAAATACACTTGACAGAACATCTTAAACCTGTGAACGAAGCGATAATGTGTGCCATTGATGGAAATAACGGAATTCAGGATTTACCTCTTAATGTTTAAAAATTTGTAGAATGCCGTAGCTATTTATAAGCATTTATTATTTAAAAGTAAACTTTTAAAGGATATAATAAACTTAAAAACGGAACTAGAACTGACAGCTTAAACAGAAACCTACTTTTCAAAGTAAAACACAAAAATTTCTTAATATCTCGAATAATACATCAAAGATGAATGAAGCAGTACTAAATGAATTATAATATAATTAAAATTAAACTAATTTTACACTGGGCAACTTAACAACAACCAATTTTGGTTACACATTGCGACTTCAAAGTTGCAGCAACTTCGTTTTTGTGTCTAACTCGTCGTTAGAATTCTCAAGAACAGCAAAGCCAACTTCAGCTTCAGCAGCGGAATTTTTTTTAATTATTGGTAGAAAGAATACGTAGTATAAAAGCGTAACTCGAAGACTTCCGGTCTTTTTTTTGGAAATTAAAGAAGAAACCACTTTCCGTTTAAGTAAAATTAGCATCTTGATCCATCGATCGAAGACCCATTTTGATGCCGCAAACCTTAGCTTAAAATCTATGTTAGACATATAAAACAAAAATTTTAATTGAATATATTAAATACTAATAATAAATATCATGAAAAATAATTAATAATTTTCTTACCAAACAGATTTTGTTTTATATTCAGACCATTACTGAAACATTTCGAAGGTCTTTTTTGTATCTGCTGTACACACCAGAATTAGTTTCCTTAAAAATGGACAGTTTGCATCTTTAGTCACTTTATTGCTTCTTCTGTAATAAATGTCTTTGTTTTGTTTTATTTAATTTTTTTTTTCTTCTTATATTTTCAAATAATTCCTAAAATAAAATACTAATCAATTCTTTTGTAGTTCAAGTACATACATACTTACATACATATGTATATGAATTTTTAAAAAACACTTTAATTAAGATTTTCAAGAAATTAGTTAAATTTCCATAAAACTCGCCTCTTAAATATTTGTAATGGAGTTTGCAACTTTAATTCAGTGTTTAATTTCTTATCGTTGGCCTCATAAAGAAAGGCCCCAACTCGAATTTTTACAAAATTGTTTTTTTTGTGATTTTAAACCATTTCACACAGATACACATTGTTAAAACATTTTAACGCATTAGTATAAATAATACATGTAAAAATAACGACCTTAAAACAGACAAACTTAAAAATCATATACCTTTAGGACGATAATTATACATTAATTATTTTATATTTTATTCGAGAAAGATTGCGTCAAGATTCTTTATATGTCGTAGAACAAAATATGAATGCAGATTAAACAAGAAAATTCAGCAGTTATGTGGTTACACTTTTTATTGCTGACACATTAAAACAAAATTTGTTTAATTCTAAGCTTTAGTCTATAACTCTTCAAAAGATTGGCCATATACATCAAATTAAAACCGTTAGGGGACCCTTTTATTTCTAATTTAAAGTTTGCTTCCTGTTATAGCGGACTTAGCAATAAAGGTTCTGTGCAAATTTCAGTCAACTGTCTACAACTGTTAAACAGATGCATCAAATAACAGCAACTATTGTAACAGCCTATCATTTTTAATATTTATACTCCTTAATATACCAGACAAAGTGGTGGACATTTTGTGTAATATAACGGTTCAAACAATAGGGCCATGTAGGTATAATTTCTAAATTCAAATTTTATACTTGTTGTTTTAGCGAACTAGGCAATACAAGTTCTTTGTTATTTTCAGCTGTCCGTCTATAACGGTTTAAAAGTTTGGCCACATTCATCAACTATTGAGATACCCTTCAACTTCAAGTACAAACTTTATACCTGTTTTTATAGCAGACTTAGCAATAAAGTTTCTTTGTAAATTTAAACTATCTGGGCATAACTTTGGCCACACATTTAAATTATATTAATTATTCAATGTTTATACTTGTTATTATAACGGTCATAGCAATCGAGATTCTATCCAATTTGCAAGCGTTTGTCTTTACGGTTAAAGATATAAGCCCATATAAACAACAAAATATAAAACATATAAAAAGCAACATTTAGTCGAATTAATAACCTCCTTCTTTTTTTCAAGTCGGTTAAAAAGAAAAACGGTAAGCAACCATTTTTATTAGAAATGTTTGTGATACATGCTGTTCAGGTTATGTGTCTGTTTTACCCTGTAAAGTGACAATTATGAGAGTTAGAGCCAGTAACACTAGTTGTAGATAAATTTTTATATTATAATTTTATTTTGCAAGTACTATTAGAAGTACAATCTGCTTTATTGGCACAACATTTTTTACAAACTCTTTATTTTTTAAACTTTTTAATATGATTTCTTTTTAATAATAATTTTATATGTAAACCGTCATAGTCATAAGAAATAAAATAATTTTGAAAAGAGTTTAATGAGATGAGCCACTTAATTGTCAACTTTATCAAAATTGAATGAAGTTAAGGCTTTTGCATTTATAAGTATATTTTTCAAAAATAATAATAATAATAATAATAATAATAATAATAATAATAATAATAATAATAATAATAATAATAATAATAAACTTTTTTTCATTGCAGAAAGAACTTAGCCCTTGCAAAGACCATAAAAAATTAAAAAACTCTCTGTTTTGTTAGTTTAGATATATGTTTATGTACTAAAATAAATTTATAACTCATATTATAATTAAATAAAGTAAAATGTTAACTAAGAAATTTTTTCTGTTTTTGTCTTTGCTTAATTAAATTCTTAATATTATGAGTTACATATTTTGTTGAATTTCATTTATATTATAATTAAAGAAACTGTAAATAATTTTTGTATGAAAATGTAAAGTTAGACCAGGTTGTAAATTACCCGCTGTTGCAACGACTGGTACATTAGCTACAATGGAAGTCACCACCACTCCTGTAGTTCAAGGTAATAAGCATTCGATCACTAGACTTCATAGCTATCGACAGTTGATACGCATACATGTTTTGAAGAATCTATACAGAACGAATAAATTTTACATCTGACAAATCTACATATTACAGTTAACCACCACAAGTTATCTGTGGTAGTTGGAAAAGCGTAAACTTGCCCCAAATTAATTTTAAGAGTTATTAAGACATCAAATATTAAACGAAAATATTTAAAACAAAATAATTCAAGAATGAGAAAACAGCTGACTGAGTAATAAAAACCGGCATTTAATATATTAATGTTTATATAATTTTTTTATACCGGCTTCCTCTCAGTTTAGACTTAACAAAAACAAACGATAAAATTATTTATGTAACACCAAGCACATGTGCTCTGTGGTCTCTAAGCTAGTATCTGCTTTTGCTCAATCTAATTTCCTGGTATCTATCCACACATTCAATCGAACAACAGGCAAACCATGTATTTCTTTTCTTTTAATTTTTGGAATTGTTTGATTTTTTAACACAACTTTGTAGTTGTGCACCGATAGAGAAACAACTGAGCAACAGCAATAACAACAACAATTAAAAACAATGAAAAACAAAAAAGCTTGGCTCAAACATTCAGTTTTATTTGAAGATCGGTACGGTAAACATTAAGTTGCGCTTAGAAAACAAAAACATTTTTTTTTCAATCGAAACGAAACATATTTTAAGTCAATCATAAAGTTAAAATAATTTTAAGTAAGAAAGCAGCGTAAATAAAACAACCAAATCTAGTTGACGGTGTGTTTTAACCAAAACTTAAACAAAATTTTAATTCAAAATAAAGTACGGTTTGGCTTGTGATCGTGAGAGTTGTTACTGTTATCGAAAATAACGTGTTTAGGTTTTAAATAAATCTAATTTTGGGTTTTTTGAAATACATTAAAAAAAAATAATAAAAAAATAAAATACATAAATCGTTAATGTTATATGAAATAAAGTTGGAAAAGTGTTTTGTCTATTTTTTTATTAGATCAAATTTAGGCTGTTAAAAATCAAGTTAAATTCAATCAATTTCAAATAAAAACAAACAAAACTTATTGCAAAAATAAGAAATAAAATTAAAAATATTTTATTAAGGTACTTTAAGTGCCTTTTCAATAGCTTAAATAAGTTTGTCTACCTTCATTCGTATTCAACGCATTAATGCATAGGACGACTTGCTAAAACATACGGTAAGATTAATACATTAAGACATTCGTATTAAAATTTTTTTTTAAATTCCCACGCTGTTTTTTATTTTATTTCATAACAAATTTAACCAAAAATTCAAGTCTTCTTTTTTATTATGAAAGTTTATATACTGAGTGTTTATAAAATTGCAAAAAGTTACTCGCATGTTGGTTTTAAATAAAAGTCCTCACTTTTGATTTAAATATTTTAGATTATTCTTATTTTTTTATTTATTGGTTGAACTATTTTTGTATTAAATCATATAAATATTCTAAAATTGGCTTACGTTCCGCTTTTATCTTCAATTCTAAATTTGTTAAAAGAGAAAAATTATTAAAAAAAACCTCAAAATTTAAACACAGCACTTTCTTGATCACTGAGTCCATTATTAGCATTTTTCGCATTTATCTGCTTACATTGCGTACATTGTAAATATCATCTATTTATTTAACCAATAATTTAATAACTAAGAATACCAGAGTCCTTTATATTTGCTTAATATTAATTCCGTAAGACAAATTCTTTTTTTTTCATTGTTCTCTTCATTATTCAACAAATATATTTATTTTTGTTTTTTGCTAACCGCCGGCTTAGTGAATGTAAATTTATGTTTTCTTAATTTTTTCTTCACTAATTTTTATTTATCAAATAAATTTAGAAAAAAAAATGTATATGTAAGCTTGAGCCGAATTAAGATAATTACTGAGTAGCTTAAAAGTCTAATTCGCCATTGCAAAAACGTGCTTCTTGCTCTTGATCACAATTGTTTCCCTCATTAACATCTATAATAAAGTCTGCGCAGAAAAAATGTATTACTACTTTTTAGTTGATTGAAATTGTATAAAATTTTTATTTGATTTTATTTTGATTTTTTTTTTTTTGCCAATTATTTATGTAATTCAGGCAATTCAAAATTTTTTTAATTTTTATCTGACAACAAATAAGTTTGCTATAAGGAGCAAGATTTTTTCCGTGTGTCTTTTCAAGCAAGTAGTATTTCCAGAAAATAATTGCTATTGATTATTTAAAGTGCTTTGTAATGCATTGATCGATTTGATTTATTTTTTATCTGCGCTAGTTAATATTTCTAATTTACAAAATTTAGATTTAGGACAGAGTGGACATTTTAAATGTCATGCCCACAGATACAGACTTTTCACCGACTTTTTGTGGGTTTACATAATTTTCACTTTATCCTTTTTATCTTTTAATTAAGAGTGAACGAGTGAAATACGAAGACAGCATTAAGCTAAGCTTAATGAAAACAGCAGATTTGCACCATTCATACTATTGTATGAGGTTATCCTAAGTCGTAAAAAGAAAACATGACAGTACTTTCTCAAAACACTAAAAAAATATTGTAAAAATATTTTTAATCTGTGCTCTATGAAAAAAATAAACAGACAATGGTAAATACGTGATTAACAAGAACTGTTTATGCAATTTAGCTAAATAAAACACCAAAAGATGAGGAACGTTGTTCCACTGATATTAGTTTCTTACTTACCTTATAGTCATTATGAAATTACCATATTCCAGACAAGGCAGTTAAAAAAAAGTATATTCCAAAAAAAAAGCTTTGTAATTATAGTTGTCTAAGTCACTTTGATGTTATTTTAATCGTATAAACGCTGAACTTAACTTTATAGGTAACATTAATGAATTTATTTGGTAAAACTCTAACGATCAGAATTTTTAAATGAGGTAAATTTTTACTACAAATAAAAATTTATAATAATAATGTTGATATTATTAATAATAATAATAATAATAATAATAATAATAATAATAATAATAACAATAACAATAAAAAAATTAATGGTATTGTTTTAAAACAAATAAATTATTACTCAATGATAATGACTTTGTTTTTGGATCAACTTATGTTTCAAATATTTTAGTAAAGTTCCAATTAAATAAGTTTAACTTATTTTATTGAAAAGTAATTTGAGAGACACTTAGGAACAGGGTTTGAAAATGGATAATAAATGAAATATTTTGCACTGTTTTTGTCTCGTTTTAATCGTTGAAATATCTTGCATTAAAAACAGCAATATTTTCCAAATCAATGGTAAAAATTCATTTAATCAAATCCTTTTTAAAAACTATTTTTTTTTTAGATTTCGTTGACTCCTTTTATTTTATATTTGATTTTTAATGTGTTAAACAATTATAAAAATTTAACTTTCATTTCAGAAGCTAATCTAAATAGTTATTTTATCAAATTTAACTAAAATTCCATCGTAATTACAGGCTGTCTAGTAACGAAGCAAGAATAGTGAAGAGGATTTTTTGGTATAATAATATAATTTTCCATATTTTTTCTTTTTAAAATGTCTGCAGAATTAATCAAAAAATTTGCTTATTGTATAATAACAAAGTTTTCTGCAATTTTTGCGTCATTTCACGATATTTTGAAGAACCTTTGGCTTAGTGTATTTATACGTATGTAACACAAGAAAAAAAAATTAATTATTTTTTTTGTAATTACTTTTCTTAAATTAAATTTCAAAGAATTACATAATTTTGTTTATAAAATTTATAAAATAAAAGTTTTAATAAAAACCATAATGAATCACTATGTCAAATATCCTAAAATTTAATGAACTTATTGCACAAGTTGACACAGAATATCGTAACCGGTTATGGCCAATAAAGTCTAATAATTAAATTTGCATATCTAACTTATCAAATTTAAATGTTGCCCAATGGCCCAAAAGAAAATAAATACCTGTTAATGTCTTCGGTTTCATATATATTTTGTTGTTACAATGTTATTTTGGCTTACCAACATCTACATAAGCCCAGCTTCTGATTAAATCCAGACAACTACTGTTCGAATATTAAAGAGTTTATAAATTTGTTTTTGTGCAATTAAAACAATATTTTGAATAAGTTTTTTTTATTGTTTGTGTGTTTTTTGTTTATTTGTATTTTTCATATTTTACTGTTTAAGCTTTCTCAAGCTAAACAGGTTTGAACATTTGTGTACGTATGAATAGAAACAGTGTAAAAAAAATGCGTAAATAATTACATCTTCAACGTCATTTAAATAATGCGCCTACGCCATTGTTTTCGAAAGTATTGTCTTTTATGAAAGTTTTGAAGATATGTTGGCTCATTGTGATTGCTTTTTAAATTTAATAAACAAATCACCTTTCGTATACAATTCATTTTAACATAATTATATTAATTTTAATCGTTTCTGTACATTTAAAATGATATCTTTCTTTCCTTATGAACATTTGTATAATTTTACAGAAAAACAAAATTGATACACAAATACAAAAAATATTTATAAAATACCCGAATATTTGTTTTGTGCTAAATTTAAATTTTAGTTACTAAATGTACTAAATGTTCTACATCTAGCACATGCTATCTATTGTCTTTCATGATGAAAACACTTTCATTAAAGGCAAATACAATTTAAGATGTATTAAAACAGAAACAATAACGTTTGCATAAAAATATATAATTTTTATTTATGTATATGAAGCTTGTCACGGTAGCTTAGTTATGTAAATTCAAATTCTTAAATTCACTTCAAGTTGATTTCAAATATATTTAAAAATAAAAAACTTTCTAATGTATACAACAGAACAACAATTGTTGTTGATTTAATAAACAATTTTAATTAATTATCATTTTTTTTTTTTTTTTGCCTCCAATAAAATGCTCTAAAACCCACCTTATTTTTTAACGACTGTTCTGTACTAAACATGATCACTTACAGAATTTATTTTTAAATCTCTTGATGATCTATTGTATGAAATAACAAAAGAAATGTTTATGCATGAACACTTGGGCACAACATTTTAAACTTGTAAATAGAGCAGTTATAAAAAAACTGATTTTTTTTACAATAATAAAAACATTTATAACAAACTTGTGTCAATTAAATTGAATTGTTGCATGATTACATTAACATTAAGAGTTTTTTTTTTTTTTTTTTTAATGATCCCGGATTTACTTCAAAGCCTTCATACGCAGCGAAGTAAGCCTGTCAAGTTTTATGTTTCCGTATAATAAAAAAAGCTTAAAGTGCACTGTGGGCAGATTTTAAATATTTATGGAATAATTCAGCGACCTGATTTCAAATAAATAATTTAAGCAGTTTAAAATATATGTTTTAACGAGCACTGTAGTTTTTTTTATTAAGGTTAATGGTAAAAATTAAAAAAAAACTTACACTAGGTTTGATAAAAATATTTAAGCGTTAATATCGCTTTACACGTTTGCGGACGCTTTAATTTCAGGGAGCTGCAAAAATATACATGCAATTATTTTTAAAGCTGGTTGTAATATCCAAAATCTAATTACACATATATTATAAAAGTAGTTAAAACATCGTATTTTAACCGTCCTAGAATCCACGACGAAATAGTTATTTTTCAATATAGTCTGCTTAAGGAAATATATAAAGATAAAATAATTAATAAAAAATGATTTTAAAATTTGAATGTTGTAGCATTCACGTCATTTTGCATCATATGAAAATGAATGCTATAGCATTCACGTCCCTGAACGTGTAAATATAAAGAAAGCTTTAAACATTTTAAGCGAAAAATTTATATACTTTTTATTAAAAAAAAATTAACACAATAAAGCAGTAACGTGGTCATTTCTGTACATGAAAATTTTTTGGAAAATTCAAATGTTGGTGTAGATAGTAATCGATATAGAATACAAAACACCTATTTTTGAAATTTTTGTCTGTCTATCTGTTTGTCTGTGTTCACATCACCTAAAAACTGCTGGATGGATTTGAACAAAATTTTGTGAGAAGGTCCCGTATTTCGTATTTCGTATGTCATTTTGTAGAGAAACCAGGGATACAAATGTGAAAGCACCCAATTTTACCGGTATAATAGTACTAAAAAAGTTGTCAGCACATTTTATTTTTGTAGATGGAAAGTTTTTAACAACAAATGTTTAAAAACATAATTTTTTAAATTTTAATTAAAAAAAAGAACTAGAAATGATACGCGGACGAAGTCGTGGGCACTGTTCGTTAACAATAAAAGAACAACAAAAGGTGCAGTTACAAAATGAGAATTTTGTTTTGATATTGTCAAATGTATAATATCTTATTTTTCTGCAAAATATTTTCTCTGTACGTACATTTTTAAAAAATTTAAAAATTTGATTTTGCATTGTTTTGCATATATCAATATATTTTTATTAATTAACAAATAAGAGCGCTTTATTCGGCCATGCCTTTTATATAAATCTTGTTTAGTGAAGTAACTCCAACCAAAAAAAAAAAAAACAGAGAGTTAAAAAATTTAAAAAAATATATAAAAATGTCATCGGCTCTTAATGAGTCAAGCATTTTTCAAAATTTTTTCACTTAATGTTTTTTACTTATTTTTCAATTCTTTATCGCTTTATATATCTGTTTTTTTATTTTTTGATTGGAGTTGCTTCATTGATATAAAAAATTAGAGGTAGGCTTGGTGCGTCGAAGCACATGAACTATTCTTGCTAATTTTCAATAGCACCCCTCTCTCTGTCCGATCGATTGGCGTTTCAAAACTAACCGTTATTTCACCTTTTCTTGATTTATTTACTTGAGCGCTAAATACTGAATTTAAAACAATAATTTTATTTATTTTTAAAAATCTAAGAACAATTCTAAAGCGAATGTGACCTGCACTAGCCTTTTACCCATAAAAAGTTCGGCAAAAATCCGTCATCTTGCATAGAGAAATTTTCATATTTAATGAAATTTTAAATATTAAAACCTTAAAAGTAGAAAATATTTTTATACCTGTCTAAATTAATTAAAATCCCATATTCATTATTTTATCAATGTATATTTTCTTATTTTAATGTAAATTCTTTCGACATATTTAAAGAAATAAATTTCTTTAAATTAATAAAAAGTCATGAAGTGTGTGCCTTAATAAATGTCGTTATTTTTTAAATCATACAATTACAAAACCCTTACTTTCACAGAAAACGCCCCAAATAATGTCAAACAATAAATTTTAAAGTTTGTTTTTAAACTTGTTACATGTAGTATTTTCTCAAAACCAGCTGTAAATATTTAAAACAGGTGCTTCAAAAGTTAAACAATATATTATCAGCAAATTGGACATTTTCGTGTTTTGAAGAACTTTTTCAAAGGAAGCAGCAATTCAAAATATTTAATCATGTCAGCTAAAAATTGCAACCAGTATTAAACAAAATTTGGATTGTTAAATTTGCTGAATGTGAAAGATTAATATCAATAGGATTTTTTTGGTTTTTCTTGTGGAACATTGTGTATCTTAAAAATCTAGGCAGTCGCTTATTAAGAATTAATTTCAAAAACTATGCTGCTGTGTTGATATCATATTTTTTATTCGTACTTGGTAAAAGTGATATTTATATTTTGTATTTAAATTATTGCCCACTGTGGAGTGCTCATTTATATTAACGGCCATCAAGTTGAATTTTTGTATGTTTTTCACACCTTAAAACAGATGTGGGCAAATAATTGTGTAATATTATTGTGAATTAAGGCATTAAACTATATTAACATGATAATAAATATTTTTTTGTCAATTTTTATATAACAAATTCAACAGGTTACTGCACTTTAAAGCTTTTTTAAGCTTCTTAATTTACTTATTTATTTATTTTTTTTTTACAAAAGATCCCATTTCCTTCCTATTTCGAAAAAAAAAAATTAAGAAATCTTATACATGATATAAATCTCTTTGTAAGCTTGTCTGTTTGTTTGTTTGTGCGCCAATCACGGCCAAACGACTGAACCGATTTTAACAAAACTTGAAACATGAGTAGATAATTATCCGTTTATTCGATTTTAATAATATTAAACCATAGTTGGGTCCTCATCTATAAGGTTTAATACTTATCTGCTTCCAGAATTAAGACATAGATAAGAAAAATGGGAAAAAACAGGCATTTACAGCTAAACCGATTTTAATGAAATTGTAAATATAGATATTTATATAGAAGGTAATATTTTATTATAACATAGATTTTATTCTTAATGTATATTTTCAAATTGTTAGTTGTAATCCCAACGTTTGACCTTATATAATGTGTACTTTTAAAACGAGTATGAATGATCTCCAAAAGTATTTTTAATAAATTTATATAAATGTTTGTAAATCAAATTTAATTGAAAAATAGTTCACTAATATTGTTGACAATGTTATTTTAACAAAATTATTTAAAAATTAAAAATACGGATGGACTATTCTGACTTCCCTATTTATATGACACTAGGACTTTACGTTATTAAATTTTCTTATTATTATTAGGAGTTTGTCTAATGCCAAGCGCTGTTTTCTATTTTCTGCATTCTATATTGTGATTTGTCGTTATAAACTATATACAGTTATACTTCTTAGTACATTCTATTTTGTCTGTTGCTTCGCATAATTCAGTATTTTTTAAACTGCACTCGTGTGTAGATGTAAATAAACACTTATTGTGTGGTATTACATTTACTTATAATGATGTGTCGAAGAGCATTTTCGTTGCGTGAAGTGGAGAATATTTTAAATGATTCTACGTTTATGACGTCTGCAGATGTCGATATAGTTATTCTTTCTCCAGAACCAGATGAACTGACTGATGAAGATGACGTCGATGATCACAACTTACGAAATCTAGAAGTCGATGATGTACCAGGAGAACTTATAATGCAATTTAAACTACCTGATTTTCTTGAGTCAGTAGAAATACATGAGGAAGAGAAAGTAAATTCACCACGTTGTTCATCTGCTGAAAATAGTCTTCAAGCGTAAAGAGACCAAAGAAAAGACGTTGCCTTACTCAAGAAACTTTTTCATCCATAAAACCAAAACCCGTTTATAAGAAATTCTGCAAACGGCCAGTACAAATAGAGGTAATCTTAAAAACTACACAGAGGAAAAATCTTGCGTGGAAATTCTTGAAGATAATTTACTGACGACACTTCTGATTATATTGCTGAAGAAATACTGAAATTTGCAAGAAGCAAAAATGATTCAGAGTTTACAACACTAAAGATAAACTGAAATATTTTGTAGGTATTTTACTGTTCAGCGGATATCATCAGTTGCCAACTGAGAGAAATTATTGGAGCGAGGAGAAGATCTTGGAATAAATTTTGTCAAGGCATGTATGTCCAGAAATTAATACTTGAAAATAAAAAATATATACATTTTGCCAATAATGCAGCAATAGACAAAGATGATAAAGGATTCAAAGTAAGGCCATTGTAAAAAATCATTAACGAAAACTTTAAAAAATTTCAAGTACTCGAGAAGGAGCTATCAGTCGACGAAATTATTGTCTAATATTATGGACATCAAGGCCTGAAACAATTTATCCGCAGAAAGCCTGTTAGATTTGCCTATAAACTATGGGTCGTTATGACGTTAGTGGATATTGCCATAATTTTGACCTCTATACAAGGAAATCAATTGCAAAAATTGATCGTGAACATTTGGCGTTAGAATCCAGGGTAGTGCTTGATATATTAGATGGCATATCAGGACCAGCAAGCCATCAGATATATTTTCATAATCTTTCTACCAGTAAAGACTTACTGCTTCTTTTACAAGAGTTAGGATTCCGTGCGACTGGAACCTTTAGGGAAAATGGATTACCTTCATAACCTCTGAAGGTTTTAAAAGCTCTAGGAAAAGAGGAATGAGGTTCATTTGACTACAGATTTGACACAAATTCATAAATACTTATCACAAAATGGAATGATACAAAGTGTGTTAAATACCAACAATTTCGACACAACAGAACATCTCAGTAAAAGCAAAAAGGTGAGGTCAGAAGGCTAGAAAAAAGAACAACCGCTGTTGTTGAAAAATTATAACGCTAACACAAATAGACCAACATGGCTGTTTGGTGGGATAATACCCAACTAATATTAGAGGCAAGATACGATACTGGGCTCTGTTTATTAGGTGTATAGATATGGCCATAGTGAGCTCATGGATCATTTATAAGCTAGAAAACGAAAATAACATTAGTTTGCTAGAATACAGAAGATCTGTCACCATCCCCTATATGAAAATAACTCAAAAAACCGTATATTGGTAGGCAAAGAACGTCCTCTACGAAAGTTTTTACAGATGTACGACTTGATAATAAAGAAATTTTATGAAAAAAAGAGAAAAACAACGAAAGTGTCAAGGAGAAAATTGAGGATCAAAACCAACTTCATATTGTGCCAAGTGCGATGCGACACTCTGCAAGGACTGCTTTATTCCTTGCAATACGAACAGGGTTTTCTTATATTTAAATAACAAAATAAATTATTTATATTTGCTATGCTTTTATTTACAGTTGATATTTCTATGTCCAGTGTGTTATATATGTTTATAAAAACTAAATAAATTTTTGAATTTTTTTATTATTTTATTCTAATTTAACTTTCTTAAAAAAACTTTTTGGATTTTTAAAAAGTTGGAGTTAAAGGCGTCCTGTGGGAGTTTGAAAGAACGCAAACGCACACTTTTATAAATCTTAAATTATCTTAAGAAATACCGATTTACTAGGTCCAATAGGCAAAATAAAATCTGTTTAAATACATAAAATACTGTGTACGTATTAAAAATGTGTTTATAAGCTGTATTTGATTAATTTTATTATTTATTTATTTTATTAGTTTTTATGTTTCCCCTTTTCATGGGCTAGACGCGGCGAAATTGCAAAAAATAGTTGCCAATTTCGGTGAATGAATACAATGTCAAAGAAAACTGTTAAACATTTTTTGTTATTATTAAACATTATGAATTGCGCTTATTCAATAACAGATAACGAAAGTAATTACCTGTCTGGAAATATAATTATTATACGATTATTATAATAAACTGATGTTCGTACGCGGAGTTGCAGAATAAAATTCATCAAAGAATAACAAAATATAATCAAATTTTATTAAAAATATATAATTAAAAAAATCAACTAATAATTTCAACAACAAAAAACTAAAAAAAATCGATACACTAGTTTTAAACATGAAAATCCATTCAAATTCTCTATTTACGTAACTTTGGTCATAGAATTGATGGATAAGATCTGATAAGCGACGTTTTTTCTAAGATTTTTAATATGTTATCTCCAAATTTAATCTTTCGATGATAAATTATAGTAAACAAGGTTATAATATATTTTAGACTTTCTAAAAAGGCCATACAATTTTACACAGGCAACGCCAGGTACAGTAGAGCTAGATAGTTAGTTAGGGATATATAAAAGATTAGGTTTATTTTTGTTTTAAATTGGATTTCTTACAAATAATTTTAATTTCTAAACACCGAGCTGCAACAGAGTTTTAAAAATTGGACAAACAAAAGAGATATAAAGGTTTGTTGCGATCATTTACGTTCAAACAAATAAAAATGATAAATCAATTAGTTTTTGCTTGAATTGTGCAGCTGCATAAGATATTCTGCCCACATTTGTTTTCTCTACAAATCAACTGAAATACAAACCTTCGTAAATATCTGATCTCTTTTTTCCAATTTTTTTTTTAAACAACTTTTGTTGTCAATGAAAGCATTATTTATGGCAAAATGACTAAAAAACACATATCTTTTTATTTGTTTTATATGTTCGTTTCCATATCAATGTTTAAACACTCATTGTATGAGCATAAATGTTTGTCCTTCAATTTGACAAGTGTTGCAAATGACTTAATCTTATTTTAATGTCTTAAAAATAATTTTAAAATTCTACACTTAAAAAAAAGACTGTAAATAGTTTGAATATGGACACACAACCTGTATGGTGCTGAAAACAGCATGATAATATTTAATTAACGCTGCTATTAAATTTGGAGTAATTTATTTTTATATAAAATTTTTTATATATTTCACATTTTATAATACTAATTTTTTTTCTAATTTCCATATATTTTTATTTTGTTATTTAAATCGTCATTTTCTTGTGTTATAGTTTTTTACATATTTTACTACATCCGGTTTCGTGTACTAGTACTGCAAAATTTTTGTCAAGTTCAGCATCGCTTGTAAATTAATTCGCATGTTTGAAAAAAAAACACAAAAAACAATTAACTGAATTTTATCTAAAACAATAGAAACTGTATTTTATTTTTAAAGTGCTTTAATGAAAAATGAAATGTTTAAAATGTTTTGTGAAAGTAATTTTATTTAAATAAATTTTCAAGCAGTAATAGCACCAAAAATACATTTTTTTCAGAATTATGGTTTGCTTTTGGGTATTTACTATTTAAGAAGTCATTTATATATATTAATCTGTTCTAAGGCTTTCTGCTTCAAAGCAGGTAGTAGGTAATTGAAAGGATTGTAATATTCAAATATGTACCCTGAATTAAAGGTCTCTTTTTGAAAATTTTAAATTTGAGAAGTTGTTATTTTAAAATGTAACTTCATATAAAAACAAATAAGAGTTCTGTATTCGGTATGCCAAATGTTATATACCCTTCACCATTTATCTAAATCAGGCTTATGAAGTAACTTCAATAAAAAGAAAAACAAATATAGAAGTAATAGATAATTAAAAAATTACATAAAAATGCTATCGGCTATTAATGGGAAGAGCATTTTTTCTTTAAATTTAAGTACCTCCTTAAAGATGTCTTCAAAAGCTTTAAAATATTGATATTTTAAAAAATTTGAATATTTCAGAGGCACATAAGTTGGAAAAAATGGGCGAGACCCCTTTTTTATTGGAGTTACTTAATTATTCCAAATAATATAAGGCTGCGTCAAAAGACATGGACTGATCTTGCTGATTTCGACACTATTACTGATCGATTAATGTATTTTATTCTTTCTAGCCGATCCAGGGCCTCGGCAAACTTGTTTTCAATCGACTTCGCTATGCATAAGAAGTCAGAATATATATACATTATGGGGTCAAAATGACAAAATAAGTTAAAACTTTTTCCCACTTTTTGATGTTAAGGGTATTATAATATCATGCAATAATAATATTAATAATAATAATAATAATAATAATAGTTTTTGTTATTTGCTAACTGTCGATTTAGCAACGAACGAAATTTTATTTTTTTATTCTCAATACCTTTATCTACACAAAATATTAGATGCTTTTCCAGTTATAATTTTAAAATAGATCAATTAATGATTTTCAGAAAAACAGATAAAAATGAAATTACACGCAACGCACCGCGCATTCATGCTTAACTACATACATTCATTCATAATGTTGTTGAATAAAACTTGTTAGTGCACTTTAACTGGTTGTTACTCTAGATTACATTTCAAACAAGCATTTTATTCGCTGTCATTTGGAAATTATTCGGTTTTTAATGGCTTTCAATTAAGGAATTGCAAAATTTAAAAAAAATCTTATTCCATTTTACTAAAATAAAATACTTAACACAATTTGTTCATAATTTGAGGATGTAAGATAAATTATATTCATGTGTTTTTTTTTTTTTTTGCTTATCATGTATTACTACTGTTTTCACTCAAATTATTTGAATTTAAGAGAATTTTTAACAAATTTCTAACTATTTCTAAGTAAAAATTAACACAGTTTTAGAAAAAATGAGCACGAAACCGAAAATGATGACAAAATATGTGGACGAACTGTTTGGGATTTTAAAATTGATCGAGTTGCCGAAACATTAAAAAATTTAAATGCATTTAATAAACAAATACAATTTACAGTGGAGAAACTAATAACTCACTACCCTACTTAGATGCATAAATAACTAGAGACTGGCACTAGACATCTATGGCATCTGGGAGACTCATTAACTTCTATTCAAAATACCCTAGATATATAATTACTAACCCGGCAACGAATTTCATGAAACGTGTACTGGACATCAGTGACCAAAAATTTCATGAAAAAAAACCAAAAAGGTTATAAAAGTATACTGATTCAAAAAGATTTCCACTTCGAACTCTATAAGGGACATAGCGAAGTTCATTCGTGAATCCTCATGGTTCTCGGCTGGGTAATGGGAGTCATGCCGCCTTCTTTGTGGTATCACAACGGGACATTCGTTTGTGCTCAAGTGAGCTTCGTCGCGAGAGGCTGCCACTCCTAACTAACTAACTAACTATTCACTTCAAACAATAAATAAATTAGTTGACTATATAACTAGGCTCAAAATCAAGATCAAGAAAATATAACGAAAATTTATAAATCAATAGATTATATACTGGGATTATCGGAAAGATTAAAACATTCGGAAATTTATGATAATAAAAAATATACACTAGCGATGAAACCAATAAATATGACAAATACTCGTAAACATTTTACTAATACGAAATCTAAATTAGACAAAATGGACAAATCTAATTTAGTATACGAGAAACCGACATATGTAAAAAAATATATGTTGGTACAGCAAAAACTAAACTATAGACAAGACTATCATCGCACAAATCTGACTTAAAAATTGACAAGCAATTAAATCAAAAAACTGCCCTTGCAACCCACTGTGCAATAACTAGACATGAACCATATTTTAAAAAAGTGAGAATATTAATTGAAGATTACAATTCATCAAAGAGATACATGCAGGAGATGCTGCATATAGTAAATATTCCAACCGAGATAAGAATTCACTATAAAACGGATAAGGAAAATTGTGCTCATGTATATCGATACGCTATCAACGAACATAAAAATTAAAAACAAAAGATAGTCAGTGAAAAAACTTACGATAATAAACGACAAACGACACGGATTTTTACATAAAAATAATTGTAGATTGTTTGTTAATGTTTCTATAAATTGTTTTTATTATATTTATATTTTTTGTTGGAGATAAAATTTCCCTGAAGATGACCAGCAAAGTTGGTCGAAAATAAATTATTTAAAAAAACAATCTAAACAATTTTTTTTTATAATTTAATTAATTAAGAGGACCTTAAAAAAGCTGAAATTAAGTAAAAACAAATAAGTAAAAATTTTATAAAGCAATATTTTTTATAAAAAAAAATTCTGCTAATTTAATTAAATTTTTCAATTTCAATAAATCGTATAAACATTTAAACAAAAATATTTTGTTTTTTCTTTGAGGTTCTACCAAATTTTTTTTCTTGTTAATGTTGTATTTGAAATTTGGTTCACTGTAGCAAAACTTTTCTTCTTAAAGTGAAACCAGGTTGTTCTTATAAAATATCTACCATTCTTTAACTTTTATAGCTTCTTATGCGATTTTAACAAAATATGTTTATTAAACTTAAATGTTACAAATGGAAAGTATATTGCAACTGTTGTTTAATGTAGCTGCCTTTCATCAACAACTCATTCTACACATTTAGTACTAAGAGACTGTAGATGGCGTTTGTCATCTCGAAATGATAGAGGAGAAAGTGATTAGTAGTTATTTGAGACAAAAAATGAACCTTTTAATACAGTTTTTTGTATTTAACATTTCTACTGGTAATGCCATAATTTACCATACTTTCTTGTTCAAGACTTTTAAACTCACCATAAAGACACATTAGCTGGTTAAAAAAAAAATTTGACTGTTTTTTTTTTGTAGTTAAATTTAAGACAAGAGCAGGAATTAGATTTTATTTTAGTAGATGATTAAATACTCTTAATATTAAAATATTCATTCAATTATCAAAAAATCTCTGAAATAAATTTTTTATTTGTAGTCTGAATGATTCATGGGAAAAGTGCAAACTTGTTTTATATAAATTGTTTCGTCACAAAGCACAAACAAAAAGGTTCCCATAAAAACTAGGAAGTTCCCAATAGTGCAAAAATACACAAAAAAATTTATTAAATAAACAGCATGAACAACATTCAAGTGTCTGCTGATCAAACAAGTTTCACTTAACAAAAATATGCGAATGAAATAGATAAATAAAAATAAATTAAGTTCAACGTACTAACAGCAACAACAAAAAATCTGCAAAAATTATATGACTAGAAACAGAGAAAAGAAATTGCTTTGGTTTTATTGCTTTGAATACATTCACACAAAAATAATGTTGTTGACATTACTACACACTAGGCTAATGAAGCGAATGAAAACACATTCACACAGAGATCGTATGATGAAATATGATGTGTGTATTGCATGTGTTACCTAAATGACAAGAAACATTCACAAAGATTCATGAATATCGCGCTGTATTCATGAATCATTTGTGAATACCATGAATGAAGGGTACTAAAAACTAAATTAAAACACATAAAAGAGAATTTTAGTATTGTACGTAGGATGAGTGTTGTCAACTGTCAAATTTATTTCAGAAAATAAGTGCGATTATACAAAATAGGTTTAAAAACAAGGTTTAATAAAAAATTAGATACATAAATAGCGTATTACATTAGGCTTGCTTGTATTTAAAAACAAATCAGTTAAATTGGCAACACTGTCTATATTTCTGTGTATGTACGATATACATACATATATATGTATGTACATACGCACAATTTATGGTTTTTGTTCGTGCAAGCATAGATTTTTCATTTCTTATTTTCTTTATATATGCATGAATACTATGAATACCATGGTGAATACTATGAAATATGATGGTTAGTAATGAATAGGTACCAAAGTCTCGAGCAGTTTTCAAAAATTTTAAATGGCATGAATGAAACGGTTGATTAACTTGTGTTGGCATAAAAAAAGTAGTGCGAAAAAAAAACAGTCAAAGCAAATGGAGAGTTGAACACAAGCAAGTGCATTGATCATTTTAGGCAGTTCAATGAATGGCAAAAGCAATGAACATATGAATGAGCAATAAAAGTGAATATGCAGTATTCTCGTCTCTGACTAGAAACTGCTACAAATTTAAATTAAAACAAAAAGCGCCACTTAAGCTTATTTTTATTTAAATTCATAGGAACGATTATCTAATACTTTGATATTTGATTTTAAATAATGGTACGTGTCAACAGAATTGATCGTGTTGTGCTTATTTTTTTTTTCTTAATATTAGCGTTGAATTATATTTGTTTTAATTTAATGCTACTATAGTTGTAAATAAGGGAATTTACAATTGCAAGCATAATTTCCGTAGATATTTTGCATTTAATAAACAATTGCACCTATTCAATCACCTATACATACGCACATAAAAAGCGAACGTAAATTGGTGTGAGGAAACAAGCCAAGATACATTTGCAGGGTCAGATAGAAAAACTTGTTACCAGCAACTGTCTCAACTTGATGTAAGTTATGTATTTCTGCACTTTTCATTACAATTTTTTGCCTTTTTAAAACAAGCTATTCATTGGCTGTCAAAATAAATACAAAATAATTGCATTTTTAAAAGTCGACTATTGATTTAAAATACCAGAAATTAAACATTTGTTATTTTTTAAATAATGCTTCATAGATATTTTATCTTGTCCAGATGCACAACAGCTTAAATTAATAAAAGTTTACATATAAAAGGGTGCCCAGTATTGACACTTCTAGGAAGAACATACATATGTTTTACTGTTATATATTTTATACCGAAAATGCTGTCATTTCAAATAATATTCTTGGCATGATGGTAGAAAAAAATGGGTTTTGAAAATAACAATACAAGCCTCGAGAAGCTGCTGTAAGAAGAAAAGGAAGGCGAAATTTGGTGAAGGCTTCTGTAAAGAATTTAACTAGAGAACACCAACTAATATGGTCGGGTCCCAGTATATAAAGTAAACATATAAGGAAAAGATATGAAAGAAAACACAAGCATGTGCCTTAATTAGCGAGAGAAATAAACAGCAGTGTGTGGCAATGAAGGCTGAGTTGGAGTCAGAAGCAAGTCTCCGCTGGACCACAGCGAAGAATAGCCTAGAAGCAAATTGATTATCGGATGGATAAATAACAATTCTCAAGTTGATTTTGTTAATTGCTCAACTTAGCAGCGCATATTTACCCATATTTTATGTAAGCAACAAATGACAGATATTCAAAAATATAATTAACTAAATAAGAATTATAAGCATAGAAATTACTACACAAGTACTCAAAGCTAACGAAAAGATCCTAATAATCTGTAATGATTTTTTCCTGACACTTCTTTTAGGATTTTTATTTAACCTAACGATTGTCATTTGCCGTCAAAAACTGTATGTGGATTAAAAAAATAAAAAATAAATTATGTCGTTAAAAAATTTAATAAACTCCTAAAACAAGACGTTTACTTTTATTTGTTATTGTGATAAAATAATTCACAATTCAGTATCAATTAAATCAATTGAATTCCGCGCAGATATCCGGACCTGAATGTCAGGTAATTGCAAGCTTTAAGATTTCTAAATTGTTTTCTAATTGAAACAAACAGCAATTAATAATAGAGAAGCAAAATATTTTATAGCTTAAAATTGTTAAGTCACAATAAATATGTGTTTGCTTGAAAATTATTAATGAATTGATAATTTATTTGCATAAACAGATAATTATCACCTCATTAATAAAGATAATAATTATTTATTGAACTTAATTACGACAAACTCAATTATAATTGGAATGTTGCAATTTGATCTAAATTGAGCCCTTTTTTAGTTTACTTTTTTACGGAAAACAAAAACTTAAACTAAAGTTTAACTAAAAAAAGGTTGGCTGATTCAAGATTTAAGATTAAAGAATTGTTTGAAAAATATAAAAAATTTACTTTTTTATTTTTAACGTTATTTTTAGTATTTTAATAGAAAAATAAGTGTTCTGGTTTTCAATTATGCGGTGTTTAATATTAATAATATTTTAACACAGTATTTAACTTTAGTTATCAGGTATTGTATAAACGCAGGTCATGATGTTTAATAAAGTTTAGAATGACTTGTATTTATCAATCGCAGATAATAAAGTCTTCCGTTCCAAAGTAGATACTGAATGTTTTATTGTGTGATATGTCACGGAAAAATCTATCCACAATTTCCCAGGAAAATTTTGGCTAAATTCCCGAGAAACGAAAAGTCTAAAGTCATTATCACTTTAAAAAAATACACTGATTGTTTTTCAAATATTTTGGTTATGACATTTATAAATTTTCAAATATCTTGTTTCGTGTAATTTCTACTACATCTATGAAATATTCTGTGAAATATTGATGTTGGTGTAGATTGTAATTGATATGAAATGAAAAACACCTATTTTAAGAATTTTTGTCTGTCTGTTTGGCTGTGTTTGCATGGATTTGAAATAAATTTTGTATGAAGGTACCTTTGAACCTTGGTTCAAGTATAGAGTACTTTTTTCATAAAAATATATCATTTCGTAGAGAAACTAGAAATACCAATGTGAAGTCACCCAATTTTATCTGTGTAATGGTACTAGAAATCTTGTCATTACATTTTATTCATGGAAAGTTTAAACACTACACACAGAACTCCAAAAAAAATATTTAAAAACGCATTTTTCTAAATTTTATTTTAAGGTAATAAGAGATTAAAATTTATTATTTTTTGGCTTAGGTTCATTTATTAATTTAATTTCTAAAAATCTTTAGAAAGAAAAATTATTAACAAATGTATGCGGACGTTTTCCAAAGAAAACAAGAAAAATTAGACGCTGGCAGAATGTAATGCCGCATTTTCAGGACCGTCAAATCTATCATCAGCATTTTTCGCACCGATCTACTTTAAGTTGTGTGTATTCTAAACATCATCTATTTAACCAACTAAATTTGTAAATAAGAATACGATAAATATTTATATCAACATTAATTTGGTTAGACGAATTCGACACACAAACCAAAGAATTTCTTCACTGTTCTCTTTGTCCTATACATTTGTTTTTAAAATTTTGTATTAATCATCGATTTGTCTGTCATTCTTACTTTTTTATTTACAACACTAAAGATGCTACTCCAGTATCATATTAAGTGTTATGGAGTTAGGTATGAATCCACATACATTTGTTAATAATTTTTATTTCTAAAGATTTTTAGAAATTAAGTTAATAAATGAATCTAAGCCAGAAAATAATAAATTTTAATTTATATAAATATTCCCGGTTCAAATCCTGTATGGAAAAAAACTTACAAATTAACAAAAACGCAAGGTAATTAGAGATGATACGCGGACAAAGTCATGGGCACTGCTAGTAAGATACAAAACGGAATAAAATGTTTTTCAAAAGGGTTTTGAGTTATGCGAAGCCACTAACGTTTGAAAGAAGAACATGGATAATCTTTATAACGCATTGCTGACAAAAAAACCTACCTCAGTCGAAAGTGAAAGGGTTTTTTCTATTGTTGAAAATTTTGCAACGAAAGCAAGCAACAGTATGTCTAGTAAATTGTTAAATACAGTTTTAAAATCATATATTTCCAAAAAAAAATAATTATTAAAATAATTTTTCAGTATTTTTATTTTTGTTATCTCTTGTTATATAGTACAAATAAACATATATATGTATGTCTTGCCACCATAATTCTTTTTAAGTTTTATAAACTGTTAAAATTTTTATTTAACAATTATTTTTATGTTTGTTTATGCTTTAATAAAATTATGAATCTTTTAATGTTATTTCATTAAATAAACTTGTTTTCTTCAAGAACTGTTTTTTTCCCGGCAATGCGATAATCTTTTCCCGTTTCCCGGTAAATAAAAAATTCCGGAAAATCCTAATATCTTTATATGTAATATTATAATTGCCGTTTAAGTAATATTATATCAACGTGCCTTTTTTTCCTTGCAAAAGCTTTACAGTTACTTTTCCTCTGAAAATATCGAAAAAGCAGACATTTAAATGTATCCTTTAAATACCTCGAAGTCGAGGCCGATATTTTTTTAAATAAAGAGGTATTGATTTAGATACCAAACCACAGCTTTAATTTTTACAATAACCAATTTTGCAACTAATTATCCTTAAATCATTTTACTTGGAACAGTTTCTTTTGAAATAGTATTTATTAACCAAAATGGGCAACCAATAGACGGTTAAATAAAATAGTAAAAAGTGGAAAATTATTTAATATTTTCACGTGTGCAATGTGCCGTTTGTTTAACATTAAGAAAAGTGGTAGCTGTACCTTAAAAAGCTATTTCTATTGCAAAATTTTCTGGCTTTTGGCTATAATCTGATATAAGCTTGTTCTTATATCTCTGATATTATTTATAATCTCTGAATTGATTTTAAATGAGTTATTTCAGATTTGATATTTTTTTTCACATAAAATACATTTGTACGTAATCAAACAGATTTAATTCTTTATTTCAAATATCTTTAAAATCGGTATTTCCCCTTCCCCTGTTCCATCGCAGCCACAACAATTTATTTTTCTTAATTACCATAGAATATATTACCTTCTACATGAATATCAATGTTGACAATTTTATTAAAATTGGTACGGCAATAAATGCCCGTTTTTCCCTTTTATCACTCATCCATAGCCCTAGCTCTGAAAACAGATACCCGCTTCTCTGCTTCTTCCCCTACTAGTCCACTTATTGCACCATCCAGATAATTATCCACCTACGTTTAAAATTTCATTAAAATTGGTTCAGTCGGATAGCTGTGATTGACGCTATAACAAACAAACTTACAAAGATATTTAAAACGCAAAAATATTATTATTAATTTATAATAAAGCGACTGTCAGCAGGCATACAAGACAATGTCACGTTTTAATGTTAGTATAGTACTATAATTTTTAATATTAAAGGAATATAAGAAAGGAAAGTACAATTATAGGAAACAGTTAAAACAGAGTGATACATCCGGTTGTGCCGAATCTTACATACCATTAACCAAAAGAAATTATTTTCTTAAAATATAGTTTAGATACCGGTATGTGTAAATCTTTAAAAGAATGAAGAAGTTTGGGGTGAAATCGAGTTGCTTATGTTGATTATGTTCGCGTCTGCCCTGTACTCGTGCGAAAAGCAAGACTCTTAGTAAGTCAAGCTTTCGCTGAAAGGAATATTCTGAAGATGCCCAATATTTGGTTTTCAGCTTTATTTGTTAATAAAAATGACTTTACAGTGTAAATGTATTTTTTGTGGTGGGTTTTTAAAAAATTTAAAATTCTCGATAGTTTTCAGTTATTTTTCCGCATTTTCGGTTTTGTCAATTTTTATTGCAAGCACAATTTTTTGAAAATTTAAGAATTTTGTTGAATTTTCTGTGAATTTTAATCATTTAGTGAAGTTCCAATTTTTGCTTATCTAGTTTTTTTTTGTATTTCTTTTTTTTAACTTTCGATTTTCAATGAATTTCCAATTTGTATTGCTAAAACATTTTTTTAAGCAAAGTTTTTCATTTTTGGTCAAATTGATTGATGAAATCAAACACAATTTTATCTAAATTTAATTTTACTGCCAGTAATTGACTCAAACCATATTAACACCTTTCTTAAAAAAAAGCTTTGAGCATAAAAATAGTGGCATGATATAGTGTACAAGGACATAAAGTCCATGGACCTTATGTCGCGCCATGGACATTGTGTCACTTTGAAAAACGTCATAATGTCCATGGAAATGTGTCATTTTTAATACGGACATAACGTCGCTTATGAAAATGTCATAATGTCCGAGCATGAAACTGTGATAGGCAATATGTGTGTTTTGGTTATGTAAATTTTGGTAAATGAACTTAAAAGTTTATAAAAACATAACAACTTTTTCAAAGAGAATACTTTAAAATGTAGGTGTACGTACTTTTGTTTTAAACATCTTTTACTAAAATATATTTAAATTGTTTTCCACAATTTTCCTGCAATATGGACATAGCAAGAGTGATTTATTTGCTTCGTATTTCATGTCCAAACTTTGGAAGCAATTCGAGCAATTTTTAAAGCGTATTTCTATGCTCAACAATGGAAATGATACATTTTAAAACCTCTACCATCTGGGTAAGTCCGATATTATTTTCTTCAACCGTTTCTGTTTCTTGCTCGTCTTCTTCTCCCATTTCTTTTGTTATGTCATTACAATCAATAATAGAGTTTTCTTTATGAATGATTACATTAAAAAAAAACTTGTAGCGAGATGTGCTCCCTGTTTAGTTGATTGGAATTGTGCACAGAGAAGAGATTCGTTGTGACAACCGAATTTGTTGCCAATCGAATTTTGTGGGTTTGTGAGAATTATTTGAAATTCGGTTGAAATTACTGAATGAATAAAGTACTCGTAACCAATTAAAAAATGATTCGAGAAAGATGACAATCAATCGAAAATATTATTGTGAGTTAAATAAAAAACTTAAGATTTTAATAGATAACTTTATTTAAAAAATAATTTCAACAGGAAAGAATATTACAAATTACACGTGAATAAGACTCCAGAACAGCACAATTTTATCTTATTTCTTCCTTTCTTGCTATTTTAAAATTTCTTCCATTTTCTTATACTATATGTACGTCTGTAAATGTTGTCTATGTAGATAAAACGTTTTAAAATTATTTTAAGAATTGCCTTTTTTTATCTTGTTTAACTTACCTTTTAAAAAAAATGGTTAATTTTTCTGCACTCACATAGTTCATTGTGTTCTTTTTTTTTAATAAAATATACTTAGTTTTGTATTTTTATTTTGTGAATTTTTTTTCTTTATTTTTTAAAATGTCAAAAAAGCTTTCGTTTTTAAAAGTAATATAATCGATTTTTAGTTCTTACAACCAACAGTTGAGTATCCGTATTAATGTGCTGAATTAATTTTGTTGCATTTCCAAATTAACAGAAATGAATATAGTAATGACACAATTCGGTCGAGCTTACTTTTTTAACAGTTGCTGCGACCGACTATTTATTAGAAATATAATTTTTTTGTGATTAATATAGAAAATATGTCAAGATTATATATTATCCAGAGTAAAATGTAAATTATGATGTTAGTGGGTAAATTTTAATAATTTCAAACGATTTTTTACCAATCTGTTTTCTGTTTGTATCGTCCTTCCTTTTTTGGTTCTACATTTTTTTTTTTTTTTTTTTTTGCAAAACTGATAAAACATCCGCTGTTAACTGGCTCAAGGAGGCCGATTTTTCTTAACTGGCTTCAAATCTCGTTTTCACCTCTCTTTTTTTCCGTTTTCACTAAGGAAAATTGAAATTTTTTCTTCGTATTAAAAATTTTGATTCATATCAATATCTGTATCATAATTTAGGTAGTGACTTAAGAAGAATTATAACAAAACAAAAAAAAAAAAAAAAAAAAAAACACTAAAATTTAAAAAAAGGGATAAACTCACACTTGCCATCCATTGCTTTTCAAAATATTTTACATAAAAACAAAGACTTTGTTGTTGTTCTGGAAAATCTACTATTTCATATTTTAGACATAGAAACATCTTTTCTATTTGTTCCCGATTTACCAGTGGCAAGCGGAATAATTTCTGCATTTTTTTCCTTTTTTAACCAAAGTTCCAAAGCTTTTAATTTTTATACTTTGACGTCCCAAAGCTTGACAAAAATGGAACCAACAGTACTTATTACTGAGGTAGGGAAAACAGATTAAAAAGCCTTTCGTAAAGCTATTTCGTAATCTGTATGTAATGTCGAAGACTCAAATTGAGAGAAATTACTATTTATAAATTGAAATATATGTTCTTATACTTCTCTAGTTCTTTTTGTCTTTAAAACGTAAATGAATGGAAAAATTACAATACTTATATGCTCCATATAAAAAAAATGAATGACAAGAAGCACATTCTCTAAAAAAATTATATTTTTTTATTGGGATTTTTTGGCATTCCGCAGCTTCGAATCCTTTACAGAAGGGACAAGAAATTTTTTATGCACTCTTTTTAAAAAAATTCATGGACGTCTTTCCTTTTAATAGCTGACTTATCGGCGCACCAAAATCTTAATTTATCATTTTAAACTTATTATGGTTGTACTGTAAGCTTAACTGCTCGCATACTTTGCCTTCTTTAAATGCAACTGTGACACTACAATTTATAAAGTGGCACACATATCGGCAAAATTCTTCATAAACATTGATCCGACGAAACACTCGATTTTCATCAGTAAGCACCAGTAGCTTAAAATTTTTTCGAAATCCGCCTAAAATCTTATATTTTTGTTTCAGGTTTTCCATTTTGAAATTTCCCATTTGAGTATTTTGTAGCTTAGGAATACCACTTTCATACTAAAAATTTATATCACAGTATCATTATAACTAAATTTATTACGGTATTTGAAAATCACTTTTTTGGTAGCTATTCGATTTACAATTTTTGTGGACATTATTTCGTACCAAAATGTGTCATAATCTTCATGGACGTTATGTCGATTGGGTGCGACAAAAGGTCCATGGACATTATGTTCTTGGACGTTTTGAGATGCCACCGTAAAAATTTTTTGAAAAATTTAATAAATTTTATTTAGGTGTGTTTTTTGATTTAATAAAAAAAACCAATAAATGTATGTTTAACAAAATTAATTATAAAACATTGCAGATATAAAAACATTTTTTTAAATAATTTTTCATTCTGTTTTTTATTTCAGGTGCTTTAGGCGCGCAAATAATTCAAATGCAGAAACAATGAAGAGTATTATTTGTTATTTTTCTAGTTATAATGAAATTAATATTATTAATGTGGTGAGTATGTATTGTCTTTTTTTTTTTCTTTAAATTTATAAATTAGTACAGAGATCATTAGCCTTTTTTATTTTTTGTTGCGGCACACTTTTAATTATTTCAAAATTTGGTGGCACAAAAAGAAAAAGATAACTCTTAAAATTATTTACTTACCATTCGTAACACACAGCGTAAATTAATTGGGTAACAATAGGAGCGCTCTTTAATCTCCAAATTCAAATTTTATATTTGCTGTTAAATATAACCCGGTTGTCTAAAGCTGTTCAGCAGTTTGATCATATAATTAAAATTACATTGACTATTGTAACACCCTTTAGTTAATAATTTTAAATATTTACACTTCTTAATATACCAGACAAAGTAGTGGAAATTCTGTCTAGACATTTTGTACAACAGCTTACAAGAAAGCGCCGAAAGAGTCAAATTCGCATTAATTATGGGAACAACCATTAATTTCCAATTTTAAATTTTATAAATGCTATTAGGGCGCACTGTAGTTTTAATTTTGAATATTTGACATCCTGTTCAATTTTCAAGCGTTTGCTATAACGGTTGAAAATATAGGCCCATATAGGTCAATTTATTTTACCTATGGGGATACCCATTAATTTTTAGATTTATTTTTGTATCACGTCTTGCTATTGGGAGTTGTAGTGATACACAGTTTTTTTTTTTTAATTTTAAAGTGGTAATACACGTAAAAACATTTACGTTGTATAGGAACACCCTTTAATCTTTTTAAGATTATGAACTGTTTTTCAAACAGAAACAATCTGCAAGCACAATTTGTCAATTTACATTAAATTTGCTAAATCGGTTTAAAAATGACTGGCACAAACATTAAAAAAAAGCAGCATTTAGACCAACGGTTCTCAAATGGGGGTCCGTAGCAACCATCCAAGGGGTCCGCATGAAGAACCGAAAAAATAGTGTTTTCAAAAATAATAAAAGTTTTATTATGAATTTGGGCTTTAGATGGGTCCGCGAAAAAAAAAATTAGCTTACTAGGGGTCCGTAAGCAGGATTTTGATGAGAACACCTGATTTAGACGAATTGACAACCTCCTCCTTTTAATTCGGTTAAAAAATCATGTCACAGGAGTATTAGAGAAGATTTTTTTGCCCCTTTGCGACGTATTTTCACTGATAATTTCTCGATCGGGTGACGTTGTCAAACCTAAAGCGACATTTGATATCAGAGTGTTAAAAGATTTATCTTAGCGATAACATATTTTTGGGCATTTTTAATATGAATTAAACTTCAGTTATTACCTTTTTTTCTTAATAAATGAGTTTTTTTTTTAACTATTTCTAGATATTAGCTTTAACAATACTATTTATAAGTTCAGCAGTATCATCACCACCATCTTGTGGACTTTATGGAGCACCACCATGTCGTTTTTTGCCGGCACCACCTGGTCAAACTCCTAAATGCGCTCGACCAGGTAAAACTTACTGCGAGCACATAGACAACTATCCAACGTAAGTATTTTTTCCTTTTACTAAACAAATTTCACAATAGTTTATATCAAACAAATAATGAGATACATATATATTTGCATATAATTAACTGTTGTTATGTCTTTTGGTAATGATCATTATCAGGACGTGGCTTTACAATGATGTTTTTATACCAATAGCGTTCGCCAACCGCATGCAACAAGCAGCCAGTAACTAAAGTATGACAATAGTATTTGATTTACTGGAGGAATAATTCCATTAGCTTAAAGTATTTCATTTTGTGTTTTAGTTTGAAGTTATTATATAAAAGCAAGGTTTGTTTTAGTGGAAATAAGTAGTCATCTCAAGACAACAATTAATTTAGTTGTTTAGCAAAACAGTCTTTTACATAAAGAGTCAAATTAAATTAATAAAATCAAAAACTGTAAAGTGTCTAATCTTTACCCTTAGAAGAAGTTCCATGTCTACGCGGACTTTTTATATTAAAATAAAATATCATTCCCCAGCGGACAACTTTAGAAAAGCTAATTGAGTGTTGAATCAATCATTTTTGACAGAAAGACTTCCCAAATAGATTACCAACCTTATGATTTTAACAAGGCATGAAACTTTTATAATCAATTACTGAGAATTCATTACATTGGTTATAAATAAAACGAAATAAGTAAATAATATTAATCATTAGTACGTTCAATTACTACTTTCTTCATTTTCGAACTAATGTAATGTGTTTCGTAAGCGAGTAACAAAATGTAAGTCAATGTATGGCAAGTACTTTTTAAGGTAATGTAAAATTTTTTGCTGGATCAGTTTGATAAATAACTAATATATTCTGTTTTCCGAACTTACAAATCTTGGAGCAAAAATTAATAAAAAAAAAACATGAGGTGAGCGCTCTCTAGCGGGGAGATATCCTTGACCTACTAAACTTGAATGGGCAGCCTAAAGATTTTTAAAAAAATGTTTTTTTTTTATATTTCAGTAAAATTTAATTTATTGTTTTATTAATTTTTATCTACTTAAATAGTGTTTTTATAGACAAAATCGAGAGACTCCTACATCAGAAACCAGTTTCATAATTAACACTTAAAAATTTCACACATGAAACATAACACAGATACATACAAACAGCGCTTCAAATTGAAGAGATTTATTAATTGTTACCAAATACTTCAGACTGCATTTGTATATTTAAAAACATGTCAATTAGTCATTCACATTAAATTTCATTAAATATTTTTTGTTTTTTTTTTCCGATTGAAATTAACATGTTTAATAATGGAGCTTCTGTTGCTCACATGGTTTGCTGTTAAAACGATTAAAGGCAAGCTCTACTCTTTTGGTAATTAAAAACAATAATAATCTTAGCATTTTTTATATAGCCTGCAAACATTTTGTAACGTCTTTATTTATTTAAAATAAAATTAAATTTTTTATAAATTAAAAAATTAAAGACATTGAGGTAACCTGTACCTTATTTCTGTAACAATAATATTTAGTTGTTTAAAAATCCTTTGCCCTTTTTGTGTCACCTGAAAACAAAGTCAGTGGTTATGGTCAGTTTTACATTAAAGGGATTCTATAAAATTTTTGTGCCAAGAAAATGTCTGTTTTCATCCAAAAGTTTTTTGCCTAAGAAGAGAAGCGTAAGGGAAGGAAACGATATTGTGTGGCTTCTACCTCTAAAACAAGTATTATTTATTTTTTTTTAATTATTGTTGCTCATTTTGCAAGGAAAAAAATTACTTGACAAAAGCAGAGAAGAGATTGTGAATAAAAGAAGAGTGCTTTGATGAAATATGTGCTATCCATAATGTTGCCAATTCGAGATCTTTCTTTGTTTCTTTAACAAACACTTTCATTACCACAATGAAAGAAGTTCCGATATTGTAATGCCAAAGAAAAACTTCCATACATTGTTCTTCAAAATCATAAACTGTATTTTTAAAATAATAGAACTAACAGTGATTTGTTTTATTAAGTTTTTAAGCATAGTAGCTGCAAACCTTAGGATCTATCTGATTATAAGATACATTTTTACCTTGTATTCCTTAGTTGCGACTAACCACGATATTTAGTTTGTTGCGTGCTAAGATGTTGGGGTATGTTTCTTACATGCGCTCTTGCCTGATTTACACTTTAGAATTTCGGCTTTAGAATTTTATTTGGCTGCTTTTAATTATTTCTAAGTTGGAAACGGGGGCAGTACAATTGTATTTCGTAGCACCATATAGGTTGTTAAATCGAGTTATAGAGTGGAAATATACAATGTGGTCTAAGTGTAGAATTTCTACCAATAAAAGAACTGGTCTCTTATTTTGCTGTTAATTTCATTTACATAAGTTTCTTTTCTGTACTGATTTTCCAAGTCAAACGCCTATTCAGACGAATATCGAGTTATTTAACTTCTAAGAATTGAGGCAGTATGCGATTGTTTTTTTGAAAAGGCAGCATGATACTTGTGCCTAAGGCTTCTTTAACTAGGGTTTATTTTTCTGCAATTTCTATGTTTTGCAATCTCTTTTTGACTTTGATACCATGATGATCAATCTTCCTTTCTGCAGGGAAATACTCAAGTTGAAGTACGGCATTAATAAATAAATAAAAAAAAAAATTATTTTGACAGCAAATTTTGTTAGCTAATAAGCATCCTACTACTTATTTTGTTATTATAAAAGAGTGAATCTAAAATGGACTGACTGTTGACTAGGCTTTCGTTGGTCATAGATCTGCTGTGTCGGTGGTAAAAGCTACTTGAAATTTTCGACAAACAGATTACTTCCTGTTAATTTTTTATTTCCCCTTACACGCCACAGAAATTAATCTATTTTTAGAGTTCTATCAAGGTTATTTAGGCGTTTCTTCTAGATTCAAGTAGTTCTGTTAGCTGCTTTATATAGTCTTTAAGGTGACGTTTAAGTTGAGGAGAGCTGGTTAGCCTTTGACTTAGCTCAACAATAATGAAATTAAAAACGCTGTTGAATACTTTCAAAAAACGAGTTAAGTTATTATTGCTTGAGGACACAAATATTTTCGCATAGTTATCTTTATAACACTATAATATTTAAGAAACAACCTTTTGGTTTCTTAAATATTAACTCTTTTTAATTTTATTACCTGCCTGTATCTCTAAACTCTGTTTTTCCCTCTCAGAACGAGGCTTAAAAAAGCAGTCTATTGCAACTTATACTGCCGTTAAGCTCTTATGTATGTTCATGTATATGGTCAAATAGTAACAGTAAAAATTCTTAGTTTTTATGTTAATTATTAAGAGCAATTAATCATTGAAGCGATAGCTACCGTTTTGAAATACTCGTTAAAAAATAAATGAGAATATATTAATTATATTTTATGAGACTATCAAACTTGGCTTCGACTAAAATGTTGTAACACTTTTGACACAAGTTTTTGGATTGTTGCTTAGATACGCTTTCTGACATATTTCTTATATTCTATATAAAATAAATTTAATTTAAATTTTTACGTTTTTTTTTAAATTTAACAACAAAATCAAAAAGGCGTGTTTGGTTAAGACTCGTTTTAAAGATTTCAAAGTGACAGCCGGGAAGGCAAAAATATGCATTCTACCTTACTTTTAGCGCCAATAAAACAAACAAACAAAAACATTACAAAGCTGTAAAATAGTAAATCGTTAAGAGTTTTTATTTGTTTTATTTTAATTGCCTATCAATTTCAAAACAAGTTTTTTTCTACTCTAAATGAAGTTCGAATATTTTTTTTTTTGCTAATTTAAATAAATTTCAAGTTTTAATGTTTTGCACAGTGGGCTATATGGATTTAAAAAGAGCATATAAGTCAGCAGTTTGAAAGTAGGATATCAGATTTTAGCGTAATTTTATATGTTTCTAGAAAATGTTCATTCAGTTATGGAAAAGTACTTTTGGGGCAAGGAAAAATAAAGCAGTTTTAAGTTTTTATTCAAAGCCAATTTTCGTCTACACTTTTTCAGCGGTAAAAGTCTAGCTTTCTTTACTGGCAAAAGAAGGAGCCCTATTTTTTCTGGTTTTTATGTAGAAATCAATTTCTTGTGATAGTTTGGAAAACGTTTTAAAATTTTTCGTTTTATGTACTGTCCCAAAACGAAAAAGGCAATTTCTAGCCGTAACATCGCTTTACAGACAGCAAGTTTAAGCACCTAATTAAAGTACCTCCTCAATTGCATTTAAATATGAGTTAAGTGTCCGGTAACGTTTCGTTAAAGCTCTGCTACTTCAGCGTTATATAATATGAAACGATATAAAACGAACTTCATCAAAGAAAAAAAAAAGTTTTCTTTACTGCAAACCGTTTCGAGGGTCGCTTATTAATTTAAATAAAACTAATACTTTTGTAGTATCTGTCTCATTTTTCACTTTTTGACTCTTTGATAAAGATGTAGACAAACACACCTCATACTCATTTTAATTCATGTAGCCTTTAAAAAGGGAAAATTGTTTTATATTTAAATATAAATGTGTAAACAAAACAAACTTACGGGCAGCATAAGATATTAATTTTTTTAAACTTTTTGATAGCACGTGACTTGAATGACTGCTTTATTTTACTGTTGTTAACTTGATACATGTGTTTTTAAGTGAATAAATTTGTTTTCTATTGTGAAGTTTCCAAGCCGATTTTTAAAGCCAAAATTATATGGAGCTTTTGCTTTTGTCATATCTTGAAAAATGCGTTAAAAGTTCTAAATATTAAAATTAGTTTTAGGTTAAGAACAATTTCATTTATTTTTTTGTTTCTTATTTTTTAAAAAAAGAAATAATATTTCTAAGGTGTGTGTTTATGTTTAAGATGAATATTATTACGGAATTTCTACGGAAGTTCTACTCAAGAAAGATTTCTCCAATTATTTGGAGACAAAATAATAAAAAATCGGCATCACCGCAATTTTAAGGGAGCTGTTTTGCTTTTCTACATTTAATTTCTTTTTCATAATTTATAGTACGTTCTTTTTTTCCCCGAATTTTATTCTTTTTTTGCAGTCAATAAAAAGGGGAACAAGTTTATAATAGGAGAAAACGGAAAAGTTGAAAAACACGCACGGAATTTTTGTTTATAATTGGGCTGGTAATGTTTATTAAAAAGTTTTTTTAAGACTTTGAAGAACAAATATTTTTTATTATATTAATTTATTTACTTATTTTGCAATCATTCATAATAATATATAATAAGTACAGGATAAGAAAATTGTGTACAGGTGGTATTAATATTTAACATAAAATAATAAAAACGCAGCATAAATTTTAAATATACAATAAAGTATAGATTAAAGCATAAAATCTTGTAATATAAAATATAAAACATAAATATAAGTAGCCCGGGTACTTGATAAAATTACATTTAAGGGCTAGCGATATCCATGGCGCTTGATAGGAGTTTTGATAGGATACCCGTATTGTCCCATTCTGTAAAAAGTGTTTGAGATATCTCAAAATATTTATTAACACTTAAGCGATACGTAATTTCGAAAATATGGGCTACCGATGATTTTGTCAGTTAAAACTTTCTTTTTAAAATTACTTTTTCTGCCCCAGGATAAATTTTTAAAACAAAAAAAATAAAATAATTTTTCTTTGTAAAAATTAAATAAAAAAAATTAACCAAACCAAAAAAAGTAAATCTTGGTTGATTTAAAAAAATATTATTAATGACAAAATTAATTTTATTTTTAATTTAAAGTGGAATAGAGGTTAGAATAAAAAACTGATATTTATTAAAGGTTTGTAAAAGGTATATGAATACTTTTTTGTCGACTTTTGCTTATTAAAGGCCTAAAACCCGAACCAAGCAAAAATATTATTTTTCTATCGCTACGTTATTAAAGTTCGTTTCTTCCATAGGAAGTCCATTCTCATGGCTCGTTGTAGCATTTCAGTAGGCCTCAAAAATCCCCAACAAACAGTCACTTTCTATGAATGCGTTGACATCTCAACAAAGCCTGTTGGCTGCTCGATCTTCAGATGCGGTAATCTCTATACAACACATGCTGTTTTAGTGAGTGCACAATTTGGGAAACACATTACTTATTTGGAAATAATTTTGAAATATTTTCCAATGTTGTTAAACGTTGTGTATACTTTCGACTTACATAATGTGCCACATTATACCAAAGCGCGAGTTCCAATCCTTTATATCATTTTCAAGGGGTTACATCCGAAATGTAAGGATTAAAAACAAACATTTGTAAAATTTCCACTGATATTTAAGTAAATGTGCTTGAAGTTGGACCAGTTCTATAGCTATTCAATTTAAATGTGGAAATGCTTCGAGGGTGCGAGGTTTACATCCCAACCGCAGCCAATTTCCTTTAATTTAAGAATATATTAAAGAGGCCCTCTACACCGGTAGTACTCGAAATTGCTATTTTGTTTTAAAGCTTTAATGCATCTACTTAACAATACAGTTTTGAAATACTGTACTCAATACCTTTCTAAAGACAAAAAATTAGTAGACGTTAATGCTGCAGCGTTGCTTCTCTGTTTTTAAAAGAACAATTAATAATTAATTGTATTTGAAAAATGATGGAATTATTTAGAATTTTGCATCTCTACCAAATTAAATCAATCAATCGAACCAAATGTTTATATTATTTTTTTATACCCTTAACCACAGGTTTAAAAGTGTACGTGCATCTCTGGAACCACTGCATCGATTTTCTTACAAACTAGTGGATTTTGTTCGTCTAATATTCCTCTTTCAAAATGTGTCATACTTGTTAAGAAATAATTTTTGGTTTCTAGTAAAAGCCATTTGTCATTTCCGATCACATAAAGTATATACATTCTTAATTTTTAAACATAGGGCAGCCGATACGTCCATGTCTGTCTGTCCGTAACCGAGTTGAAAACAGTTTTGCCACGTCCCCAGATGAGCTACAGAAAATCTATGGCAACCATTCTCTCAGACATAGCTTCAAAAAAGGTACTGTTGAAATGTATCAACACAGGCCCATGCCTCTATTTTCCTTACGTTTTTCAGATTTAATTGTGCTTTTTTATGGTTGTTGTTGTTTTTTGCTTTGTTTTTTTAAAATTCGAAATTTCAGAATAAGACTATGAATTATTAACAGGTCATTTTAATGGCACTAGGCAATCTAAATTTAAACATTACATTTTTAGCCATATTTCAACAAAAATATTGGAAATTTCATCACATGTAATAACAGAAACTATCAACAACTTAAAACTGTTCTAAATACCCCATTAAAAAAACATCAATTTTTTTGGTGAAGCGTGTTTAGATTCGATGCCTTATAACTTGCATTTAGCAATCTACCAATCTGAACCTGCTATAAGTTAGATCAATACTTATTAAAAAAAGGCAAAACTGTCTTCAAATTTGTTATATATTTTTTTAACAAATAAATTGAGCTTAAACTCACATCACATTTTGGAGGCCTTAAAAACAAAACAAAATGTGGTACATTTTGATTACTTGTTACGAAATTTGTATGTAAACATCAAATTGTTATTATGTGAAACGAATAACCAATTAGACAAACAATAAAAAACAAATTAAATTAATACGAAAAACCTAACACTTACTTATTCTTGAACTGCAGGTATCTTATAAAACATCTCGTACACAAATGGGGTTATGAGGCTAAAAATTTATTGGTTGATGAAACGTGGGACGATTTTGCAACAGTTGCGTGGCACGACACACCCGTATTTTATGATCCAGCGTATATCTTTCCTCAGCGAACTAATAAAAATAATGGAAAAGATTTCAATGGTTACAACTACGAAACGCCACTATATGAAAGTAGTAATGACAATGGAAACACAAACTACAATAATGATCCATACCACTACACAAAGACATCAACTACTGAAGGTCCCACGTGAGTAATAATTATGGGTTTTTTATTTTGTTTTTATTATTATTTATTTTTATTATAGTTCTGTTTTTTTTTTTAACTTTTATGTTTGTCATATGAATTTGTTATTTTATACTGCTCTTAGATATCTTTTGTACACATCGTCCAGAAGTCAGCGCTTAAACTTCAATAAAAATGAAGTTTCATCATTCAGCAGCAGTGCAGCAAAATCAACACCCAATAATCCAATATTGTGGCTGAAGCGAATTGTACGTGACATAAATGATAAATCATTAACGGGTCAAGATAAGAAATCAACTCTTATAATTGATAATACAGATGAGAGTGAAAAAGAATCTTTGGCCAACTCGTCATCGACACGTGATGTGTCTTTAAATTTGGATCTCTGGGATATTGCTGGAGTCGAAAAGAATGGAAATTCGCGTGTTAAACGACAGACTCCAGGACGATCATCTCTGTGTCAGACGACATCTCAATTTATTACTCCTCAAGCAGCTTTAAATAGCAAAGGTGACTTGGGCAAAACTTAGCAAAACGTTTCAAACAAAATTTAAAAGACTTTTTTTTCTTTAAGGAAACTGGATGTTTGTTGTAAACGAGGCAAGTACAGCACGTCAAACAGTTAAAGCAGAATTATGCACGTAAGTTTTTTATGTTTTATTTTGCAAATAAAAACACTCTTAGAAAACATGTTATATATATTTCCTTCACACTTTTTTCTAGATCGAATACTTGCAGCAACCTCTGTCAACTACCGAATGGTTACAATTCACGTTGTGAACAAAAATTTGTGCAAAAACGCTTAATAGCTTTACAGGGCGACGGGCAAAATTTATACACAGACACATTTTGGTTTCCCAGTTGCTGCATATGCACAATATCCTCTAATTAGAATTAAATGTACATTTTTGTTTATTATTCCCAAATTTTCATACTAATTGTACACAATTCGTAAATAAAAATATTCATTGTCTTAAAACTGTTAACATTTGTTTTTCTTTTGTGTTGTTTTATTAAAAACTAATCTTAAACAAAATAATATTTGATAAAAAGCAAAAATTCAAATTTATTTAGAACCCCTTTGTTCAAAACATCTCAATGTTCAGTGAGCGAAGTGCTGCTGCTATTTTCTAATGTCAGTGCGAATCCACTTGAGTACGAAATTGGTAAATAAAAAAAAATATTTCAATTAATAACTGCTACTCGTAATTAATTAAAATCTACTCTATGAGATTTTAAATAGTTTCTCAATTTTTTTATAAGAAAACCTTCAATCACTATTTGTGGTAAGAGAAATTACTTATATTTACATAAGTCTTTATTAACCATATGAGAATGATTCTAGTCAATAAGAAAGTGACAGGAAAGACCTATGCAGGAAGCTTATTCCACATACAAACTATTTAGCTAAATAAGGATTTTTCTCTATTATCCGTAGAGCGATTTACTCGCCAATCGACCACAAAGAAATGCACTCTTGATGCAGAGCGCGTTGCGCATACGAAATTACCAGTTTCAGGAACAAGTTCTCTGATTTCATAAGAGCACATTTCGTTGTAGTAACGAAAAAACAATAAAATACATCGCGTCGATGCTCCAGTGAATCAGTAGAGCTGGATATCTTGCTGTCAGCGATGAGCTTCTTCGCTCTCTCTATCACGCGGTCGAGTAACTCCAAAATAGACTTTGAAGCACCGGCCCATACAGGAGAGTTGTATTCCATTTTCGGTCTGATAAAGGTGACAGAGTTTTAGAAAACCTACACACTTGAAAGCTTCTTTTACGACATGAAAAATATGCTTGTTCCTCCGAACATCGCATTGAATTTTCATGCCAAAAACATCGAGAGCTTCTGATTCCTGAATATGTATATCATCCATAATTACAGATGAAGTAGCATATGCAGACGTGCGCCTGTGTGAAAGCACACATCACTGAGTTTTGCGAGCGCTAAATTGAACCCTGTTCGCAAGAACCCATTCGGTCGCGATTAAGGGTATCGTCCATGTGCTTTCGCATAGCCAAGCCCTTGGAGGCCTATCGCGAAATGAAAATGAATGGCATGTGCTACTGTAGGGTTGGAAATTTGACGTAGAAAGTCGTAAAGAAAATAAGAAATACGTCAACTAAAACTGTTCTTATTTTACCACCTTTATCTAATTTAAAAGACTTTTCCGTTTCTCTCCACAACAGGTTATGGTCCCTCAAATGGCTGCTCTCAGAAGAATCTTTTTTAAAAAGATTTTACCATTAGAAGATTTGTGATGAGATTAATTCGAACGAAAATTTTAAAAATACATAAATTAAAGGATTTTTTTTCTGTAATCGTAACCACAATTTCTCTAGGTAATCCTATGCTTTTCGGCAGGTGTTGATTTCAAATCTTCTGTAAAAACCTACTTGAGACCGATTAAAGCTACCTAATATTGCAATAAACGCCAAAACCAAGTTAAGTTTATAATAATCTTGGAGTTTTTCTTTTCTAAGAGTCAATCTTTATTGGCCTTATTTAACCAACTTCTTTATATGTAAATGGTGCATATTGTTATATAAGAATATAACAATGATGATTTAATATCAAATCGACCACCAATTATCAAAGATTTCTGTTGGGCCTGTATTATAATCGTAATTCGGCTTGTATCACAATCGTAAAAAAAATTGAAAAAATTTGTCAAACTAACTCAAAAAGTTCAAAAAACAAAGACAAAAAATTCAAAAATTTTGGTATTAACATGTTCATAAATTTTCAATACTTAAATTTTATTTAACCTTTTGAGTACATTTAACGAGTGAGACTCGTGTCATGTGTTTACTTGGTTGAAGTTACGGTGGAGGAATCTGACTCATCATCTGAATTTGATACGTAGGTGACACCTCCGCTAGTTGGCGTTGATCGCAAACAATTGCCGCGTATGTTATAAACATAAAATAAGAAATGAAACCATTTGACAATGCAAATACTGCCAGATACCTTTACATTTGCCGACATGTTCCAAATAAAATATATTACTCTTACATATTAATTCGTATAGCAAAAAATCAATCCGTTTTATGTGCATAACAGTCTTTAAATAATTCAGTACCCAAAGGGTTAAATTTAAAAAATTTTAAAATATACAAATACACACACATAAATGTTCATTAATGAAATTTTATTTTTTGATTTTTTTTTTTGTCTGTTCATTTTTTGTACTGTTGGACATGTTATTGTTAAAAATTAATCCTTTATAAAAAATTATCTTTGGATGGCACTTGATGGATTCTTAAATCTGTTGCATGTGACGGCCACGCAATTTTACATTTATTTCAGTTATTTTGTTTAGTTATTAACACCTGTAATACAAATGTTATTTCATTTCGACACCCACACGACCACACAGCACATAAAATCTTAAATCTTAGCTCAAGAAAAGCCTTGTGGTAATGTCAAGTACGTCCGGCAGCATTTTATATAGATCAGATATTTTCAGTAGTATGGCAAGACGTCTATTATATTTTTATAACGGTGGTATGGAAAGTAAAATAAACTCATTATTAGCCAATGAAAATACAATTTTTTTTTTTTTTTGTATAAAGTGACGTCAATTGTCGAACATTCTAGAAATGAATACAATAATGGACAATTGAAGAAAACGCGGTTTATCAAGGGAGTTGGATTTGTGAAGTCAAAGTAGTAAGACACACTAATAACAATTCCTGGATTAAAAAATAATTTAACCTGGTAATGCGCAAGACACTAATAAAAGCAGGAGAACCGTAGAACAAGAGCAGCGTTTAGAGTCATTTAACTTTATAGTAAAATAAATGGATCAACCACCGTAACCAGGCTTACTCGACCAACCATCAAACACCGAAACCAAATCAAAGTCCATCAAAGAAAAAAAAGGAACCTAAAGTTTTGTTAAGAAGAAACTCCTAATTAAAGGATGCATAGTAAGATTTGAAAAGGTCATGAGCGTCCATAGTTTTATAAGACGACGCCGAATGAACCATTTTTTTGCGGTTAAGCGACTTTTAAGCATCTTTGAAAATCTTAACGCCATCGATGCAAGTGGCCGTTCTTATGGTCGACAAAGAAAAAAAATTAAGCAAATCTAGAAGAAATATTCATTTATGAATTTGAAAGTTTTGAGTAAAAACATTATATTCAATACATGTTAATGTTTTTTTTTTTTTACTTTTATAATTAATTTTATTTTCTTATTCAACAAGCACTAGGACAGTTTTAAAATAAAAATATTGTTTATACTTTTTTATTTGTTTTTGAAAAAAAAATTAATTTTTAATAATTTTATTTCCTGTTTCCTGAAGATGCCACCCAACGGTGTGGCGAAATATTGAAAGAAAAAATAATAAAAAATAATAAACAATATTTTTATTTTAAAACTGACCTAATGCTTGTTGAATTTGAAAAAAAAATTATATTCAATCAAGCCTGTAAAAATTTTGGTCTGATTTCCTCACGAGTTGTGTTTTACTTTATTTTCTTTCAATTCTAATTTATATGCTCGTTTTTTTTTTTTTTTTTTTTGTTTATTTAATATTTTTACAGTGTTCCCTCTATTTACAAACATACCAAAAGGCACGAAAATTTAATTATAGAAATTCTTGGGATAAGAAGCCCCCATTTCCAGCGAGCTACAGCGGCAGCTAACACCAGCGTGCCTCATCCAATTTTCCACAAGGAAATAGTAAAAGGATTTCACAATTATGGCGCCCACCGTGGGACATTCTAATAAAGAAACACCTAAGCTCAGTAGGAGAAGAGATGAGCTTCCATTAGACTCAATGTGGTAAGGTAAGGTCTTAAGCTTTAATCGATGATTGGAGATTTACCCATTTCACAAAGAAAAAGAAGAAATAAAGTATCATCTGAATATATTACTTTTTTTTTAATTCGGTGGCATGAAAAAAATTATTGTGTTTTTAATAAAAAGAGAAAGAAACAAATAAATAAATAATAGTTCACAGTCCCATAGACAAATGATTATCGAACATATGGATTGATTCTTTTCTTTTTTCTTTTAATACTACAAGAATTTTTTCTTTCGAAGCTATCATAATATCAACCACATATAACTTAAATTAAAATATAAATATATAATTAACTTCGACTACAAACTTTATTTCCAATTAAAATAATAAGAAAAGAATACCTGTTATAGTAGCAGTTTTTCAGAAATATATATGCTTATTTACAAATCTATATGTTATAAAGGTCTCTAAAAATAACATAAGTTTATTTCTGAGAAATTATTAACAGTAAAGCCACCTAATGAATAACTGATACTGTTGAGAGGAATAGAAACCTCTGCAACGTTCGTATTATCCATTTGTTGAGCCAGTATAATAATAATAATAATAATAATAATAATAATAATAATAATAATAATAATAATAAATGAATTTACTAAAACTAAAATAAATAATACTAAAACTAATACTTACCCCTAATACTTACCTTACTTTTAAGTTTTTTTATAAATGTTAAAAGTAACTGTTCTGCTGAAAAATATTGTAGCATCAGTATACATAATAAATACTTTTACTTGCAAAGTAATCCTTAAGTAAAACGGTTGTGTTTTTTCTTTTTACGTGGTTTTATCAAAGTGTTTATTTTTCATCCAAGTGCCCTAATTTTTTAATTTAAATTATAATTTATTTAATTTAAATTTCTTAAAAACTATTAAGAAAAAACATTTTGGCGCCCGAGCAGGGACTTGTGAAAAATAAAAAAACAATAAATAAAAAGTGATAAATTATTTCATTTTTATAAAAACAAACTTTTATAATTTAATTAAAACTTAAAAAATAAAAAAAATAAACAGTGAACAGTTTAAAATAAACAAACAAACAAGTGTTTAAAAACAACAAACAATTATATAAAAAATTACACACATTAATCAGTGTTGCAAGTTTTAAAACATACAAAATAAATAATAAAACAAAACACAATCACACAAATTATATTGTTTTCAACAAAACAAACATAAAATATCAACACATAAAACACAAATAAACCATACAAATAAACAAGAAATAGTTAAATTAAATTACAAGAATACAGTGATTAAACAGTTTTTATACAAATTATAAACACGACAAACAGTGCAAAAGTTTTAAACAAACACAAAAACAAAAACGTTAACGTAATTTAATCTTGGAATCATCCTACCCAGAAGTTTATCCAGATGCCCCGTTGCCGCTGTATCATCTGTAGAGCAGAGCGTAATCAGGGGAGTAACTCCGAAACAGAACCAGAGGTAAAAAGTGTAAAAAATATTTGTGTAATTACCTTAAATTTGTAAATTAATCAAATTTAAGAGATTTTTGTAAATTATTCAAAAATTAATTTCGCTTTGCAAGTCGAACACAAAATATATTTTTTACACTTACATAATTGTGAAACAATTTATTTATTTGTTATATTTAAACAAAACCCACCCTTAAAAGTGAAACTTAACGCGAGTGTTAATCATTTTGTTAATATACAAACATACATATATAATTTATTCTCTTTATTATTAAGAGATAAATTAATATTCTTTAATTGCCGTCGGTATTGCAACATTGGCAAAATATTTTTTATTGCTTTAAAAAATACACGAAAATATTCGCGAGTGTTAATTTTATTTATTTTAAATAAATTAATTAATACTATATTTGCATTTTCTTTAATTTACACATACGTTGTTAGTAAATTATTAAGATCAGTGTTTCATTCCGAGTGTTCCTATACCACTCGTAATATTATTTACTCTCAGCTTATAACAGTGTGGTGCGTTCACACTAGCATCGAAAAGTTAATTTTCATACAGTTATAAAATAGTAAGTTGTTTGTGTGTTCACACTAGCATCGAAAATTTTTATTTTATATTTTTATAAGACAAAATTGCTTAGCGTGTTTACACTAGCATATTATATTTTATCATATTTGGAAAATTAATTTTAGGACGATTTTTACTTGGTTAAATAAATATTTTTAGTATACCAAAGGCTGTTTTAAGTGGTTTTAGACAAAAATTATATAAATTAATTTTAATTAAAAAAAAACACAGTTCAAAATTTAATATTTTTTGCGAAAGAAAATAGATCTTAAAATTGTAAAAAAAAAAATCCGAATATTGTGTAACCGACGATAGAATAATATTTTATAATTCTTGTAGTCCAAAACAATTTAATTTTTTTTTTTTTTGTTTTAGCTAAAATTCGGCCAATAAATTAATTTGGTAAATTTAAAATTTGTTTTGAGGAATAAGGTAAAGTAGAAGTTATACAATGCCTAGTAGAAAACATCAAGATTAATGGCAAAGAAAGCAAAGGTTGTACAAAATATAGTTAGAATTCAGCAATCTATAAGGGAAAAGACGATATCTTTTAACCCTATAGAATTAGAATATCGCTTGGACATTTTAAAAACTTATATTGACCAAGCAATGAAGCTTCAGTCAGAGGTTGATAATTTAGATCCCGAAAATGGCGATAGAGCTAAGCTTGAGGACATTTGTGTGACAACAAAATCAATGTTTTTGAGTCTACTGGCTAAAAATAGGTAGCCAAACTTGCCTGAAATTTCTTTCAGTGCACAGACACCTCAGTCAAGACTCCCAAATATGAAGCTCCCCAAATTTAGTGGACAATATTCTGATTATAAGAATTTTATGGGCTTATTTGAGAACTTAGTCCACAATGATCCGACGTTGACACATATTGAAAAGTTTAATCAGGTACAGTGAAAGCTTTTCAGATTTCAGAAGAAAATTATCCCAAAGCATTAGCCAGCTTAAAGAAGGTTTACGACAATGAATACCTAATATTTTTTGATAATATTGCAAAACTTTTTGATTTGCCAGAGATCACAAGACCTTCGGCTTCTGCTTTGCGAAGCATGATTGATACGGTTTCTGCTATTTACTATTCGCTGTTGTCAATAGGTGACGATAAGAAAATAACGAATGCCATATTAATACATTTAGTGATGTCAAAAGTAGATCCAGTGACCAGATCAAAGTGGGAAGAACAGCTTGATTTCGAAAAGCTCCCTTTGTGGTCAGACTGCGAAGCCGCCTTGAACAAACGGTACCAATATATTTCTGCTGACGAATCTTCTAGTTCAAGACCGAGGTTTAATAGTAATAATAATACTAATAAAACTGAAAATTCTAAAAGGAAAAATTACAAAACATCATTAAATTGTACAAAATCAAAACCATCTGCTGATAAGTGCTTGTTTTGCATATCAAATCAGCATATAATAAATAATTGCCCTTCATTTACTGCTGAGCCCGTAACCAAAAGATTTTATTTCATAAAATCCGTGCCAGCATGTATAAATTGTTTGAGAAAAGATCATACAGTAGCAAGATGTCAATCTTCTAATTGCAGTATATGTAGTGGTTCTCACAATTCACAATTGCACAAATTTAATGCAAGTTCTAGTAGTTCTAATAATTCGAATAATTATGCTGAACAGCCATCTACTTCACACGCGTCTGTTAATTATTCATTATCGGATGAAAGAATTATTCTTGCCACAGCTGTTGTGAAAGTGAGAAGTAATTCTGGCAAATATATACTGGCCAGAGCACTTTTAGATTCCGGTTCTCAACCAAACTTGATAACTGAGGAACTTGCGCAACTACTAAGACTGAAAAAAGAAGGAGGCAGATTAAGTCTAAATGGCATAAGTGAAACAAATACGGTTTCTAAATCTTGTGTGAATTTAACTGTCACGTCGAGGGTTAACTCTACTAACTTTACTTCAAAGTTTTGGGTATTGAGTCATATAACTAATTTGCAACCTGATCTTAGAATAAATACAACTAGCTTAAATATTCCTAAGAATATAGAATTAGCTGATCCTTGCTTTCATAGGCCACAAAAAATTGATTTATTGATTGGCGCTGAAATTTTCTTTGAATTGATGTGTGTTGGTCAAATAAAGTCTGGTCCGAGCCTGCCAATTCTTCAAAAGACGTCGCTTGGTTGGATTGTAACTGGAAAATATCAATCAAAGGGCTCGACCAATAACAACGTTTTTCATTTAAGTACTGTTGTAGAAAACGAGAGCAATGTTGATTCAATAGTCAGGAAATTCTGGGAATTAGAAGATCTTCCAAAAGAGTCAACAAAAATATATTCTAGGGAACAGCAACAATGTGAGGACAAATTTAGAAATTCAGTATGACGCTTAATGTCAGGACGATTTGAAGTCACACTGCCTTTCAAATCTGATACAAAATTGCTTGGTTTATCTTTTGAAACTGCAAAAAGGCGATTTTTCTCTTTGGAACGAAGACTTTCCAAAGATGACATCATGAGGCAGATGTATCATGATTTTATGAAAGAGTATTTCGATTTAGGTCATATGTCACTTTTGAATAATATGCCAGATTTTCCTCACTATGTTATTCCACATCAATGTGTTTTGCAACCTCAGAGTACAACTACAAAACTTCGAGTAGTTTTTGATGCTTCATGTAGAACTTCTTCGCGTGTATCGCTTAACAATTTGCTAATGGTCAAACGATTCAAGAAGAATTATATTCTACATTAATCCGTATTCGATTTCATAAATATGCAATCACTGCAGATATTGAAAAGATGTATCGTCAAATTTTAATTGGCGAAAATGACAGAAATTTTCAATTAGCCCTTTGGCGAGAAAGTCCATCTGATTTCTTAAAAGTGTTTCGTTTAAACACTGTTACATATGGCACGGCCTCAGCGCCATATTTAGCAATCAGATGTTTGATTCATTTAAGCGATTTGTACAAAGAGACTTTACCTATTGGTTCAAAAGTTGTTCGCAGTGATTTCTACGTAGATGATTTATTAACTGGTGCTGATAGCTACCAAGACCTGAGTATGATTCGTAACCAGGTTAATGAAATTTTGAGTTCTGCTGGTTTTAAGCTTACGAAATGGTTTTCAAATCATCCTATATTTATGAGTTCAATACAGAATGAAAAACTATTACATAGCGATTCCGATTCAACAAAAGCTCTTGGCATACATTGGATTCCGAAGAACGATTCATTTAAGTTTCGTTTGGAAAATATTTTTCATGAGACTAAATATTTCATGGGAAAATTTCAAATCTAATTTACTGAATATTGATTCAATAACAATCCCAAGTTTCGTTTGTAGAACTTCTAAAGCAAAAATTCAAATTCACGGATTTGCTGATGCCTCAATTCAACCATATGGTTGTTGCATCTACATTCGAAGCTCCGAATCAAACAAAATTGTTTCGAGACTGCTTACGGCGAAATCAAAAGTTGCTCCTCTTAAGACCAAGTCTCTTCCGAGACTTGAGTTATGTGCTGCACACCTATTAGCTAAGTTGTGGAATCGAATTAAGTTAATGATGAGCTTTGAAATCGAGTGTGTTAATTTCTGGACTAATTCAGAAATTACACTATATTGGATTAAAACGCATCCATCCCCGCTATTCACTTTTGTTTCAAATCGAGTGGCTGAGATTCAAGAATGGTCAGACCACGTTTCGTGGCGTCATGTTCCCACCAAGCAAAATCCAGCTGATATTGTTTCAAGAGGATGCGATGTTGAAGAATTAAAAAATTCGATTTGGTTTGAAGGACCTTCGTTTTTGCTAAGCGAAAGTTCCTACTGGCCTGTTAACGAACACTTTGAGATAACAGAGAACCAGGAATTATTGGAAAAAAAAATGAATGTACTTATTGCAGTAGAGGATCCACATAATTGCCTATTGGATCTTATAGAAAAATATTCGTCTTACAAAAAGCTACTACGAGTAACGTCTTTTGTACTTAGATTTGTTGACTTTTTGAGAAAACGCAAAATAGACAAAGGATCCAGACCTACTGCAATCGAATTAAAATGGTCATTCTTTCGGCTTGTAGAGACAATCCAGAAAAATAACTTTTCTGAGGAGATCTCGAAATTGTCTTGCCATCAAACATTCAAAGATTAACACCATTTGTTCATACTTTTACAGAAGAGAAACGAACATTTTCACTTTTAAGGGTAGGTGGGAGATTGCTTAATGCAAACTTGAAGTATAATACCAAGTTCCCACTCTAATTACCGAAAAGAAATAGCTTTGTCACACTGTATTTGCGGAATCTTCATTTTGAAAATTGTCATGCTAGCACAAAAGCACTTGTAGCTCTTTCGCGGCAGAATATATGGCTTATTAATGCGAAAGAAGAATGCAGCAGAATAGTTTGCCGGTGTGTTCATTGCTTCCGTTATAAACCAAAATTAATGTCCCAAATAATTGGCAATTTACCCACTAGTAGAGTGAGAGCTACCCGACCATTTTTAACGGTCGGCGTAGACTTCTGTGGCCCCGTTAACCTGTAATTGAGAATACGTGGTAGACCACCAATTAAAATGTATATAGAGGTTTTCGTGTGTTTCACTTCTAAGGCGGTTCATTTAGAATTAGTGTCTGACCTGTCTACTGATTCTTTTCTTTTATCTTTTAAAAGGTTCGCTGCCAGGAGAGGACTGCCAACAATAGTTTGGTGCGACAACGCGACAAACTTCGTCGGAGCCAGCCGAGTGCTGAAAGGGCTGCATCAGGTCGTCGCATCATACGCAGCGTCGTCCGGGGTGAGGTTCAGCTTCATACCACCTCGGGCACCACACTTCGGAGGGCTGTGGGAAGCAGCCGTGAAGCAGGCGAAGTTCCTACTTCTGCGAGCCGTGGGCAACGCATCGCTCACTCAAGAAAAGATGGGCACAATGCTTGCAGAAGTAGAGGCGGTGCTCAACAGTCGGCCAATCGCACCGCTGTCTCCAGACCCCAACGGCGGGGAAGCGCTAACTCCAGCGCACCTACTGATAGGCGAGGGTCTGCGTTCACTGCCGCCAGAATCCGCAGAAGTCGTGACAGGCAAAGAGGCGCAATTATGGAAGCGATGACGTCTGCTTTGCTGTCTCAAGCAGACATTCTGGCAGGCTTGGTCTCGCGACTTTATCCTGGGACTTTAGGGCAAAGGCAAGTGGTGCGAGGAGATGCCCAGTCTCAAGGTCGGTCAAGTGGTGATAATCCACGAAGACAATTGCCCGCCACAGCACTGGCTGACCGGGAGAGTCGTCAACGTCCACGAAGGAGACGACGTCAAGGTCAGGGTGGCGGAGGTCAAGACCAGAAACGGCGTATTTAAACGCCCAATATGTAAATTGGATCCTCTACCTGATGATTGAAGACCTCAGCTCCTTCAATGGGGCCGGAATGTTGAGCCAGTATAATAATAATAATAATAATAATAATAATAATAATAAATGAATTTACTAAAACTAAAATAAATAATACTAAAACTAATACTTACCCCTAATACTTACCTTACTTTTAAGTTTTTTTATAAATGTTAAAAGTAACTGTTCTGCTGAAAAATATTGTAGCATCAGTATACATAATAAATACTTTTACTTGCAAAGTAATCCTTAAGTAAAACGGTTGTGTTTTTTCTTTTTACGTGGTTTTATCAAAGTGTTTATTTTTCATCCAAGTGCCCTAATTTTTTAATTTAAATTATAATTTATTTAATTTAAATTTCTTAAAAACTATTAAGAAAAATCACCATTTTTTGAGCTACTATTTTTTATTCAGTTTCTATTTATAAAAACTAAAGTTATTTTATCTTGCATAAAAATTAAAAAAAGGGGTCAAGATTTAATTTGATGGAAGTTTTGCTTTCATCTTATTATCATTTTTAAATTATAAACGGATTTTCTGGGCAATAAGACATTTTTAAAGAACGAAATGTCATTATTATAACAACTGATTCAATTATTGGTAATAAATCCAAGGAGGCTTCGGTCAAATAAGTCATCAGTCAACAGTGACCATAGCACAACAGAAACCAAAACAAAACTTAGAACATTGTTTCATTTGTATCCACAAACGTTGTCACACCGTTATTGTCCGTAAAATTTCCTCCTGGTATCAGTCCGTGAACACACTCATCGCCAGAAAGCGATGTAAATATAACTACTATGTAGACAAGGAGGTGGCAGAAATCAAAATATAAGAACTATGAGACAACAGAACCTAAATCTATAACTGGTAAGCGAATAAGTTAACCTAAATGCTGAAAGTTAATCAAATATGAGACAATATGTAAATGCGTCTGTGGAAGCGGCGCAAGCTACAATTATCAGAGAAGGGAATAACATGCAATTAATGCTACCACAACTTATTAGGGGTCATTATGATTCGAATGTAGTATCTCAGTCGAAGACCAACACACCCAGGAAAGTTATTCAACTGTTGTCGACCAACAGCCTCAAGATGCAAGCTTCAAAAGCAGCAACCCCCTGTGATACCGAACCACGTTTTAAACCAACCATAACTAAGTCAACAAGACCGACAACAAGCTCAACGTATACCGGAAATAGTTTTTAATTCTCAACACTTTCGTCAACCACTGTTTAATCTTCAAGCACATCCAGAGTTTGAGTCGCCCCAACATAACTAAAATCACACACCCAAGACACCTAGTCAATTAGAGAAGTGGAGTTTAAGGTTTGACGGGTCAAGTATATCTGTGACCGTTAAAGACTTTGTCTTTAGGGTTAAACTATTGAGGAAAGATTATAAATGTTCGTGGGATTTGGTCATGAAAGGTTTGCATCATTTGGTATTCGAAACAGCTAGCACATGGTTTTAGTCATTACGAATGGAATATCCTGTGCGTGAATGGTTAACCTTTAAATATCATATAATAAAAAAATTAAGGAATGTCGAGAGTGATTTTGAAATTCAACGAAGAATTATGGAGCGCAAACAACTATCGAACGAAACAACAGACTCGTATATATCAGAAATAGTTTGGGTTACAAACCAAATAAGAATCCGAAAGTGAGCTAGTAAAAATAGTGAAGGACAATTTAAAAGACAATTTGTCACAGTTAGTTTTCCTAATAAAAAATTATAACCTTGACCAGCTGTTGGAAGAATGTAAGCGGACTAAAAGAAACATAGTAAAACGATCAACAAACCGGATGACATTGGCAAAAAATCGGAAAATATGCCAAATCGACTCAAATGCATATTTGAAAGAAAACGAACAGGCACTCCAAGTAAAAGCACATCAAAGGACGAAATTCGCGACAAAACAGTTGAACTGTTGAAACTGTAAGGCACCATGACATTGGTTTATCAAATGCGCAGTGGCGAAGTGAAGTATCTTCTGTCATAAATGTGGGTTCAAAGACGTGACTAGCCCAACATGCCCAAGGTGTTTGGAAAACAACAAACAGAACACGCGGAAGACGACCATCATATTTGAGCCAAACCATTGCCCAGTAAGAGTATACTTCCTTCAATATATACTTGATGAAACAAAGAGCCTACAAGATGGAACCGACTCAAGTCGTAAGTGCAATAAAAACGATTCCAAAAATGAAAGCTCTTTTTACGAATAATCGAACACATTTTTATTCAATAGACGTAATTTAAGATAATCAGGATATGCAAAATAAAACAGTGTCTGATTTTCCTAATGGACAGGCCATCACGAAAGAGAAATCTACAGATAAAAATTTAATAATTGAAAATAAACTAACTTCTAAAGAGATTTTGTAAAGACACTACCAGAAACGTGCTGAAATATTTGCGGATGACGTTAAGCCCTGCAGTTCAGAAATTAATCTTTAATGAGCTTGACCAAAAAATTGAATTGGACGTTATCCAGATAGCGACAGCAGCCAAATGGAACACTGGTAATGAAACCAAATAAATGTAGGCTGTGTCTAAATGATAGGGAGCTCAACAAAGTAACCAAAAGAGATGCGTATCCCTTTCCTTACAAATATGGCCTATTGGCAAGGCTAGGTAACACAAATTTGGTAAATCTCTTTGGATGAAGCCAGCAAATCAAAAACAGCGTTCACAGTTTCAGGTAGGCCACAATATCAATTTATAGGATTTAAAAGACTAAGTGTTTGTGTATCTTAACGATTTACTGGTAGTTTCATCGACCTTTAAGGAACATATGAAAATGCTTACAAATGTAGGAAAGAGGCTAACAGCCGCGGGATTAATAATTAATGTGCCAGATGAGATTAAAGTAAAAGCGATTTAGGATTTTAACCTTCCTAAAAAGCAAAGGGAAGTTAGAAAATCCTTAGGCAGCGTATGCTAGTATTTTCGCTTTATTCCTGATATCTCAATATCCTTACAAATGCATGCGGACGTTTTTCAAAGAAAACAAGAAAATTTAGACGCTGGCAGAATGTAATGCCGCATTTTCAGGACCGCCGAATCCATCATCAGCATTCTTCGCATCTATCTACTTTAAGTTGTGTATATTGTAAACATTATCTATTTAACCAACTAATTTTGTAAATAGGAATACGAGGAATATTCATATCAATACTAATTTGGTTAGATGAAATCGACATACAAACCAAAGTATTTCTTCACTGTTCTCTTTGTAACTTGTCCTATACATTTGTTTTTGCAATTTTGTATCAATCATCGATGAATCAAGAATGCAAATTTTGCTTTTGTCTGTCATTCTAACAATTTACGAAATTTGCCCTTACAATGAGCATTTTCCTTCGAAAATATAATAAGTGGCTTTCGATCAACCGGAATATATCCCCTAAGTTCGCAAAACTTTAATGATGTGGAATTTGCTGCAGCAGAGCAATCCGAAGTAAATGTAAACGAACCTGTGCTGATTCTTCTGCACTTACTTCTTCAATATCTCCCAGTCTCACAGAACAACAATCGGTAGTACATACAATAGATCACAACAAAAATTCTTGTGCACATACTACTTCATTATCTTCCAGCCTTACACCAGCACAAATTCGTCCAATTTCTCGTTTACGTGCTTCTAGAAAGACTACAAAATCCGGGAATTCTGAATTATGAATTGAGAAACAAAAAATTTAAGAAAAACAATCTGGAACTAAATCTCAGATATTAAAAAAACTTGAAAAAAATCTAATGGGTTCGGAAATAAAAATCCAACAAGTAAATGCTTTAAAAAAACAAAATTCTGCTGGAGAGAAAAATGTTTCAAAGGCTAAAAAGTCTAAGCTATTAGTTCAGGAAAACATCTCATCTGCTGAAGAAAGTGATACCAATGTGTCATATGCAGAAACTGATCAGTCAGTATGGTCATTTGTTAAAAATGACAATTAACCTGAAAACAGTGATGCCTCAAAACACAAATTAAATTAAAATACTACCGTTAAAGCAGCGCATTACAGCCTAGTTAATCTTCTTCAACATTGCAAGAAAAAAATTTGTTACGTTGGTGAGATCACTGAAGTTCTTGGTGAATGCAAGTTTACAGTACGTTTCTTCCGAAAACTTCACAATTGTTCATCCCTATTCATAAGACCTAAAAAGGAAGATAGATCGCTAGTTTCGAAAAGCGAAGTAGAATTAAAGCTACCAAGTCCTTTAAGTCTAACTTCAACTTCTCGCAGTCAGGCTGAATAGTTATTTGAAATAGATTTTAGCTCTTATTATATTAAGTAATAATTTAAAAAACGAAATAAAATCGGGATAATATAAAATAGCGCAAAAATAATTTTTAAAGGTAATTAATTTAATAAAAAAAATCCCATAATAAATACATAATTTGCAAAGTGCCTGTGTATAGAAAAAAATTATCGAAGTGTATAAAAGAGCCGAAAAAAAGTCACCCGTATACACTGGAGAAAGAAAAATAAAATTATTATCGGTTATTGTTGTTTTTGCTTAAATTTTGATTTTTGTCTTCAGTTTATTGTTTGAACAAAAATCTTTTATTTATTTAAAATGTTTGTGAGAAGTTTCCTGAAGAGCTAAGTAAGTGGTAGCGAAATGGCCATCGAGACGTGCTTTCACCCTAAATAACCAATGTCGGTGATTGAATTATAAACTCGGGATAATGTGAAATAGCACAAAAACGAAATGTGTTCAATTTTTTTGTTAATTTTATTCAATTTATTTATAAATAACTATTCTGTCATATTCTGTATCTAATATTTTTAATAAAAAAAAGTTTTTACTTCAAAATCATATTTAAGAATGCGCTGGACGAATGTGTCCCATCAGATGCCGCAGATAACCTGGTTTTGGAAACTTTCAGCGAATCTGACTCTCTTTACTAACTCTTAAAATAGGGCATTACTACTAATTTATTAAAAGTTTTTCGTACGAGTTTTTATTGTTCAGTATCTAAGAACGACAACTAGCGACAAAATTTTTAATTCTATTAAATAGATACCTAGACTTAGAGCTCTAAAAAAGTGCCGAACCTGCCCCAGTCTCCCCTACCATCAACCACCGTAACGAGGCTTACTCGACCATCTATCAAACACCGAAACCAATTAAAGACCATAACTGGATCAGCCACATCAACAAATCAACTCTATCAAAGGAAAAAAAAGTACTCTAGTCAAAAATAGAAATAGTAAAATTACTCCATTTTCTATATATACATATACAAACATATATATTTCTGATTTTAAAACAAAAAGAAAAAAAAGATCGATATTTTTTAACGTGCAAGAAAGAATTGTTGTTGTATCTTGTTTATTTGACAGATTATTATATGAATATTGCAGCGAAATATAAACGTAAAGTTAAAAATAAACAAAAAAAACGAATATATAGATTTAAAATTATCTTCAAATCTTATACATTTTTAGAAAGCCATACATACATAATTCTTTTTTTTTAATAGTACCTTTTTACTGAACTCCCTTAAATAAATAAATGAAAATCTTAGCTCTTTGTAAAATTTTATTTAGAAAGAAAAGTGGTTAGTTGCTTTTATGGGCATTATTTAGTCCAACAATCCTGTAATATCACGTGAATTCCTGTCATCTAATGTTAGTCCGTAAAAATTTTCGTCTGATTCCCTCACGAGTTCTGTTTTACCTTGTTTTCTTTCAATTTCATTTGATATTTTTGTGTTTTTTTCACTTAACATTTTTACAGTGTTCCCTCTATTTACAAACATACCAAAAGGTAAGCAGCTAACACTAGCGTGCTCATCCGTTTTTTTCACACGGAAATAGTAAAATGATTTTATATGCATTCCCTAGGTTGTATGATTGCACATCGCCTATGTATCTTAGTTGTTCTGATAGATATTCCGGCGATTTCCCATTTCATCTTTTGTACGAAAATATTAGTATTTAATGGCAATCTCTGTTTTACATTAAGCCATTTCATTGTGTCAAGCATTGGCGCTATTGAAGTAAATCGATTACAATTAAAAATACATTTTCTGCAATTTTAATATCTGTTGATCCCTTCAGCATGGTAATAATATACTTGAGCCCTATTCAAACCAAGGTTTTATTATAATGTTTTGTATATATCGAAATGACAACTGAAACTTTATTCCATACATATTCTATATGATCTTTAAGTTTTAAGTCTATCAATTATAAACCCTAAATATTTAATTTTAATCATTTCTGTTTAGATATTATTTATGGTAAAGGGTCTGTGAAAGTTCAAATAATCTCCATTTTTTTAGTTTTATTATCGTTCAATTTGATTTCATTCATTTTAAGGGAGTCATTATATTTCGGGAAAGTGATTAAAACAAAAAAACTAAACTGATTGAAGATAATTTGAAAAAGTCCTTTCAAGAGAGAAAATGGAAAGAATTTGCAGTTTGAGGACAGGTTAAGCTGTTTTAAAATTAAAAATACGTAAATAATAAAAAGAAAAATAATATACATAAAAAGAAGTGTTTAAAGGAATTTGCAGTTCTTTTAGAGTTAGATATAAAATTTTTTTAAAAGTGGTTTTCTAATAAGACTAATTTAGATATTCCAGATGAGGTGCAGTGGATTCTTTCATAAGGACATAAGCATGCATTACCAATCAGGCGTTTTGAAAATGGTAGCGAGGACAGGGAAGATTGCAATATTAAAAACAAAAGAACAGGAAAAAGCTAGGACTATATTAACTTCAACAAATGATAATCACTTTAATAAGATAAAATTAACTAAAAGTGATAGATTCATGATAGACAACGTGAAAAAGGGTAATAATTTAACAAAAATGTAAATTTAAAAAAAAAAATTTTTTTACGTAAGCTCACTTTTGTACAATTTAAAGGTCATCACAGATTTTGCTTATTTAAGCTCTAGAGCAGATGGTTGTTAAGATAATCAGATTTTAAAGTTTTCAATATAAAAATAAATTTTTTCTGTTTGTAAGTTTTCGATATAAAAATTAATTTGTTTGGGGTCAAAATTGAATTTTTTTAAATATATTCTTTTTTGTTATAAAAATCCACTTTTATACATGTTCGATTTAAAAAAACAGTTGCGTGTACTCACTGCTTTTGTGAAGTGTTTAAATTTTTTGAATGAGTCAGTGTTTGCCTTTCTATCTTACAGGTTGTGTGCTAGAGCAGAAAATGAAAAGAAAATGTTTTTAATACCGCAAGTGAAAAGTTCCAAGTATAGAGTTTTTGCCTTTCGTGCTAAGCCGTTGTTAAGTATTAAAGAAAGAAAAGAAAGAAGACCATTGTTAAAAAACTACAGCCAATGAATCGGAAGATCTACGGAGGCTAAACGCGATCTTAGTGCAAAAGCTAGAGGATGCCGGAAGGAAAATTGGGCTCCTTGTTCATGAAAATGATGTTTTATAAAAACGAATGGACGATATGGCGCAAAAACATGACGATGGGTTTAAGCTAGATGCTGATAGCCTGATTTCAATTGATAAAAGCGATGTCAAAGCTCTAAAGAAGAAAGATCTACTGAGTGTGAAACCAAAGGAAGTTAAGCAGATATCGGATGACGATGCTGCAGAACTGGCAAGCCGCAGTGAAAAGTAAGATTCCAAAGGGCAAGTTCAAACAAATTTTGGAAGCAAATTTGTTCCTATAATTACTACATATGATGCTGACGTAAGGAAAATGATACAGTTAATAGATACAAGCTTAGGTCATAAGAATTTTAACATCTAAATTTTAAGTAAGAACATTGCTAATGTAGAGGTGTGCACTCTGGACGATTTCCCCCAAGGGTCTTCGGCCATTTACTCGTACTTGAGGGGCTTCCAGATTCTTTTGAATCTGAAAAAATTATTGATTATTTGAACGGTTTGCAGATAAATATAACAATTGTAGGTCTGATCAGGTTGAGTTGTTAGAATGAACAGGAGTTCTGGCGTTAAAAATTTCTACGATATAAAAAACAGTTTGTGGTGCAAGGTTAAGATAAGGTTAGGACGGACTGGCATAACACAGTGCTTTAACTGTCAGCGCTATCGTCATGTCATAATCGAATCCCGATAAGAAAGTTGTGTACCTCTTTAAACGTGAACAAGTCAATTGTGGTAACTTCGCGTTTTATTGAAAAATTCGAACCAGAGGTTGATTATCTGTCACGAGCGTAAAATGTTGACCAAACAAGAATTGATAGAAATGGTCTACTGAAAAAAACGATAGCTAATGTCTAACGGTCTATTTGGGACGCTCTTGTCCGTTTACAACATGCGATAACACTCCGGCAACACCAGTTGGACTTGCGTCACAAGCTAGTTGCAATAGGTACTTGTGATCATAGAGCACAAGAATGCGATCGCTATCAATCTCTTCTTTAAAAGCCTTTTCGCATTGCATATTCCAATTATATTTTACATTTTTCTTCGTGAGGATACGTAAAGGAGTAGTTATTGTTGAGCAGTTCGGGCTAAACCTCGAATCATAAATAAAAAACGTCTCACATCGTCATCTGATTTTGGCCTGGAAGGATCTGCAATGGCTGCAGTCTTACTTTCCGATTTTAAAATTTTATTGTTTTTGATAGTGTGTCCTAAAAACTCAATTTTTTTATAAAAAAGTTACATTTCTGTTTATTTAAATGAAGATCATAAATTTGCAATTGTTTTAAACACTTTACTAAGTTGTCATCAAAATATGCTTCAGTCTTTGGGACATCTTGTAAAATTTGATTTAGAATTCTATTGAATTTAGAAGAAGCTGTTTTAATGTCAAACGAAAGCCTTTTTACTTTTTAGATTCCCCGGTGATTTGCAACCATTTGTATCTAACTTGACTCTTCATCCACTGGGATGTATAGATAAGCTTTATAGATCAAGTTTGAAAAAGTATCTTGAATTCCGCAAGCTATAGAAAATATCTTTAGTTTTCCGTATTGGGCTATGAGCATCTAAAAGGCTATCGTTCACACCTATCTTATAATCAACGCACAAGCGCACGCCACCATCAACATTTGGTATAATAACCAAGGTGGAGCCCCAATCACTAGTTTCGGTTCTGGAAATTATTCTAGTTTCTTCTAAATAGTAAAGTTCTTGATTTACTTTTTCGGTCAGCAGTATTTCCCGCTGTTTATTAAAAATGGGTTTAACGTTGTTACGTAGTTTAAGAGAAACTGTATACGGTTTGACACAACCAATTTTTGGTTGGAAAATGTCTTTAAATTTTTTATAAATCGTATTAAATGAATCCGTGCCACTTACTTGATTAACTATGTTGATTCCGTCTAAATTAATTTTGAGTTTTAATTTCCGACACCATTCACGACCCATTATAGCTGCGAAATCCTCAGGTACAATGTAAATTTCTTTGGTTATTGCGATCAACTGTAAACGCATCAGATGTGTATGACTTAAAAGTCATTGAGGTTGAAATAAGAGGAGCTTTTAGGTTGAGTTTGGAATACTGGTTCTTGGGCAAAAACGTAAATTTCGACCCCGTTACAACTACAAATTTAATAGATTTGCCTTCAGTGTTTGTGGTTGTAAAAATTTTTCCTGACTCTTCTGAAGTATTTTGATGGACATAAATAACGTTTGAAGTTCCATAGTGATGAGTTTCCTCAGTTTGATTTGTAGATTCTTGGCTTGAGCTACCTTTCCTCAAACTTTTACCACATTCAGAGCATTTGAGGATATGTTTACTACTAAGACAATCCAATAACCAATATTCTTCCTCAGCTTTGCAACGTATTCTGCAATTGAAATGTTTTCCTTTTATTTGGATAGGAATTGATGCTGTGCAACTAAAACGTTTTGTTAAGTAAGTAAGCTGTATTAAATCTTTATATGTGAGATCGTTAGGGTTTTTGGTGCAGCCAAAGCCGTAACAATACCAAAACTTTTTGAACCAATTGAGTTCAAAAATAAACTTGGCAATATTATTTGTATCGTATAATTTTCAGATCTTAGTTTGTAATTCTAGAACGATTCCTTTGTGCTGTCAAGAACCACAAAGTTTGGCACTAATGCTCTAGTAGCACTAATGCTCTGGTAGCACTAATGCTGAAAGATCTTTCACCGTAACTTGTTGATGCGTTGTTGGACATCGATTCCAGAATTTTCTGTTGAACTTCCATGAAGGCTTTAAGTTGAGCGGTATCCATATTGATGTTTGAACTTTTACCAAGTCGTCGCCAAATTTCTATAACCTTTGCAATGTAATGAAACCGCAAGCGTATTTATTTCAATATGAAATTCAATTTATTAATTAATCTGTAATCTAGGTATATGGTATCAATTACAGCATTACATTGCGAATTTGGTGCCATAAGTGGTATCTCTTATCTGCTTACAGACCGATTCTTCCAGGTAAGTCCGGGTCAAGCAGCGCGAGCAGATCCATTCAGTGTAAGAGTTCGAGAATTAGCGGACTTGAAGACGCAGAAGGTAATGCCCTAAAGCGGAGGGAAAATAAGAGTTCTGGTGATTTGTATGTTGTATCTGATTTTGTTTTGAAGATGACGAACATTGTGGTTTTGCGGTTTCTTGCTATTATATTCAACCACTGCCTTAATATCGGGTATTTCCCAGAAGCATGGCAGACTGTCCTAGTGGTTCCAATATTAAAATCGAAAACGAATCCTCATGAGAGTGAAAGCTTTAGGATTTCTTTTGGTGAAGATCAAAGACGCTATTACTGGAAATGACATTCTAAAAGATTTTCAGTTTGGGTTTAAGAACGGACTTTCGACGACACACGCGATAGTTGAACTAACGGAATATATTCCCACGGGTCAAAGTAGAAAATGCCATACTATAGCAGTAAGTTTGGATTTTGCCAAGGCCTTTGATACTGCTTGGCATGATGGTCTTATCATACAAAAATGTTGAAGAATGAATAACATAAGCAATTTATGTCCGGCGTGATAGTTAGTGACGTGAAGGTGATTAGCTAATATTTTTGCAAGATTGCTATCTTTTGGCAGCAAAAATTTATGTTTTCGACTTCCCGGAATCTCACCGTTTTCCAAGTGTAACTCCTCTAGCGTAATTTCAATATTGTTTTTGATTTTATATTTAAGTTCAATATAATACATATAATACGCAATAAGTGGCTGTTAGAACTTATTTGAATTATGTCATTTGTTGCTAGTGTAATTTTTGTTTAATTTTTCCTTGAATGTTGCAAAAAGCTAGGACAATGTAACCAAATAGATTTTGTTAACCCGAGTACTGTGCACCCTCTTGATATAATATCCGCAGTATTAGAACAAGTGGAAACATGCCACCAAACACAATTTTTAGTTTATTCTTGTATGTCTGAAATTCTATTTTTTACAAATGTTACAGGTGTAACAAGAAACGTTTCTGTACGTTGTTTTTCAAACAATTCCACTCTTGAAAAAACATGATACAAACTTACCAACAAATTATCGATACCCAGAAACAGCTTATTTTATAAATTAAGCTGTCTTGGTATGTCATCTAAAATTGTAAGACTATTACAGCAATCTTATGAAAGCAATGTAAACTAAATATGATATGATAATTCCTTTTCAAATTCATTTACTGTGGAACTTGGTGTAAAACAAGTCCGTATTTTAAGCCCACTGTTGTCTTCACTTTATGTTAATGACCTTGCCAGGTGGTGTAAATATTGCGAACAGAACTATTAAAATACTGTTTTATGCTGACGATATAGTTATTTTATCAGATTCTTCGGCTGAGTTACAGCTCATGATTAATGCCTTGTATGTGTACTGTACTAAATGGTGCTTAAGAGTAAATTTTGACAAGTCTAAAATATAAGTGCTTCGTTCAGGCACTTGAGTCTCTGCGAAGCTTAACTGGCAATACGACACTGAAAATATAGAATAGTTAAAAGCTACAAATATCTTGGTATAACAGTCACATACAACCTGTCTTTCAAAAATCATTTAAACATTAAATTAACTGCAGCAAAGAATGCAATTAACTCCTCTTGGTCGAAATACTGTACAAACCCAAAAATTTCGATGAAAAACAAACTTAAAAAATTCCAGTAGCTCGATTATGTTATATGCGGCACAAATCTGGGGTTATGAAGCGTACGATACCGTAGAGAAACTCTTTCGATATTTTTTATAAAACAATATTTTGTATCTTCCCCCAACAACACTTTTTGCGTACTGCATTTGGAAACACAACTGGACTTGCTTTATGTTTCGACGCTAAAACTGCACTTTAATTATATAAAAAAAAGTTTTGAATTAAATTCAACAACGACTGCCTCATCTTTACGCAGAGTGTATTATAAATCGAAATGTGTGTTGGGTTAAAGAATGGTCTAATCTTTGCCGTACTCTTCAGTTCTCTCCAACTAATCCTGATAGACCCTCATGTATGTACTGGAAACCTATTCTCAAACTGCTTCAAACAAAAGAGCGAGAAAATTACATTGCAGTTGATTTCCAACATCATGACCTATATTGTCAACTTAATTACAATATCGCGCCTAGCCTAACGTCAAATTTGTCGCCCTATAGCACTAGTCTGATTACAAAAGCTAGAGGTTGCTTTCTTAATAAAAATGCTAGAAGCTTTAGGAATGGCTTAAACATGTACAATATGCAACCTTAGTGTACCTGAAAATACTTTTCATTTCATTAGAGTTGCCCAATATTTAACGAATATAGAAGAAATTTATTTGAAAACACACAACTTAATGTCAATGAAGTGATTAATGTTTTGAATGGCTATACTTATATTCCTCTATACAAATACATCCAGTTATGTTTGAATTGTAGAAAACTGTTAATAAATGAATATAATTTTTAATTAGTTTTTAACTAATCAGGCCGATCGCAATGGTTTTAATTACGTATTAACAATTCCGATCGATTTTTTTTTACCTTCTTCAGATTCCGATTGATTTTGTTAATTCCTCAAAAATACTGAATCTCCATTATTTTATTTAAATATGGAAATATTTTGCATACCAAACTAAACAACAAGGCGAATTAAATAAGGACATACATATAAAAAAAAATTTAAGAAAGGTATATAACAAAATTTTAAGGAAGTTAAATTCCACTTTGAAATTTCGTTAATAAATAATAATAATAAATAATAGATCTTGGATCAATGCGCTTGTTTGAATCATGATTATACAAATCAACCCTCCTGGATCGAAAATTGATGATGTTAACGAAAGTTTTGTCCTTTTTGTTATTGATGAGAATTCCTTTTTAAGCTGAAAGGCAAAAAGGAACTTATGCGTTACAGAATCCAAGAGATGCCAAGTCCACTTGTAACATTTGGTTCGGTATCATTTATAACTTTGGCTTCGATTGGTGTTTATCGAAGGACTGAATTATATAAATTAAATTTTGTAAGTTGAAAAATGCCTTTACTAAAAAATTTGTTGTTTCGTCTTTAACTTGTTTTAAACTTAACAAATCGTTTGACCCACTTAGTAAATCATCTACATATGTAAAACTGAGTTTTATTAATATGAGCACCAATTTTATACTTTTCTTGATAAAGGTCGGCAAGATAATGCAAGCTACGTAGTGCCTAATATAGTGATGCAGTTGTATCGTATATACTGTACTGTATTAAATGAGTAATGAGTTGAATATCATTTTCTCTCCCTAGTATGTATTGAAACTGCTTATGACTGGGATGAACTGCAACAATTTCTATAAAAGAATTTTTTAAGGCAATTAAAAGAGGTAAATTTGAATGGTTGGTCCGATGCATAAAATATCATCAGGTGATTTATTTGACAATGTTTTGCAAATGGATCTAACACTACCCGCAATTTTGTACTTAAACTACTTGGCCTTAACACATACTGATGTGGTAAGTAGAAATTTGGTTCGCTTAGACTTGGTTTTACAGAAGGATGTGACCTAAAAGGTAATAATCTTTAATGAAATTAATATATTGTTGTCTAATAGTGCGTTTTTTACGACAAAAATCTTTTTAAAGCTAAATTGTATGACGTAACCAGTACTGACGGTTTTTCTTTAAAAGACAACATTACTTGCAAATGACCATTATAGAGTATTTTTGAAATGAGTTTAGCATATTGTAACAAACCAACCAGTTTGGACTTTAGACATGGGAGAATTACTACCATTTAGCCAACCTTGCTCAGAGAAATAGGGGATGTTCTCTTCTCCAATAATAAAAATTAGGTAATAAGTTTCCTACTGACGAAATAAAAAAGAAAATAATAAATAAACAGAATTTATAAAGTGATTAGCAAAGCCTGTCTGAAGTGGATAAGATGTAATTTCCACTTGTTGTGTCTAAACCCTACCTGCCATGCTATCGTATTTGCAGTGTTTTAGATAGCCCAATCGATACCCTCTACCTTTCGTGGAATAAAGATAAAAAATTTATTTAATCATTTCAAATACATTTGCATCAATATTTATTGCAATACGCCAGATTTTTGTTATAAATTTAAGAAAATAAATTTTAATTTTAATATAAGGAACTAACAAATAGCTTAATAAAATTTTTTTCCTAGGAAATCAAATATTTTTTAGTCTATTTGATATACTCGTAATAAAGCGTTTAAAATAAAGGTAGTTTTTTATAATACAAAAAAGAGCAAATATGTGAACTAATGATTTGTGTTATATGACGTAGATATTTTATTTTTTTAGAACAAGCAGTGCCTACGATTTAGTCCGCGTATCATTTTAAATTTACTTAAAGTTTTAATAAAAACTTTCCATCTTTCACATTTGTATGTCTAGTTTCTCTACGAAATGTCATATCCAATATTTGAGCAAAGGTTCTAACGGACTTCCTAACAAAATTTTATTGAAATCCATTTAGCAGTTTTTACGTGATACGAACACAGACAGACAGACAAACAAAGATTCCAAAAATATATGTTTTATATTCCATATCGATTACTATATACACCAACATCAAAATTTTCAAAAAATATTTCATGTACAGAAGTAGCCCCGTTGTAGTTCTATTATATGTATAAGTACTCGTATAGAAAATTACGTACTCTCACATTTCTCTGTTTTCTCTAGAAAATGGCATATTTTAATGAAATAAAAAGGGAATAAAAAGGATTCTATATTCGAACCAAGGTTCTAAGTGACCTTCTGACAAAATTTTGTTCAAACCTGTACAGTAGTTTTTGCGTAATGCGACAGACAGACAGATCCACAGACAGTATTACTAAATACATGACATATAATTTTTACCAAGTTTGGTCAACCTTTTCTATATTCTTATGCAGGAGCTTTAAGATATTTGTTGAAACATATATTTTATTTTTCGATATTTTGCCAGCCTCCGGTTGGAATCTTCAGGATCTCTTAAAAAAATTGTATAAAATAAACATACATTTAAGCCACTATACATACAAAAGTTACTAATCATAGCAACAACATATAAACTTACAATATGAGTTAAAGTTTTTATTTTAACGTTTGTTATTGCACTGATTTATTTTCTTATTTTTTATTTATTATATGTCTATAGCTTAGCGCGCAATTTTCAATATCTAATTTATAATTAATTTCCTTGACCTGTGGTATGTTGATAATACATTTCTAGCATTTTCAAGGTAAATCTCTTACTATATTTCTCTTCTATGTCTAAAATATCTATTTGTTCGAAATTTGGTATGTGCTCTCTGTTAGTATAGTGGGCTGCAAATGCTGTTTTCTGTTTAATTATTTTATATCTATATTTTAGGTCTAATTTGTGTCCTGTTGTTCTGGTTCTTAGTTTGTTTTTTTTTTTTTTTTTGTCGTACCAACACATACTTGATCGCATAAGTTTTTATCGTCCCGGCTTGCTCAATAATTGTTAATATAATATTGCACTCATAAAGTCCATCAATCTGTTCGTTGTTTTTCCTTTGTAATAACGATGTAGGGTTCTTGTTAAGTCTTTTACATGTCATTATATCACTAAAAATTACATTTTTTAATAGTCGGCTTTCTCCATTGCAACTCTCACATTTCCCTTGTCCGCTTCTAAAATGGCAATGTTTTAATTCCTTGTAAGGAATTTCTTCGTTTTATTGACTGTTTTTAGTGCAAAACGATCGCGCTACATATGTTCATTAAGATAATTCTCCATTATTGCTGTAAATTTTGTCCGTGCTATTTCTTGCTGTTCCCTATTATCCAGCGTGGGAATACAGTCGTCAATATCTGCAATATATTTTAATTTTGGAAATTTAGGTTTTGCTGTTAGATTTGCCATTGAATATCTTCTAGGATAATTACACTGGACCTGTTTACAAACTATTTTCCCGGTTAACCTAAGTATGTCGAGATATTTTCTTTGTGCGATTTTTTGGGTCTCTGTTAGAAGAAAAAAATTTCGAATTGTTCGTTTTCTGTTTTATGTAAAAAGTGACATAATTTTTATTTTCAATTTGATTAAAAAGAAAAATACTTACAAAATTATTTTAATTATAAATGTAACAAGTGTTTTTAAGAACAAGTTGAAGAACAAATAATTATTATACAAACATAATTATGTTTATCACTTCTAATTTTGTTTTAAAAATTATTTATCATTTTACATTAGTAATATTTAATAATTTCTTTATGCGATTAAATTGTTGCTTTTGTAGCGGTTTTGTAAATATATCGCCTAACTGTTCTCTTGTAGACACATATTTTAACAGAAACTTGGTTGATGGCACTTTGGTTATCTAACTGCAAAATAGGAAGTTGTTTGCTCTTACCCAATAAATAATTTAACAATTGCTTGCTCAAATCAGTTCAAAGCAAATACTGTTCTAATGGAAGTAAATTTTGCCACCGGAGCAAAAGTCTCCTCATAATCTACTCCTTGTTTTTTAATAAAACCACGAACTACTAATCTTGTTTTATAATGCTCTGTTTCACCCACTTGTTTTTTTTTTATCTTATACACCCATTTATTTGATATTTTCTTCTTTGCTTTTGGCAACTTTATAAGATTCCAAGTATCAATAATTATAAGAGATTAATACTCTTCATCCATGGCAGCCGTCCACTTTGTTCTAAAACTACTATTTATTGCTTCTTAATAACTCTGTATTTCTTAACAATCAGCTACTAAAGCACAATTAAAATCGTTTATGACATCATTTTACTTTGAATTAAAATTTATTTTTGGCTTGAGTTCATTTTTTTTCTTAATTTCTAAAAATCTTTTTTAAGAAAGAAAAATTAATTTAACAAATGTATGGGAATTTTTCCAAAGAAAACAAGAAAAATTAGACACTAGCATTCAGCATTTCCTGGATCGCTATAACCTTCATCAGCATATCTAACCAACTAATTTTGTAAATAAGAATACGAGGAATATTCATATCAATATTAATTTGGTTAGACGAAGTCGGCACACAAACCAATGTATTTCTTCACTTTTATCTTTGTAACCTGTCCTGTATATTCGTTCTTGCATCGCATGATCACGAATGCAATTTTTTTTTGTCATTCTTACTTGTATTACTCACAACATTATAGATGCTGTTTCAAAAATGAACTCAAGCCAAAAATAAATTTTAATTCATTAATATCAATAGTTCAACTCCTAATTTTCATAAAAAAATTAAATCATTTTGCTTTTTAGATCTCAAACAACTGACTTGACTGGGGTATGATAGGTATCATAACTTTCAGTATTTCCATAAAACATAACCTGGTGTTTCACACACGGAGTAATCTTCTGAATCTTTAACAATATCACTTTCTTTATCCTCGAATTCATCATTTAAAGCCATATTCGGTAATTCTATAGATTCACGGTAAACTGTAGGTTTATTTTCTCCTTCAGTGTGAGTATTAGTATTGTTCTTAACTACGGGAACTAGTACCGTTTGATTAATTTCTCTTAATAAAACATTTTGTGAAACTTTTATCCTTTTTTCTTTAGGTATCCATATACGAAAACCTCTACAGTTTTCTTGATAGCCTACAAAAATACCGTTTTAGATCTAGTTTTCTTCATTTCTCTTGTGAAACGTGAACAAATGCAACTGCACCAAAACCACTGCCATAGACAGGTCAGGCACCATATTATACCACAAATCAAATAGATTTTTTTGTAGTGGTGGACTTTTTCGTATCATATTTAGTTTAAACATAACATTATTTACTGCCTCACCCTAGTAATTTTTATTAATGTCCTTGCTATGTATTATACATCTAGCTGCTTCTACTTCTGTTCTCATATCTTAGCTGTCTGGGCTCTACCATTGTGCTCAGGTGTGTATAGTGTAGATTTTTGGTGAGTTACTTTATATTTACGAAATATATCACTTACTTCTTTATTTATAAATTCTGAATCGTTTTCTGACCATATTGCTTTTTCTGGTATCTGCTTCCACTTGATCCTTATATCTTTTTAGCTTCGCCTTTATACAACACGTATCGATAATTGGAATAATCATCACGAATTAGTAACATAAAACGTGCAACACCAAGTGACTTAACTTGCTTCCGCCCGGATAAATATGTGTGCACCAGCTCTCCAACTTCTTTTGCTCGGTAACTACGAAATGCGAAACCCGTGCTTGCCCATAACGGAAGAAATCATCGCAAGAATATTTTGATTCGCTTAGACTTTTTTAATGTGTTTTTTATCTTGATAGCACATTCTTCCATGCCATGTTTGCAAGGAATCGACTTCGGCAGCAACATTAAAGCTTGTAGTATCTTCTTCCACTCGAGGCTGCTGTAGTCAAAGTGGTAAGCACGTTGACTACAAACCTCAGGATTCAACTCCTGCAGCAATCAGAATACAAAAATTTTTTTTTCTGTTTAATGGTATAAATACATATTCAGAATGAACATTAAAAACGTGCAGCCTCCTTCGTCGGTACTTCCTTATAGCAGATTTGCGGGCGAAGTAAAATAACTACCTATCTTTCTCCTTTCACCACCTGTCTTATCTCTCATCTATCCCTTTCCTAAAGAATGTAGCACGGTTACGAAAAATAACTAAATAGGTTTTAATACCTGAAGTGCTGCTTATCTTTAAAAAAATAGCAGCTTAAAAAGTTTAAAATTTTTTCTTAAATCTTTATGTTTTTAAAAACATATTTACTTTCATTTGCCCCCAGACAATAGCCCTTGTCCAAGTATGCATTAGTGGAAAAAAGATTTAATTTGATGCATGCGACATAAAATACCTTTGAAAGGAATTTTGAATTTCAGACCTTACCATCATAAGCATAATAAAAACGTCTCCCCTGCAGGCATAACGCCCCCGTTGCCAACCCAAATAAATATTAGAGTCTTAAGCTCAACGTAATTTTTTAACCACTTTTTCTTACTAGACATATAATCGCTAGCGCCAGAATCAGCAAGCCAAGAGTCGTCCTCAATCATCCTAAAAATATCTTTTGTCGAGTCATGAATTAAATTGGGAATTGATCCGAAGTTTTTACATTTTATCAAAAACGTAATTGTCGACAAAGATTACGTTTTAGATAAATGTCAGAACTCCGGAATAATTTCCAATTTTATTCATGACTCGACAAAAAATATAAAAAAGATATTTCAAGATAAAAAATTTACTCAAAGAAACACGTTGTGTTTAGTGGAGAATATTTAAAAAAAATTCCTAAAAAATCCTCAACTTAATAACAAAACAAAAACATGACCTGATCAGATTTAATGAAAAACATACAGAAGAGAAGGTATACAACATTTAAATGAACAAGAATATGAAAAATTCAGAAGTAGCCAATCCAGCATTCTAAAAGTTGTGGAGCAGAAAATATAGCAGCGACACAAGAAGTTTGAGACCGTGAAAATCGCACAAAGAAAAATATCTAGACATAGATCAGCCGGGAAAATAATTCGTGAATAAATCCAGTGTTATTATTCCAGAAAATATTCAATGGCTACTGTCTCTAGGACAAAAACATGCAATACCAACAGCAAAACCTAAATTTCCAAAATTAAAATATGTTGTAGGTATTGAATATAGGGAAAAACAAGAAACAGCGCAGACAAAATTTACATCAATAGTAGAGAATTATCTTAATAAACATAGACTTAATGAACACGATCGTTTTGTGCTAAACATAGTCGATAGAACAAAAACTTAACAAGGGCTCTACATCATCATTAAAAAGGAAAAACAACGAATAGATTGGTAAACTTTCTAAGTGCAATATTATATCAACAACAGATCACAAAAAGTTTACAAAGGACAATGTTATTGCACTTAGAATTTACGAACTACACAAAATACATAAAGATGTCCCCCTTAGACCAATATGTTCCTCGATTAACTCAGCCCAATTGGAATTATGCAAACTTTTGGCAATTATGTTAAAAAATCTTACAATGAATTCAGAATATAATATTCAAGACTTAATGCACTTTAGAAATAGAATTAACAATAGTGCAATATCTGATGACGAAAGTTTAGTGTCTATTGATGTAGTGTCGCTATTTACAAGCATACCTGTGGACTACGCTACTGACAGAAAATGAAACGACATTGACAAACATACATACATTAATCTCTGAGGACTTATTTTTAAGAATGCCTAAATTTTGTATAAAGGCAAAAGTTATTTCAAATATAAGGAAAAAATCTACAGTCAACATCACCTGTTATAGCTGACATTGTGTTGAAAGAACTACTAAATGATACAAGGAAAAAACTTAAGGTAAAACCAAGAGTCCTGCCGAAATATGTGGACGACCCGTTTGGAATAGTGAAAAAGATGTAATCGAGCGAACAAACATATTATTAATAAGGAAAGAAAATAAAGTGTATATTGACTGGTACTAAAAACCTACTAGATCTGGACGAATTGTGAATTTCTACTCGTCCCAACAAAAAACAATTATAATTAATATCGCAAACATTTTTATCAGACGTGTTTTGGCGATAAGTGACGATCGATTTCATGAAGATAATATCAAAAAGATAAAATATATCTTGAAAAGAAATTCTTTCCTTGACGTAGTGATAAGAAAACTTATTTTTAACAATTTAAAAAATAAGATCTTTAACAAAACAAATAAAACTAATATTAAGACGACACACGCTGGGGATTTCGCGGAAAAAATCTCTAATTGTCAACATACTCTTCATGTAATATGCAGTGATATTTTAAAATTTTAGACTAAATGGTATAATTAAATCAAAAAGAATTACTCCGATCTGACTGCTTGTTATTTTTTATAGCCGTTTCAAACTCAGTACTTGTATGTTTTACCGAACCAACTTAATTTAAACCTAAGAATTTCAAAACGAATATTATTTTATTATATTATGAATATATCTTTTATGTGTTTTTTTTTATATTCTTTATGTTAAGTAGGATATTTCAGTGTACTAAAATTGAAAAATTATAAACTCTGCAGAGACTTAAGTTTGTTTTTTTTTTTTTTTTGTTTGTTCATTTTTATGAAAATATAACAAAAATCCCTTTTTCTTCAATCATTTGGGCTTGGAATTTTAGCCATACTTTCTCACAGTTGGAAATACTACAATACATTGTCTCATATCTGTTTTTACATTTTTAATAAATTTCAAGGGCCAGCAGGTGCCACCTCTCAGTTTGTTGCATTACACAGTACAACATTTTTCAGCTGATTGATTCGCGACTTAATTCTGATAAGACTCTTTTGTTTAACATAACGCAAGAACCACTAGTCGGATTTTGCTTAGACAAGTTGAGAAAAATCAAGAGTTACAATTACTTTCATAACGTTTCGCTACATAAGAACAGTTTCGCAGTTATAAATAAATGTATAAAGATCAAAATAGTTTTCGCCGTAAAAAATTAATTTTTTTATTCATAAAAAATTTTAAACGGTAAACGGTAATAAAGTGTCAAGTCCTACTACTTTTACGTTAAGTCGCATAACCCATAAACAAAATGAGACATAAATCATGAAAATCGATGAACGCGTTTCACTTTTATTCACAATTAAGTAAAGGTACGAATTTAAAAAATTTTCTTGAGATATGCACAAAATTCTTTGGAAAAAACACTGATTACTTTTTTATGATTCTCAAAATTAAAAAAAAGTAATAGATAAAAGGTTATTTGATCTTTATGATTGCAGTAGCAAAGTAATAAGCGCTAATAAGTTTGCGTGGACATTTAAAAGTAAAAAGAAAGTGCACTTTTTTAATTCTTTGGGTTTTACGGTTAGTTACCTGCATGATTTTTTCTAGAAATTGTACCAACATTTATGAGTGCTCATATTTCGGAATGTTTCGAATATGCGCCCATTCATAAGTACCTGTCATTACAATATTGAAAAATACTTATGCTCGAAGCTTCTGAAATTTAACAAAGACAGAACAAAATTAAAACAGTTTTTGCAACAATCGCATGTTGGCTTAAACGAAACTAGAGCATGTGAAATTTTGGATATGTTAAATTTACAAATTCTACTTGTAAAATGTATTGTTTATATTAATCATAGAAGCATTTGTTATTTGAAATACTTATCAAAATGAAAATATTTTTTTCATTAAATAAATCAACTTTTCTAGAAACACATCGTGTTCTGTAATTAATAAATTAACAGGTTATGGGCCCAGACTCCAAGTTGAGAGATTCTGAGCAAAGGTTTAATTTAAAGAATAGTAATTGTAACGTGTTTAAAATTGAAAATATGACAACAACGTCATTTACTGGAAAAATACCAATTTTCGATGGATCTAATTATTCAAGATGGAAGACCCAAATGGAAGCAGATTGTTACTGGAGAAACAGTTGTTCCAGCTGAGCCAGATTTACATCAACAATAGGTTGAAAAGGACCAGGATGCTTTAGCGCCAAAAATTTTGATTAAAATTTGGGATTTTCTGAGTAATTCATATGAAAGAAAATCAAAACGACAAAAGCTGAATTGTACAGGAGACTCCTGAATTATAAAATGGATACAGATGGATCTATTTCGAAATATTTAGAAAAGTTTAATGAAAACTATATGCAGTTAGAAGAATTGAATGGAGTGACTGAAGAAGAATTGCAGGATGTACATTTATTAGGCGGCTTGTCAAATAATTACAAAGAAGTAAAAGCTGCTTTTAACACCGCAAATGAACTCCCATCAGTGAGAACTTTAAATTCAAGACATCTGAAACTGCAAGAATATGTTAAAGTAACTCCAAACAAAGAATAAACTTAAAACTAGAATAGCTGGACATAAATCTAATCAAAGATATAGAGACGTAAATATCACTCAAAAAACTGCATTATCTTCCCATTGTCCCAGTCTAAATCATCATCCTAACTTTGAAGATGCATCAGTTTTAAATATAGAAAATATTTATAAACGTCGGTATATGTTAGAGATGTTACAAATAATTAAAGTTCCAACAACAAAAAGTATAAACTTTAAAGCTGATACTGATAATGTTGCACAGTGTTATAGACACTTAGATCATAAAAAATAGTAAACGTTACAATGTATCTAATTTAATTGTTTGTAATATTTTTATCATATTAAATTTTTGTATTTGTATATGTAAGTATATTGCTTTTTGTATAATTTAAATTTTTTGTATTTTGAGTTTTGAAAAAAAAAAAATTTTTATATGTATGTTTATGTATAACATGTTTGAATTTTTTGTCTTTGTTTTTTTAAAATTTTTTTGAGTTAGTTTGACAAAATTTTTCAAATGAATTTATAATTTGTATTTGAAATCATATAGTTTTAATAATTTTGTTTCCTGTTTCCTGAAGATGCCACCCAACGGTGTGGCGAAATATTGAAAAAATAAATAAAAAAACAATATTTTTATTTTTTAAACCTGACATAGTGCTTTATTAATAAGAAAAGAATTTCCAAATATAGACAAAAAGCTATTAGAATTTAGTAATAATGATGAATATGCAGAACTCAAAGTAAATTTTGGTCGAAACGAAAATCAAGAGGAGAATAACATTCGTAATTCGGTAGGTGATGAACAAGATAAAATTTTTTCAAATACCATCATTCTATCTAAATAGAAGAAGATGCAAATATACCTTCGCAAAATAATGCAGCTGATGAACAAACAAACACATTAAACTCAATAAAATCTCGTTTGAGGCCTTGGAAATTTTATAATCAAGAAAGTGCCTAAACATCACTTAAAGATAACCCAAACACCCTAAATGACATTGAAAATTCAGATAAAAAAAGGAATGGAAAATTGCAATGCAAATGGAATAAAATTCCCTCATTGAAAATCGAACGTGGGAGTTAACAGATTTACCGCCTGGAAGGAAATGTGTAAGTTGCAAATGGGTTTTTACCATGAAATATCATTCTGATGGCAGTATTAATACGCGGAAACCAAGACTAGTGGCGAAAGGTTATTCACAACAGGTTGGTATTGATTACATGGATACCTATGCTCCAGTTGTAGGTCAAGGTTCACTTAGAATAATATATGCATTGTCTGTTGAAAATGTCTTGAAGCTAAGACAACTTGATGTCTCAACCGTCTTTTTAAATGAAGATATCGATGAAGAGGTATACATGGGCCAGCCTGATGGCTTTATTTATCATGAAAACCTAAATAAAGTTTGCAAATTACGAAACGCAATTTATAGCTTAAAACAAGCGGGCCGACAATGGTTTAAGAAAATTCATAATACATTTGTAGAATATCTGTTAATACAATCGAAATATGTATCTACAATAAAAATGAAGATGGTAATCTTTTGTTTATCATAGTAATTGCTTGTAACAATTAAGATAAATTTAAAGATTTGTTTGAACACCTTCAGAGAATTTTTAATGTTAGAGATTTGCAAAAACCAAAGTATTGTATTGGCCAATTCATTGAGTATGATAATGAAAAGCAAGCAATGAAACGAAGATTCCAATGCAAGCAAAAATAACTTTAGAAAAGGAACCAAAAATTCCTGGAGAATCTGAAAAAGTAGATGAAGTCAAATATCAAGAACTTATTAGATCGTTGTTACACGTTGCATTATACAGTAGGCCTGACATTGCATGCCGTGTAAACATATTATCCCAATTTTCAAAAGATCCTAGAAGACAGCATTGGAATTGTACTCTACAAATTGTTAAATATTTAAACACGACTAAAGATGGAGTATTAAAATATAGAAAGACAGGTTTACCAATTAAAGGTTTTGTGGTCGCTAACTGGGCACAACACGGTAACGATAGAAAGTCACAATCTGGTGCTTAGCATATGGCAAAATTTGGTTCACACCACTCAAGAACAAAACATATAGACTACAAATATCATTTTATTAGAGATGCTGTAGAAAGGAAAATTGTAGACATCTAATATATTTCAACAAATGAAATGACCCCTGATTACCTTACAAAACTAGTTTCTAAGAACAAAAATTACCTTTCCACTAAAGCAATGGGCTAAGAAATTAAAACAAATAAAATTCGAGGAGGTGTGTTGAATTTATAAAATGTTTTTGTTTAAATTCTACTTGTAAAATGTATTGTTTATATTAATCATAGAAACATTTGTTATTTGAAATACTTATCAAAATGAAAATATTTTTTTCAATAAATAAATCAACTTTTATAGAAACCCATCGTGTTCTGTAATTAATAAACTAACAGGATACAATATATAAAGGCTAACTTCAATCAAAGATAGCAGGATTCTAATCGTACGAAGTAGCGATTTGAAAAAATTAACGAAAATTGTTTTGAAGGCCAGTTCTGCACTTGGTCGGCCAAGTTAATCGTTTGAGTGCTGTGATCGCTCCAAACGATACAAAAGGGATGAAGTACGTGAAAATGAAAGGTACAAAATACTCGTATCATATAAAGAACTCACGAAAGAAAAAAATTACAGTTATCCTCAAGGAATTTCTATTACTGAAAGTTCAGGCAGTGTACCTCTGCAAAATCTGTTGGATCATACTGCCAAAAGAGTCTTAGAGACCAAGTAAAACTGAAAGCGGAAATCTAACAATGTACTATAAATTGGGATGTGATATGGCATCTAGTCAAAGCGAATACCAACAGAGGTTTTCAAATGATCAAATTTCTGACTCTCATTTCTATATGACATCATTGTACCACTTAAATTATTATTAAGGGATGACATAAATAACTGAGTATGGAACAACAATAAACCTTCTTCCACACAGTATTGAAGAACACTAGAGTTTGCATATGTTTAAGAGACACCTCAAGCTATACGAAAAGAAAAGAGAAGAGCTGATGAAGGGATATCTCAACTATAGAAAATTGAGTTAACAGTAAATAATCGTAACTTTAAAGTAAAACATGAATTATATTTTACAATGACTGACGGCAAGAGAGCGCAATCAGCAACAGAAACACCAGCAGCATCTTCTTGTTTTATTTGTGGAGCCACAACATCCAAGATGAATAAAATCGAAGAAGTTCAAGCGAGAGTGAACAAGCACTGCAATTTGGTATGTCACCACTTCATGCGCGTATTAATATTGATGGAATGTCTTTTGCATGTAGCTTATAATATTGAATTTAAAAGTGAGAGAGTCGACTCAAATACTCGTCTGATAAAAGAAGCCCGAAAATGAACTCCAGGAAATACGTCACGAAGATTCTTTGCTAATCCTGCTTTGATTTCCGAAATCACGGGTCTAGCTAAAAACATAACCAATAGGTTTTCAATAATCCAAAAAAAATTTGGTGATTTTTGTCTGGAGATGGCAAACAAATTTGTTGCACTTTACGAGTGGTACAATACATTTTACAAAATTATGATTCACGGAAAAGATATAATTAAAATACACTTTTCCTGTAGGCTTACTATCCCAAGAAGCTTTGGAAAGTCGTAACAAAGACTATAAAAAGATCGCCTTAGGCACTCCAGAAAATGCAGTCGAATTGCCACGAACGAAGATATTATGCACCGAATGATGGTAACATCAGATCCCATGATCTCACATTTGACTCCTTCATTTAGTCAAAGCAAATTGTTATAAGCGACGAAGTTGACTCTTTTAGAATAAAAAATTCAAAATAGATTTAAAATAAATTAAAACATACAAGATCATTTAGCCAGAAAAAGCAAATTGTTATAATCGACGAAGTTAAGACTCCTTTAGAATAAAAAATTCAAAATAGATTTAAAATAAATAATAAATTAAAAAAAATTAAAAATCATTTAAATTTTTTTGTTGGGCTTTTTACATTGTAGGTAACGATATAAATTTCTTTACTTTATTTATTTTGATTCCGTTTGCGTATCACTATATAAATAAAACTAAATTTGTGATGAAATCACTACATTTTTTGACGAACATATTTTTTTTCCTTACTTTCATACAAAAATCCCCAGTGTGCGAGAAAGAAAATTTATAAATCCATTGTATATAAACCAGAATTCTTAGAACGAGTAAAAAATGCTAGATTATTTAATGCAAAACAACTATTTACAAAAACCCAAAACAAAGTAGACAACATGGAAAAATTTAATGTTATTTATTAAATCAATTGCACTATGGATAGGGAAAACGTGTGCGATCAAATATATGTTGGTACGACAAAAAACAAACTAAAAACCAGAACAGCAGGACTCAACTCAGACCTAACATGTAGATATAAAATAATGAAACAGAAATAATGAAACAGACAGCACATACCAAATTTCGAACAAATAGACATTTTAGACATAGAAGAGAAATATAGTAAGAGATTTACCTTGGAAATGCTACATATGTATTATCAACATACCACAGGACAAGAGAATGAATTATAAAATAGATACTAAAAATTGCGCAAAAAGCTATATACATATAATAAATAAAAAATAAGAAAACAAATCAGTGCAATAACAAACGTTAAAGCAAAAACTTTATTTTTTATTATTTGTATATTTTTTGTAACTCATATTTTAAGTTTGTATGTTGTTATAATCAGTTAGTTTTGTGTGCACAGTGGTTCAAATGTATGTTTATTTAATGTAAAATTTTTTAAGATTTCCTAAAATATCGATAAATAAAATCTATATTACAACAAAAAGCTAAAATTATTTAATCACAAAAAAAATCATATGAAACTAGTATAAAAAGTAAGAAATTTATAGGGATATGTTAATATTTATCTTTATATTTGAATATAAGTATTTCCAAATTTTCAGATATCCCGTAACCCAATTCTAATATTTTCTTTTTTGACAACAATTTTATCTTTTTTCACTCCGTTGTCATTAAAATTATGAAGCTTATTTTTCTTAATTAATCTATCAAACACTGTTTGTCCTACGTTAAACTCTCTGGTTATAGATCGTAAATTATATTGTCTTACATTTCATTAAGTTTTGTAGTGAGTCACATACCAAAGAATAGTTGTCTCGCCGTTCGATGGTCACGTCTGTTTCTGCCAAAAAATAAAATTCTTGTCGTTTACATTTGTTATCATAGACTACCCTAACACTACTTCAAAACGTGTTTTCCCTATTGTCTGGTGAACACTATTTGTAAAGGCACAACTTATACTTCCTATGTACAAATCCCATTCTCGTTGAATTCGTTACAAGAATCTTCTCAAAGCCTCACTGATACATCTATTAACTCGTTCACTAACATCTGCTTGCATAAGCATATGTTTAACACCATAAGAATTCTATAATTTTTTAAGATCCTTGCTCTAAAATTGGGCACCATTATCCGATACAATGAGTTCTGGAACTCCAAAGCAACTAAAAATGTCTACAATATGTTTGGTAATAAATTTTTTAAGTGGTTTCGAAAAAGTTAACTTTGAAAAATTACCTTAAACAATCAATAAACCTTGGTATCCAGGCTTTGTTCTAGGAAATGGTCCTATCAAACACAAGACCCTTTCAAAGGTTTTATATTGACCTTTGAAAGGGTCTTGTATATAATTCAATGATATCGCCTCTAGAAATCCATTCGCTTGTATATAAATTTGTCCAAAATTTTAAAGTCTGGTAAACTAAGAATACAAAAATGTTCACGCACATTGGTGTATTCATCGCCGTCGAATGCATTTGAGTCTAAACCTATTGTATTTATATTTTTTTAATCAATAATTTGAATGTTATTTTCACCTTCATTTGCACCTTCATTTGTTGCATTCACCACTTTAGGGTCGCGTGGTCAGAGACCACTCTAAACTCCAAAACCTATATATATGGTCTAAACTTATTTATAGTCATTATAACTGTCAAGAATTCTAACTCTGTGATGATATAATTTCCTTGTGCTTTATTCAACTTGTAAGACATATTTTTGATAGGTTTTTCTGTCCCATTGATGTCTACCTGCGCCAGTACCGCACCCACCCAAATGTACTTATATCACACTGTAAAATAAATGCTTAATTATAATTGGGATGATAAGTAATGGTTGTAAGTTCCGTCTTGAGTCTTTTAAAAGCAAATTATGCTTGATTTGTCCAAACAAGAGTTTTCTTTTTTGTCAGCAACTCTGTTAAGGGAAATGTTATTATCGAGAAGCCTGTACCAGCCTGTTACCGCTAAAAAGCGTCGTAAATGCCTTATAGATTTTGGAACTGGGAAGACATACATAGCACGAACTTTTTCTGTACCAACGTGTGAGGTACTATTTTCAACCACATATCCCAAATCTATACACAAAGCTACTTTTATTTACATTAGTATTAAAACCAGCTTTTCGGAGGTGCGCTGCAACCTCTACAAGGTGTGTTTAATGTTCGTCAAAATTTTGATAGACAATTAGACATCCAAATAAACAAACACATGTGTTTTAAAATTAAACGGACAACCATGTCCATAAGTCTGCTTAAGGTCTGTGGTGCATTCTTGTAAATTGATACGAAGGTCGCTTAGGGACTCTGAAATCAGTATTAAGTTTCGACGATTCCTCCATATTTATTTGCCAAAAGGCATCTTTCAAATCAACATTCGAAATACAATAGACCGGAGGAAGTTTTGATAAAAGTCCATCGATGTTTGATATTGGATAAGCGTCTTTTGTGATTACAGAGTTTAATTTTCTACTATCCACGCATACTTTGCCTGGCTTAACTACTACCACAGCAGGTGAACAGCAAGAAGAGTTTCGTGCCCTCTCTATAACATTAAAGGAAATCATCGTATCTATTTTTCCACAAAGTTGTTTTTCATTGGCTGATGAAATTGAATAGTAGCGTTGTTTGATTGGTTTGGCATTTCCAGCATTTATTTGGTGTTCAATCAGAGTAGCGCATCCTAATCCTGTCACTTCTGAATTTGGAAATACTTTTTCATGTCTGTGTTTTTCTTCACAAGTCAAGTTTGTCAGCGTCATATGTACTACAGTCAATTTCGCAAACAATAGGTACCGAAGTTTTGAGCCCAAAGCTCTTCCGGAACTCAAAACCGTAAATAATATTTTCTTTTATGGTCGGTACCACTAAAAATCAAATAATTTTGATTGTCATTGAAAACATATGTAGTTCTTAAGTTGCTATTCCTATTATGTTTTGTCCCTGACCATCCGTTGTACGCACGTTTCCAACACATTTACTAAATTCAGACTTACTCTGAATGTTTTTTTTTTTTTGCTAGTTCGCTACCAATGACACTTTTTTTGCACCGCTATTTAATAAGGCTATGCAATAAATTCTATCTCTTTTTAGGTTAATATAAAGCTTAGTATCTACTTCTTGTGAAATAATTGGAGATATAGTAAAATGTTTCGTATTTTTAGGTTATGATAATATTCGCGTATTTGTTTAGAAGCTTTGCTGAACCTGGCAGGTTCACCAAATATTTTCGCACGGGCCTTTTTATATTCTGCTGCTCTAACATAATATGGTTGTAATAATGAGTGTACAGCTACAGTCTCGTTAAATTCCTTACTTGTAAAGTAAGTATCTAGAAAATATTTCGCACACAAAAATCATATACAAAATGCAAAATTCTGTGGAATAAAAGAATCCAAAGTTTTGTTTGTTTTAATGTTGTCTTTTGAGAGCGTGTTGTAATTAAGCACTAAAAAATCTCATGAAATTGAACAACATTATTATAAATAAAAATTTTAACAACTGGTTTGAACTCAATACAAATAGAAGCTTGAAGTCCAAAGTGTTATTAAGGTATAAAATAAAATTATAGTACAAAAAAATGTACATAAGTTGATATCTCATTAATATATAGAACATCAGCAGATGAAATACAAGTGCAGAACATTTAAGCTGATGCCCCTCATTGGGCGCGATTTATTTCTGTAACGAACTTACTAATTTGGGCTTTGGACATGGGAGAACGACTACCATTTAAACGACCTTGCTCAGGGAAATTGAGGGATGTTCTTTTTGTTATACTTTAACAACTATTACTTTGTATTTAAAAATCAACTACATGCTTTGCTTTGCATTTTATGTTTTTTAATTTTATATGAAATAAAATTTTACTTACTTCGTATCAAGATATCAAATAGAAAACATTGCCATTGCATATTTTAATAGGTGAAGAGCCTGACTCAATATTGAATATAATTTCTAAATAAAAGTGCGATTCAGTTTTCTTAGAATTTTACGAGTGAAAGAGATTCTTTAAAAATATGGCGAACTCTTTATTTCAAATTGAAAAATTAAATGGAAGCGAAGTTGGCCTACGTGATGTTTTGCCTTGAAAGCTCAGTTTAAGTTGGACAATTTGTGGTGTTGCATTGAAAATAAAACAGAAGATGCTTCAAAAGGAACACAGGCTTAATGACGTCTCATACTTTCAATACATAAAGATTTGTATGTTTACGTACAAGAAGCAGTTATGGTCAAGAATATTTTCGATAAATTGAAAAACTTATTTCAAGATTCTGGTTTAGATAGACGCATAGGTCTGTTGAGAAAACTATGCTCTATCCAGATGTTGGAATGTAATTCAATAAAACATTATGTTACTGAAATTGTCTCAACGATACAGAAGTTGAACGGTATTGGTTTTATTGTATCTGATGAATGGCTAGCATCAATTCTGTTAAAAGGTTTACCTAAAGAATATAACCCGATGATTATGAGCTTGAAAAATTCTGGTAAGGTATTAAATGCGAAGTTACTTCAAGATATAAAGTATGAGCGTGAAGTGACCAATTTAGCACTGGCTACCAAAAGTCAAAATAAAAAGAAAGATATGATGAACGTAAAATGCTAAAATTGCAAGAAATATGGCCATTATTCAACAAAATGTCAAAATCGTTCAAAAAATAAAAGCACAAACAAATCAATGTTTGCTGCATATATTGTACAAAATTTGGGACCAGAGGGGTGGTATTTCGATAGTGGGGCATCTGTACATATGGCCAAATTCGTATTGCAGACAAGAAAACGTTAAAAGCAGTTTAGTTGGTATTGGTACAATTGTGATGGAAGTTTCTATTCCTGGTGGATATCAGGAGGTTACGATTGAAGATGTGTTATACGTGCCAGATCTTGAAGCAAATTTACTCTCAATTAGTGAGATTATTCGTAGAAACAAACGAGTTGTTTTTAGTAAAACTGGCTGCAGTCTTGTAGATGAAAACAACAAATTGGTTGCCGTTGAAAAATTAGTGGATGGTATGTATGACTTAAGTACACCTACTAATGGATTTGTTTTCTTTTGGCTAGTGATTCATCAAACTTTGAAACCTGGCATAGACGGCCAGGCCATTTAAAAAATCAAACAATGAAAAAGGTGAAGTCCGATGGAATGTTCCATTGCGAAGATTTTGTAAAAGTTTACTATATGGCATGTACTCTAGGAAAATATACAAAACTAAAATTTCTTAAAGAAGGTTCAAGAGCTAGCGATATTTTAGAAATAGTTCACACAGATTTATGCAGCCTTTTGGAAGTAAAATCCAATAGTGGAAATATATATGTCTTGACATTTATCGATGATTTCAGTCGCAAAGTGTTTACTTATTTTTTGAAGGCCAAAAGTTCTGTGTTTGAAGTATTGTCGACTTTAAAAAATTTGTAGAAAATCAAAGAGGCAAAAAGATAAAGTGTCTACGATCGGACAACGGAGGCGAATTCATAAAACAAAATATGTCTGATTTCTTGACAAAATATGGTATTATGCATCAGTTGAATGTAGTTTATAACCCACAGCAAAATGGTCTTGCAGAGCGTATGAATCGATCGCTAATTAAAAAAGCTCGATGCATGTTATATGCTGCGAAGCTTCCAAAATCATTTTAGGCGGAAGCTGTGAATACATTTGGTTATCTCATTTATAGAATTCTTAAAAAGTGTCCGGACGAAATATGGTTTAAAAGAAAATCAAAGGTATGTCACTTACGAGTTTTCGGTTGAAGAATGGTGCACATTTCTCATAAAAAAAAAAATTGGGACTTAAGTCGGAGAAAATGATATTCATTGGATATTGCAACAAGTCTAAAGGTTAAGAAGACAACAATAGTTAATCGGAATGTTAAATTCTTTGAAAATGAATTTATGTCCTTTAAGTAGGCGAAATCTGTTGGTTCAAAGTTCTTCCATTAAAAGAATGTAGAAAAGAAACTGAAGAAAACAAAATACTTGGTGAAGACGAAGATGAAGATAAGTCATTATTATTCTCTTCATTTTAAGAGAATAACAATTTAGTCGGGGAAATAGTAGATGGTGGCAATTTTGTTTCTAATAGAATACACAACGAGCCAAATCCGTCTAAAAAAAACAAAAAAAATTCCAAGGCGAAGTGAACGTTTAGCAAAAAAGGCTCAAAACAGTTACTTAGAAAAAAATTGCATTTTAGAGGTTCCTTTTACATATGAAGAAGATAAGTGGCTAAATGCAATTAACAGTAAAATAAATTCTCTAAAAGCTAACAACATTGCAAAAATCCAATAAAAACTAAGTGGGTTTGTACGTATAAAGATGAACCTAGTGGTTGAACCATAAAGCACGTTTAGTGGTAAAAGGCTATACTTTGTAAAAGGGCATTTATTACGAGGAAACACGCTCGCCTTTTATTCGTTACACGTCTTTAAGAATGCTAATGGCTCTAGCAAAAAATATAATTTAGAACTTAAGCAAATGGATGCAGTCACAGCCTTTTTGCAAGCAGAGTTAAATAAAGAAATTTTTATTTCTAAACCCGATGGCGTAAAATGTAAAAATAAGAGCACAGAACTAAAACTTAATAAGGCTTTAGATAATTTAAAGCAGTCGAGTCTGGTTTGGAACAGTAAACTGGATAAGGTTTTACATGCTTTTGGATTTATGAGATTCAAAATAGATTCATGTGTATATTACCATTTTAAGGATGATAAGAGAACTTTTTTGGTATTTTACGTTTATGACATGTTGGTATTGAGTAACGATATTGTTTTTAAGGAAAAGATGTTTAAATATTCGAATAACCAGAGAAGATAAAAAGAAATGCTTAGACCAAGAAGAGTACATTGATCAAATATTGCAAAAGTTTAATGTGTCTGACTGTAACTCAGTTCAAGGACCTATGGATCCGTATCAAAAAATAAAAAAAACATGAAAGAAAGCGGTTACAAAATAAAATTTTTCCTTGTCAGCAGGCTATTGGAAGTATTATGTATTTAATGCAAAGCACAAGACCAGATACCTGTCTTGCAGTAAGCTTTTTAAGTCGTTTTAACAACAATCAAGTCAAGAACATTTAAATACAGTAAAAAGAGTGTTCAGATATTGAAAGGAACTAAGCATGCAAGACTTTGCTACAGTCAAGATGGAAATTATAAATTAATAGCTTTTTTATATGCTGATTGAGCTCAAAATAGCGATGAAAGAAAGTCGACAACTGGTTATGCGGTTATTCCACAATCGGAAGCTATTTCGTGGTACAGTAAAAAACAACAAACCGTTGCTTTATATTCAACGGAGGCCGAATACATGACAATGTCTGCAGTCACACAAGAAGTTGTATTTTTAAGAGACCCTTATTACGAACTTGTTTCAGGTATTTAAAATGAGCCAACTCCAATTTTTTGTGATAACAGAAGTGCAATACTATTATCGTCCAAAAATGAAACCATATCCACGAATCGAGAAAAGAAGAATGCTAGAGAAGTTGAGTTTTTTCAAATAAAACGGATGAGATGAAAGTAGATTTTCTGACAAAAGCTACAACAGCCCCGAAGCACAAATTTTGCTTTAAAAAACTTGGCTTAAAATTGTAGAGTTAAATTAAGTTGTACTTTAACAAATATTACTTTGTATTTTAAAAATAAACTACATACTACGCTTGACAGTTTTTATTTTTTAATTTTATATGAAATAAAATATTACTTACTTCGTATTAGTAGTCGAAGTGGTAAACACGTTGGCTACAAACCTGGTTGACCAGGGTTCAACCCCTGCGGCAATCAAATATAAAAAATGTTTTTTTCTGTTTAATGGTATAAATACATATTAAGAATTAACATTAAACATGCAGCCTCGTCGGTACTTCTTCAAGGCATATTCGCCGGCGAAGTAAAATAACTAATAAAATGGTATATTTATCTTTCTCTTTTCACCACCTGTCTTATCTCTCATCTATCCCTTTCCTAAAGAATGTAGCACGGTTACGAAAATAACTAAATAGGCATTATTGCCTGAAGTGCTACTTCTCTTTAAAAAAAAAAATTGCCGTTTCATATTTCAATAATTTTCTCCTATGTGTACAACCGAAGGTTCTTATACTCGAATAAAAAAAGAAATAAAGTAGTATAAGTTTCATACCGACGAAAAAAAGTTTATAAAGCGATTTACAACGTCTGTCCAAAGTGGATAAGATGTAATTTCCATTTGTTGTGTCTAAACCCTACCCGCCATGCTATCGTATTTGCAGTGTTTTAGATAGCCCAAAATATTTAAACCTGCTTAATCCTATACCTTTCGCGGAATAAAGATAAAAACAATTATTTAATCATTTTAAAGATACATTTGCACCAATATTTTTTGCAACACGCGAGAAAAAAATTTTATACATTTAAGAAAATAAATTTTAATTTATATTTAACAAAAATTTTCTAAATTGAAAGCACATATTTTTTGTCTATTTGTTATAATAAAGCATTTGAACTAAAGGGTGAACTAATGATGTGTGTTATATGACATAGACCTTTCTATTTTATTTTGAATATACATATAATATTTATTTAATTTAATTTATGTTTTCATGTTCAGAAACGTGAACTTTATGTGTATGTATCATTAAATACATAGTTACCAACATTTACATATATATATATATATATATATATATATATATATATATATATATATATATATAAAATAAGGAAAATTTATATATTATTCGTCCTGGATGACTTCAGCCTGATGTTCCTGAGGTCTTTCGTAACCCTTTATAAACACAAATATATGTACGTATATGAGACTTATAATTAAACGTTTTGTGTGTGTAAATGTTTTTTTTATTGTATATGAAGAAGATAAATTAATTTTAACAATTAAAAAAATAGTTATAACAATATTAACAAATAGCTAAAAAAAAAAATAACATGAAACTAATATAAAAAGTAGAATGTTTATTTCTTCGTTATTATATAAAGATATCTAAAATATAATTTTATATTTAAATATAAGTATGTATATTCAAAGTTTCAGATATCTCATTTTTTCTCGCTCCGTTGTCATAAAGCTCCTTTATATTTTATGGAGCTTACGTATCTTAATTAATCTAAATTTTAAAAACAAAACATTATAACGTGTTGCATATATAAAAACAAAAACTTATTTTTTTCACTTTTTTGTCTTTTTGTTGCTTTTGTTTAATTTATCTTTATCTTTAACTTTTCCACAAAAAAATGTTGAAAAACTTTATTATATTGTAATTCACATTTTGTTTTTTTCAAAAACAACGAGAAATACGTCTCTCATTATGTGATATTCCGGCCTGAGTTTTTCTAAAGGTGAGGAAACATTTTCCAGAGACCACAATAGCTCAACTTTTTTACTTTAATTATCATCATATTGCTCCCTAAATACTACTCGTAAAGGGTCATAACTCAAAAAAATATTTTATTTTCACAAATGTAATATAAAATTGAAAAAAGCATAGCAAAACCTTTTTCAAACTTGACTTTTTTCGTAATGGTAGATTTTTTTTTTTCAATATTAAAATTTTTACATTAACAGTTTTTTGGCTCTCCTGAAAATTTAAGAATTTTGAGATGTGACCCTTTAGTATTTAGAGCGCGATATGTATCATTCAATGATATACTATATAAACAGATATTGTTGGCTTTATAAATCGTTTTAAAACAACCTGAAACGATGTATCCGAAGCTGATCTCTAATAAATACTTGTAGGGTAAATTACGACCAATTTTTATTTTGTCTTTGCCAATACACTCAAAAAAGGCATTGGTTGGTAACCGGCAATAACATTTTATACAAAATTCTGACGTATTATAACGTATTATTTGACTGTGTTACCAACTCCCACAGTATTTACCGATGTTTCCTTTTTGGGTAGTTGTAGTAATCAAAAGAGATTTTCTGACATAAGGTTCACCTGTGAGCAAGAGTGTAATAATGCACGGCAAACTTTCCATTTCCCTTTGCTGTTTTCAATGAGAATCACCGCTGTTGCTAAAAAAAAAACTATATCCGATGATTTCTCAAAATTTACATTTACGCTTGCTGATTAAGTTGATGCTGATACTGGCGGCAATAATAAATTTTGTAATGTGGTTTCTTGCAAATTTTGCTAAAGCGATTTTAAATGAAAGGGCTCGAGTAATGTGCACTAACCACATGATTTTTGTTGTTGCGTATGGAATGATAAACGACTACTTTGACGCTAATGGAAACGATTGGTACGCTTTTGGTTATGATGCTTAGTGTTGGTTACACTAAAAGACAAATGTGGTTCAGAAGATTTTAGAAATTAGCATCTTCGTTCCAACTGTTTGCAGTAGTCATCCAACGACGGTAATTTTGAGTAATCTTAATTTTCATTCCACTTTATTTTTAAACTAACATCTATTTTTTTGTGCAACAATGTGTGAATGATTAAGGCATTTCAAATTTCTTTTTCAATTTCTAACGACTTCGTAAATTATTGCCACAAGCCTTTTCTACAGTAGAAAGATCAAAAATGTTTTAAATATGATCTGAAAAAAATTATTGTCTTATTATCGTCACGTTGTTGTAACCTTTGAAGGGCCTTTTCATTAACTTCTGTGGAAACTTCTAAAGCGTGTACCATGTCTAGCGCTGGGACAGACAAGCAATGTAAAAAATGATTAAATTTTTCAATTTTTAATAATAATGGTTCTTTGTCGAGAAATTGTTTATGAAATGAAATTTTTGTAATTGGAATATTTACCATCAAATATGGGCAAATCCTTACTTAGCAATTTACTTGCTGCTGCAAAGGGCACTGTAATTGATTGATCATCTGATGAACGCTTATAATTATCACCCATTAGTTCGATAATTTTTAATTTCGTTGTGACATGCGTATTTTCAATGTCTGTTCTTGCATTATCTTATGGATTTTGCTTCCTCTATGTAAGATTGAATTTTTAATTGTTTTAACTGTTTAAAATATGCCTCTACCAATTTAAGACGATATTTAATTAAGCAATTGACATTTACTAAGATACCAGATTTTTAATTCTCATTATGTTTCCCTTCCCTTTGTTTTTGAAGAGATTCTAATTCTGTCATGTTTAAACAGGGGGCAAATTATGGCATTCGATAGCGATCGAAGTTTACATTTAACTTCTATTGAAATTTCGATCGATATCGAGTGCCGTAATTTGCCCCCAACTTAGACTTTTTAAATTCCAAAAAAATGCGATAGAATGAACAAACGAAATTTTATATAAACGATGAATTACTAAGTCAAAAACTGTTGATTACATTGTCGTTACAAACCAAAGCAAGAGTAATTTTTGAATTAATTTTTGCTTTATGTTTTGCACAATTCTTGTGTTTTATTATATTATATGTCTGTATCTATTTATATTAATAAGTTTACATATTTTCTAGATAGTTGTTGTTTCTTTTATTTTTACTGTTAATATTTTTTTTCGTAAGATTCACAAAATAATTCGCTTTTTCACTATGTTTCGTGATAAGCATATAATAAGAGAATCCTTCGTTGCGACTGTTGGACCCTACACTGAACCAAAAATGAACGTGAATATGGTAAAATGAGGTGTATCATTTAAATGTACGTTGATTTTACAGATGTTTTTCGTAAAAAATAATATTAGAAAACAGTTACAACTCCAATTTTCTAAATTTTTACTTTTTGCAAGAAAAAATTAATAAATTTAAAAATTTTACATCATTTCCCTTATTCTTTCTTTTGATAAGAAACTAGTTTAAGAAATTAGTTTAATTGGACTGCACGGCAAAATCAGTTTAGACAACAACCTTTCGCCTTATTGCCTCGCTGTCTTCAAAATAATTATTCTCGTATGCACACATGTTTTCTATTTTTGAAATTTTGCAGTCGGTAGTTGCTGTGGTGAATGTGTTTACAGCTTAAGGAGAAATATTTTGACTTATCCCGTCCTTGAAAAAGGTTCAAAACAATGTTTTCAATGCCATAATTCTTTTGACTATCATTTTATAGGTTTTTGTCTTTACTCAAAATTCGTAAATTTTGGATTGACTCTCTTTAAACTAGGAGTTCTCATCAAATTCCTGCTCACGGACCCCAAGTAAACTAATTTTGTTTTTCGCGGACCCCTTTATTAAAGCCCAAGTTCAACATAAAACTTTTATTATTTTTGAAAACACTATTTTTTCGGTTCTTCATGGGGACCCCTTGGATGGACACCCAATTGAGAACCGTTGCTTTAAAGGAACCAGGAATTCAGCCACAGATTAAATATGGCAATGATTTTGGAAACTTACAAAATTTATAATCATCACAGTGTCAATTTCTGTGCAGGCCTAAGAGTATGCAATGCTAAATAAAAAATGATTCAATTTATCTAATAAAAAATTTTCAAATTTAAATTTTTTTTTACTTTTGTTGTTTTTACTATATTGTGTGCTGTGCCGACATATTTTTTTAACGAAAATGTCATTTTTTTATAAACTCCATATATTGAAATATAGGTAGGTACTATAACTAAAACAACAGTGTTTGTTTCTTTGATTTCTATTCAAAATTCTTGTATTTTGTGCTTATCAATTTTTATGTCGTTTCAAGAAGCTTTCTTCTAAAGTGGTTTTTCCCTTAATTTACAAAAAAGCGGAAAAACCAATGTATCAAAGTTGAATGTTAGATGATATGTTGTATTTTTAAGTAATGTCTATGAGAGGTTGCCACTGACGTATCTATTGTAGTGTCATCTAGTGCCTTGTAGTGTTGATTTATATTTATAAATTTTGCTGGCGGCATCTTACGTTCAGTATTTTTTCTTGTTATTTTAACTACCAACACTATGGCGAATCCAAACAAATTCTCCAAAGCAAATTTAATTTAATGTAATAAATTTGTATGTAAATACTTGGCGGCACTGTGGATTGGAAAATCAATTACGGTTAGGAAATACATAAAGAAAACTGCTTAAATATTAATTACATCAAATGTTGTATAGTATGGGAGTCTAGGTGTTAAGGTGTTTTGCCAGGTTTGAGTTTGACGTTGATTAAATTTTCCATATGAACTTTCTTGATTTAAGATGTTAAGCTGTATAAAAAAAATAATTTTTAATACCAACAAGTAAGAGCGCTGTTTTCGGCTATCCGGATTCTTCTATAGTGAAGTTACTCCAATCCAATAAAAAAAAAACACAAATATTGGGGAGACAGAGAATTAAAAAATAAGAAAAAACTGTTACATAAAAATGTCACTGGCTCTTAATAGGTTAAGCATTTTTAAAAAAATTTTAGCACTTACTGAAAGATATCTTTAAAATCCGTGAAATGATACCTATATTGATCTCTTAAGACTATGGTGCAAATTCGTACTTTCTATAAAAAGTTCAGGGGCCCTAAACTCCGAACGTCAATTTTTGCATATTACGTTTTTTTCTTACTTTTTACTTCTCTGTCGCCTCTTTTTCACTGAAGCTGCTTCATAGTTCCTTTTTATATGGAAAAATTAGAGTCAGGCATGGTGCTTTGCTCCTTGGCTCGAAGGATATGTACCGATCTTGCTGATTTTCAACAGCAAAACTTTCAAAACTAAATCTGATCGATTGGCGTATTTAAATTTGCTCTAGCTCATATATTGCCTTAGCAAAGACGGACAGACGGACATACGGACATACGGACGTCACTTAATCGACTTCGCTATATTTATATACCCTTTTTCTACTTTTTGCGATAGAGGGTATAAAAACAGCTGCCGCAAATGAACAACCAAATCAAACAGTTTATTGGTTGACAGTTTAGGTTAATAAAAATAGAATAATCAAGTGTAATGGAAGTGATAATAATGGTGTTGATTATGCCTAGTATTTTTTAAACATAATTTCTTTAAAAAACAAATATTATTTTATATTAAGCCTTAGTTAGTTGCTAAAAAAAATTAATTAAGAACAATAAAATCTAAAAAAAAACAAAAATCATATTCTGGTTTGCCATATCCCTTGTTTAAGCAAATATTTTAATGAAATTGAAAGTGAATACGCAGCCACATACACTATAATACTCTATGACTCTGACGAAACTCAATGTAATCCATGTCTACCAAACATGCGCCCTTAACTAGCGCAGCAATGAAAGTGGTAATGGCTAGATTGCTTCTTACAATCTCTTATCTAAAAAATGCGCTTCAACAAACTTGCGCACAAACTTGTTTTTTAAAATTTGTATAATTTCATTTCTGTTTTTTCTAACTCATAAAATAATGATTAGATTGATTAATACCATTTTTATTTTAATTTCTGCTCTTTTTTTTACTTGCAGACAAAACAACTCGATTTCAACCTCTTAAAATTGAAGCAGAAAAAAATACAAATTTATTGAAAACTAAAACCCCTTACTTTCGAGATTTGGAACGAGAAAAGGATCGTGTTAAGCGGTTGTATGGTGGCAAAGAAAAAATAGCTGCCGTACAAAAGACTTCTAAAGAAGTAAGGAACAGAGATGACAAAAAGATTAAATATAAAAATAATAAGAGATCTATGTTCACTTATAAAAGAAATGCTACATATCCTAAACCTCAGACAAATATATGCCAGCCGCCAAAAGTTGTTTACGTGCCTATTCCGCAAATAATACCAAATCCATATATAACATTTATTAATACTCCAATTTTAATGCCAAATATGGTGACACCTATACATCCTCTCTACAATCCGATTTACTTTTACAATGGATCAACATATGCAAATTTTTTTAATCGTTTTAGTACCCAATATAATAATAGATTTAGTTAATATAATATGTTAATATGTTGTTATTGTATTTTAATATTTTTTATCATTTAAAAATTATAAAAAGTAAATGGTACCTTTTATGGGGTTAAATAAATACAAACAATTTTTTTATATATTAAATTGAGACTAAAAGCAGTTTGAGTTTTCAATTGTTCTTATAAGAAAAATTTTACGAAATAAATTAAGTATAAGTTCGGTAAAGTTTAAGGCACATCCACACTACCGTTTAGGGCAATCTGAAATTGGGTAAATTATTAAAACATGGTCGCTTGTGTTCAAGAGATTATTGCGAAAATTATCGATAAAATCAGTAGTGAATATTCATTACAGCGATTTGTAAATGTCAAGCTTTCTTTGTTTAATAAATCGTTAAAATTATAAACTACTGGTCAAGTTATCTTTAACGGTTAACAGGTACGCGCATATAAAAATTTTAAGTTCATACAAGCAGTGCCCATGACTTCGTCCGCTTCCATTTCTTATTTTCTTAAAATTAAAATTTAGAAAAATATTTTTTTTTAAATTTGTTGTAGAGTTTTGTAAACAGTGTTAAGGACTTTTCTCCTACAAAAATAAAAAAAAAAATTACCAAGTTTGTCATTCCGTTTGTAATTTCTACACAGTATCCATTTCCGACCCCATAAAATATATATTTCGAGTTCTTATGAAATTGACTTTGCCAAGGCATTAGATGAGCTAGAGAAAATTTAAGTACGGTAATCGATCAGATCTAGTTTGGTAAATTTTGCTATTGATGATCAGCAAGATCGGTCCATGTCCTTCACAACAGCGGGCAAACCATTACGCCTGTCTATAATTTTTCCAGATCATTTAATGCAATGAAGTGACTTCAATCAATAAAACAAATATATATAGCGATTGGGAATTTAAAAATAAGAAAAAAAAACATCAAGTGAAAATATTAGCATTCACCTATATTTTCCGAGTTACCTCTGACCTCTGAACTTTTTATAGAAAACTATAATTGGCTTTTATAGCGAATACTTTTTTTGGTAGTTCAAAAGGTTTTTAGTATTATATAGTGATATACGAGGAACTTCAGGGATTAACAAAGTTTGTTTGTAAACGTGCACATATAATTAAAAAAAGGCCGGCCAATATGATAAAAAAAATTTCCGATATAGTGAGAAGAGCAAATCATCTAGAGATAATTGGAAATGTTGTGTGTAGCATCAATTATATCAGAAAAATATTAATATTATAAAAGCACACAACAGAAAAAAAGCAATAAAATTAATTGCATATAAATTAATTAAATTGTATTCACAACATTTTGCATAAAGTTACATAAATTTAAAAAGGGTTAAATATAAATAAACGACAACCCTTAATTAATGAATTAATCAAAGTATTAATTTCTGGCGGAAAAAGGGGGAAAATACTAACAAAATGTTTATCGATGTATGATACCACCGCATGCATCAATATATCACTTCTATTTTTGCACAAGTATAAATTGTATTTATTTATATTTGTTCATGAATACGCGAGAATTTTTAAAAATATTTAATTCCTTCCTGATTTTTTCACATTGTTTTAAAATAAGGTCAACAAGTATTTGCACTTTAAAGGGGAATGTAAAAAAAAGAATTTAAATTAAATTTCTGAAAATATAAACAAATCGAAACAAACAGATATGGATACAGGGGGAAAGAGGAAATTCCCTCCAGTAATAAAAAATATTATTGTTTGATAATTTATTTTATAATAGAAAATATATAAAGTGATAAATTTAATTTTAGCTCTGAATATAATTTCTCTATGCACTAATAACACTGTTCTGCAAAGAAATCGGCTTTTAAACAAAAAAAGAATGAGCATGGTAAAATTAAAATAAAGCCTTCTACCCATCACTCTTCTTCCTCATCTATATGCTAAGCCCAATCCCTTTTTAAGGAAGGTGCGTGAGAGTTATTCCTCTTTAACAAATTTATATGATTGTATATGCTACTCTCATCTGCTAATAAAAATAGAGAAAAGGACGGAATCTTGCCTTACCCCTGAATTTATCATGAACTGGTTTGATGAGGTCCCGATAAGTGAGACCCCTAGGAAAGACAAATATAAATCGATAACAGATATCAACGACGTCAAAAGCAATATTTTTTTATGCAAGTGCACCATGCCACACTTAATATAATTCCTTGAAAATATCTAGGCCTACTACCTTGCCAGTAAATTACCCGTAAAGCGTCCCCTAAGCAGACAGGTTTAATATTTAACCCAAAATAATATAAAAAGAGATCTAGTATCGCTGTAGCAAAATTATATCCATAAGCGAATTTTTTAAATTACATATATTTATTTCTACAAATATAAATGTTAATTTAGTTGTAGCTAGAAAAAACATGTTCTTATTAAATTTTAAATTATAAATATTTTTATATGGATTTTTTTTTTTTTTGCTTAGATCCATAATAATTTCATTAATTAAGGGCTTATCAATCAAGTCTTGTTCAGAAATTTGAGATCGCTTAAAACATCACCCAGCAAAACCTTTACTTACTAGGAAGCTATTTAGTAATAAGAAATCGTTGTCGCAACCACTTACAATTTGACTAAAAGAACTTATTATTTTTGCTCTGGATGTCGCTAAAAGAATCCTACACAAATTAAATAATCATAACCATAAAAATAAGTACTTATAAGAATTCTTTTTTTAGTCATGTAATTTTTATAAAAGAGATACGTATGGAGCTTATAGCTCCTATCGCTATTTTAAATAACACTGTATTTAAATATATTAAAATTTTTAATTATTCATTACAGTATTATGTTGGCATAATCAACCCGTAAATTTAAAATGGTTTGCTTACATCTTACACAAAAACACATTATTTGCAAGAATTATAACGTTGGCCTAGAAATATTAGTATAGTTTAATATTTTCGATTTAAAATAAGATAACTAGTAGAAAGGAAAACATAACTTTTCGTTTTAAGACTAAATTAATTATTTTTTATAAGAATAAAATAAGTTTTAGGATTTATTGTAAGGAAAATATTATTGAACACCTACTAAGTAATGCATTTAGTGGCAAATAAAGCGACAAAGTAATGCATTGCGGAAGTTCTTCTCATTTAAGTTGTGAGTAAAAATTTTGCTGGGCAGTATTCATTTGTTGATTTACAATAAACCAATAACAACGTCGTAGTTCTCTAAAAGCTGAAAAATGACAAACAAGTTGATTGATCAACAGTTTTGTTTTTTTTTTTGTTTTTGTATTTGATAACAAAGGAAATTCAGAAGCGTGGTGTTTTTTCTGGGTAGTTCTTTTTTATTACTTTCAAGTCTAATTTTTACAAGCAATAGTTTCTGCAACGTCCTCCCAATAATCTTCTTTACAGCACAACAGAGTTGTAGGGGCCACCCTCTTATATTTAATTTAATTAATTATTAATACTCATATTTATTCATTTAAACTTAAATTTAAATACATATTTTCTTCCTTTTTAAACAATTCTGTAACCTTTCAATTTTTTGTCTTTTTTCTTTATACGTATTTATGCACTGCATTGTGCTTAGCAGTGTTACTTTATTTTATGCATCAATAAATTTAAAATCCAAATGAATACAATGAAATATTCACAGAGAATACAAATTTAATGCAATTATTTAATTATTACAAATTTACATTTTAAAATGTTTCACATAAAATAATAATAATAAAATAAACAAATGCAATTTTATTGCATTTTTGCGGCTGAAGATCTTACATTTGTAACGTATTTAAATCATAATCTAATTTCGTAATAAAAATCAGACTTAAGCTGTTAATAGTGATTACTCTCTGAGAAGAATCTAATTTAATAGTTTCCGTCTGGTTAGGTCACCTTAAAGTGACACTTACAACCAAAAAGTAATTTAAGTTATTTATAATACTCTATTACTTCTAAAAGTTTTGATAGAACTGTGTTATAAATCTACTATTTATTTTTAAGAAGCTCAGTAAGCCTGCCTCTTCAAAATTATATTGTGTATCATTTAATTTAAACAATGCAATTGTAAACAAAATATATCTGAAATTGTTATTTATCAATCAGTGAAATTTAACTTTTTCGTTTATGTATGTAAATGGTTATAATAGAATGTATTTTTATTACTGATATTACACAGCTTCTGGTAATGCCAGGGCTGAGTTTATAAGGTTATTATTTTATGAATGATTACAAAATTTAATCTAACAAACAGCAGTTTATGAATGTCAGTTATTTTTAACTCAGAAAAAATGTTTATCAAGTAATTGCTTAAATGTGTAAATTCTACATTTTAAAATATGAATTTAACTAAGCTGACGTTTCACCATCCAATCATTTATAAAATAGTGAAAACAACAAAACTGCTGTAAGTTTAAAGCAAAATATACTAAACATACATATGCAAAAACAAGAGCAGGCTGTTAAATAATGATAATTTGTGGCATCCTTTTTAGCACAAGAAAAATTAAAAACATAAAAACGCACAAACAAATTATTTGATTGAAGGTGTTAAATTAGTAAAACACTCCTTGGTCTGTCATGCGGCAAAAGAATACATTCCAAGTTCACTTAAAAATGTGCTGTCATTCAGCTTAAGCTACTGTTACGCGTAGAATTCATACCGCATATGAGGATCCAAGGTTTAAATTTCCTGGTGAGATATTATAGTTCCACTATATAGAACTTCAGTTTTTCATTTAATCTCCTAAGTGCCATTTCAGTAGCATCTACTTGTTTTCTTATGACCACCCTTATTTTATAAAGTTGCTCTTTTGTGACTTTATATCCTCCTTTAAGTGGAACTTTCTTTTTAAATTTCTCTTTGTAAACTTCTTTTTCTTTTTTTTTTTCTTATATATTTAAGTGAAATTTATTCAAATTGTTCTTACTCTTGTACAAGCAGTACTTTGTTTGATTTTATTTTTAATTTTTTTGTTTCTCATTAACCATATATCCGATCCGATCTACGCATTGACCTGTATTTGATTACTTAAAATCAGCAAGATTGGTCTATGCCTTTCGAGGCATTGGGCAAAACATCACGCCTGCCATTTATTTTTTTATATCATTTGGTACAATGAAGTAACTCCACTTAAAAAAACATGTATATGCGGCAAAAATAAGAAAAACCGTCAAGTGAAAAAATTGGCGCTCGCCCATATTTTTCGAGTTATGGGCCTCTGGACTTTGTATATAAAAGTACTGTTTTGCGCCATATTTTTTAAGACTTTATTATTGGTATCACTTAAAAGCTTTTAAAGAGATATTCCAGAAAATGCTAAAATTAAAAAAAAATGCTTAACCCATTAAGAGCCGATGACATTTAAAGTACGATATTGCACAATATTTTTTAATAGTTAACTATGGGTATCATTTATAAGCTTTTTAGAAGATCTTTCAGAAAATGCTAAAGTACGATTTTGCACCATATTTTTAAAAAAACGCAATATGTGTATTATTTGAAAACTTTTGAAAATTTCTTTCAAGAAACGCTAAAATTTTTTAAAAATGCTTAGCCAATTAAGGTGACAACTTAATAAAAAAATTTTATATAACTTAATTTTTGTTTCTTATTTTTAAATTCTCTGTCACCCAAGATTTGTTTTTTGATTGGAGTTACATAACTAAACTAGATTTATAAACATGTTGAAGGGTGTCTAGCTTAATATAGCACTATTCCTTGTTAAACAGAAATACGGATGTGAATGTGGATGTGAAGCAGGTAAAGTAAGGTTAAAAGCAGGTTGAATCAAGGCCAACTAATATTTCTTTCAACAAACATCTACACATATCGACATTAAAATACACACTAGCACGGTGATACTAAAACTTTTTTTGTATCTTCTCTATTTTGATCACGAACGAACAATGACATCTTGTCTACCTTACAGTAATGTGGAAATTCTATTTTTCAAATCTCCGAACAGCTGATTTTAAGCAACCACAAATATACTTACAGCAAAGAATACAAAAAAAATTTAAATTACAAATTTGTTTTATTTATTTTTGTAGCTGCTGAAACTGTAAATGATTTTTTACGTTTTATTTATTCGCTTATTTTTTGATAGAGGTTTCAAGATTGATACGAAAAGCTACAACATCTTTACTTTCTTATTAACATGTCTTCAAATATTTGTAATGATATTATTTTAAATAAAAATACAATAATGTATATGAAGTATAACACAATTTTCTCTTATAATTTAGAAAAAAATTTCCAAAATCTACCATTTTTGTTTATTTTCCATTTATAAGTTGGATATTAAATAATTCTTTCCAGTCTACTGTTGAATCACATATAATCACCGGTTGAATATTTATAAACTTTATTTGGCTCCTCTGGGGATCATTGACTTCTCCTTATAAGGTTTTTCTTTAATATTTAATTACAAAAATACAATCAAACCAGGAAACCTGGGCTTATTTTTACTAGAAATCCATTGCACAGCCTTAGGTTCACTTGGTTACCCTTAAATTTATCGACTGCTGGAAAGGCCTTCAGTACTGAAGAATAAAACAATTTAAACCTGTTTTTATCGCAGCCACTAATATATCGGTAGTTACTCATTATGATAACATTGCACTGCGGGCCGTCTGAGACTTTCAAAAACCCATTTTAAGCTTTTACATCTTAAAATCGACTTATTTACTTATAAAGACCTAAAATATTTATAAATTATGATTTCGTAAAAAAAAAATTGTAAAAATTCTAATGACAAACTTAATTTTAGCAGTCTCTTCACCCGTGCTGAAGAGGATACAAATGTCATTTATGCAACAACTACAACATAAGTTCAACTATTGGAAAGTGAAATTTCCGCCTCAATTTCTTAGAATATTTTGTATTTCGTTGTAAGGAAGAAAGAAACGACACAATTAAAAAAAAAGCGAATTTTGTTATATTGTGCTTGTTGCTGCAACTAGAATGTACAAAAAATATCCTTTGTGGGTGTGTATATATGTGTATACATATAACCTCTACTGAAAATAATGTGAAGGATGTTGTTCCTGCAGTAGAGTAACTTCTTTTGAACTTAACTGCTCTTGGCGTTGGTATTGTTGAATGTGTTAAGCGATTACTATGGCGACGATGGCATTGCGTATTTTCGCACTTAAGCATTCATTTCCTTTTGATTTTAAAATTTGTTGTATTTAATGTTGTTGTGTCATAGTGTGCCTGGACAATATGTCGTTTTAAAAAACATAATGACCATGGACATTGTCGCTTTTCTAAAAATTTTTGCCGGGCGCAAGGATTTTCTCTTAGTTTAAAAAAACGTTGCACCTTTATTAGATAAAATACTATGGTGCAACATAATGTCCATAGACATACGTCCCTGGACGTTATTTATTTGTTATTGCTGACATTTTTAAGCTCTTCAAAACTTTCTTTTATAACTTTATTTATTTCCTACAAATTTGTTGTTTCTTCGCTCCCACTGCCAGAGGCCATAAGATGTTCTGTTACCAGTACTCACATGATACTTGCTACACATTTGAGTACAGCGGTAGGTCAATGCACTAACGAAATTCACTCCTGCTGTTTAAATTTGAAAAATACAAGAAGTAACATAAATGTAAAATAAAAAAATATCAGATCTACGTGTACGATACGTCAACTTGTTATGTCCTTAATTAGTGTAACTATCCTCATAAATATAAACCCAATCAAAACAGTATAAAATACTGGATTGTAAGAAAAGTAAAGGACTTTCATTTAGTATTAAATTATACCTTAAAGTTTCTTTATTGTATTCAGGTTGTTTGCAAATTGTTTTCAATGCTGTTGGCATTGCTCTTAAATCATTTTATTCAGTTTTATTTTGCAACCGTGTTTATTATAAATTCACTGGTTTTTGCTGTTGTTGATTTTTAGTTTTGCTTTTATTTTTTATTTTTTATTTTTAATCTTCACTTTCTTCTCCAACTTTAAGGTGTTTTAAAAAATACAAGAACGTTGCAAAACGGAACAAAAATATTTAAATGATTTTCTCTCTATTAAAATTCTATATTTTTTGTCTTCCATTTTAAGGAATAAATTATGCACCCAATAAGTACAAGAAAATTTCATAAATTAAATATTCTTTTTAATAAGACATTCCCTTCCATTTTTTCTTTTTTTATTCATATCAGCATTTAAGTTGAAACATATTTTGAAATTGCTCGAATATACAAATACGAGAATTTGTATACCTACATCATTTTGGAATTCTGGCTTTACACTGCATGACATTTCCTGCTGTCATCAAAGACTTTGACTAAAAATACTAAACAGCTTAGTAATTTAAAGATATATCAAGAGCTGTTTAAGTTTATTTATAATTCGGTAACTCAGATTAAATGCTGCTTTTATTAAGGCCACAAGAACAAGGTCCCGTAGTTTTTACAAACTTTTTCACAGCATTCCCAACTATAAAGAATATCTTTGCCGATACATATTAAACACACATAAAATAAAATAAAATAACAGCCAATGAAAGCAGGAAAATAATTAATTAAGAATGTTTTTATACAAATGAGACAAAGAAAGAAAAAAAGTAAAAAATAGGCAAGACAGGCACTTTTGAGTTTTGAATTTTTATCGTCACTCGAATTTAAAGAAACAGCTCACAAGGAATAATCTCTAAAATAAAACACTATTGACAACAATTTTCGAAATTTCCCGAGGCAAAAATTTGAGAAAAATCAAAACAAAGCTGAATGAATACAATAAGTTAAAATATTAAAATAAAATTTACGTGAGAAACAGAACACCTCTTCCAAATCTTAACGCTTTTTTTAAGCACAGGGTATACTCCCAAAGCGTTTATATTAAAATAATGTCCGTTAGTTTTAGTTTAATTTATTATTGTATAAGGAAATTTTTTAACTTGAGTAAGGCCTCAAATTTTTCTAAGAATGATCTACTGCTGAAATTTATTATAGTTTTCTTATTAAACCTCTTATCAAAATATAGTAAAACTGCGTTACCGCTTCCCTAGAGATTCATAAATAGCGAAAGGTTTTCTAAAACGAAGATTTTTCAAAACATAATTTCGAAAAAAAATTTCAAATTTAGAAGAAAAAAACGAACGTTCGCAATAGCGAAAACCAATTATAGTAAAATTATATATATTTAGTACTAAAACTTTTTTCTCATTTTTTTAATTTTTTTTTTTATAGCAAACATGGTGAAGCGTATATCGGCATAGCTGAATTTAGCACTCTTATTTGTTAAAATTAGATTTGAGCGATAAGATTACCAACCAAATTAACCTTGCGATGCCAAAACTACTAAATTTGGTTTTAAAATAATTATAAATACGAATATAACAAATGACTTATTTTCTCTAGACTCTTAGAAAACCATATTTGCTTTACAAGACGACGATTTCGATTAAATATCTCAAATGTTTTTCCTATATGACCACAATAGGTAAGCGAATGGTCTAAATACCTAGAAAAAAAGTAAACGTAAGAAATTAAAATACTTTTACTCACAGCCAACTTATATATAAAAAGCATTTGCAACAGCTTTGCTCTTGAACTGTTGCTAAACTCAAAGAGGCTTAACGACAATATTTTTATGGAATTTTGTATTTAAGAACATTTTATGAATATACATTTAATACAACTAACAGAATATAGAAACAAGAATAAAAAGCAAAACATTTTACTATAAAAATAGAATTTAAAAGCAGTATTCTTTTTATTTTAAAGTAATTTTCATTAGCAATTGGAAACGTAAACAAACATAACCACAATTCACTTTTGTTTGCTTTTATTTTTAAACATTTAATATTCATTTCAATTTTCCAACTTATATTTGAGTCAAAAAAAAATATATATCAAATTGCGAATCTGCACAAACAAACGCAAATACATGTTACAGCCCATGATGTATGATAACTTTGCATCTGTTGAATTTTGCTCCTGTATTGCTATTTTTCATACATTTTATTTCACAGTTCATAAATATTTATTTGATGACTCCTCTGCTGAAAATTGTTCACCTGTGTTTTTAAATATTGTAGAGGTTAAATTAATCATGTGATGCAACAATTGATCATATTTGTGTTGATGTAGGGAGAAGTTGGAAAGACGTGTTTGACTTTAGTGCTACAAGACATAGAAACTTCTCATAAAAGAGGGTAAAAAAAAATTTTACATGAATACGTGTAAATTTTTTATTATTAAAAATAATATATTGAAGTAATTAATTAGATAAGCTAATTAATTGACAACTTCAGTAGCATTTATTGATAAACAATGTTAAAGATTTTTTAGCGTTACCATTAGACCAGTTCAGTAACTTTAGCAGCAATAACCAGTGTAGCCAGATAAAAAGGAGGATTCAACATAAGTTTGGCGATACAAATTCATGGGGAGGGACTTAAAAACTTTTAATTCTCAGCTTTTTTCTTATTGATAGATAGTTATATATTGGCATTTAATTTAATATTTTGAATGAGGATACAGTAGAAATGACAGAGTCAATAATAAGAATAAAATGCGATTTAAATATTTATAAAATCTGTTGTTTGAAGTTCCTGAAGCAGTGATAAAAAGTTTTCAATCGGAAAATATTTACGAAAGAAGGTCACGTTAAAGTTTAGGCATTTCAAGTCTTAAATGTTTGGTTTGAGTATACATATGTATATCTGCTACCAGCGTATAAAATACCGTTTCAAGCAGTCAATGTCCCACTTTGCATTCGGCTTTCAATAGAAATCTCGCTTAGTGAATAATTTTAAGGGCTTTACTTGTGATACATTAAAACTTCATTTATTTATGGTGAGTATGAGTTCCATGAAGCATGTGTTTTAAGAAACTTCAAACACTAAAAAATTTGCACAACAATTGTGAGTAACACGACCGGCTGTTGCCCACAATTAGTAACTATTCATAAACTTATAGCTTTTTTTGTCTCTTTTCGCTTTTAAACGAGCTTTTTTTTACGATATTTAATAAGAACAGTTCTGTCAAATCAGTACACAAAAAGGTTTCCTGAAACTTAACATCAATGGTAATGCGAATATCGTCAAAGCCTTACAATCGGTCACAAATCAATGTGGTAAAAGTCTTAAGGAGAGGATATGTTTACATATGGGTAATGGCTGCTGTAGTCAAAGTGGTAAACACGCTGACTACAAACCTGGTTGTTTCAGGGTTCAAATCCTGTGGCACTCAAAATACCAAAAAATGTTTTTTTCTGTTTAATGGTATAAATACATATTCAGAATGAACAAAAAACGTGCAGTCTCCTTCGTCGGTACTTTCTCATAGCAGATTCGCCGGCGAAGTAAAATAAATATTTCTCTCTCTCTCTCTCTCCTTTCACCACCTGTCTTATCTCTCATCTATCCCTTTCCTAAAGAATGTAGCACGGTTACGAAAAATAACTAAATAGGTTTGAATGCCTGAAGTGCTACTTCTCTTTTAAAAAAAAAAAAAAAAAAAAAAAAAAAAACAAAGTACGTATATTTATGTCAAAATACACATGTATGATTACAAATTTACGTAAGCCTAAGTAATTGTAAAATACGAATTATTTTTTTTATTTATTTAAGTTTAAAGACTTAATTTAAAAACTTGTAAATTAAATATTAGTCCCATGGTTGTTTGATAAAAAATTAATAATACCATTGTTGTCGTCATCATCATTCTTTAATAGTCGTCACCCGTAAAATATTAACCTTTAATTTTTTCCTTGTTACTGTTGTTTGTGTTTTGCAAAATCAATTTCGGTTCGTTTAACTGACACAATATAGCGACCTGACCTACGATAACCCAAAAAGCACTTATCAGAAGCCTAAAAACGTAAAAACAACAAACTCAAGAAAAAAAAGATCAACGACATTAAATAAAAGCCAGCAACAAATGCTGCTACCAGCATTTACACACACAATCCACAACACAAAAATCTTAAGTTAACAATAAAGTAACTGTTGCTTCTTCGTAGTTATTAAATTTAGTATGTGTATTATTTATGTTATGAGCAAAAATATACATACATTAAAATTTTTTATGGAGGGGAACAAGATTTTTGTAAAAAATACATTAATCATAATTAAATAACATGTTGAAAATTGTTAGAAAAATATTAAAAACATTTTAGAATTTGTTTTAATTATTTGATTAAAATTAACTATGCCAAAATCATGTACCACGTCAAGGCGAATCAATACTGATTGGTCTCGATAGCGAATTCATTTCACCGAAACCCTAAACATCTAACAAAAAATGAATAATTTTGCTTTGTATAATGTTTGACATTTAACGTTTCGGCGAAAATTAATGAATTCGCCATCGAGACCACCTAGTATTGATTCGCCTTGTACCAGGTGATAAAGCAATTCATTCATTTTCGCCGCTGATCGAAATGTTAAGCTTCATATAAAAATTAAAAAAAAAATATTTTTTTTAAATTTTTTAAATTTGAAACGAAAGTAATTGAAGCATTTATATAATTAGTTGATATATCTGTTAACTAGTCACTATCTTATTATTCCGTCAAATTGTCAAAAAGCTAAAAATGGTTTAAAAAATATTTTACATTTGTTTAAAATCAGCTGTGGACGAATCCGGCTAGAGTTTAATCGTGTTTATTTTTTCATTGTTAAACTATTACGAACTTATGTTTTAATCGGAATTTTATTACAACAAAAAGAGAACATTTTTTATGGAATTATTCAATACTAAATATAGTAAAAAACAGAAAAATTAAAAAAAAAATGGAAATGTGTTTTATTTTTGTAGTTTTAACATAAATTTATTTATAAAATAAATAAGATGAAAGTATTAAAGCATTGCACTCTCCTTAAGCATCAGGATCATATTATATTTCACAAAAAAATAATAATAATAACAATAAAAATAATAATGTGGTTAACAGTTTACACTATAAACGAGTCGAAACTCCGTAAAGTTGGAACCCTAAAGTAGAAGCTAATAATCCTGTCAAAATTATAAAAAATATCAAGACTAAAAACACTTCCCTAGCCTCAGTCTGAGCCCCATTAAAAGTACTCGTTATGATTATATACCATTATAATTCTTATCACATTATAACAGAAAAGACCTCTTGTACGAGGCTGTGCTCCAACAAACACAAAGAAGCAATTCGTTAACTCAAGTTAATTTCGCACAACCCCGGCGGGTCGAACGTATATTTCATTCAAATAACAATTTAACACAGTTAGAAACCCTACTGATACCGATAATATTTTTCGTTCTCCGCATGCGGCAGGCTGTTTGAAAATATTTATTGGAGTGTCGGCTTGTATATGAAAGTTATATTTCATTTTAATGACGAACACAGCTGGTATAAATAGTGAGCAAAACAGATAGGATCAAGTATTCTGCGACCTGTGTCAAAAGGCCGAAGCAGTTAAAAGCATCCTTGGAGCGTTTAGTGTAATGAACATTGTACCGGATTTTCGAGTAAAGAACACTTACAGCTTTTTATATAAAATGAAATAGTTAATCTGTAACTTATACGCAGAGGTAGACATCCCGAGAGTGTGCTTGAAATTAGAATTTCGTAGTTTGTACCGCAAAATATTTCCTTATTACAATTATTATCTATACATACAAATAGAAAAACTTTAATAGAACCATTTCTGTTCGTAAAATATTTTTGGAAAATTTTATTGTTGGTGTATGTAGATAGCAATGGATAAGGAAATTGAAATTTAATATTTTTGTCTGTCTGTTTGTGTTCACATCAAGAATAAGATTTTGTGAGAAGGTCCCTTAGAACCTTGGTTTAAATATAGAATACTTTTCTCGTTGTTGTGAATTTTTTTGTGGTTGTTTTGTATACATGAGTCAGTGAGATTTTATTAGGCGATCATTGTTATAGGTCACTCGCACGTGTTTGTTAGTTAATACTTCTTGTCATTCGTGAAAGAGTAAATGGCTTTAAACATTTGATAAGGAAAGTCTTTAAGAAACATAAACTAAAAAAATTTTGTTTCTGAAATTGAGTTAAATTTATAAATCAGGTTAGTGTAAAATACTTTGAAGGCATGTTTCAAATACTTTTATTACAATAAAATTACGACGAACAAATACAGAGGACCTCTTTGGCATGTGGAAGTAACAATGACAGAGAAACCACACCCAAAGAGCTTACTATATTTATTATATTATTATTATAGTTGCTTATTATATAAGCACTGTAATTATCAATTTAAAAATAAATTATTTATGTAACTTGGCACCTAAAAAGTTTTAAGAAAAGAAACGTATCTTTTAATTTTTTTTTTCTTTAATAATTTGATAATATTGCTAAATCTAAAGAGTTTATAGATACCAGACATTGTTTCCTTATTAGTTATTCCACTCACGCACTTTAGATCTATTTTAACCACAAAAATTTACTTGCGTTTTGTTGTTTTTTTGTACATCTAAATATTTTTGAAGGGATAATGTCAATGTCCTTATATAGATTTATTTATGTCTAATACATGGACAAAAATCTTTTTCATATCCTTATTCATTATTCATTTCTCAATTTTATTGTTTTTGTTGTCTTCGCTGTTATTGCTGATATTGTTTGTGTCTATTTTTCTTGTGTGGGCGTTTTTTTTTTTTTTTGTCTTTCATTTTGTAATAATAATATATTGTTGATAGTAACTTTGAACTTGATATTCATTTGAAGGCCAAATAAAGTAGAGCAAAATGCACAGCGACAAGAGACACGCAAGGTTATTGAAATAGGTTATGACCTTAAAGTAATTATGAAGAATGTTGTAAAAAATATATTTGTTTTTTTTTTCGTATTTTAATTGGCTTAAGTTCACATGTATTTTAATTTCGAAATTTATGGAGAATGAATTTTTTTCCTCAAATTTGTGTGTTTGTTTTTAGGGAAACTAGAAAAAAAATTTCTGTTTCACACATCTTTCATCACCATTTTTCGGAGTTATCTGTTATAAATTGTGTAGATTGCAAACGTCATATATTTTACCAATTATTTTTATAAATAAGAATGGGAGGAATATTTACATATATTTATTCAATATAAATTTATTTTGACGCAGTGCGTACTTAACTTAAACATAAATAAATCTAAGCATTTACTTGTCGATTAATAGCTAATGAATAGGAGAGTTTTAAGTGATACAAGACCATAATTATGTATCGAGTTATCTCATTTAAAATAAGAGCGAACTAAATTAATATTTATCAAGATCATTCTATGCGGAAGAAAAAAACGTTAAACCTCAAGGAAGTCATTATTATGTATTACTTTTATATAAATGCCATAGTTTCCAAACTTTAACGAGGCATCTTAAGTTACTACCATCATTTCGCTGAAAACATTGAATAAAATTTTACTTGAACGCCTAAACTGTTACCACATGCGTTTTAGTTGCCTATGTTTTAAATTAAAATCCTATTCGAAGGTCAACTATGACTTTCATTTGAGTTCAACTTCAACTGGTTGCAGACTTGGTTTTTAAATTACCTTTACAACCATATTTAATTCACAATTATATATGTATGTCTTACCTTAATTGCAAGAAAGTCATATCTGTAAAAGAAAAACACTAAAACTGAGGTAACGTACTTAAATTTGGCTTTAACAGTTTTTAGGTCATTATTATCTGTGGAATTTACACCTTTTAAAATAAATTCATTATTTTTTGCTGAGTTAGAACATTGTTATATATTCTACTTAGAAATTTAAATATATTAGATATGACCTTCTTACAGCAAAGACTTGATATGTACGTAAAAAAGAAATAGTCTTTTCTTAAAATACAAAACATTTATATTTTTTGTATATCAAACAAGAACATTTTAGATTTATTTTGCTTTTGTTTTTTAATTACAAGACATTTTCCCCACAAAACAAATTTCACTTTCGTTTTTTTCTGGTACAATTGTATGCGTTTACTTGAGCGTATTTAGGTGTCTCATTTATTATTATACGTGATAGAATTCTCTTTGTGGATGCACATGTCATGCACAACCAAAATGACAGCCATCTTTTTAACACGGGCCCCAAGAACTTAGTGCTTCTCCTTTTAATATGTAAAAATAAGATAAAAATAGTTTTTAACACGCGTGCGCTGTTTATATACGCATGTGAGTTTAATGTTTAAAATTAAACATATTCAAGAGATATTTCTTTCAATTCTGCTTTCTGGTTAAAGTTTAAATAAAAAAACGAAAATAAATGCTAAAAAAACACGCCATATTGTGATACCGATCTGTCTTAAACAAAAATATATTTTGTAAGGCTTGGAAGTTGGTGTTTTATAAATGCAACAATTGCTTTAGCGTATTTTTCATAAAAAAATTATTGGAAAGAAATGGGAAAATATAATGTTCTACTTGTTAAGAGAAATAAATTATTTTCTACAAAATTCCTAGTTTAAGACACAACCTTTTCATAAAACCAGTTTGTTGATATGTTTTGGGCAAGGTAATCAGCAAAGCTGAAGATATAAAACAAATTTTAAGGACTTTGCTTAGATTATAAGGTTAAATATTTTTAAACAGAGATTTATTTTAAACAAGGAAGAGTGCTTCATTCGGCAATGCCAAATCTTATATACCCTTCGCCACCTCTGTAAATCTAGTTGAATGAAATAACTCCAATCAAAAAAACATATACTAACGTGACAAAGAATTAAAAAAATCAATAATTAAATGTTTACATAAAAATATCATCGGCTCTTAATGGGTTAAGCATTAAAAAAATTTTACTATCTTAAAGATCTCTTCAAAAGCTTTTAAATGATACCTATATTGATGTTTTAAAAAATTTGAAAAGTTCAGAGGCCCGTAACTGGGAAATATGGGCAAGCGCCAATTTTTTCACTTGATGTTTTTTTTTTAGTTTTTAATATTCTATCCCCCCATATATTTGTTTTTTTTTATTGGAGATACTTCATTGTATCAAATGGCATTGGAGGTAGGCGTGGTGTGTTGCCCGCAGCGCCGAAGGACATGGACCGATCTTGCTGATTTCCAATAACACTTCTTTCTTTCTTCTGATCGATTGGCGTATTTAAATTTTTTCTAGCTGATCTAGTGCCTCGAAGTCAGAATATTTATACTTAATGGGGTCGGAAATGGATATTGTAGAAATTACAAACGGAATGATAAACTTAAATATACCCCTTTTCTAGTTTTTGTGGAGAAGGGTTTAAACGGCATATTTAATTTAAAGTTTTAATTGCAAATAAATTGCTGACTTCTCATATGTGTATTACAAGTAAAATGGTATTTTGAAACCACAAGACGTTTCTTTGACGTGGCATTTCTAAACATTTATTTTAGTACATGTAGCTTCTATAATCACCACGATTGTAAACTCTGCTAAGTTAGTAAGAAAAAACTAAAAAGTCCTATTGCTCGACAGACTAACAAATTAATTGATTCTTACATGCCCTATGTGTGGAGAAAAAATTATGTCAACTGCTTAACCACACAACCAGGCAAGATGCAAGCAATATTTTAACATAATTCCTCAAAAGTTAATCGTAAAGAAATAAACTAAAGTCACTGAACAGCGAAGAATTGAACCGGAAATACGTTAAAAAGTGTTCTTGACGTCTATCAATAAACTCTTGAACCGGTTTTTAAAACCTAAATTTGCATTAACCGCAACTATATAGATATATAATGAAACACACATTTTAGCGTAAGCCAATATTCAGAATAAAGCTTGGGTTAACGTAAGGAACTCAAGCTATAACAAAAATGAACTCGACAACTTACTTGGGCAAATGACAAATCAAATAAAAACCTTTAATTCTATCTAATTTATTTCTATGCTTCCACGCAGCCTTCTTGCTTAGCTCTATCATTCTCTATTCACAGTCCAATCATGTGTGAATTAACGTGCTTTGCAATACAAAATTGAATTCAGTTGCAAAGGATGAAAAATTTCAGACATTCCTAATTTTTATCGCGGTATAAAATGTAAACAAAATGAGTAAAACATGTTGAAAGTGATGTGTGGATGTGTGTAAAATAAAAACAAATAATTTAATTACATTTTTAAATATAATAAATTGCAAACAAAAAAACGGAAACAAAAAACGATATTTCCGAACAAATTATTTGCATATTGTTTCAGTTATTGTGCAAAAGTCAAATAAAGCATGAAGCTTGTGTCGTGTAAACGGTATGCTCTGCAATCATGATTCGAAGAGCGAAGCAAGTGCTTAATTTGCCGTGAAAACATAATATTAAGAGTTTTTCCGCAAAATTTTGCTTATGTCTGTAAACAGTGTTAAAAATTTTGCATCTACAAAAATAAAATATGCTGACAACCGTTTTAGTATCATTATATCGGTAAAATTCGATTCTTTCACTTTTGTATCTCTATTTTCTGTGAAAAATTACATATTATTTCGAAAAAAAAAGGATTCTTTATTTGAACCAAGGCTTTAAAGGACCTTCTTACAAAATCTTATTCAAATACATCCAGCTGTTTTTACGTGATGCGAACACAGACGGACAGCTAGACAGAAATTCTAAAAGTAGTGGATTGCATTCTATATCGAATACTGTCTACACCAACAACAAAGTTTTCAAAATATATGTCTTGTACAGAAATGATTACAGTTTTATTATAAACAAGGAATTGTTATGCTTTTGCTAAGTACTTAATAATTTAAATTTATATGTACCGACATGCAGATGGCAATGCTTATTGATGCCTCCAACTGTACTAAAACCTAAATTTTATATGTTTGCTAAGGTCTTGTTGTAGCAGAGCTCACAACCGAGGTGAATATTGGGTTTGTTAATTTTTTTTAATAGACCATAAGATTTATGTAACAAAGGTCTAAGCAAGTGTTGCCACCTACCTAATTTACTGCTTTGAACATTACGTTGTAAGTTTTTCATAATAAAAACAAGTCGGAAGTAATGGTCATTAATACTCTTATGTAATTTGCATACTTGCTTTTTCTGATGGGTATTGGCTAAGAGAATTTACGTGCTTTACTTAAAGCGGGTATTAGACGGTCAAACTTTGCATGTGAGAGCGGTTTGACGAAATAAAAGAGAGAGTTTCAGTATCAAAAAATTTTAAAATTCTTCTAGCGCTGCTGATAAACATGAATTTTACACTATTACACGAATTTTATGGCATGTCATTAAACCGTGCAAGGTTTGACCGTCTAATAGCCTCTTTAAGGTGATAGAAGTTAATAACAATGTTAATGCTTAAACAATTTTCACGTTTATTTGTATTTGTATAGAATTTTTTTTAAACACTGTAAAATAAAACAGAGATCGAGATTTGAAAATTCAAAAATGGTGAGTCCCGTTTATAACGTGCAGTTTAAGTTGAAATGAAGTGGCCATCTATACAAAGGACATCTATTTCAAAGACTTCTTGGAACTTTACTTTGTGGCGGGTTTAGTGCAGTTTTTACGTTTAAGCTTTTTCAGCCAAGCAATTGCTCAATATCAAATGTGTTTTTGGAAAGGTTGACCTTGATATTTACTGAAGGAATAAATATGTGAATAAAGGTTGTGCATTGAAAATAGATAAAGCTGAGTGTGTTTGACAGTGTAGAAAACGAAAATAATTGTATAACAATATAATTAATTCATTCAGTTTTGTTTATAATAAAACAACTATAAACGTTTTAATAACGATATGATTAATGTTGATATTAGAAATATTTTTTGTTTTTCGTTTTTTGTACTTGTACTCTTTAATATTTTAAGATCATATAACCGATATAAAAACTATAATCTTTATTTTTATTTCTGTTATATTTGAGTGCTTTTACAAACTTTATACCTTTTAAAATAATCAAATGCTAATAATAAATAATATGCAAAACATAGACTTAATTTTATTTCCATTTTGCCATTAAATACAAAAGTAGTTTTATAAATTAATATATTGAAATGAATTTTATTGGTCTTACTAAAGTATTTCTGTACGCAAAAATGAAATAAGTTTCAAAATATTTCAAATATTAATTTAATTTTTATATTAAACAGAAACTCCTTTATTAAATACATGCATAAGGAGAATTTATGTAGATACTTATAGTGTTTTCGTTTATATGTTCATTGCTTGGAGTACATGAATGCATGTAATTTATTTTAAAATATCTATGTATATCTGTATTATTTTAAAAGTTTATTTAAAAATTAATTGGGGTTCTTAAAATATGTCTATGAAACATTTACGTATGTTTTGAGTAAAAGCCGTTTAAGTAAGAAAATGATGTGATTCCATTATACATTCATCCCCACATCCAAGTATGTAAAATATACATCTGTATGCATCTGGTGGAATGTTTGACGATATTTATGTCTTATTATTAAATGATTGTTTATTTTAAGAGCAAAGAAGTGACACGAGTATGCGCACACATGTTGTCAACCTTCAAACTGTGTAAAAGTATTTCTTCTCAGCTTTGAGAAGATCGTTGTACAGACGGTTTATTCGGTACAATGCAGATATACTTAAGACACTTTTAAAATGACTCCAATCATTTGTAATTTGTTTTACTGGTGCTTGGCAAGATGTTTTTTTTTTTTAATTTAAGAAAATAATGTATTTTTTTCTAAAATGGAGAAGAAGGGAAATGCAGCTGAGCAGAACATATATTTTTTTTACTTGTATATTAAGACATTTAACGCGCACTTTTTGATTCTAGAAGATGGAGGATGATAAGTGGATCGAGGGTTTCGATTGATCTTTAAATATATTTTATATTCGAATACTTTCCTTATTTGCACTATATTTTCTTGTAAGCAAAAGCTTACAATACGTAAGCGTAAGGATCAACTTTGTTGTTAAGACTCTATTTAAGGTGTTTACAAGGCCGTGACCGTACATGAATTGCAAATAAAACTATCATCTGTGAAAAAAACATATAGAGTTGAAAGTTTGACAGCTAAGGTCTTTTAAAAATTAGAAAATAGGTTAGGAGAAAGAATTGAAACTTGCTGTACCCCAAAAGACCCCCTAGGGGTTTGATTGTCCTTTTTAGGCTAAAATACACAATAATTTGCAATAATTTTAGAGTTATTAGGTTAAAAAAGATATAACTATCAAGAAAGAAAGAGTAACAAGTTTCAAAATTAGTGTAGTTGAAGCTATAATACTGTGAAGCTTAGAAATTTTTTAATTTTATTCTGATTACTATCGGTCGAACTATTCTACTGTTATGTATAAACTAATATCCGAGGGAACAACTTTTGTGTAGCTTAAACTCGTATATTTAGTTCGATTTTTAAAGAAAGAAAATCTTTTCTAATTATGTGTTCATTTTTAGCGGCAGCATATGTGAGTTGCATTTTAGTTCAGATGTTCTGGGAAGTTAATAATAATAATAATTCTCTCAACCTTCGGATAAACTCTTGTAAGCTGGAGGTGGAAGAAAAGATTTTCATACAAATTATACAATTTGAGAACGAATTTTCTAACCATGTGTTGTGGATCCCACTGAATAATATACCAGAAATTTATCACCTTCTTATAAGCTTCTTAATAACATACACACAGCACGGCATCAAAATTAACTCCTTAACCCATTTAACAAATATTGCAAGCAGCAATGCCAGATTGAAGACTTTACCTTAATTTTAAAGATTTTTTTAATAAAAATAAGATTTGAAGATCTTTTTCTCAAAATTAAGATTGTTAAAATTTACTAAGCCAATTTATTTGACTTAAATGATGCAACCTTAAAAATTCTAATGTTGACCCTTAAAATATTGTAATAAAAAAGTTTTTTTACTAGTAAGTCTAATAAAACATTTTTTCAAATTTAATTGAAGACATTAAGATATAAAATTTAGATGACGAATTAAGGGAATTCTGCCACTTGAATTTAATAAATATTTTAAGAATTTAGAAAACCTTACAGTGGAAGACCTTTGGCACACAATGTCAAATATTTCTTGAGGGGATAGTGAGTTAATGTTTCCAACTTTGTCGAAGTTTGAAATAAATTTGATATGTTTCCCTTATTCATCTGCAAACGTTGAACAGATATTTTTAAAAGTAAAAAGAATAAAAAATTTTAAAGATTTTTTTCCCCAAATTAAGATTTTTTTCGATAAACGAAGATCTATGAAAATTAAATCATATTAAAAAATACATCAATATGAAAATTTATTATTTCGTTTTATTTACGTTATTTGCTTCTATTGTCCTTGATATATAAATAATTAATGATATTCTCATGAAATATTTATAAGAAATGTATTAGTGCGTGAAAAACATATGACCATTTTGCTACTGCTCATCAAAGGATTTTACCCAAATTTTGTATTTAAAACTAGAAAGATAGATAGATAGATAGATATATAATGCCAAGTTGATTAAATGAGAACTACATTGAATTAATAAAGCGAAAAGACGATAAAAACTTAAAAATTTATTTTAGCCAACGAGACGTTCTTCCACATTTTAATTTATATCAGTAAAATTAAATTATTTAAGCGTTAATTAAAAATTTCCGCAATTTAATTTTTAACTTAATTATAAGTTTCTAGTTTTCATAATCATTTGCAGAGGTGTCAAAAACAACACTCCTTGGTGTACAATCACCTACTGTTTTTTTATTTTTGCAAAACACACATCCATACTCTGCATACGTATGTGTGTGGATTCATTCAATGGAAATTTTTTTAGAACAAAAGTAAACAGAACCTAAGAAAACACACAATGTGGTCTACGTTTTTACTTACAATATCCTTTTGTATTTGTATTTACTGAAACATCTGTAAATGTGTCATATAAAGTAATATAAATTTATGGCTGTGGTTATGTGAATCTTTCTATGACGTAGGCTCCACTTAAGATTCTCGTCGCGTAGGTCAGTTACTAATCCTGTTTATGCGTTTGAAATTGTATTTGTGTGGGCGTGAATTATTGATTCATAATTGTATGTGGCTGTGAAAGTGCTCCGTAGCACAAATCGTAACACACCTCGTCTAGAGAAACAAAAAAGAGTAGAAACGAAGTTTGTTGTGCTTGTTGGATATTTTAATAATAATACATTATTTTAATAATAAGACGTCTTTTATTACGTTACATAAAATAGTGATAGATCAAAAATTTTCAGAATAAAAGCTTTATATTTGCTAAATTTATTTTATTATTTATTTAGAAATGAAATGGTATTATTATTAGTTTAATGTTTTAACTGCTACTGGAGCATAGGACGCCAATAACAGCAGTTCTCCATCTGAGCTGATTTTGCGTAATAAATCTAAATTTATTTGAAAATATACCCAGTTGGTTCATTTGGGATTTTTTTGAAGTCTTTATATTGACATGGGTTCCATCTAAGCGCTTGTTTAGATACATTGTTGTCCTTTCGGCGAAGGGTGTGTCCAGTTCATTGCTACTTGTGTTGTATTTGCCTTTGCTATAATTCGGCATTTAATATCGTCCTTGGCTAAAAACAGCCGTTAATAAAAGTTTGAAGTCGCCTTTTTATATCGCTTGTAACCTTCCAGTTGTATACCCATATAGGAGCACCGACTTAATATTTGCTTCAAAAATTCTTAGCTTAGTGGATTATCTGATTTCATTACTTTGCCATATTGGGTCTGGATGTCAAAAATGATTTAGCCTTGTTTATTCTAGCGACTGTATCTAGTGCGGTTCCTCCATTTGCAGTGATATTGCACTCTAGAATGCAAAATTGGTCAAATGTCTCAAATACAAGTGATAATTTTAAAATAAATCATCCTTATTTCATAAATAACAAATTTTTTCATACAACATAGGATTTAACCACGCAGGAAAAAAATAATCGTTAGCGAGAGTCTACTGTTTTTCCACAGCGTGTTTCTATTTTCTTATTTTTACACCTTCAATTCTCCGTATTAGTACCATAAAACTCATGCGGCTGAACTGATTTTGAAAAAAATTGATTAGAATATGTATGTCAGGGACCTTAGGAGGTGTGTGTTTTAAAAAATCAACCCCAAAGCAAAGATATTAGAGAAAGCCGACATTTTTTAACATCCGAACTGATGTTAAATGAAATGAAAATGAAGTTTATCTTAAAGTAAATAGTTTTTTCAACATGGACCCAGACGGAACAAAAGAATATTATATATCTTTTTTAAAACTTGGACTCATAAGGTAGAAAACAAGTTTACTCGATTTTAATGAAATTCGCAATGTTAATATGATATTGATGATGATGCTAAGGCTGATTTTAATACTCGGATATCAAGTAGATGAAAGGTGAAAAATGAGAAATTTATGTGTAAAAATTACGTGTTGCTCTATTCACGCATCTTAATAAAAAATAAATACAAATGAAATAAATTAAATCGTTATACAATACATATATCAATACAGATTAAAAAATATTTTATATAAGGACCTTGGAAGACATGGACATCGTATTAAAACTATTATCAATAGTAAGAACGAAATTTTATCTAAATGCTGTTGGAAACACACAATCGAAAATTGTAGTTCAGATAATAACATTCACTTTTTTCTAACGTTAAGTCAGTATAAAGCTAACTTCATACTTTAAAAGGTTAGCAGGTCTGAAATCAAAATCGTTGCGGATAATTTCAATAAAATAAAAGTCCTGGTAACGACAACGTTACATTAAGGATACTGTTAACCAGAAAAAAAAGGAAAGGGGGTATACTAAAAGTTATTTTCAATACAATGCTTGATTAAGGATGATCTTGCCATGTACTAAAGCTACATAATGTAGTTTCCATGCCAAAAGTACCAGGCTTAAATAAAATTAATAACCTCAGACCGATTTCAGTTTCACCTATTGTTGATAAAATATAATGTTTTCAGAAGGGCACTCGAAATAAGGAAGCAATAGAATATATATGCAAAGTCAGATTATGGATTTTGTAGTGTGGCAGGAGTGTTTTATGACTACTCAAAAGCTTTTGATTTAGCTGACCATGACATTCTTTTCAAAAAAAAAAAACTACAAGCAATTGGTATAGCAGGTAAAACGATAATAATTTTTCACCAGTATCTGACAAATACAATGCAATTTGTAAACAGAAAGTTTAAATACGCCAATAGATTAGATATAGATTTGAAAACTTTGTTATTAAAATCAGCAAGATCAGTCCACGTCTTTTGAAGCAGCGGGCAAAACACTACGCCTGCCTTTAACTTTTCCGTATCACTTGGAATAATGAAGTAACTCCAATCAAAAAACAAACAAAAAAATAAAAAACAAAACAAATTATATGGGGCAATAGAGAATTAAAAAATAAGAAAAAAGAATTAAGTAAAAAAATTTGCACTTTTCTGAGTTTTGGGCGTCTGAACTTTTCATTGAAAATTGCGACTGTGCACCTCCTGTTTTAAGATACCAATATGGGTATCATTTAAAAGATTTAAAGAGATCTTTCAGAAAATACTAAAAAAAATTAAAATGCTTAACCCATTAAGAGCCGATGACATTTTTATGTTATTTCTTTTTTCATTTCTTAATTCTCTGTCACTTCAATATTTGTTTTTTTTTTTTTATTGGAGTTGCTTTACTGAACTAAGTTTACATACAAAGTGAAGGGTATATAAGATTCGGCATAGCCAAATATAGCACTCTTAATTGCTTTTTTGAGTTTTTTTTTCAGTAAGTCACAGGATGGATTAACGATATAAACAGTTATTCACTTTAGTAGGGCCTCGATAGTCTTAAAAGTTAGACCTTGACAAAGCTGGGTATCATAAGCTTATAATTATGTTTACATTGCACCTTGTAAAAAAGTATGAAATAAATATAAGAAAAACAATTTAAATAAAACAAATAAAAAATTTTTGACAGCAAAATTATAACATTTTTTTAACAAAAAACTGAAAATTTCTTATTTGTACTAAATGCTCTGTTCCTATTGGAAGTTTTATAAGTAAAAATTTTAGTATTGTTTTGCTGTTTAAAAATTTGTGTTTATTTTCGTTTTACGCGCTCTATGGAAATGATCTTTTAAATATGTATGACCCAACATTATGGATACACAAGTATAATCTGTGTTTGTAATCAATGTTTCATGTTCATACATTCCATGTTGTATTCGTTTATATTATAATGTTGCAAGAAACTGTTTGACCTGATGCATGTATGATATGTTCTTTTTCGTTTTGTTTGTTATGAAACCAATTCTATTTTCCATTATGTTTTTATAAACAAACTATTTTTTTTTTTTGCATGTGCGCACACATCCACATCCTACAAAAAACTAAATATTTGCATTTTCTAATGTATTTTAGTCTTATAAGCGTAACGTAAGCACTTAAAATAATTTTAAAGTTTAAAAATGTTCTCTAGGAGCGGTAACTGGCGGTCTAAGTTAAAACACCATACGAGTTTCAAAATTACATATTGTTGCGTTAAATATTTTTCAATCTTTTAATTTTGTACATCTGGCACCATTGCACTTATGAATCCTTAAAGTGCTTTTTGGTTGTATATGTGAGAAAAATTCTATGTCTTTATTTGAAAATGTGTGCATTTGCAAGATACATAAGTAAAAGATGATGAAGATAATTAAAAGAAAAAAGAAAAAAAACCAAAACGAATTTAAAGTGTGTGTGTATGTGTGTAAATTTCATCTCTAAACATGGAAACAGGCACTACATTAACACTAGCAAATCCAAATAAAATCATAGTTGTGTTATTTTCGCTTATTTTGTATGCAGATGCGAAAAAAAAGAATTTTGTATTGATGTTGGTGTATGAGTGGCATTGTGCATAATTTTGAAAAAATTGTATGCACGTTCTTTACTTGTTCCTGTTTTAATGATTTTAGTTCCAAAACAAAACAAAAAAACCAAACAATAAACTTTTGTCTAAATTTACGTGCTTTTATTTTATTTTTGTTATTTTATCCACCACAGCGATTTCTTATTCATTGCCCGTATTTTATTTTCTTTCTTGCAAGGAGCAGCCAAGCTCTGGAGTGCATTTGTAATCTCTAAAATATTGGCTGGATGCATGTAATGTGATAAAGTTTTTTAAAATGTTCATAGTGTTCACGAATATTTTTTCCATTCTCTGCTAATGCTTTTTTAATTATTAAAATGACTTGAAAGATTATTTGTTAAAATTTAATTAAATGTAAATTGTGTTTTATAATTTTGATGTAAGCAAGCCAATCCGAAACAGGTGTAAGGATCAATTTAGTAACTAGTGGATGCATTACAGTAAATATACTTCAATAATTTTCTGTGTCATTTAAATTTTCTTTTACATTGATGATGTTATATTGAAATACTTAAAATAAAAATGAAAAAACGTGTTTTAAGCTCAAATTGATTTAAATTGTTTTTTTTTTTTTTTTTTTGAACGTCTTTAAGGTTTCTATTTAATTTTTAAGTTTAACAGCCGGTGGTAATCACAAAAAATAAAATATATACAATACAATAAACAAAAAAAAAAAAAAAAAAAATATATATATATATATATATATATATATATATATATATATATATATATATATATATATATATATATATATATATTTATTTCAGCAAAAAACAGGTAACGTTACATTTTGCTTACATTATTCCCCGTAAAACATCACCCAAGTTTAAAAGCGTTTTCAATTAATAATTTAAATACTATTGCTTTCTTGTTTTAACTAGAGCTTATTTTTTCTTTTCTTTACGAGATATCGTTGCAAAATAATTTTGCAACCAAAAGAAATTTATAAAACTTTAATTTTGTTTAATATTTATTAAAAAAATATATTCTGAAGTTACAACAAATGGTGACAAACTTTAAAAAAAATTTTAAAAATTTTACTTTGATCATATAGAAATAATTTCGCCATCACTCAAGGCGCGTTATTTAATAATGATGATTCAAAGGGGGGTTTATATTGTGAAGTATATATCGTTATCTAGAAAAATGCAACAGAAACTTTAAACAATTTAGCAGTAGAAATAGTAATAATAACAAATTTTAGTGGCTGAAATACGTATTAATTTATATGTTATGTTTTTTATCTTTCTCTTGATTTAATGACTTCAGTGTTTTTTTTTTTTTTGCGAACCTTAAAACATTAAAAATTGTTTCTAAATAATTTAAGGTTTCTATTACATTATATTAGGTCTGTTCAGTCACTTTACTATCAAATGTAAAAAAGTAAATAAACGCTTTATTAGCAAACAAAACTGTTTTAGCTTTGGTACTGAAAGGTAAGACTCAAAAACTGTAAGGTTATGCCATTAAATAGTACCATTTTTACAATAAAAAATATATGTATTGACCAACAAGTCAGCAAACTGATATAAAGCATAAGAAAATATTAAAAAATAATACTTTAAGTAACCAAATAGCAAAACCAAGTACATAAAAAGTTTAAAATATATCTTATTACTAAGTAATTTTACTATTCTTATTAAAATCGTACCCAAAAAAAGTACATTGCATTGAATGTTTATTCACTGACTTGCTTATTTTTAATTCTTAAAACCGACATTTTTGCAGCTAATTATTTTGTAAACGAAATTAAAAAACTAATTCTTGCGGTGGCATGTCATAATGTCTACGGACTTTATGTCGCACTCAAAAGTGATATAAATGTCGTTTTGAAAAATGTGACAATGTGTGTGGACTTTTTTGGATTTTCTCTTTATGGTATAAACAACATCGACTTCCTTAACTAAAGATTTTTTGCATAGATGGCCTTCGGCCGGCCGTTAGGATTTTCTTCTCTATGGTATAGCCGGCTTTTCTGCAAGCCAGTTTATAAATATGTTATAAACTTAAAATACCCATGAACTTTCTGACTCTATGATAATAGACAATATGTCCATAGACGTTGTGTCACTGGACATTATGACATGTCAACAACACGTTTTAGTCAATTATTAACAATTTTAAGTAGCTAAACAGACATATAAACTTTACATATTTAATACTCATTGATATTCTGAGCCCAAGTGTAGCAAAACCAAATTGCCCACAATCGAAATCAATGAGAAGACGATAAGCCACTAACATGTTTCTTAAAATCTTAAATTGGCCAATATTTTATCATAAAAAATAGGAATCGCAAACTGGAGCTGCACAAAAAAACTAAAGATAGTTTTGAAAAGCATGATGAGAGTAGCGCTTATTTGTGTAAGATTTTAATGAGTTACTGCAATATTTCCTATTACCTAAATAATTAAGTAAAAAATACCTATATGTAAATAAATATGATTGCTTTTAATTTTTTTTATTTACAATGGTGAAAGCGAATGACACCTAACAAGTTGCAATTAATTTGTATCAAAAAAATATATCTGCATACGTACATACATATATACATTTCTACGCTTCTTTTCGCAAATTATTGTTCTTTAGGTTTTAAAGCCTAAACAAAGCCATCTTGCAATAGATTTTACTCTCATTTGTCCTTTATTAAATAAATAAATGCACGTATGTGTATGCATTTATGTACATATGTATCCACACATACATACGTACGCTACCACCACATAAAACCACTACGAAATACAATTTTATTTTTGTTGATATAAAAACAACGTAACATGAGAACACACAAGACCGTACATACTATAAATAACAACAATAACAAACGAAGGATGAAAAATACATAAAAATTACAATACCAATAACAAAAACAAAAACAAGAACTACAACAATTCTACAACAGTGCCGCTGCATACGTAAAACATATTAAAGTATTTTTCTCTCTTTTTTTTTTCTTTTATATTTCTCTTCTTCATCGTTTTTCAGTTGGATTTTTTTTTTGTTTTTTTGGAAATCATCAAATGAAAGGAGCAGATGTTAAATGTTTAACATTTTTTAGTGTACTTGTTGTTGTTGTTTTAACATTAGTATGTTTATTTTTGTTTTGTTGGTTGTTCCGTTGTTCAGCATGTTTTTCTTTTATTCATGCGGTGCATATTCACACATCTTCGCAGGCACATTTGGGTTTATTAAAAGTATTTTTGCTGTTGTTGTTGATACATGTGTTTTTTGTTTGTTTGTTAATTTTGCTGCCTCTTCTCTCTGATCTTTGTATGTAGAAATATGCAAGGATGATCAAATGAAGGAAAGGATAAGCTTTTTACAGGCAGCACTGAAGAAAGTTGAACAATATCTTTGAAAAAGTCCATTATGCAGGTTTTAGTTATTTCAACTTTATTAATAAACATAACTTTGTAACTCACCCATTAGTTTTATCCCACTTAATTATTACTTCTTTCTTTCATATATCTTCTAATAATTCAAAATAAGTAGTAGGTATACATACATATGTATATTAATGGAAACACCCTCAGTCGTTCAGCCTCATAAAAAGCTGTTCGATTGAGAAGAAATCAATAGACGTAATTTTATACTCCTTAAAAATCTCATGGGTTTATTATTGAAATCGCTACAACGCAACACCGTTCAATAAAAAATTCGTGCAAACATGTTGGACAGAATAGTGTTTGAATTATCTTTGTTCATTCAAGTCAAGTTAGCCCTACTTTACCCTAACTCAGAGCGAATTAAGAACAGGTGGCCTTAACAGCCAAGATGGTTTTATGACTTTTTGTTTTTCGAATGTCGAAAGTTCTAATTTCCTATTGTCTTCCTTGCTTTTGACAGCCGAAGACGATTTTTACAAAAACAAAATGTGCAAATTTCTTTTGCAGTGCTATTTTCATTTTTGACGTGAGTTTATTTGTTCGCCTCGCTCTAGCTTTTCTTCTGTTTTCGTTTCTTGGTGTTGAAAGTATTAAATAAAGGGAGAGCAAGAGAACTGTAAACAAAAACATGCAGAATGTTTAACATCCCGCTAAAGGTGCATTTTTTTTACTTAGTAGTGTAGTCCGCTCAGCTGATTCTTTTTCACATGCTATTATTGCAAAAACAACATGGCGTTTTTATTGTTGTTTGGAAGTTGGATATGTCCAAAAAGAAACAGAAGTAAGAGATAACTGCTTGCTAATCGTTAACGAATGGCAATGTAAGTTCATGCGGTAAACCTTACAATTTCAAGTAACCCGTTTTTTCATTTGAATACTTTTTCAATCATCGTCTCAAATAAGACAAGATCCTTTAAATCGTTGCTTATTAAATGGAAAAAATGGCCACGACCAGTTAATTTTTTAATTTGCTTTTGCGCAGTCCTTCAAATCATAGTCGTACCTACAAAATATTAAGTTAATTTTCATTTCACGCTTTGATTATTTTTGATGATTTTTTATTGAACACCTGTAGAATTTGCTTCAAAAGCACATAAAAAGCTCCCTTTTACAAGCAGCCACTTGTAATAATTTTGAAAACTGAGTGACATGGCGAAGCCAAGTACAATCATACGTACGTACATACATACATATTGACAGTTTTAAGTGTATGGGTTTATGATAATTTGTGTGCGTTAAAGTTTATTAACTTACATCTTTAAAATACAGTGTCACATGCCTTTGAATTCCTTTTCATTTCCTTCCTTTTTATTCAATTCTAACACATCAGTTGTGTCATTAAATTCTACAGTGTTTATTTTTGTCAGTCATTTATTGTTTTTCCTGTTTTCTTTGCCTGTTCTCTTGACTGTCCTGTAAAAAGTAAATCTTAAGCGAAACAATAAAGAGGGAAGCCAGTTTAACGTCAGCAGCAAATGTAGACTGTCCCTTCTGCACTGGTTGATTTTTTTTAAAATAGCGACTAAAGCAGATGTTAACTTTTTTTAATGGTTTCACACCTTTGGGCCACAAGTTTCATGTTGTACGCACTCGTAAATTTTTAATATGAATAAAGAGTGCTCACAATTTTGTAATTTTTTAATTTTCTTTCTGAAAACTGGGATGCAAATAGTGTTTTTCAAACACATGTTTTTGTACTTGGACAATACAATACGTTTTGGAAGTTTTATTTTTGAACTTTAAAACTGTATATTTTTTAGTTCAAAAACTCTCATTTCGTTACAAAAATATATAAACTTTTTGCTTTTTTAAGGAAAGGGGAACTTTAAAATACTATTGTTGCTGTTGTTTTTATACCCTACTACCCAGGTGTACATATATCTAAGTTTGGTATGTCTAAAGGCCCAACTATAATGTGCATATACTAGCTTATGCTAACTTATACAACTGTGCAAATACATATAAATCAAATGTGGTAAACTATAACGTACTTAAGAGAACTTTTCGTCAAGTTTCGTCAAATGTCATTTGCTTATGCAATGTACGAAACTGATCGCACATTCCGTACAGAAACAGCTGATTGCGCCTGTGTATACATACATAAATTGATAAAGAAAAAATTGCAATGGAGAGCAACAGTGAAAAAGAATTCTTTTAATATAATAGAAGATGTAGAAAAAAAGTGTTTATATGAAAAAAGGACGCATTTTATAATAACAATTCGCTATAAAATTTATTTTTTAATTGCTTTCGAACTAAATCATGCACACCGTTGCATCTTTTACTACTTTTCGCCAAAAATACATAAACAAAAAGAAAAAAACGTGCGATTTTTTTATCGAATTTTATTGAAAAGTAGTAAAAGAAAATATATTTATTTAGATCAATGTTATTAAATATAATATATTATTTCAAAGCCTTTTTCTTTACAGATTTTATTTATTAAAACAAATGTGCAACTGTGGGAAATTAGTTTTTAAATTTATGTAAGTACATTGTAGCCACATAAAATTCTTTAAAGAATTACCTAAGCATTTGACAGGCTTTTCGTTGGGTTTTTGACATAAGCACAATTTCTACAATATTAATTTCCGACCCCATAAGGTATTCTGAGTTCGTATGCGTAATGCATTCGATTGAACGATGCCAGACTGTTCGTGTTCGATATGAAATTATTTGTATTCCTTTAATTTTTATTCGTTTATTCTTTGACAAGGCACCAGATGAGCTTAAAAAAAATTATATGCCAATCGATCAGATATATTTTACTATTGAAAATCAGCTAGATTGGTCCATATCCATCGAGACAGCAGGCAAAACCCCACACCTGCCTCTTATTATTCTATATATTTTTTTCAACTTTCGTTTGTATTTACTACTTGAAATTGTAAGTTTTGCTTAGGGTTCTGCCAGCTAGTATAATTAGTCTTTACTAGTTAGCAAAGACAAACACCAGCAGGAAATACTAAGTAGCAAGAACAACCATAATTATTTGCCCCAATTATATTAGCTGACAACAACTCTGAGCCAAAGTTGCAATATTCGACGCTTTTTTTTAACAAAAACTTAACGGTAGGAGAGAATTTCTTATGATAAGTTATCAGGTATGTCACACATTCCAATCGGAATGGTTTTAATTCCGTTTTAACAATTCCAATCGATTTTGTTTTACCTTCTTCAGATTCCGATGGATTTTGTTTAATTCTAAAAAGAGTTGAATCTCCATTATTTAGTTTAAATGTTTCAATATTTTGCACACCAAAGTAATCAATAACGCTTATCTCAGTAGGACAGATAATCAAGCATGTTCTGACAATCGCATGTGATTTCAAAAACGCCAACTTTTGTTTTACATGTTCTGAAACTCACGCGTTTTGCTTGCGATTTGCCTTTTTTCAAACTTATGTTCGAAAAACAAAAACGTATAATTTGACGGTACAAAACGTAAAAAAAACAATAGAAAATTGAAAAAAAAATCCAGCACCCTTCTTGCTTAGTTTCATTTCTTAAAAAAAAAACATTCAATTAAAAAAGGACGAATTAAGAAACAGACGCTTAAAGATTAAATCAATCTAATGGATATTTTAATGAAATGAATATTTTATTAATTTAAACAAATAACACAAAGCAGGCAATATTTTGACCACAAATGGTATTTCTGTTAGTGAAGTTGCATTTAGAATCTTTGAAAACAGATTACTTATCTCGTGAGTAATCAGAACTTAAAAACTATTTTTGTTAGTTATAACATAAACGTTTGAAGTGCAGATCGTCCTAAAAGTAATTGAAATAAAGCTATACCGGTTCCTTAACACTTAAATCGCCTATTTATTAATTCTTTTAAGAATTTAAAATTAAAATAACCGCATATTTTATTTGATCACCGACTATACGTACAACCGCACTAATACCAATATATTTTTGAACATAAAAGTAGATCAGCTGTTTTTATGAAATCGCCAGTACTTAAGAAAAAGACCAACACAATCAATTGATAAAACAAAGGAGATATTTTAAATGTATTATTTGATACTTTAAATATGTAAAAATTAAAATAGTTTTTGTTAAAAATAACATATTAATTTTTTTTGTGCAAATTTTATTGTTGTTTTAAAGTTTATTTTAAGTGAAACTTATAACTTTACTTCAGTCTGTGCTTGATTCGAAGTCGCCAAATTTCTTGCGATTGTGAACTACAGAACACCTTTCATGCGATTTCAACTCGCATCGCAAGTTTTAGGCGATTTTCGAATGTCAGAACATGCCTGAATAAAAGTAAATTTAAAAAACACAAATAACAAAATTTTAAGGAAAGTAAATTCCACTTTGAAATTTGGAACTGGTTTCGTTCCGAAGAAATGTTTAGTTTTTCGTTTTCTGAAGAAGCAATTTCCGAAATTAAAACCACTTTCGATAGGAATTGAGTTCTGTGACATGCCTCTATATGTACATGTTGCTTTATATGTAAATGGCATAGCACTCTGATTTGTAATTATCTTGATAGAGTGCTATTTTTTTTCTTGGGAGTGTATGTGGAAAAAAAATTTATGTGATATCATCCTGATGTATAAATCAATTTTTATAAAATATATTTTATAAAAACACAAAGTGAAAAACGGGACATGCCATTCTCAAACAAGACAAGCAACCATTTAACCGGAAGTCTATATATATATTTATTTTTTTATGTTGAAATTAATTGATACAAAACCTGAAAAATATTAACAAACAGGATTAGTAAATTCTTTTCATTAAAAAATTTCGTTTTTCGCTTAAAGTGTCAACCTAAAAAAATTAAAAAAAGAAATTAAATGGGAAAAATGCAGTTTGCCTTTTGTATCAATTAAAAAAAATATATGATAATGAAATAACAGCAATCAAGGGTCGCATATACCATATCTTGCAATGTATTACGGATAAAAAGTAATTCCTTGCAAATTTTGTTTACGATTATTAAGGATAATTTTTAATTGCACAGAAAAAAATTCAAAGATTATTACACTTCTAGATATGTACTTTTTTATAGAAGGCATATACTCTGAGAAATTAAAAGTATGAGGTCACATAAGAGAAAAATACGCCTCCTTTAGAACATTTTTACGTTTATATTTTTTATATTTGTTGGTTTATTAAACGGAGCCACTGTTTAATATTTAACTTCATTTTATCATTTGTTTCAACGGTCAAAACACTTAAAATTTTGAACCTTGCTATTACTCTTTTTGAAGGCTGAAATAACAGGCATTTTAGCAATAACAACACCAGTTTTTAGTTTTCACCCTTTAGCTACGGAATCCTAAGATACCAACGGTAACCGAAAATGAAGCCAGTGGAATATAAATAATCTATCAGCGATATCAAACAATTAGTTTTATTATATTTGCTCTACTTATTTTAATTACATTCTTTTTGTTTACTGAAAATATCAGAGTTGCCAGAAAGATAAAAATACAAAAAAGAATACACATGACGAATCTTATATACCCTTTAACATAATTCGGCAAATTAAATTCTTTTCTACCATAAAGCTTTCTGTTAAAAAAATTTTTTTTTTTTTTTTTTTTGTTGGAAAATTGTAAGTTTTGCTTAGGGTTATTGTCTTAGCTTAATAAATTAAAAGGTTGCTGTATCTGATGGCAGTATAATTCAGTGGTGAGTAAATAGTAAGTAGTGAAAAGCTCACCAAATTTACTTAACTATTTCACTATTTTTTATCATAAACACACCCACCTACAGGAACACAATCAAAAGTTGAAAAAAATGCAGGCGGCAAAACACCACGCGATAGACACGGTATATCTAAGTTTGTCATTCCGTTTGAAATTTCTATAATATCCATTTTCGAACCCATTAAGTATGATTATTTCGAGTTTTTATGCATCGCGAACTCGACTGAGCGATGTCCGTCCGTGTTAGTGTTGAAACCAGGTTTGCCGAGGCACTAGATCAGCTAGAAAAAAATTAAATGAGCGAATCGATAAGACATAGTGTCAAAAGAGAAGCTATTGAAAATCAGAAAGATCGATTCATGTCTTTCGACGCAGCGGGCAAAACACCACGCCTACCTCTAATTTCTCTATATTTTTTGGAACAATGAAGTAACTCCAATAAAAAAACAAATCAATGGGGCGATAGAGCATTAAAAAATAAGAAAAAACCATCAAGTAAAAAATTGGCGCTAACCCATATTTCCCGAATTACGGGCCTCTGAACTTCTCAAATTTTAAAATATCAATATGGGTACCATATAAAAGCCTTTAAAGAGATTTTTCAGGAAAAATTTTTTTTAATGCATAACCCATTAAGAGCTGATTACATTTTTATGTAAAATTATATATCGTACTTAATTTGTTTGATTATTTTTTAAATCTCTGTCGGCATAGCCGAATATAGCACTCTTACTTGTTTATTTGTTTATTTAAATTAATTCAAAATCAATTCATACCAAATGCATTTTCATTCTACAAATTCATTTGGATTGGAAACTAATTTCAATTCATTTTTAATAAATTCCTTTGATTTGACTTAAATTTCATTTAAGCAATTTTTTGTGTGAAAAGAAAAAATTCAAAATTTGCTGAGTGCATTAATGACTCGTAAATTATTTTAAAAAATGAATGAATCATTCACAGCTCTTCCATTTGGCAATTTACTTTTAGATAGATTTTGAAAAAAAATTTTAGCACTTTTATGATATCGATTTAGTACTATCATTTGTTATTATTTTTTCTTTTTTTATATTTTTTTTCGCAGTAGTCATCATCACGTTTCTTAAGCATTCATGCACATATGCATTAGATATTATGAGTCGCAGTTTTATAATTTTAATACATTTTTAGATTATACAATTATACTTTAAAAATATTGATTATTCATTTCAGGAGCAAAACAAATACCTAATAAGTCATATAAGATACAAAGGCTCATCAGCACTCATAATATTCAACGTTGCACGTAATTAAGAAAAACTGAAACTCTTGTTGAGGCAATTTAATCAAGAACGTTATCATTAAAAAAAAAAAACAGTTTAATTATTGCAAGTACTTGCAACAATAAAAAATAGGTTACCCAATGAACTAAAGAATATAGAAAAAATATACAATACGCTTGTACATGTATTCACATCATTCCAACAACAACATACTGCCACAGTAAAATACTGACCAAAACATGCAACTGCGCTTCATTTGGTAGCCTGTGTAATGAGTGAATGAAGTGAAATCCCTTGTTAGAGTGTAACAGTTGCACACAACAGAGAATACAAATTTAAAAACATAACAGAAAAGTGTCTCATAATATATTGCAAATTCTTAAATAAATGTATATGTATATTATGAACAGAAATCATGAGTCATAGAAAAGAACATGGAAATGAAATGTGTAAATACAAATCGCATAAAAAGGATTGCAATTTGCAATAGGAATTTAATGAAATGAAAGAGGAGTCCAACATAGAGCTTTTGAATAAAAAGAAAGTAGAAATTACGATTGCAAAGTATCAACAAATATGTTTAAAAATGAATAGCTTTGGGAAAATAATATCTATTTAGAAAAGTAAAACCTTAAATAAGTGAAACAATATGGAATGAGAAACAGTTTAATGCAATTCGAACAAAAATAAAACAAGACGCACAAAGTTTTCTTTCATACAGCTTGATTGCAACGTTAAACACCATCCGCATTAATGTAGCCATTCAGTTTTTTTGTTCTGTACCACTTAAAAAAAACTATGGGAAAATATTTACAGTTTTGAGTAATTTTGCATTAGAGACTTTCTTATTTGTTGGAAAAGAATTGTATTAATTCATATCTCATTACCTTCATTTACAAAGTATACCCAGCAAGAAATGAGTGAGGGAAACACATTTGCAATAATTTTATACTGAAACAGCGTTGCCGTTGTACGGCTTTTCGTAATTAATTTAAACGAATTTTTTGTTTGTTAATTAAATCTAAGTTTTTGCTCAAAATTGATTAGAAAAGTTCAAAATATAGCTTATAAAATGTTTTATAATTAAACCTGTTTCAAAAATCAAGGAAAATTTTCATTATATTTCTTGTAAAAAAAGTCACTGGTAACGCTGTTTGCTACAGACATCACACGCATACAAATGTTCACATCAAGTTTTTCATTTTTTCTTTAAGAATGTGATAAAAACTTTGTTCTACGCAGTGATGGATATTTCCATCATCAGTGATTGTCATTTGATGGATCAAATAATGGTCACCGGCTTGTAGGAGTGGTTGTCATTTGATGGATCAAATGATGGTCACTGTTCTTGTAGGGATATCTGCTATAGATTTGCTAACTCTTCATTCAGCTTTACATCATCCTAACATTTACATTCCAGTCAGGGTTGTCAGATATGGCGATTTCTCGCCAAACTTGGAGAAATTCAAACTCATTTGGCGTCTTAATTTCGATTTGGCGAAATGGCGCTTTTTGACGATTTTCTTGGCGATTTAGCATGCATTTAATTTGCCTCGATAAATATCGATAAGAAAAACTCATATATCAACAATATGTTAGTGCTGCAAAGTAAATGACACATAAACAACTTGATAAATAATAAAAAATAAATAAACTATCAAGCAGGTTTTCCCCGAACAAGGCTTAGCCGTTTAAAAAACTCTCATATTTAGACAACCCCGCTATCAAGAACTGTATCAGAGAGGATTTTTTAAAACTTTCTATACTTACATTTCATTGTTCAGAATATCAATTTTTATAACAAGGTGAAGTCGATAGCATTAAGAATTTCGCCATAAAATAACGCAATGAAATCCGCTAGAATTATAAGAATGGATTTAAAAGAATGGCAATGTCTCATTAAACGCAAAAAAGCTATCAAAATTTCTTTGAGGGCCAGTTTTTGACTTCGTATTTAAATGTCATTTATCTTTAAGTTCTATTTAAATACGATATTAAAATTTTCGTAACACATTTAAATAATATACATAGATTTATCATATGATTATGACATTTTTTAATGTTGGTGCGCAAAACAGAAGCAAACAAAAATGTAAATATTGATAGAACAGAACTTTATGTTTTGCATTCATTTCCTAATTAAAATAGTTGTTGTTATTAAAAAATTAAATAAATAAATAAAATAAGTTTTGGTGGTAAGTACACGAGTATCGCAGATATTTCTTTTATATATTTTAAGTATTTTTTTAACAAAACTTGCATTTCATTGTGCTTGTTAGCAGATATTTTTCATGAACTATTGGTTGTTACTTTGGTATTTCGTAATGCTGCCATATTTTTATTATAGTTAAATAACGATAATAGATGACTGAAAAACTGAAACTGTATTCCAGTACAACTAAATGCGTATTTAAATATGAAGTCAAAAACTGGCCTTTAGATAAATAAAGCATTATAAATTAAATTCGATGGTTCTTTTTACAAAAATTTATTTTAAACTGTTGACATCATTGTTAGTAGTCAGAATATCTTTTGGTCATCGTCTGTGCTTGCTAGCATTCAAACAGAAAGTTGAACTTCCAACTTAATTCCAACCAAAAAAAAAATATATATGTATATAATAAATGCATGTAATATGTATGTATTCATATGCACAACATGCATATACTCAATTTCTCATTCTCATTTTTTCTCTGGTTTGCACATGCACGAGTAAATAAGGAAGTGTGTGTAAGGTTAGTTAGCATTCAAATAAAAACAAAATAAAAGAGGAACATACAACAAAACATACATATGAGCATACGAAAGTCATGAAGCCGCAAAAAAAAAATTAAAATGAAAACCGAACGGTATGAGTGGCAATGAAACGGGGGTTGGTTTTCATTTGCTCAAGCACGGCGCGAACAGTTGTTGTGTATCCTTCGAAGGGTGAAAAGTTTTGTTTATATGGAACTTTTCCGCCGAAATTGTATTTGCCAGCGGCCGAACATTTTCTAAAACATTTTATATTTTGAATTCAGTTTTTTTCTTTTTTGTGAGTGTGTTTGTTGCAAGAACGCCGCCGAAATTCAAATTAACTTCCAAGTTTTTATTTATTGTCTTGCATCAACTAGTATTGAAATTGTATTTATTACGTTCTATTTATAAAAAGAAAATAAGAAACAAAAAACATAATCTTTAAATTAAAATAAAATTTTATTTTTCCCTCGTATATTTATAACGCGTGTGTTAAAAACAATAAAATTAATAAATAAGTAAACGAAACATCATGTCTTAATGAAAAAATAATATGAAAATAATAAAAGAAAAATACCAACTCTAAGGAATAAAGAATTTTTGCAGCTATGAACGGCTTAAAGAATTAATTATAAAGAAATAATTATATAAAACAAAAAAATTAAAAATTGTAAAAAATTTCTGTTAAAATTAGTGATTAAAAAAGTGTTTGTTTTTAATATGTTTTAAAGTTAAATATAAGTGCTTGACTTAAAAAATAAGTTCATTTTGTATAATATAAAGCTTGTATTTTTGTATTTATAAAATAATCGGTTGAATTTTATTTGTTAACAATACAAAAAGAGTGCGCTACAAATGTAGTTAAAAAAATTAAGTTCGTTCAATTGTTCATTCTGTTGTATTTAACTTTTTCACAATATTCTTTTTGTGTCATTCATTTAAACTTTGTACGATACATGGATTATATTTTATAAAACATTTACAAAACTTCGTTGGATACCAGTTCTAGAAAAATCAACAGATTTTTGGATTAAAAACGAACAACGGTTTGTATTGAATTTTACGTTTTTAATGTTTTTTGTTTTTTATATTTGAAAAAGTATTTATATTTATATATTGTGGGTGAAAAACCTATTGAAATTATTTGTTGAAGAAAAGTACAATTAATGCAAATTGTTTTATTTTTTAATCGTTATTAATTATATCAACCATTTTGGAATGATCTAATTTTGAAAAAGAATTTTTTACATTGTGTCATTCTTAATTATCAAATGTTTCACAAAAACTTGGAAATTAATTTACAATGTTTGACGGTTATATTAAATTTCGTTTTAGCCAAAAATCTGGCGTTTAAATCAAATAGTTTTTTTTACACATTTTTTTGCGTTGCATAAAAATCTTTTTAACGTAAAATTTCTTTGTTTTGCCAGTTTTTCTTTAATTAGGTCAAAATAAATATATTTTGACATCATATTTATTGTGTTTAAACACAATCACGGTTATATGAAGTCGTCGTAAAAGTAAATATGAAAGTTTCAGTTTGACAGGTTTAGAAAAATTTCTGTTCGAAATTTAAATAGCATTGCATCGTTCTAAAATAAAGTGATTGAAATATTTAAAGATTTCTATGTATTTAAGATAATGGTTGGGATTTTTGCTATTTATCACAAATTATAGTTTTATAATAATCTTTCTAAAATAGTATTTTGAAGTATAAGATAGAACCTAAGATATTCTACTAAATGAGCGAAAGATCTCGAGAAAGACTTTAACCAATATTTAACAGGAATCAAAACAACAATTTTTCTGGAAATCATATAAATTTTTTTCTGATTTCTTAACAACTATGGGTGCCTTTTTAAATCGTCAAGAAATAATCATGTAAAAATTTATTAAGTTTCAAACTTTTGCAAAAACCGCAACAAATTCTAATGAACTTAACTGTTTGATTCCGAAATGTGTTAAGATTTATGTTTAGAAGATTGCCACATTTTTTAAATTCCTGCTAAACATTTGGTTAATAATTGTTGTGAGACGTAAGTATATAATTGTTATTATAATCTTCACTACAAAGAGTGAAGAGAGCGTATAACTAATTTTGTAGTTCCGTTTGTAATATCTACAATATCAATTTTGACCCCATAAAGTACATATCTACATTCTGAGTCCCTTTGCATAGCGAAGTCGATCGAGCGATGTCCGTCTATCCGTCCGTATTAGTGTCAACATCAAGTTTGCTATGGCACCAGATCATCAGATATAGTGTCGAACGAGGAGATCTTAGAAATCAGCAAGATCGGACCATGTCCTTTGACGCAGCAGGTAAAACGCTACGCATGCCTTTAATTTTTTCACTTTCGAACAATAAGGTAACTTCAATCAATAAAACAAATGAAAACATCAAGTAAAAAGATTGGCGTCCGCCTATATTTTTTGTGTTACGGGCCTATAACATTTTCAAAATTTTTAAGATATCATATGAGTATCAATTTTAAGCTTTTAAAGATATCTTTAAGAAAATACTAAAATTAAAAAAAAAATTTTTTTTTAATTCTGGCACCTCTATTTTTGAATGTAGTTTCTTCACTAAACTAGATTTAGGTAAATGGTAAAGGAAATATAAGATTTTGCATAGCCGAATATAGCATTCTTACTTATTTTAGTTTTTATCTTTTATAATTAACTCAAATATTCCGAATACTGTCTCCACAATAAGTTTTAGTAACTCTTTATTTGATTATAATACCATTTCGTTAACATTTTTATTTCTAAAATATAAAATTTGAAATCGCCAATGTTAGAACCGGAAAACCAAATTTAAGATTAATTTATATTGAATACGCGCTTAAAACTTTAATTTTTTTTATATCACAGAATTGGTGTCTTAAATGCACTCGCTTTTGATTAGCGTTTCAAATATCGTCCAAGATTTAAACTTAGCAGTCGTAAAATGAAAAACAAATTAAATGTGTTTAGAACAAATGAAAAATTGATAATTGATGAATTTTCTTATCATCAATTAACATCTGATTGTATCAGTAACTGGCGAAGTTTCTAAATTGAAAAAATCATTACCCAAGACTACTCAAGTTAAGACTATGACTTATAACAGAGGTTTTCCTATCTAAATTGATTGATATTCATGTGGACCACATAAAGTTTCATCGTGACAGTGTCACACTTAATGAAATTTAAGGATATAAGCTAATATTATTTTTAATCATGGTAGAGATAAATTTTAATGTCTTAGACTAATTATTACAGTGTTTTTTTTTTTTTTGGTTCAAAAAAGAATTTTATGAAAACAAAATTTTTTTTTATTTTTACCAGTCTTCTTTAAACTCGAACGCAAAAAAAAAAAAAATAAAAAAAAAATCATTTAAAACACCGAAAAACCCGAATATAAAAATTATAATACAAAAGTTCTTAAATATTCACAAGTAGCCGGATGTACGCGTTTTTATGAGTACAAAACTATCTAAACAACTGCTTGATATAGAATTCATTATCTAGAAACCATAACAGCAGATGTTTTTTTTAATCAAATAAATAAAATAAATAATAAATTAAGTGGAGTAGAAGCCAGTCATTTATTTAGTGTATTATAGTCATAAGTCAAATTTCAATCTTCAAAAAATAAAGCGAAAAAAAACGAAAAATTGACAAAAATTCACAAATTCTTGGAAAATAAAAATAAATAAATTTGCTTATTGAAATTAAATTTTGTATGTACGTATATAAATGTGCTCTCCAAAATGCATAAAACAAAAACAAAGTCTATATTGCCGACTTAGTAGCGTGCGCACATGAAATATTTAAAATAACAACAGATTTAGAAATAGAGGAATCAAACTTGAACACGTTTAGCAGCAATATGATATATTGCGGATGCAAAGAACATATTTATTTTATAGTCTATTTGGTACAAGCTACCTATCCACACCGAAGTTTTGAAGAGTTTTTTAGCTTGCATTACAAAAATTATTAAATTTAAGAAATTTTGAGAAAGATCTTAAAAGCTGCAAATTCAATTGAAAGTGTTACTTTTGCTTTATTTCAAAGATAAGGGTTGAACTTTTTAATTACGAAAATTAATTTAAAAATTATCTTCCGATCTTTTGACAACCACTTTGTACAAAGAATTTTGAATCTGTCTCCCTCCTAAAGGAGTTAAATGATTTTATTGTAGTTAATTTACCAGGTCAGCTGCTAAGATAGTAAGATAGTTTTCGATTTTTTTCCCAACGTATAAACTTTAATTTCCAAAATTATTTTAAGGGAATTTGAAAACGAAGCAATAATAAAGCTCTTGGAATCAACTTCGGTGAAAGGAACCAATTTCTAGTTATAAGAAGGAAAACTTTTTAAACTATAAAAAATATAGGAGCCACTCTATAATTTAATTAGTCTTATTACTGTTTGTTGAAAATTTAAAGTGACACGGTTCAGTAGATTTTACAATATAAATCAGAATCAGGCTTTTACGTGTGCAGTTGTTTTACCCTGCACCAAAGGTGGAAAGGGTTTATACAAGTTTGTCTTTCCAGTTATAGTTTCTACAATAATCTCATACCCGACCCCATATATATACTGCATCCTTATACTTGGAAGACCCGATTTCAAAATATCAGCCTGTCCGTTTTCAGTTTGAAATCAGTTCCCAGATGAGCTACAGAAAATTTAGACCACCATTCTCTGAGACGTAGTTTCGAAAGAGATGCTATTGAAATTTAATATCATCGGTCTATAAATGATGGTGATATGTTCAGAAAAGTCGAGCGCCTCTATTTTCCATATGTTTTTAGATTTTAATGTGCTTTTTTGTAGTTCATTTTTGTAATTTTTCTTCTTTGATGTATTAAAAACTGGAGTTGCAGAAATAAACTATCATTTTAATGATTTTTACCAAAAATATTAAACTTTGTTAAAAATTGTTTTTGCATTAAAAAATCGAAAAACTTATTAAAAATCGAAAATTTAGCAAAAAAAGCTTTAGATTAGTAAGTAATTGGAATTTATTTAAACGATTAAAATTGCACCAAAAAAAATATGGTTTTACAAAAATTTCAAAAAAAAATGTACTTTTTTTTATTCAAAACCGAAAATGCACAAAACATTAGCTATCAATATTTTAAAAGTTTTTCAAAAACCCCAATTTAAGAAAAACGTATTTATAATTTGAATTATTTTTAATATTAAAATTATACAAGTAAAGCTAAAAACCGAATATCTGACATCTACAGAATATTAATTTCAACTAATGCTCGGCTTACTATGAACCTTATTTTTCGTGCTTATATTTCAAATGATTCTTTAATGAAAAAAAATATTTACAAAATTCTTTTGGCACAGCCAAATATAGCCCTTTTACTTGTTAATTTCTAATTTTGTTTTTTTACTAAAGCAAAGTAATACAAACTCTATATAAAATTTAATGTGCCTGCCTACAAAGATTTAAAAAAAGGCCATGTAAGTAAAAATTAATTCACTGCTGGGGCACCCTTTAATTTTTAACTTTATTTAATATGAAAAATAGCATAGCACTTGCCCTAAGTTTATCACTGAATTAATACTTTTAAAACATTTTCTTAAAAATCCACAATAAGGAAAGAAAGGAAGAAATGGAAATTCTGCGTACTATCTAGGACATTCTTAGAAATCGAAAAATAAAATATATAATATACTTTCGAAATACCAATGTTTATTATCTTAAAAAAAGACTCAATTTGCAATCTGTTGTAAATTACAGGTTACATAAAAAAATTAAAATGTTCATATTTTTAACCTCACGTCTTCGTTTTCGAATGAAATGCAGCAAGTCCTGGATCGCTACATACATATATATTGGACTATACCGAACCTTATATACCCTTCACCGTATATGTATAACTACATGTACCATACTGCAGATTTTCCATGGAAAAGTTTAAATAAAAAACGGCATAAAAAATTCTCTAAAAAAATGTCAGGTAAAAGCTCACCAATTTTTTGATCAACAACCACCTGCTGCAATACTAGCAAAAGTTGAAAAAGAGATATGCTTAAATTTATTTGAGTAAGGCAACTTCTGTAAAAAAAAAATCCATACAGAGAATTAAAAAATAATAATGATTTTGGTTATAGTTGTTGCATTATTTTTTACTTTATTTATTTATATTGACCTGATGTCTTCAATCTTTTTTATGAAAATATCAGAGGCATATACCAAGGAAAATATGGGCAAGCGCAAGTTTTTCACATAATTTTTTTTCTTTCATTCTATTTCGCCCCACTCATTTGTTTTTCTAACTGAAGTTACTTCACTAAACTAGATTTGTTCCAAAAGATATGGAAAAATTTAAGACAGACGTGATGTTTTGGCCGCTGTCTCTAAGGACATGGACCGATTTTGCTGATTTTCAATAGCAAAGTTTTCTAAACTATGTCTGATCGATTGAAACATTTAAATTTTCCCTACCTCATGTAGTGCCTTGGCAAAGTTGATTTTAACACGAACACGGTGGGACAAACCGAGATCGCTTAATTGATTTCACTACGCATTAGAACTTAGAATATAAATTTTTTATGGTGTCGAAAATGGATGTCCTGGAAATTAAAAATCGAATAACAAACTTTAATACACACATTTTCTGTGTTGAAGAATATAAAAATACTAGGAATATTCATAATCAATCAATATTAATTTAATTAGACGAAGTGCACACACAACCTAAATATTTTTTCTTTGCTTTCTTGACTAGTCATCACATACATTGGCCCTTGCTTCCCCTTAACCATCGGTTCAGGTTAAATAAGTTTCTAAACTTCTTTAGAATGAAAAAACTATATACAAATTTTTGTGTTAAATTTCAAAAAACATAGAAAAAATTAGACTCTAGCAATATGTAATGCAAATATCCTTGGAATTAAGCAACTTTTAATTAATCATAATAAATTGGTTCGGTTAATAGTATCAAAAATTAAAAAAAAATTTTATCAAATATTTGTATGGGAATTACCACCAACATTTGCAAAGGTTTGAATGCAACGACTTGGCAAAACTTTGAAATGATACCCATATGCTGCAAAATCGTACATTTTAATAAAAAGTTCAACGACCTATAATTTCAGATAATATGAGCGAACGTCAATTTTTTCTCTTGATGCTTTTTCTTAATTTTTAATTCTCTATCTATTTGTTTCTTTGATAGAATTCACGTAATTGTTCAAAATTATATGGAAGAATTAGAGTCAGTCGTGGTGGTAAGCCAACTGCTGATCAATAGCACCTTTTTCAACACTATTCTGATCGATTGGCGCATTTAAATTTTTTCTAGCTAATCTAGTGCCCTGGCAAAGTTGATTTTGAAACTAACACGGACAGATAGACGAACAGACGGACAGTGCTTAATCGACTTCGCTATGCGCAAGGAGTCAGAATATTTACACAATAGGACACCTCAGAATCGACTTCGGTATGCATAAGACCTCAAAATATATGTTGCTTATGGGTTTGGAAATGGATATTGTAGCTAATTCCAAACGGCATGACAAACTTAGATATACACTTTTTCCACTTGTAGTGAAGGGTATAAAAAAAAGTACTCGTGAGCAGAAATAAAGATAAACTTTTCTTTTAAAACTTACCTTTCTTACACATAAGAAACGAATCTAATTTTTAAGTTTTGCATTAAAATGCAAAAATTAACAAATGCAAAATGTAAAAAAAAATAATATAATTATGCTGAACTTTATTGTGCTACAATTTCCAATAAAAGTAAACGAAATGCAATAAAGAAACCAGAAAAATTTATTTAAAAATTAGCTTAGCACTCACAACCAAGTTCAAATTTGTTTGTCATAATATTTATAGGAATTACTTTTGAAATAAAGTGTAACTTAAAATAAGTTTTAAATTTAGCTTTTGTTAAAAAGTACAAAAAAAAAAAGAAGCGAAAATGTATTTTAATAAATTGAATACAAAAGTTTTTATTTTTGTTCTGTTTTTTTCGTATCTCCTTCTAAGCAAGAGATTTATAAAAGACTCTTTCAAAGAACGTGCTTGACATTAAAACTTATGTACATCAAAAGGCATTTTAATAAGAATGTGTGTACATATGTATGTATGTGTGTGTGTGTGTGTGTGTGTGTGTGTGTGTGGAAGTACAAGCCAAAATTGATTCAAATAGTTGAAGAAGTATATAACAGTACCATGCGTAATATTAAAGTAGGTATTAAGTTTGTGTTTAAAATGTCCCAGTTCGCCATGTCTTTAAGACATCTAAAACGATGGGTTCTATATAATAGCAAATTGTGAAAGACCTTGTGGTAACAGCTTAACAAAATTATTGAACTGTTTTAACGAATGACTGCGAAATCATTTAAGGCAAAAATGTATTAATATTCTGCATTTATTGTAGAAGAATAAGTAAGCGACAACTTTTTCTGCTTAGTCGTCGACGATGTCATGAACAGTAATGTCTGCACAATGTAGTCGACCACATCTGAAGAACAATTTATTTTTACATGTAAAATTTAAAACCATTGTCAACAAAAATGTTTAAAACGTGCTCATTTTTAAACTTTTTGCCGCCCATCTTTCTGTTAATAGAATTTTATTTAAGCCAATGTCGCTCATCTTGTCCTCCATGTGCACTGGTAGAAAACAATTTATAAAACGTTGTGACTTAAATTATTGTTAACGGCCAAAATCTTAATTTGTCTTAAAAAATTCATAACCACCAAGAGAATGTCATCTAGGACAGTTTGGTCAATTGGGCACGTATAATTTTGATCAACAGCCAATAAGGAACGTATGTATTCTTCCTAACAAAGGCAGCAACAAGACATTAGCTGTATTTTAAAGCATCATCGTGTGTTTGCTCGAGAAAGAAAAAAAACAAAAAAAAAAAAAAAAAAACAACAAAAAAAATAAACACACAAATCAAAAAGTACTTCCTTTGAATATTTCAAATAGATGAATTTTTTTAAATACAATTTAAAAACTAAAACTCTTCATCATAATATTGGATGAAGAATGAATAAATTGTATTAAAATATCGACACGAATTAATATATTTAGATACAATACATTTTTATGAGAATCATAAGCTGTTTAAAATTGCAACAAATGAATTAAATTAATTTAGGCTTAGGTTCATTTTTATGTTTAATTAAAAAAAAATTATAAACGGAAAACGAAACGAAAACCTTCATTACCATTTGTAAATAATTTAGCTCTTTTAAAATATCTTTAGAAATTAAACATAAAAATGAACTTAGGCCGAGATTAATTTAATTCCGTTATTTATCAAAATTTTAAAACTTCTGCAGACAAATTACCGAGTGTGGTGCGCTGTATATAAAATTTAGCGAATGTTTCTTGAAAATAACTCGATGCAGTCTTAAAAATCTTAAAAATAAGTCCTGCGCATTTCCTTATATTTTTAAGATTAATATGCAGTACAATTATTTACTTAGCAACTTACTTTATAGTGGGCTAATATCGGGCAATATCGTCAATGTTAGACACACACATATGTATATACAAATATTAAATTCATTAACAAACCTAAGAAACAAATTAAAACTAAAATTGTTGTTTACATCTAAGAGGGAAAAAGACCAGCGAAAAACATCGTGACATTGCGCTAGGCCACCAATCAACAACATCTAAAGAATTAAAAACAAATATCATCGCACACGCAAACAAACACGAAACAAGTCTTCAGAAATAAAAGATATTACATACATGTACGTATCTTCATTATTCTACATTCCCCTCCCATTCAGTCTACAGCAAAATGTCTTATGATGAGCCGCCACTTTTTTTGTAGCTTTCACAAAAGCAAGAACTCGATAGAAAATGCCATATACATATATACGTTTGTGTTCACGAATGTTTACGTTGTTTGGTGTGAGTGTCTGTCTAAAATTTTGAATTTACACAAAATACAGTAATAAAACTAAAGAAAAAAATTGTTAAAAAGAAGTTCAAGTTCAGCATTTGCTTGACGACGACGATGATGATGATAATAATGATTTGGAAGACGAACGAACTAACATCATCTAGAGTTGCAAAAAAAAAAAAAAAAAGAATAAGAATAGGAATGAATGTTTGTGGCCTACCTACCCATGCCATTCAAATATAACAAAAAATAACAGGCAAACAGAGAGATAAATAAATCGACTAGAATCCAAAAACTTTTTATGTATTTGCTCTTAAAAAACTAAATATAATTTATTTAATTGTAAGACTTTGGAGAGAATAAATTTTTAGCAATTCGGTTAACCTGATTGTACTAAAAGATGAATTCGGAGATTTATACAGATGTGGTTATTAAATAATTTAGAAAAACGTCTAAAACTAATTACACATCTCAATTTTTAAGCAGTAGAGTTCGATAATCTATTGTCTTTGTTGTTTTTAAGTTTATTTAGACAATAGTAAAATTTAATGCATCTTGACCCTCGGGATTAACAAAGAATAATTTGGTTAGCACAAAGATCGCACGCCACCCAAAGATTTCTCTTTTTTATTTAACGTGTGCAGAAAGACCTTACTTAACAAAACCCGATTTTATAATAAAATTTTTCCTAAAATTAATTTTTTGGTCCTAAGAAGAGAAACCTCTAGGCTTTTTAAAAATATGTCGGTAAGATAAACTTATTATTCTAAATTTCTTTTCTGCATCGCAATTAATTCAGTGAGATTTTTTTATAACTTTTGTAAAAAAGAATTAAGCCGATACTACTTAACATTGCTTAGTTATCTTTCAGAAGACAAAAGTGAAAAAAGTGCAATACAAAAAAAAATTGTGTAAAGCATTCTTCGTCTTAACCCTTTTAGTGCTACACATATTTTACCGATATATACGAAAAATGCCAGCAAAGAAGTGCATTTTTATAGATAATTTATATGAGCAAGAGAAATATTCACCATTTCCGTTACAACACTACAATATTCATAATTTTTTGAACGTTCTCAACCTTCGATAGACAGGAACAACAATACCACTTCCGCTATCGTTCTCATAATCACTAATGCAGTTTTCATATTCTTCTATAATTTATTCTTCACTGATGTCCGAATTTTTGAAATCAAAATTAGAGATATAAAAAAAATATTAATCACGATGTTTATGCAAAAAAATGCGAAAATGCGCGCCAAAAATGAACTGTCAAGTGCAGCGCTGTCGCCACGCTGATATTTTTCGCAACTACGAATAGCAGCGCAACGGCGTTTCATGGCACTAAAAGGGTTAAATGAGCTAGAGGGGACTTTGCTTTAAGAAGGACGTGTTCAGCGCAGCCTTCCTATAATTTTTTACCCCGTAGTTTTGAAAGTATACATAATACGTTTTACTATGAAGTATTTTATTTTTGTTGCTTTCGAAAGCTGGCTCGTCCGTATTAATTTATCTCTTTCCAAATTCAGATACATAATTAATATTTCCTGCTTGCAATTAGATATATATTTAAAAATTTTAGCTTGTCATAATATATTCTTAAATTCTATTTAGAAAAAACTTACATATGTCCAGTGGTTATTAAGTAAATGCCTAGCCTTGGTAGGGATAATATATCTTTCGGCAGTAGTAACTAATTTTATCATCAGATGATGAAGTTTCCATTTACATCGTATTGAGAAAATTATTTAAGACGACTACTGCCACATTTAATAATGCAAAATTTAAGTCCCTATTATTAAAACTTATTTGCCAATATGTTATGACGTAAGTTGTTACGTCGAAACATATTTAGCTCGACATATGTTTCTTTACTCACTTGCTTATTAATCCATATTATTAACAGGAGATATACAAATTTTACTGAAAGCCTATCTGTTGCTTTAAAAGTGAGCATCATCAGCTTGGAACATAGTTCAGAGCCGCAGGGTAATATTTTTTGTAAATCTGTTTGGATTCTTAACAGTCATTAAGAATAAAATAAGAAAAAACTTTTTTTATATTTTTACTTTTAGTTTCATTGTGTCATTTTCACAAGCCACTGCTGGCGCACTAAAGTTTTACTTAAAACTTTTTAATTCTTAAGATCGCTTTAATTTTATTTTATGTTTACACTTGGTAAAATTGTTTTAAAATTTCTACACTGTTGCTAAATATTGAAACATACACACATTCCCTTACTAATCTAAAAAAAAACATAATTTTTCTCCTTTTAACGTTACATGTCGGTTGTTTAAGCATGTAACCGTATGTAAACGCTTTAATCACACATGTTGCAGCACAATAAAAGAAGTGTGCTGTTATTGCAAAACGAAAAAGTATATAAAAAATTTTTTAATAGGCACATAGTGCAGTTATAACATGTACTTGGCTATTTTTAATCGTTGGTACCCCCAATGAATTTGCAGCCGTACAAAAATACTCCCATGTAATAAGCTCATGGAAAAAAGTCGATGTTTTGAATAAACACTAATGCACGCGCTTTATATATAAATTTTACTTGTGTGCCATACATCAATACATAGTATATTCCCATTTTGTGTGTGCGTACTTACATATGTATTTTAAAAAGGAATTAAAATACAAATAGATTAAAGAAAGTTTGTGTTGTTCTTTGCAAACAGAGCTGCCATTTTTAATATTAAGTAACCACGATGATCGAAATAATTTATATTTTAATGCAATTTACAAAATTTTTGCAAATTAAAATTTAAGATTTTTACTTATTATACACTGCACTACTACGTTTGTACGCCCGATATAATCGCCAAAAAAAATTTGTAAATAGAAAATGTTGCACAGGGGCGATGAATTTATTTTTTTTTTTTTGCGAATAGCTTGCTCACGAAAGCAAATCTTGATTAACGACACTGATTGCAAATGGCGCGTAAAATGCTGCCACTGGTTTTTAACTTTTGAGTGTTTTTTTCCATCAGGCCTTATAAAATTACCTATGTATGTAATAAAAATTTTAGAAAGCAAAATTTGCAAGAAAAAAGAATTATTGTTTAAAAACGAAAAATTGTTTGCATATAAAAAATATACCGGCGGGTTTTTTATAATATGCGATAATATTTTCTAAAGAAATTTTACTATTTAAGTAAAAAAATTACCATCCGATACCACTAAATTATAAAAATATTCTTGTGTCCAACTTGCCTTGTAAAGAGTGTGTTAAATAATTAGAAATAATTTTTATTTATAAAAAGCGTGTAATTCTTAGGTGTTTATACTTTCAAACGTATGTGTTTGTTTTTACTTGCTTTACCAAAACTTATTATTATTTAAAATATGCAAAATTCGGCTTTCGATCATTTAATATATATAATTTTTTTTGTAAAAACCGACTTCAGTATTAATAATTCAGAAAGAACCGGTAAGAGCAAGAAAAAGTTTTAATTAATTTAATTTAATTTAATTTAATTTTTTTATTACAACAAAAAAAAATTTTTTATAAAAAATAATTTAAAATATATAACAAAAATTAAAAAAACATTAAAACTTGTTAAAAAACAAAGATAAGATAACAGCCCAGCAAACCGTATAAATCGTAAGGGAATTTTTACTAATTCCTTTCTCAAAGCTTTTATGCTTATAAGTAGTACCAAAAAAAATTACAATTTCATGCGATGCAAAAACTTTCATAAAATAAAACTTTTCTCTACGAAACTAGTTCATCTTAAAGAGCTTCAATCTATTTATAAAAATATTATTTTTAGCTAGTTTCTCTGGGTTATAAAAGAGGCCTTTGTTTTAGCCAGAAAAGATGGGTTTTTGATTGTTTTAGTTATGACTGATAGAAAAAAGCTTAAAATTAAAAACTTTAAGTATTAATTTATATATTTTTCTAGCTTTTCTTTTGCATATTTCATCCTGTCCATATCTATCTCAATTTTAGATTCCTAAGCAGTTTTGTACTACATGCGGTAAAACAAAATCTATATATTTAATATGCAAAAAGATTTATAGTTGTCACATTAACGCTCATGATATTTTAGTAGTTATAACCTGTAAAAATTTGACACAAATACATTAGCAAATGTTACATAATGTATGTGCGGACCAACCGTGCCATATAATTTAGGATATTTGTATGATTTTGCAAAGTTACATTTTTATAATTTAATAATTTAGTAATTTTGGTTCTTTCGAATAAGTCGACCTGCGAGCATATCAGTATTTATTAGTGGGAAAACATCATTTCAGTTTAAGCTTCCTCTTACGGTAAACGATAAATTTATAAATAACTCACATATATTTTCAGATGTTCGTTCACTGCAGTATGGGGATGAAATCTCTTTTGTAATTTTTTTGTTTTTTTTTTTTTTGTTTTAACCGAATTTTCTTAAATTAAACCCATTTAATTACAGTTATGTTTTAATTACAACTTAAAAGCACTAGTGCTTTGATCAAAAAAATAATCATGCTCTATAAAACAAAATTTAGAAATTATTAGGAGTCATTATAAAAAGTACTCGAAAGTTACACTTAATTAAGTGTCACTTCTGATTCAAAACTTAAGTCATTTCAAAGAGTTCTTAAAAAAAAATCTTTGCATTTGGTTCCTTCTTTGTGCTTTTTCGTAGTACTTATTAGTTAACAGGAAATAAACATACAAACATATCTAATTGTATGTGGGAAATTTTTAACATAAATAATGCCTTACTATTTTCTTAAAATGGTCACTTAAAATAAACAAAAACACAATTTAAGTGCTTTGGAGAGAATTTATTTTTTCTTTTGATAAAATTGCACATTGAAAATGCTCTTTTATATTTAGTACTTGTTCGACAAATGAAAAGAAAAGCATAAAGCAGCCTTTCAAGCCTTTTAGTTTCGTTTTTGACATTTAACTAAATATGTAAATATAATTATTAAAAATTATGATTTTACTTTTTTGTTTTATAAAAATCCTCATCTAAATTTTTTTCTTATTTAACATCGTTAAACTCTAGAAAATTATCTGAGGAATCTTCTGTATTATTGAACAAGCAATTATATAATTGAGCTGCATTCGTTTCGTTTAAAGAAGAGCGTTTACATAACAATTATAGTTAATAGATTTAAATGTTAATGTTTTTTGACCTTTTATTATATTTAATTTTATTTTATAATAAAACAAGCACTAGGTCAGTTTTAGAATAAAAATAAAAATATTGTTTATTATTTTTTATATTTTTTTTCCTTTCAATATTTCTAAAACTGACCTAGTGCTTGTTTCATTATAAAATAAAATTAAAGTTAATAGATTTAATAAAAAATACACAAATTTTTAATTATTCGAATGGCTTAACATTCGAAAAATCAACATTTAAAAACAAAACCAAATTGCAAGAAAGAACACTCTGATTAAGATATCGCCCCAATCACCAAAAAAGTGTTTTAGCAATTTAATAAAATTTTTACATTTTCTGTTCTTACACCTGTCATTAAGTTCTTAAAACAGTAATTATGTTCGTGACGTGTAAGTGCATCATAATGACATTCATTTAATAAACGCTGTCAATTCTGTTTAAAATTTTATAGAAACTAAAGTGCGATTATCTGATAGTGGCCTAGTCGTTTACTAAATAATGCAGTTCGGAAAAATTATACTGAACATTGTATTTTCCATTTAAAGTGGTCGTTTAAATGCTTGTTTTGCTGCTTAGCATTAATAAATTAGTCTAGTGAAAGCTTAGCTAAATCCAAAAAAAAAAAAAAAATTTACGTCATCCTTCTTTGAATATATGACAACAATTAACTGTAATAAAATTTGGACAGATTTTTCACTGCCCATAATACCGGAGTGATCTGGTACCCACACTATTTTAACATTATTTGGGAACAGAATCATATCATAATTATACCCTTCACCACAGTTTGAAGGGGTATAAATACATAAGTTTGTCATTATATATAGTTTTGATTTTTATATGTAGAGAGAACAATTAAGCGATTTTTAATCATCTCTCCGTAATTGGATTGAAATCAGTTAGCTACAGAAAATTTTTACAACTTTTCTCTCACACATAGTTTCGAAAGAGGTGCCCTTAAAATTTATGAAGATATGTTCAAAAATGGCGAGGGTCTCTATTTTTCTTACGTTTTGTGATTTAATTGTGTCTGTTTTGGATTTCTATTGTTTTTCCTTTGTTTTTTTGAAAACCGGAATTTTGGAAAAAATATGAACTACCAGGTAATTGAAATATAACTTAACCATCTAAATTTAGCCACAATATTACGTTTTCATTAACATTTCAATAACAAAAATTTAAACTCTGCTAACAAATGTTTGTTTTTTCGTTTTTGCAATAAAAAACTTTAAAACCGAAACTGCATAACAAAAAACTAAAAATTATTAACAATTTAAAAGTTTACTGAATACGAGTATCACTCTCGCAAAGAACAAAAAAAAATATTTACACAATTGAGCATTTTTATACACTTCACCACAGGTGGAAAAAGGATATATCTAATTTTTACATTCTGTTTGTAATATCTATAATAATTATTTTGTACCACGTGAAGTATATATATTTTGAGTCCTTATGCATAGCGAAGTCTATTAAGCGATGTCTGTCCGTCCGTACGTGTTAGTTTAAAAATCAACTTTTCCAAGGCAATAGATGAGCTAAAGAAAATTTAAATACGCCAATCGATAGGATATAATCTTGAAAGAGTTGCTGTTTAAAATCAGCATGATCATTCCATTCCATTCCATTATCATTTGAAACACTGAGTAATTCTAATCTAAAAAAACAATTATATGGAGCGATAGAACATTAAAAAAATAAGAAAAAAACATCAAGTAAAAATAGACGCTCGACCATACTTTCCAAATTATGGGACTCTGAAATTTTCATAAAAAAGTTCGATTGTCAATATGGATATCATTTAAAAGCTTTTGAAGAGATCTTTTAGGAAATACTAAGATTTTTTTAAAATTATTAAACTATTAAGCGCCGATGAGATTTTTGTGTAAAATTATATATCGTTTTTAATTTTTTTATTAGTTCTTAATTCTCTGTCACCACAATATTTGTTACATACATAGTGAAGGGTATAAAAGTTTCAGCATATTCGAATATAGCACTCTTACTTGTTTTTAGATAAATTTAATTTTTCTATGACATGATAACTACTTGGACTATTTAATATTTAATAATTAAAAACGTTTGAGCTTCTATATCATTTGTAATTAAATAGTTCGCGTAGAGTGTAAAAAAAAATAATGGGATATTTTACACTAAATAATAATTTCACTTAAAGTTTAGACTTAACAAAGGGCTTTAAACTAATTTAAAATAAAAATGCGAATAAATTCGCTAGTCAATATAAGTTGTTTGCTTTTACTCTTTCAATCACCTATTTAATCAATTACCTGCCTATTTAACGTTCAACATTTCTTTAGAAAAACAAAAGCGATACTTAGCACCATTTTTATTATTTTCTTTGGTATGTTGGTTTTTCGCTTTCTCTTCTTTATATCCCTCACTACAAGTGGAAAAAAGGTATATCTAAGTTTGTCATTCCGTTTATAATTTTACGGAATCCATTTCCCTGAGTTTGAGGTCTTATGCATAGCGAATTCGATTTAGCGATGTCTGTCTGTCTGAAAAAATTGGCGCTCGCCATTATTTTCTGAGTTGTGCGTCTCATAGAAAAGTACGATTGTGCACCATATTTTTCAAGATACCAATATGGGCATCATTTAAAATCTTCTGAAGAGATCTTTTAGAAAGTATTAAATTTTTTAAAAATGCTTACCCGATTAAAAGCTAATGGCATTTTTTATTATTATTTTTTTACCTTTTAATTCTCTGTCATCGTAATATTTTTTTTATTTAAATTACTTCACTAAACTAGATTTACATACATGGTGAAAGTTAAATAGGATTCGGCATAGCCTATAATAGCACTCTTCCTTGCTTTGTTTTTGTTTTAATTTGATATACATTTCTATAAAAATTTTTGTGTGTTAAATATAAAGTACATTTACTCTAAAATTTTATATGCGCAACAATACAAGAAAAAAAATATGAACATACAAGCGTACGTATTGCATAAATTGAATGCATTGCATAAAAATTCAAGGGATTAATGGCTGCAAGGTTCCTTTTGTGTTGCTGGTTTGTTTGCTGTAACGTAGTTGATTTTGCACACTTTAAATATTAAATGAATCCTTATGACAGTACCATACTGACACGATGCACCACTCATTTGTTTATACATTTCTACTGCCTTAGTTAAGAAAACGAGCGAGCAATGCTTTCGCATGCATTTATGAAGCTAAATACGTGCAACAATGCCAGCGCTGCTAGTATTGCAGCTGCAGCAACAAACAACAAAATACTATAAACCTATTTAGGCAAAAAACCGAAAACAGGATAAAGGAAAAAAGGAAACACATATATAAGTTGAAAATATATATATATTTATGTCTACACATACGTATATGAATGTGTAAAACACACATGAATTTTGTGTAAAGAAAACCGTCATTCAATCATGTCAGCAGCAGCAAAAGTTTTATGAGATGAAGTGGTAAACATTGTTGAAATCATAGTATTACGTTTAGAGTTGCAACATCAGTAGCACCATGAGCAACTGCAGCATAATAAATGAGTATCTCTTGTTTATTGTATTACTCGTAGCTGTTATATTTAATTTTACTAAAACGAATACATTAAATTTGCAAATGCTGATTCGTTAAATATACGCAATTTTTATTTTGCTGTTCCTATGTTATAGTTGTTGTAGTACTATAAAAAGCACAAGAAGGGTTAATACACGCTCGAGTGATTATATTATTATGTCCCAGCATAATTCCCAATACGTTTAAAAAGTATTACGTTTGTTATAATTAGTTACATGCATGTGTGTGTGTGTGAGTAAGTATCCTTTTATCCACATTTTTCATAACCATTATTTCATACACACACATATATATACTTGCACCAACCCAGCAAACAAGCAAGTGTGATTTTAAATTATAAAGGTCTATAAAAAAATTTAATAACTGAAGTCACAAACATTCATACGCTTTTTAGACTTGTTTTCATTAAAACAGCGTAGAAGCACTGAAGAAACTTTTAAGATGGTATATGAAAACATAATAAATAAATTAACATAAAAATAAAAATATATTTAAGGATTGTTGTCTAAAGCAAAAATATGATAAAAAGTCAGAAAACCAAAAACGAAGTAAAATAATTAAATAAATTAAATATTTAATTATAATAATTATTTAATTTAGTTATCGCAGCTTAAAATTTTCGTATCTTAGCACTAGGATATAGCTAAGTTTTTGAAGATTTTTTTTTTATAATTTTGATAAATATTTCTTACTATTTTGTAACTTCACTCTTTTATCTTGTTTTAATTTTAAAGTTATTTACACTACCATACAGAAATTGTGAAAATTATTTTATCTAAAGTTATTGTTTTAAATATTATTTTTATGTCATTAAAAGAGAGTACTTTTCTTCTAAATTACTCAACTTTTCTTGCAGTGTAATTTAATTATTCTCACTTATACAACCACATTTTTACTTTTGGATATCACTGTTTTAAATTGGGAACTATTTCGTCACAAAATCGTTCTTAACTGAAAAGGGTTGGAGACCAATTGTTGTTCCCTAACAAAATCTAGAAATTTACGGCTAATTGGATTTGGGAATTCTTTAATAACTGCATTAACATTTTTATAAATGTTGATTGCAAATTAATGCTTTAATTAATGTTTTTGAATTTGTTCACACATGTTCGAACGACATTGCTTAAAATGCTTTTAGAGAAAATGCTTTTTAGATATGAAATTTCAGTTTGGAAATGCATTTCACATGTGAAAATCGTTTAATTTACAGACGAAATAACCTAGCTGATCCTAAATGCTTTTTTAGATCAAAATAAAACGTGCTTTAATTTAAATTTGCTCCACAAGCAATGTTCCAGCTTGTTTACACGGCATGTTTGTACATGCTTTGCAGTGTAATACATTAAAAACATGTATGAATGCTTGCTTTATCATTGAATTATTTATACGAATTTAATATATAAAATAATTATTATATATCTGTGGCCTCAAGCAATAACAGCTTAACTCGTTTTTTGGAAGTTTTCAACATCATTTTTAATTTTATTATTGTTGCGTTAAGTCAGGGAATATCGACTTTAGCTGTTTAGATTTTAGGGTACACAATACTCAGTTTTTAAGTTACAAAGATGAAATTTGACTTGCATTACAGATTTGAGTGTTAGAAGTATAATTATAGCAACAACTCAAATTTTTCTTAACTCGACTTAAGCTGTTATTGCTTGTGGACACAGATATATTTAAAATAATTATTATTTTTCTTTTCGTTACCAAACCTCAGCTTGAGTTCAAATATCACACTTATACATTTGTCCAGCCTAAAAAAAGTTTCAAAATTTCTGTTTGAACCACGTTAATTCAAAATTATGGCTTTGTGTTTTCTGGGAGAGTTTAATTTTCATTTACAATCACTCAACGGCTTTATAACTTTTAGACCTGCGATTACATACGAAATAATAGGAGCTTTGAAAGAATGTAATAATTAGTAAAGGTAAAAAATTTTGTAGCAAAATTTTATGCAATAAAATGAGAAGAAAAAACGACACATTAATAATGTGTGAATACGTTTTTACAGGTACAGAGCTTAAATATATTTAGTCCCGTCGTTTCAATGTGAAACATTGTCGGTAAAGTCGGTAGTACCAAATCTGATTAGAAGAATGGCTGAAGTTGCAAATTGAGAAAAATACGCTAAGTATTATTGACACTACTCCTAAGACTCTCCGTATAAAAAGAGTTTACGGTTACTTAAGTTTTTTTTTAATTCTCTGATTCTCTAAAAGTAAATGCACTGTGATAAACATATTTCTTTTGGCTTCCGAATACACAAGCCAAAATATGAAAATGAACACTGCTTTATTAAACATTCCTTAAGGTCCAGAGTTTTAACCCACAAATTTTTTCATATTACGGTTTTGTACTTAGTATAATTAGATTTGGGTAAGATTATAATCTAAAATATCTAATCGAGAAGAAACTATTGGTAACTTACAAACTATGGGCCTAAATATTTTAAAAGTTTAAAAATATAAACTGTAGAATTTAATCGGTAGACATTTTAATTATTTGAAAAATTAAGGCCTTTTTAAATAATAAGAAAACAGCAATTAATGTTTCCATAAAATTATGTAAAAGTATTAAACTTGAAAAAAAACATTGTAAAAATTGGAAACCTATGAAGCTATGACAGACACGATTCATATTTTATATTACAAAACTATTAAGTAGAAAGTTTTTAAAGATACTTGCATTACTATTAAGCCGATGAGATTGTGAGATAGGATTCAAAGTTGAGCGTATTGTGCAGCATTGTTTATTTAATTGTACACTTACATTAAAAAAAAATTAAATATGTATTTTCTTGAAAAGGAGTTAAGAAAAAAACAAACTACTTGAAGAAATCGACTACAATTAAAGACGAAACGTTGGGTAAAATACACTCTGTTTTTATTTGCATTATTTCAATTAATTAATGTCTTAAATTATTCCAAAAAATTACCGTTCCTATATACGAGAAAAAGTCCAGATTACGAGCAAATTTTATTTCGTAAAATACGAATCCTCATGTAATAGAAAATTTATTTTTTCTTGTCGCCAATATCGTGTGTTTTTTAAATATACTTCATGAATTGCAATAAAATATACACACTTATACATCCCTGTCGTATATGCTGCATAATACATTTGTATAGTTATATACGGCATTTACACTATGCAATTTTTCATGAAGCTATCAAAAAATGTTAGTTTTGAGAAAATGTTTAAGTTAGTTATGTGTTTTTTTTTAATAACGAATATCGCTGCAACTTTCAAAGAAATTGACAAAAAATTGCAGCTTGAGCTGACCGTTCCGGTTATAGCTGCTCTGACTGTCCGTTTCACAGTAGCTTTAGTTGACTTTTTTTTTAATAATTTCTCGGTTGTCCAGTTTTTACATCAGATTCAGCGTTGTTTTATACAACTGAATCGGACAAATGTTAGCTACAGCGGTTTCTATTTACTGTTTTTATCAGCAGTTTTAGCTGATTGTTTCCTATAGCGGTTTTAGCTCACTACTACTTTTTGTTAAGGTACTGTAAAGCTAGTTATAGTTCTCTACCGTTCAGTTCGGTGATTTGTTGCAAATTATCCCTTTATTTGAAATTGAAACAAAATATATCGAAACATATAAGGAGGTACACAAAAAACACTTCAAAACAATATTCTACACTTAGAAATGCTGTTCTAGTTACCAAAATAAATATCCACATAGGTAAGCCACATTTATTAAGTGTTAACTAACGTAGATTCAAAAAGTTGTCTGTATTGATAAATAATTTCCAAAATAAATCTGGATAATTTCGAAGAGGTTTAATGCGTCAATATCAAATTATTCGCATTCGTCGGCGAAGTAAAATAATATAAAAATGCATTTTGTTTTATAAGCAACCGCCTAACCAACAACTTATGGCGGAAGTCTCTTCACTGCCCATTGCATTAACAACAAAGCCAGTGAATAAAAAAAATAAGATTCTCCTTCTGCTTTTCTATTTTACCACTTTCCTTATCTCTCTCTATCACTTTTCTAAAGAATGTATCAAAGTAACAAAGTAACTGTTCCTTAAGTGCTACTTCTTATTTCATTTAAAAGAATATACTGACTTCAGATGTCGAAAAATATTTATTGGCTCTAAAAAAACACTCGATACATTAATATGCAAAAGAGTGTTCATAAGCCATCAAACTATTATAAATAGTTCGGATATTATTTATTATTTCTGAACTTAAGAGAGATGTTGTCACCAAGTAAAGTAAGAAAAAAAATAGATAATTTTAGTAAAAACTACATTTAGTTTCTGCAATTCACTTTAAATTTATCCAAAAATTCCTCGATTTCCAAAAACTATAAAATTTTAACATATAATAACGAATGAAGGAAAGCAAATTGAAAATATCAGATTTTATCAAACCAGAACTCGAAAAATTAAAATTGCCGAGATTTTTTTTTTATAAAATCCTTAACAAAGGGAAAAAAGCCGTAAAGGCTTCATAATGTGTAGGCAAGCAGGACCAGGAGTTACAGACTTAGCAATCTGTCTTAATTTTTGCTGCAGCAGTTATCTACATTTAGTTAACTTTAACTTTCCTTTAATGCTTCATAATTTTCCCAGAAAGAAAACTAAGAAAAACGTAACGACAACTCTGTGCGTAATACTTTGAAATTATTAACTCTAGATCATAAAAATGTCAGGTCTTTAGTTTTGTTGAACCAAAATAAGAAAAAAAAAATGTTAAAATGCTCTTTAACAGATGATCAGTAAATTTCGTATTTGTTTAAATACATTCTTTTCAAATTCTGCAGTATGTAATTTGGTGTGGGCGTATACCTTTTGGTACAACCATTTGTGTTATTGCATTTCACATTTCAAAAATTATGCATTTGTTGTACTGTTGTATTAATGTTTGCCAATATATTTCCACCCCTGGTTACCACATATTGTGGCACTTGCAACTAAACCAACAACGTTACTAACAAACAAAAATTCATAATTCATATACACGTACAACTTACTAAATCTATAAAAATTTTTAATTTTGTTTTAATTGTATCTGTAAATATTTTAAAAATATTTGAAAAATATGAAAATCCAGCATCAGTACAATTAAAATAAAATAAAAAAAATAAAATTAAATAAATAAATAACAAAAAATAGCGACTAGAAAATTGCTTTCATTGTGTCACGTTTTCTAATTCATTATTACGTTAATGTTATTCATATATTCATATCCTTTTGTTTTGCATTACAACACTAAATAAGCACTTGTGTAACAACAAACATTCTTAAAGTCTTCTCCTGTTCTCCCCTATTTAAAATTCTTGCTTTTTAAACAGCACGCAAAAATGATTTAGACTTAATAACAAAAACAACAATACCAACAAATTTTATCGAAAGCCTGTTGTACTCATATTTCACCTTAACCTTCTAACATACTTTTATTGTTACTGTTACACTCATCCAACCAGGCATTTTCTCACAATTCCTTCTTTGGGTGCACACACATCCGCACATATAAGTAGACATACATTTAGACAGTTTAAAATTTTATGAATGAATTCACTTGTTTATTTTTCGTAAATAATTTGCCTGTTTTGAAATTCTGACCCCATATACATGTAAAACTGTTTAATGTATTTAACCCACTCTTTCAGCCAGTCGGGGAAATTAGGCAAACCATTGCTCATTCTAGTCAAGTTAAAATTTTTTATATAACGACATTTATTATCACGTTGTTGATTAGTAGAATTTTTTAAGAAACATTTGAATAAAAGTTCCATCAGGTAGGTTGTTATTTTTTAGACGTTAACTTTAATTTTAGACTGGGGTTCTTTTCAAAATCGTAAATCGAAAAGGAAACCAATACAGAAATTATTTTTGAAAAAAGGATTTATGATATAAATGAAAAGTGAAATAATAAAAAATGTGTTATATTTTTACACAATTAACACAAATAAATAGCTTAAATTTACCTCCACATTTTTTTACACTCTATGAATTATTTTAAAACAATTAATTATCCTTATCGACTTTAAAAAATCAGTTATAATTTTATTTTAAGATATAAATTATTTAAACGATTTCAAATTACAATAAATTAATTTTTAGTGCAAGGTTGTTATGCGATGAATTATAACTTTATTGCACTTTCAGTATCGCTTTATACTTTTTCAGCTGCCTTTAGTTCTCGTTAGCATACAATTTTTTCTTAAGTTACGAATAACAAAACAGAAGGGAATCGCAAGTACATGAAATAGTGTTCCCGTTTCTATTCGTCTTTCCTCTCTCACCATCAAACTAAAAAGTTTCGCAACAAATGTTGTCAAGTGTAGACAGGGACTTATATGAATCAATTGTAAATATTTCTTTTTAAAGAATTTTTAATTTTTAATATTTATATTTTCCTTGATGTAAATTTTTGAAACACTTATTTCTTACCAAAGTCACTGCCAGTAGTCTAACTGGTTGTTTAGACACTCTATCAGGACACATAATTATAGAAATAGTCGTTTAAAATAGTCTATTATAAAATAATTCGCTTTAGAAAATTTTTCTGATTCTATTTACGATGTCTTTGTTTTTTTAACATGGCTAAAATGCATTTTATCCCATTCATTTTAACATAAAATCGTCATTTTAGGACTAAAGATCGCAGATTCGAATTTCGTTTACCAAAAAACTGAAATTTTATGTTAAACCGACAAATCTGGTAACTGTGAATAAGCTATCTAAAAATGCTTAGAAAAAATTAGTGGGACGTGCCTCCAGAAAACCGTTGAAAGTATTTTTTTGTTTTTCTTGGAAAAGCAGAAATTCAATTAAATTTTAAAATTTCTAACCTTCAAAACTTGTTCTGTTCTAAGTGCATAAAATTAAGAATTGATTCCAAAAATAAATTCAATCGTTCTCGTTCGTTTTCAACATCGGACGCCATTTCTTTTGTATTGTATAAAAAAAAATGAATTCTTAATTAAATTTATTTGCAAGTTTTACATACGATCTGCCAAAGCTGCCTTTTAAAGTTAGTTAAATAGCTTTTTTAAATTATTATATTTAAAAGTATTTGCACTAAATAAAATATTTAACAATAAATTTGCATTAGAGTCTCAATTTTAAAGACATATTTAGTTCTTTTTGAGTTCATGTTCCTATTTTATGTAAACAAGTAAACTGGAAGCATTCATACACAAGTATGTAAGTATGTTCCATGTAAAATAATATGATCGCCTTGTGCTGTGGCATTGAGTAAATAGAGGGCATGTTAACTGAAGAATATATTTGTGTGTACATTTTACTACTGAAAGACATGCTAAAATTTACAACAACAAAATTTATAACAATATCGATAATATAGGTAAATAAGGGAAGTAAGTGCAAGAATGGCAACAAAAACAAAGTAATGATGAAGAAAAACAAGTCACAGGTGTCCGTTGTATCCTTGTACGGTTTTCAGAAGTCATTGCCGCTAAATTATAAATAAGAAACAAATTTCATTTTATTTTCTGTTCCTGTTTTCCATTTGTTTTTTTTTTCTTCGTTTTGTTTAAAAGTCAAACAAAATTTAAAGTTTTCTTTATTCAAACATTCACACATGATGTTTTTAGTTGTTCTACTTGTTCGGCTTACGGAAATATTTAATTGGACATAAAATGAATGATCAAAAAAAAAAAAAAAATAGCAGCTACAACAACAAATTTTATGAACTCTTTAAAATTGAAATAAAACAAGACACAAAAGAACGATGAAAAAAAATATTAATAAAAGACAACAGAAAATCGTTAGTACAAACATTATGAATTGTTCAGAAATCACAATGATAAAAATGAAAAGAATTCAATTAAAAATTAAATAAAAATACATTAAAAATAAAATTTAAATCTGTAAAATTGCAATAATTGACAACAAGAAATCAAGCATTTGTTTATTAATCCTTAAAAGCAAAAATCAACCACAATAATAAAAATGTTTTATGTATAAAAATTAAAAGAAAAAATTAAAAAAAATACGTTGCAGCTGCTTGTTTAATAATGACAAACCATTTCATTTACAATTACAATGTATAAAATATATAAAGACAGATAAATACATATATATGTATAAATGTACATACTCAGTTGTGTAAGTATGTACTTTATATTCATGCATTTTAATTAGTTTCAATGTATTGACACATGCAACTATGTGAGAATACATTCATATGTGAGAATTTGTATACATAAAATAACTTATATGGGCATAGGTGACTTCTAAGTACACTTCGTTTGATATTTTAATTTAAAAATAAATATTTAATTTTTTCCCTCAAAAAAATAAATAAATAAATAAACAGAGTTTGAGAGGTGTAAACCCAAAAAAATTATTTCGATCTTTTATAAAATCGGACTTTAACTGGATATTTTTTAAAAGTGTCATAAGCGCTACACGTATTACTTTTTTATTTTTTTTTTTTTTTAATGCAAATGAGCTTTTATAATCAGGGCTAATGCTGAAGACCTTAAAACTCAAAAATACTTTCTTGAATTACTAAATTTTTAGTTTCTTAATGAAAGAGTTTCATGTTTAAAATAGACCGTTCTTAAAACTGTTCTTGTCAGATAATGGAATTTCTATCCAAAATGAAAAATATTGTGAAAAAATGTTGATCAAAAACTCGGTTTGAGAATTGAGGATTTTTCTGGAAAAACTTTATTCGTTTAAAGGGTTTTGTTTACAGATTTGTATTTTACATTGTTTTTGGCACTATGGCATTTCGTTTATAATTCTAATGTTTTAATTATTTTATTCAATAAATAATAAGTATGACAAACAAAAAAAAAAAAAACACTGCCCGGAATAAAAATTTATAAATGATAAGTCTTGCCAACGAAACTCATACTATAAATCAACAACCATGGCATTTGAATTTAGATTAAACAGATAAATGATTTCGAAATCGAAACGGTCTAAAACCGAGAATGGTGCTGATATGATTACTATTTTATTTCCGATTTCAATTTCAATTTTTACAATTACTTTGGGGTAACTTCTTTATTATTGTTTAAAATATATTCCAAAATGAATCGTTTTCAAGGAAAATATTAATTTGTGGTTTCGGATTTGTCATAAAAAGTTAAGACGATATGACTTTTGGGCTCATAAACTTCATTGCAACAAAAATTACAAAGTTTCCTATTAAATCTTATCTTTTTCAAAACATATAAACGAACTGCTTCATATGTATGATTTGATCCAAGCAACAAGCATTTTGAACAATTTATTTACTACAGTTTGTACAGATCAAGATGTGCAGAATTAAGAACATTTAAAAACCAGACGTAATTGATGCTGACTCTGTTTTAATAAGCTAAAAGAAATGATTAAATTAATGCAAATAAGTAACAAAACGAGAATTATTCTAGACTTCAAGAATAATATAATTATTTTCAGAGGATATTTGGAAATAAAATAAACTACTTTCTAGGAATTTTTGAGAATAAAAACTTTTAAATAGGGTATTTAACCTAAAAAAGGCAAGGAACCATATATTGTTCGTTTCCCACATCATATCTTAATAAGCAGTTTTTAAAATACTTCAAACTTTTTTAAAGACACTTGTATTAAAAAAAAAAAAAAAAAAATAGTTCGACATGGAAGTTGTTTAAGAAGGACATTATTCAAAAAGGTTGGAAAAATAACATTTAATAATTTATTTACTTGAAAGGAACGAAATAAGTGACCTTGAAAGCCCAAGTATAATTTATATACAATAAATTATCAAAATTTAGTAACATTTAATAAGGTTTTTTAAATTAACCAAAAAATTATATAATATATAATTTTGAAAATTGTTTTTATTCACATTGTACTTACTTTAACTTAATATTAGTATACGAAAGGTATACGAAAACAATTTAAAATTTTTCAAAAACAGTAGTAATAATTCATTTTATATACAATAATATGTCCTTAAAACTTACTTAATAAACAAGTGGTATGAGTTAGTAATTGTAGAGTAAAAATAGTATTGTAAATATCAAATACAAGTTACACTTGAAGTTAAAAATAAAACCAAAAATATGAAAACAATGACAACAGGATTGATGTGAAACATTGCATAAAAATGAATTAATAAATTGTGTGCAAACTGCTTTGCACATGGTTTCATTAATTCAAAAAGGGTTAAAAAAAAATTGCCAAAAAACGAAGAAAATAAAAAAGCCCGAAATATGAATAAACTAAAATGTGATTTTTGATGGAAAAAGGGGGGAAAACTGCAGCAATGAAGTGTTTACTGATGTATGATATCTCTGTATGCAGGTTACTTACATCCGTCATCTATGTATCACTTCTGCAGGCACAAACAGACATACATCTTTACAATAGCAGTATGTACGTATGGATGATGTACTGGTATTTGTTCATGAATACGAGAGTATTTTTATTATTTTACTCTTCTTCTCATTTATTCGTTGCATTAAAATTAGGTCAACAAGAATATTCATTTTGTAGGGGAATGTTAAGAAAAACTTAACAATTTCACAAAAAAAAAAGTTTATAAAAAATATGCTTTAAATTGGTGGTTTGAGTATAAACATATTTTCATTCCTCATACTCGAAAGAAAGAAACTGCTTATAAAACTGTATTGTGTAAAATTTATTCATCTCTTTTTAAACGTGCAGCCATTCGCTCATCAATCCATATAACCATTATCAATTCAACATTTAATAGCGAATACATTTACAATTAGTTCTTTCTCGGGTGAAATATACTACCTTTCTATTATTCAGTTTTGCACTGCCAATTAATGGGTTTTTGTTTTTTTGGGAAAAGAATAATTTTGTTTGCCAACCTGCAGTACATTCCTGTTTTTGTAACATTCTTTAAAAATTAAATTGACTAAAACCAAAGTCCGCATAGTTAGAGCTTCACTGATAGCTAGCATAGCTACACTGAAGTTTGTAGTTGACTTTCACCAAAATGACACTCCACCGCTTAAAGGGTTAATTATTATGCAATACCACCGTGACAGGTTCACAAATGATTAATCTCTTTACTTTTAAATGTAATTAAAATTTTTCTTATAATTTTTTGTACTTTTACTGAAATCTATACTTTGGTTTTTAATACTCTATTAGTGTATGTTGATTTTTTTTATATGATCAATATAATTAAGTCATAAATGTAGAAAATAAAACGTCCTCTTTGAGGTGCTATGCCGAATCTTATATCCCTTTCACCATGTTCGTAAATCTAGTTAAGTAAAGTAACTCTAATAAAAAAGACAAATATTAAGGTAAAAAAAAAAAATAAAAAAATTAAAAAAAAAATTTCATAAATATGTCATTCATCGGCTCTTAATGGGTTAAGCATTTAAAAAAAAACTTCGTATTTCCTCAAAGATCTTTTTAAAAGCTCTTAAATGATACCCATATTGATATTTTAAAAAAATTTAAAAGTTCAAAGGCCTCTAACTCGGAAAATATGGGTGAGCCCAAATTTTTTTAGTTGATGTTATTTTCTTATTTTTTTAGTTCTCTACTTTTTTGGATTGCGGTGGTGTTGTGCCCGCTGCCTCGAAGGACATGGTCCGACCTTAATTTTCAATAGTAAAATTTTTGAAACTATGTCGGATCAATCGGCGCATTTAAATTTTCTCTAGCTCATCTGGTGCCTTGGTAAATTTGATTTCAACACTAACACGGACGGACAGACAGACATCGGGAATGGATATTGTAGAAACTACAAACGGAATGACCAACTTAGATATACATTTTTCCACCTTTTCTCAGGGATATAAAAATAATACTCATAGAGTTTTGTTAGAAAAAAGAAAGCTGTTTAGCAGTCAAGGTACGTAAATATATTAGTATCTGCTACCTTAGCGCCACATAAAAGAAGTGGATTTTTTTTTACTGAGTTTTGCTTAAAAGCCTTTCCAAATTCCGTTGGATGCCGTCCAGTACATTTCGTCTCAATTGAAACAGTAGGCATACCTCCAATACAAAGTGAAAAATTATCATCCTGTATCTAGACAATTTTAATACAGAGGCCTGAATCTTTGTAATTAAAAGGAAGCGCGGTACCTCCTATACCAAAAAAAAAACTTCTACATTAGTTTGCATAATCAAAAAACTGGCTGGATTAAAAAAAGTAGATGTGGTAGAATTATATCTATACGCACTTTTAAATGGTGTTACTTTTATTTCAAACTATGAATACTAAGAAACCCAAAACCCTTTACAGTATCTTTACAGTGCAAAAAATCAAAAACATTTGAACAGTTGGTAGCTTTGTTGTATTAATGTTTATTTTATTAATATTGAGGTTTCGTTAATAATATTATAAAAAATATATTCAAGCTCAAATAATTCAATACCATTTACAAACAAAAAATTATTACTTATTTAGCTATAAAATAATAATTTTTGTGTTTTTGCGTTTTATTATTAGCTGCCTTATCTAATTATTTTTTGCTGAAAAAACAAATTTATTCAAAAAAACCTTAAGTTTATAGTAAATAGAAAAATAGAAAATAATAAAATGTTTATCTTATCTTTATTCAACCTTAACGGCCTTAAGCTTAACAGTCTGCTGGAAGCAAAAGTCACGGCACACATTAGCTGAGCTTCATAGAACGAGCGGCTAAAAATAGAAGTAGTTTTCGAAAGGCAAAGAAACTAAGCGCATAGGCGTTTTTTATTTAAATCAAGAAAATAATGGAAAAATCAAAATGATTCGCCCACTTTCACGCTCACCCCCTCCCATACAAAGTTAAAATTAAATTTTGACCTATAGCATTGTTTTTTGGCACATATCATTTCTAGCACTCAGAATCATTTTTCTGAAAATTTAAAATTAACCGCCCACTTTTACGCCTACATCTCCCATAGAAAAAACAAAAAGAAAAACATGAATAAGTTATTTAAGCAGCATTATCGTATTCCTATTTTTTAATTTACAGCTTCGAACGAAATCTATTTATAAATGGGTCTAAAGACAATAAAAAATTATGCATTACGTCTTCATTAGTGGCTACACGTCCAATTCTTCGTGAGTGATTTATCTATACTCTATACTCTTTATTCCTCGCTTTCTGAGCTTTCTCGGACAGCATAGTTGATACAAATAATTAATTGAAATGTAAAAAATAAAAATGAAATCATAGATTCGATCAGCTATTGCGGCCATAATAATTTTATTATTAACTTTTCTTTATGCCATTTACGTCTGCAGTTTTGGCTGGATTTTCGAAAAGCCTTCTTGCCGTATTGCCATCGTTTGTTGTTTCCATACCTTGTTCACTGAGTCCACATTTATGCCCATTGTAAATTTTAATCTCTTCTGAATAAACACTGTTGACCTGTATGTATATTACATTATGTAATAATTTTAAACTGTAAAGAATTATGGCAACAAAAACATGCATGAGCGAAAATTCATTGTTTTGTTACTTAATCACTTTATAGTTTTTGCTGTTGTTTTTTTTTTGAAAAGGAGCAAGTAGGAGCAGCTGAATTTTTTCTTTAACTAAAACCTTAAGCTGTAATTTGACATTTTTCGTGAAACAGCGCTCCACAGCGCTAAAAAGGTGCAGTCCACAGAAGTTGATGAACATCGAAATTTTGATTTTATTTATATTTTGTTCTATAAAATTTTTATGTGGCACTTTTCCAGCTTTTTTTTAACGCAAGTGTTATCTATGGCAATTGTCATTTATAAAAATATACAACAAATTCAATTGATAAGTTTACTGTGATTGTACCAAAAAATTAAATATGCAGTAAATTTGCATGCCATTTTACACAAGTGAACATTAATGAACTTCGAGCGTGTCTGTCCAAACAAATAATGTATATATATGAGTCTAATATTACGGAATCATAATACTCAGATATCTGACAACAAAATACCGATTATAGAAAAAAGAATTTCGGACATTCTTCAACCTATGTGCGGCATTGCCGATTTCAGAACTGTGCCGATTGTATTCAGAATTTGTATAAGTTTTTTGTATAAGATTAAAAAACCAACCAAAAAAAAATCGTTAAAAAAACACTAATTTCCAACCTAAGGATATTTACTTTCTAAGTAATTAGAATCGCATTTACTTCCTCTAAATATTATTCAACTAAATCACCCTATCACTCTAGTGTGATACATGTTTTTTTAATACTGATTAACTTACTTTATTATTTTTTTTATTTATTTACAGATATTAAAATAACAAACAAAAATGCTGCATAATTCCGAAGCTTAATTGGAAAGTTGAAACTAATTTCAAAAATAAATCTTAAAAAAAAACAAACAAATTTTATAAAAATGTACAAATCTGTACAAAATTTTAACTTCTAAAAATAATATATAGATAGTGGTGTAACGTTTAATTTAGTAAATAAGAAAACAATTGTTAATAAAAATTTAAACTTAAAGAAAAATAATATAAAGCAAACAAACAAACCTAAGGAGGGCATAAATTTTTAACAATTAAATAATAATTAAGCAATAAATTAAATTAAAAACAAAAACGAAAATAAAAATAAAAAGAAAAAAAAAAACGCCACAAATTTAAGAAAATTAATATTAAAAGGAACCTACAAATTTACACCCCAATTATTAACAGCAAATAAGAAATATTAATAAGAAACTTAAAATCAAATGTCTTTTCTAAATATTATATTCATATGAACATATATATATTTTTATAATCAAAAGCAAAACATAACAAAATAATTACTAAACAAAAGTACAAAATACAAATTTTAACAAAATTTAGCAGCAACGCAATAGTATAAATATAACAACAACATTACAACAAAATAACAAATTTTTTAAAAAAATAATCTTTTAAACAAGTCTGATACGTAGTTAAATTAATGAAAGTTTTTTGAAAAAAAAAAACAAATTTATAAATTTTAAACAGAATTTTGAATTACAAGTTTTCTTTTGCAAAAATATCTTACAGATGTAAACAAAAATCATATAAATTACTTACAACAGTTATAGTACAAAAATAAATATTTTTATTCAAAATTACCATTGTTAGTATAAAATAGTAAAAATAAACAAATATAGTCTGCACAGTTACAAATTTTTCATTAAATTAAATAAATTTTTAATCAATACAATTAAATAAATAAATAAATAATTAAGAAATTTACTCCATGATCTTTACAAATTTTATTGTAAAATAATCAAGTAAACAAGAATTATAACGAAATACGTATAAATTATTGAATGCAGAAATCAAAATTCTGATAATTTAAAAAAAAAATGAATAAACATAACTACAAATATTACAGAAGTTTGGTAGAAACTTCTTCTTACAAATAAAATAACTTCCAGTGATTTAAACAAAACATAAAAAACTTATATTAAATAAAAATAAAAAATAAAAAATATAATAAAAAAGGAAAAATTTATTTCAAATATGAATAATTAAAACCCAAACGTTTTTTTGAAAAACTACCTCAAAAATAAAAATTAACAACAAGTGTACAAATATTTGAAACAACAAAAGCAAAAACTATTTTATCCAATAATAAAATAAAAAACAAAAACGAAACAAAATACAAAAACAAAAACTAAAGCACAAAAGTTATGGTACAAATTTCATACAGTCATGAATAAATTAAAGTAAAAGTAAATTTAATTTCATTTTTGGTTTGAAAAAGCTTAACGAAGGATACACACTTGTATTGAAAGAGTAACATAAATTACTGCAACAACTTCAAGTTGTAACGAAAAAAAAAAATACTTCTAACTTATCCTCCTGTTAAGAGTGTTCACAACAGCGGCCATGCAACAGGTTAAGTTTAAATGGCGTCTTCAATAGTGGCACAATCTAGCGGCGGTACACAAGAAACGTCTGCAAACACTCTGCTTCATCATCAACAACAACAACAGCAGCAGCAGCATCAACAACAACAGCTGCAGCAGCAACAACACCAACAGCATCACGTATCTTCTGATTCTGATGTTACATCGAGTAATTTGCCCAATACTCATTTGCAACATTTAAGCAGTCTAAGCCATCATTATACACACGCATATCAAGCGCCTCCGTCAACGGCCTCATTTCAGCCGCATCATCCCCAACAGCCACAATATCAACAACATCAAGTTGCCTATACTGGCATACAGCAACATAACCAACAACAAACCCAACAACAGTTGTATCAGCAACATCAACTGCAACAGCAACAGCATTGGGATTATTATGCGAGGCAGCCACCTCCTCAAGGACAGCCAGAACAAACTCAACATAACCAACAGCCATTACAGTCTTCAACGCCTACCAGTACTAGCAATAACTCATCATCTACCAACAATAACAACAATGTCCCAGAGGTTACAAATGGTTCAAGTTCCCTTGCTACAGTTGATAATCAAAATGCTACCAATCCGGGAAATAATAACACCAACAACAATAACAACGGCAATACAAATGCAAGTTCAACCAGCAATAGTAATACCAATGATTCTGTAAGTTCTCAGACAAACGGTTCTAATAACAATTACACACGACCTTGGGAAATGGAGTCCAAAGATACAAATAGTAACTCTGGTTCTAATCTAACACAACCAAAGAGTGGCTTTGAACCATTTTCAAAACTGCCCTCCTTTTCGAGTCAATTTCATGGCTTTGACCAGTTAATGGCCGATGGCACCCCTATACCTCCTGCGGCCTCCTCTACCGCAGCTGGCTTAAATTCATCTCTAAGTTCTTTGCAAACAGTTGCCATGTCGCCAGCTAGTATATCAGTCAGTTCGCCAGGAATGATGAGTGTGGGTTCACCCCTTACACAACTGACTAGTTTGCAAACTAGTATAACGCCGCCTTCAACAGGTTTTGCACCCCTAGGAGCACCACCGCCACCAGTGCCGCCCAATGCTTTTCATCCTCATCATCGGCCTTCATATCCATTAGTGCCAGCTGCTTTGCCAGCTCGAGATATTGCTCCGACGTTAACCAGCACCGTAGCAAGTGCTTATAGCTCTGACCCACTACTATATCAACCCCTAACACCCTCTTATGCACCACCCACACCCAGCTCATTAGTACCGCCTACTTTGTCATCTTTGTCCTCTTTGGGAAAGAAGGAAAGCTCTTTGTCGGCATTTGATCTCAATACAAACTCAAATAGTTCACACATGAGTGCTTCTACATCGAATACACTGAATACAATAGCCACGCCTCTGGGTATGCATACACCCACTGCATCATATGATGGTGCTAGCAATTCATCAATGATGGATATTTCAAATAATGGTGTAGGTGCTAGTACTGCTGGTTATCATACACCACATTCGAACCACACTAGCACCGGATCTCATACACCACACACTACTCAACCACATACGCCAACTCCCTCGACTACCACGCCTCTAAAGGCGGATAAGGTTCTAAACTCACCGGTGGCTAGGGTGGATGCTCGAAAGAAAGAGAGACGGAAAAATCGGGCCCATTCATTGGAATCGAGTGCTGAGTCTGAGGCCAGTGCCATGGATATTGACCCAAGTAATCCCGGCCAAGTAGATGCTGTTTCAAGTACAGCTAATTTTAAGAGTCCCATATCTAGTTTGGGCGTAGGAGACAGTAATGATGGCACCGGTGAAAAACAGGTGAGTTTTTCATTATCCATTCCCTTGCAAAACCTTTTTATTTAGCTGTTCAACAAACAAAAACCAATTGCGATCAAATTCTTATAGATGCCTTCTCACATTTTCCAGTCAAAAAAGAAACGTAAACGTTGTGGCGAATGTATTGGTTGCCAACGCAAAGATAACTGTGGTGATTGCGCTCCTTGTCGCAACGATAAAAGTCATCAAATCTGCAAACAACGTAGATGTGAAAAGCTGACCGAGAAAAAGGTAAGACAAAAATTTATACACAAAAAAATTTCATTCATGATTTCACACAGTCAATGGCCAACAAAGTTTATGATCCGAACAAACAAACAGGTTTCATTATGTAAAACAAAAAAAAATACATTATCTACAGTCTCAATTATATTTATATTGTTGCATGTACGTTGACTCTTATATTGTGTATTTTTAGGATTTGTAAGTTTTACGATTTATGTCAATTGTAACTACGTATAAACGCGTTTTTCAAGTTACAAAAAGTTGTGGACCTACAAAACACCAGATGTTTTTTCTTGAATACGTCGCGGCGGTAGTATTTTATTGTGCAAAACAACATCTTTGTTTTAGGATTTTGTTGCGTTATTATTTTTGTTGCTTTGCTTCTTATTTTTTTTTTTATATTTGTATGTAGTTTAATTGACGAGTCGTCTTGTTCAGATTCTGTATTTTCATCTGCGATCTGAAAGAACATGTGCTTCATGTTTGGCATACACATGCTTTTAGCATTTAAACACGTTTTAGCCCGTTGAATAACCTAAATAATGTGTGTAAATTACAATAACAAAAATACCAACAACAATAAAAGTACAGCCGATATCAAATAATTAGTAGTCGAAAACAAACGTAAACAGAAAGACATCCTTTTTCAAAATCTTGACAAAACAAAAAAAAAAAAAAAAAACAAAAACGAATTCAAAAACGAAGAATGCAGTAAAAGCTGCATAAATAAAATAAGTGTTATAACTGAAGAACATTTAAAATTTTTTTCTCTGGTTGTTGCTGCTGTTATGACCGTATTTCCGTTTGTAATTTGTTCAAGCAAGTGACATTAATTATAATTGTCAGCATCAATTTAGACAGAGACTCAACAACAAAAAAAAAAAAAAAAAAAAAAAGAAGAAAAAACAAAGACATCAAAGAAAAGATACAAAAGATCATCTTACAATAATGCTGTCGAGATATTTAAACTAGTTTTTGTTTCCACAAACAGGAACATCATGTCCATATAATTTAACCTTTTGTACACAAATTCTTAAACAAACAAAAACATATGGAGATGTTTGTATTTGGTACTTAATACATTTAAGTATTTACAGCATAAAGTTTAGATTTATCTTAAAAAAATGTTTCCTCAAAATTCTACAAGATTTCATTTTTTACTTTGATGCTGGAGCAGCTGGATTGCTAAATGTTTTTTATAAAATTTATTTCTTAAAATCCAGCTGGAACATTTGTGTGTTATGCCAAGGTGAATTATTCCTTATAGATCCAAGGTGATCTAATCTTAAAAAACATATATTTAACGATTATTAAGCGCTTAAAAACTGACTGATTAAAAAATGAAACAGAACTAATTTTTAAAAGTAAAACGAAAAATGAAAAAGGATTCAAACGTTGACGTTTGATTAATGTCAAGTATAGTGAACACTAGATATTTCTTAGCCACATGGAAGTAAACCTTGCCATTTATGTTACGTACTAGTTGGTCTGGTGAGGTTTCGCTTTAGATCGTACTTTTCTCCTCAGGCAGTCCCAAACCTTCTCACCAGCCACGTATTTGACATAAAACAAAAATATAAAAATTCCACAAAAAAAAAAAAAAAAAAAAAATTAACAAAATATTTACTCACAGAAAAAAAAAACAACGCACATGATTACACGAACAGGAAACCTTTCTGTCCAATGCTCTGCTTATATTGCCCTCCGAACCTTGCCAGAAAATGTCTTCCACAATCAAATTCCCTTTGTGAACCCATTATGGCATTTTTCTTATTAAGCTTCGTTCTTTTTTTACCCTTTTTATTCCGATCTTTCTACCATTTGCATTAATTAACTAGTGCTATTTTTATTTTTACAACGATCATTCTTAAAAGTAATACAGGGCTTATAAAATATAAAGTAGAAAGATAGATCAATATACTCGCCACCTATAAGTAAATAGGACACAACAATGGGTGCTTATACCGAACATGTTGCTTCGTTAGGGCAGAAAATCGACTAAGGAGCCGATCCAGACGTGTTGCCCGAAAAAATTCAAAATATGTGATGCAAGTAGAGGAGAGTTAAGAAATTGAAAGTTACAGGACATTAGAGTTGTGATGTCCGACGTGTGATATCAAAATTACTATTTACAAGCTAAACATCCTATAACAGTGGCAACCATCGCGATACATAATTTCAAAGATGACAGACAAGTATATTTTAGGTCATGTTTTTCGTGTTTAAGATTACTTAGCATACTTTTTGGCAAGTTACAAGAAAGCGGTGCCCTGTGATCATAGCCCAAGGTCATGCATTCATATCCTAAACACTTCCAATAATTGTGCTATGTTCCTACAATCCAGCCTAGATCTAATCACGATGCAGTCTGGCATCTGGGCTCTTTAGAAACTTTGGTATGAACCAGGTCGTATAAGGCACTGTCATTAAGCTGTTCGCAGGCAAAGAAGCCTACTCATTTACGCAGGTGAGAGTGGTTGTTGAAAACTTTAAATTCAAGGACGTAATTACTACTTTGCAATCAGAACATAAAATATTATTCCTATCAATATTCTATTGCATTTGACTTTGCTTGTTTCTTTTCACTTGCAATCGGCCAGGACATTTTTAGTTCGAATTCCCCTCTCTTAATCTATCCCGCTATATTTACTCGCGTAAATACAAAGAGTTCCAGGTCCAGTATGTGAGGTCTTTATCTGCTTAAAATTCTCTCAAGTAGAAGCTCTCACAAAGCAGTAGCCAGTGACAGTTGAGCTTATATCAGTTGATCGCAAAAACGTGCTCTGATAAGACTATTGAAATAAACTTTTTATGATTTGTGAAAAAAAAAATTTTTTTTTTTCAATACAAACAAAAAGGTTTCTCTCCATTGTCATCCTTCCAAGACCAAAACGGAAGTTTTTAGACAAACTTGAATTTTGAAAAGATAATTTAATGACAAAAATTTTTGGAATATTTTTTACCGTCTGTTATTAAGGACCTAATCGTGACCTCTTATTGTAAAATCTCCTAAACAATCCTTATGATTTTGAATTACATTTTTATTCAATTTAAAACTTAAGCATTTTATATTTTATTTTCTTTTACGGTTTAAAGGCTACAAATAACACAGTCTCAAAGATTACGTTGAAGAAACAATAAAAAAATGCTAAAAAAGGAAGCCGGCGAGCAGATGTTCACTAAAGTTCATTAACTACAGGCAGTAAAATTCTTTACAATATAATACGATCACAGCAACATCAAAAGCAACAACATAAATATACATTTCTTATGACCCAATTGGTCATGTCTTGGAGACACATTACAAAATGTGTTTCACAGTATTATGTTGGCTATGATAATCTTTAGATTCTAGTCGAAAGTAAAACAAAAAGAAGAGAAAAATTAGTTGCTACACGAACATTGAAAAAAAGTGATAATTTCCACTTTATGTTTTATATTGTGTAGTAATTTGCTAAAAATCGATTTGTGTTGATTTTGTTATGCCACTTTGTTGAAAGCAATCGTGATGTTAAGATTATCTATAATCATTATTTTTGTAATCTCTCGGCTCATGTTTTCAATTCTTCCAATATTTTAAAATTAATGTTTATTTGTTATTTTTAATTATATTTTCTTTTCTTATCATATAAGCGCTATATCTGTTTTCAAAACAAAACATTTTTTTTCAATATTTCGCTACATCGTTGGGTGGCATTTTCAGAAAACAGAAAACAAAAATATTTGTGTTACTTATTTTTTTCTTTTAATTGTCGCCCATTTGACAATTTTTTAAAACAATTTTTACGATATTCTTTTTTTCAAGTTGTATCTCTTCTCCTTCTTGTTCATACAAAATTTCGCCAATAAGAATAATCGCAGGCATAAGTTTTTGTGTGTCGGTCACTTTAATGTTTTTCGATTTCATTTCGTGTTTCTCGAGCAAATACGAGTTGCAGGGGAAAGCTAATAGTGTAAACGGCTTTACAAAAATTTCCTTTGCGATCGCTTGGCCAACTGGGAAACTCAGACTACTCACACACTTATACAATTGGCAACAAAGATAAAATATCAACATTAATGTGTTTGCCATTGTCTGATAAATACAATTTTACTAAGGCAGGAGACAGCTGGACATACTTGAAAATAACTAACAATAAATATAATAAATATAAACATATGTACACACATATACGTTTGTATATATTTAGGTATATATGGATTTATATACTTAAGTAGATATGTATTCATTAATGAATCTGCTTATGAAACTATTTTATATTGAATTTAATAAAAGTACATACATTCATATATTCATAATGTGTAGGTGGTCAATTATTAATGGCTAAAAGATTTCAGCTTCATAGATTAGTAAACGACTTTTTTAATGATTTGATTTATTACTTTTTAAACAACCATTTATTTTACTCATATCCTGCTTTATTTGAAAAAAATATTTTCTATAATTATTCACGTTTTAATTTTGCTTTTGTTTTTCAAAACATAAAAATATATCCTTTTTTGTTTTTCTTTTTTTTTTGTATTTTATTATATATTCGTTATTTTACGGATCATTGAACGCTAAGTCTTTTCAGTTTTAGCCGTTTTTTTTCTTACTTGTTGCTCAATTTTCATTTATTTAAGGCCGATATTTTGATCATGATTTCGTATGCCCTGTTACAGTTTTGAGTTTTGATATCAAAAGGATTCCATTTCTTTTATGTTTTTTCTTCTCCATTTTGCTGGCTTTTGCCATTGGTTTGTTAAAACTGCAGATGTTTCATTGAAAATATCAATAACTGTTAAATAAATGGAAGAAAAAAAAATAATATAAATATTGTGCAATTGAGGTTAAAAGGGTGAATGACTTTTTTGAGAAAAAAAAATTTTATTTGGAAATACCTCACGTATTGAGTAAAAAAACGTAAAATGAATGAATTGCTGTGGATTGGTGTGAATTGGTTTTTCTACAGTTTTCAGCTTAAACAATATTACTGCATTGCAGAAAAATCCTCTGTTATGCAATAAAAAAATATAAATATAAACTGCTTAATGTGCTTAATAAAAACCAGCTTTCAATTTTGTATTTTTTTTCACGTACAGATTTTTAAGATACGTGGCAAATTTGTTTAACTATGCAGAAGTACATTTTTCAAGTCTAACTAGGGCTAAACAGTAGTTACTTTTTCAAAGCTTGTGCTAATAATTATAGCTAATTTTTCTGATTTTCGCTCAAGAAAGCGATATGTCTTCTTCTCATTTAGAACGTTCGTTGATATATTGTCAATAACTAAATAGAAAGAAAGATATAAGTCTTTGTGAAGGGTAATCATTACCTGCGCATATTTTTTTCTCATTAACATTAATTTTTATTTCTTAAGCCACCCCTTTAAATACCCTGCAAATATCGATATTCGGATATGACTTACGATATTTTGGCTTTTTGTGTAAATTTTGCTTTAATTTAAATAACAAGCCTTGATGAACTTCACTGAACAATTTGCTTGCTAAATGGATTTAATAATCTTAAAAATATATGATTGTAATTTTGTGTAATATTTTCCTTGATCGATATTATGGTAAGCAGTAAAGTCTTTCACTAATTATTTTCACTGTTATAAGCGGAAACTCTATGAACATTTTATTACTGCCTTTGTCAACAACGGAGGTTATCTTAAAGTTTTTAGTTTAAGCCTTGGCGGTGCTATTTCTTTATCTTTTACACGTTTCAACTAAGTATTATCATTCAATATGTTTCAAGAGATTTAAATCTTTTGGCATTTTTAGGGGTATGTTTTAAGCCAACCAATTATTACAAGAGCATTTTGTCGGTCACAATATAGTTGTTGCTATAAATCAAAATAATTTTGGGTAAATGACCCTTTTTTTATTAGTCCAATGTGGCTATCGATCCTCACTTCATTTGGTAAAAGCTTTAAACCAGCGCAATCAACAGCATCGGAAATTTTTTGCCGATCAATAGACCAATAATTTGGTTCTTTACTCGAAATAATATTCAAATCCATTTTAAAAATAATACAGCAAAACACGACCTTGATAACCCGTGATTCCAAAATTACATTTAACGGCTGCTGTTGCACTACTGACTCTCCGATGTTGAAAATTTAATTGGGGACTAAATTGAGGAATAAGCTGTCACGATGGAAGCATTCAAGGTGGATACTTGAGCTAATATGTAATCTTTACAAATTATGCTCAGTAAATAATAAATAAAATAAAATTAATTTGTTGATTAATAAGAAAGAACTCAAGTTCATTTTCATATGGCTTATGTCCTTCGCGTTTCAGAAGCTTAAGTTTTTCTCATATCAAATAATTATGATAAAATTATAAATCAAAATAAGATTAAAACTGAAATAAATCATTGATTTTAAATTAGTAATTTTTTTGCAATTAACCCCTGCATAAAGTTTGATTTATTTCGGCATTTTTCTTCGATATTAAGTGCGATTTGTTAAAAAGAAGATCAAACTATTTTGTTAATGATTGATTGAATTTAGAAGCCAAATTTATTACATAAGTTCACAAGTATTCGATTGGATAGTGATAGTTAGAATAAACAGGAAAGCTTGTTGGTACATTTGTTGTCATCGGCCTGGGGTCAGAGTCGAACCAGAATATTACCTCAGATTCTTCATATATGTATTTTCGTATGTATAAAAATTTATTATTTAAAATCTTTTTTAGAATATGGTTCGCAATGGGATCTCTTATGTACAAAAACTAAGGAAAAAAATTGACTTAATGGTTACTGTATTCTGTGTTACGTTTTAAAGTTTTTATTGTCATTTTGTTTGGTTGATGCAATATTGTTCACATTCAATCAATTTGGCATTTGATAAAAGACTCTTTAGTGTGGAATACAAAATTTGGGTAGAATCGACTGATGAGCTATATTTTGCAGTTTTTAATAATAAATATTTAATGATATTCTCATATATATATTTCTGCTATTATATTTTTGAAGGAATCAAGCACAAGTATTCTACATACATATGTATACACATACAGTAAATATAAAAACATTTAACTGATTTTCTTTTTATTTGCAAGTGGATTAGAGTGTCCATAGTTACATTTTATTTTTTAACTTTTCCCGGTTAAATGGGTTTCTACAACATATATACAGACCTAGAAATATTTAAAAAAATGTTCTCCCCCGACAAGTCAGTTCTAGAACGCATGTGATATGACGAAAAGTTATTAATACTCTTCAACAACTCACTAATTGTTCACGGTTCATTATTACTTCCAAAAAGGTTAATATAAAAGCGTTAAAAGTCTTCTTTTACCACAAGCAACATCTGAAACTCTTAAAATACAAATTAAAAGCAACTTTTCTGTTAAATTAATTTTAAATACTCAAACCCTTATCTTGATTCAACTAATTGTTCGCACTACACGACATATGAATTTCAATGCTTCGCTTCATCTGATTTCCAAGTGCAAAAATAAACATTGAAATTCATTTAAAATTTAAATAAATTATTAATATTTTTTGCTAAATTCTGCTCTTAAAGCACAAACAAAATATTTATTAGTATAGTCAGCAGGCTCAATAAAGCTTGAACTAAAACAAATGCCATGCCGAATCTTATATACCCTTTACCATCTATGAAAATCTATTTTAGTGAAGTAGCTCCTTAAAAAAACCAAATATTGCGGTGACAGAAAATTAAAAAATAACAAAAACAAATTGTAAGTACTACATATATATAACTTTACATAAAAATGCCATTGGCTCTTAATGGGTTAAGCATTTTTAAGAAATTGTCTTAAAGATCTCTTCAAAAGCTTTAAAATGATACCAATATCGATACTTTAAGAAATTTTAAAATTTCATAGGACCGTTATTCAGAAAATATAGGTTAGCGCCAATTTTTTTACTTAATACTTTTTTCTAATTTTTTTAATTCCATATATTTGTTTTTTTGGCTGGATTTACTTCATTATTCCAAAAGATGTGCTTCGAAAAACGCGGACCGATCATGCTGATTTCAAAAAGAACCTGTTTAGACACTATGTCTGATCTCTAGCTGATCTCTTGCCTCGGTTAACTTGATTTCAACACTAACACAGACAGACAGACGGACATCGCTTAATCGACTTCGCTATGCATAAGAAGTCTGAATATATATATACTTTATGGGGTCGGAAATGGATATTGTAGAAATTACAATCGGAATGATAAACTTATTTTACCCCTTTTCCACTTTTTGCATTGATTAGTTTTTTTTATTGAATTATAAATTTTGTACCCGATTTGAAAAGATCCGCATTTATGAAATACTATTTTTTTGCAGTGTAGCTGCAGTACTTGCATTTAAAAGCACATAAGTGAATGTTATACCATTTGCGTTGGATGTATTTTAATGCACATAAGATTTTATTTAATTATCAGGCATGTCTCACATTCCGATCGGAATGGTTATAATTCCATATTAATAATCTCGATCGATTTTCTTTTACCTTCTTCGGATTCCGATCGTTTTTGTTTATTTCTGAAAATTATTGAATCTCCACTAATTATTTAAATGTGGCAATAATTTGCACACCAAAGTAAACAACAAGGTTAATCTAAGTAGGACACATCATAAAAGTAAATTTAAGATCCGCAAATAACATAATTTCAAGGAAACTAAATTCCACTTTGAAATTTGAAAGTGGTTTCATTCCGAATTTTTTGGTTTTAGTTTTCTGAAGAAGCAATTTGCGGTATTGAAACCACTTTCGATCGGAATTGAGTTCTGTGACATGCCTGTATATATCTGTAAAAGGATTTCTGTTCCATTAAAGATTTAGTACAAAATATTAAGGAACTTCTCTTAAATATTCAAAGTATTTAAACAGGTTGCAAAATAATTTTACATACTAAAAAAGAAATAATTAATTATAACACTTAAGTCCATTAACGATGTTCACATTAAACGCTTTTAAAATGCTGTTGGGAATGAGAAACTCTTGAAATTACAATCATTTTAAAAAATCTTAAGTTATTCTATTGTTTGAATTAGTGAATAAATTTGCGTTCGTATTTAAAGAGAGTATTGCTCTGCTAAAAGTAGTTCGTGACACACTGCATTTTAATTTTTATTGTATAAGAAGCATTTGTATAGAAAAAAGCAGAAACTAAAAAGTAAAATAAAATACGCTAAAAAGTTAAAAATTTTATTTTATTTTAAATTCAACTTTAAACATTTTTTTAAGCCAAATGCTTTTTAGAAATAAAAGTAAACAAATATTCAAGTGCTCTTAAAAAAAGTTTATGGGGAAAATAAATTCATAATAAGTATTTAAGAAATTTAACTCTACAATTTAAAGTTAAATTTGAAAACAGAGTTTACATTATTTTTACTTGATTCCTTTAGATAATTTTTATGATTTTCTCCTGAAATATATAAAATATGAAAGAAATATGAAATTGTGGATATAATTTTAGTGGATATTATCGCAATTTGGTATATAAATTAAGTTTCTCAATATAATGGAATTAATTAAAATTGTTTTTAAACAAGAAAATAAACATATCACCAATTCTCAAAATATGTTTTTTTCTTTTCCTTATCAATTATAAATAAATAGAAAGAACTAATAAAAAAAAACCAACAAAAAAATTACAAACTCTACAAAAATTAACGTGTACGTGCAGTTAAAAGCTTAAGTTATGAGTGCCTATCCGCTATAACATCTTTTGAAAATTAACATTCAACTTTGTTTTTAAAGCCACGAATTTAACACTTTTAGTTACAAAATTTGTTTACGGTTTATTTTCAAAAGAATTTCTGATGCTCTAAATTTAAGTTATGGCCAGATGTAATATGTTTATTTATAAATTTTCCACAACTTTACTCAAATCGTTACACTGCTTTTACATAACACAGCACTATAATTAATATTATATTTAGTTTTGGTACATACGCTGGCATACTGGAGGATTCTTGTCCTGTTTTCTTTTCTTTTTTTTTTATTTGAGCATTTAGCTTTAGTTTTAGTGTTGCAGTAGCATTAGCAAATACAATGGCATTGTGGGTTTCTACAATATCTGTCGCAGTAGTCATATCAAAAACTTTTATAAAATTACATTTTAGTATGTATGCAGTTCAAAACAGTGGTCGGCAGAAAAAAAAAGGGTCATGCGTACGAGTAGAGAATAGGCAACATTAGGAACACACAATTTTCAGTACTAAGACCTCGAGATTTAGACAATTTTAGGTGTAGGAAGTATACTATCGACATTTCTAAATACATTTTTTTCGTTGTTCTCTTTGTTAATTGTTATATATAATTGTTCTTGCTTTTTCGTAACCGCTGGTATTTTTTTCTTCACATCAAGGTAGATACACTTGAAGTAAATACTGATTTTTGTGAAACAAATAAAAATGCAGGTTGCGAGAAGTGTAATTTAATTTTTGAAGTTATTAGTGAAGCTATTTAGTATTGTAACAGAGAAATTAATTGAATTCGTCTTAAGTTAAGGTTTTTATATTATTTAATTTTAATAATATAATGCAACATTTTCTAGATCGTTACTTCCGTTATTAGCATTCTTTGCATCTATGTATCTATAATAAACGTACTTTGTTGTTGGTTAAACGAACCACACACAACTCTAAGGCTTTTTACGTTCTACTCTTTAATAATCGCCGCATACATTTGTTCTCGCTGTTTGCTAAACGTCGATTTACCAACAAATGTAATTTATATATTTAATTAAAATTAACAATTTTTAAAAATCTGCAATCCAAAAACAAACATCCGTTATATAATTATAAAATTGTCCAGTATCGAAAATTTTTAAAATAGAAACATTTTTTAAAATTTAAAATACACAGGAGATATTTTTCCACTTGCTTTTTATTTCTTCTCATGTTCATTTACATACTATAATCTGCTAAACTCTGCGCGAAGAGAAATGTGTTTATTTTCACGATGAGTAGATGCCTTATCAGCTTCGTTTTCCGTGAACTATGAATAACGACTACAGGTTTTAAGACATGTATCGGACATGCAACATCATTTTGTGAGCTTTGCTTTTTTTAGTTTTTCTGTTATTGTTTTGGGTTTCCATCTGCTTGGGATGCTATTGTATGGATGTATATGTGAGGCTGTTTGCCGGAACATAAATTTATTGTTTGGTTTTTAGGCATTGATAATAGTGGTTGGTTGCATGATGCTGTTAATGTAGCTTTATTTTATTAAATATTTTTATTTTCTTGTTGTAGTTTTTGTTTTTTAAGGATTTATAATTTTGTTATCACGTATTTTGCATCTGAAAATTGCATCTGCATTTGAATTTGTGTGCAACGAACGCATTTAGTATACCCACATTTATAAATAATTGCAAAAAAGGTATTTATGGAATTTTAATTTTATTTGTGTGATTCTTTCTCTATTTTTTAAACAATAGCTATTTGCCTTTTGCCATACTTTTGTATTTAAAAAGGTGTGTGATTTTTATTCGCTCTAACCCTCTTTCATGCAGTAGGAGTGAGTGTGTGCTTTGTGTATCCTTCTCACCTGCGTCCATTAATTTTTAATTATAATTCAAAATGTTAATTAAATACCATTCGTTTGTGGCTTATAAAAATATTGCAATTGTTTGTCATATTTAATCATTGCAGTATTTTTTTGAACACGTTTCACATAACAAATTATTTAAATTCAGTATTATGTAATTAAACAAATTGATTTTATTTATTTACGTTCACATTTGTTTATTTATTTATTTACGTTTACAAATGATATTTTAAACATGATGCTGCCAATGCAAAAAATTATTTTTTCTAGTTTTGTAATGCGAAAATTGCAATTTGCCAATATATTATTTGCATTAATTTAATTCAATACGTGTAAAAAATTCACCGTTAGGGGAATTTATTATTATTTGAGGGTGAGCTTAAATGTATGGAGGATTTAAATTGGCGATTTTTGTGAAATAAATTATTACCCATCAAAAATTATTCATTTTTCATATTTTTTTCTTACTGAAGCCTAAAAATAAAAACTATGCGCACATGGTTTGCAAATAATTAAGTAAATAATCCAGTAAAAGTTCTAAAGCATAATTTTGTTTTAGGACTAACATGACTAACTATGCTTAACATTTCTGATTTTCTTAAAATTAAGATTTAGAAAAATATGTTTTTAAACATTTTTTTTAGAGTTCCCGAAGCAGTGTTAAAAACATTTCGTCTACAAAAATTAAATGTACTGACAAATGTTCTAGTACCATATAACGGTAAAATTGGTTGCTTTCACAATTGAAACTCTAGTTTATTTACGTAATGACATATTTTTATAAAAAAAAGTATATTATTTTTAAACCAGAGTCTAAGGGACCTTCTGACAAAATTTTATTCAAATCTATTTAGCAGTTTTTATATGATGCGAACATAGACAGACAGACGGACAAATAGGCTGACAAAAATTCCATACCGATTATATCTACACCAACGTCCAAATTTTCAAAAAGTGTACATGTTCAGGAATCACCCTGTTAATGTTTCATTAATTTTAATTTACGAATATGAATTACATTTTAATGTTAGAGTGTTGCCCAACTTTGCGCTTTGCTTTGCGATAAAAGTGCTTTATGAGATATGTTTCATATAAGTTCGTACATTTTATCTTAGATGTCAAAGCGAATTTGTAACGAATCACAAAGCAAAAGTTTTATCTTACACGGCCTTTAATGCTAGGAATTTTATATTTAAGCACATGCACTTGAGCTCACGCAGAAGAATCTTGCAGAATTCACAAAAACGAAATTTTTGGCGTATGTGAGACTGGGTTAAAAGAAATAAATGAACCTCATATATGATTTTTTTCTGGTATATTTTTTCTGTCATAATTTTAGTTTTAAAATTTTGATATTTTATACAGAAAACAAGATACTAAGTGTGTAATTTCTTACACACATATTTAGTTGTTATTTTTACTTTGCCTATTAAAAACAAAAATTATGGATTTAAATTTCTTCTTCGCAATCACATTAAATATTATCCTAATGATTAGAAATATCAACGTAGACATTAAGCGAGAAAAAATAAGTTCAGGAAGTAATAACAGAATTCGTAAAACAAGATAGCAATGCCCACATTTTCGAAACAATTATAAAACAGAATTGAAAAGAACTCTAACAAAACAGCCCTCGTGTAAAAATGGACATATTATTTTTATTTAATTAATATTTTTACCGAAATCTGTTTCCCTACATTTTTGCTTGATGTTGCGCTAAAAAAACGGAGCACTATATATCTGGAGTATGAATCTGAATACGAATTATTTACATTTGATCATACATCTTGGTTCTTGTATTAGGAATCTTATACGATGGAAGTGTCAGTTTGTAGAGACAACCTGACTTTTAAGTAATCATTCTCGGCTGTCATATTTACTACAAATTTATTACTTGCGGTTTATCATAATGAATAAATAGTAATTAAATTAAATATAAAATAAATTGATATACAAAAAGTTTGTTTTAGATGACTATGAGGCAACTCCAGGTTACCAAATCGATGCCCAAGACTTTTTTTGGCCTCGGTGATTAGTTGGTAATTCATTTTACGAGCCGACATTCATGATCGCATTAAAGAAGATTCGATAATGCATTAACTAAAGCATGTAAACGAAAAAACTTTTACAATCTTTATAATTGGAGGAACAATAAAAAATATTATAGATTAATTTTATGAATGAAAAAAAAAGAATATTAAAAAGAAATATTCCATGTTCCAAATTATATTCAGCTCTTAAGAGTGGAGGTGTAAAGGAATCACTAAAAGTTCTTTGTTACTGTGTAATTTAATTAAGCAAATGCACGTAAAAGAGTATTTAAATATAAAAATGTTGCTTTTATTTAAGCTGAATTATTTAACGTTAATATTCGGCCTGACTTTGAAGCCAATCAGTATTCCATACGTTTCATCAAAAGAATAAAATTCACTAAACTGGCTTAAGCTTTTTTTGGCGAAATAAGTTTTGGCTCAGAGTACATTAGTTATTTGAAATACATCTAAGGCAGCTAAAACTGGGACATATTTATTAGATGTGTATTCCAGAAGGTAAAATAAGCATCCTTGCGTTGTCTCTTCAATTCAGTTTTTAAATTTCTTACTGGTTTTTGATTAATGCTAATATTTTGTTAAAGTGAATTTGGAATTTTTTCTTGCTTAAAAATACCAATACCGCTCCATGAACTTAATCTTTTTTTAGGAAACTAAAAGCAACCTTTAACTTACGGAGAATATTCTTAGGTTCTTAAAACTTTAGAACTCCGATGTTCCTTAAAAACATCAATCAATTTTGAAACTAAACATGTTCTAGCGATCCACCATCATGTGAATTCGAAGCGTTAGAAAATTTTTTAATTAAATTAAAATGTTTCATTTTTTTAAAGTTTTGTTTGGAAAAGTTTTAAATCAGACTTTTATAAAACTATAGAGAAGACGAAAGAATTTATATGCCTACAAAAGTTATTAAAATATTGTTAAAGAATGTAAGCCATTCTCAAATTATGCAGTTAGAAGATCGAAGCCAAACAAAAAAAAAATATTGCCATTTATATATAATTTTGACGGCCATATTGTTTTTATTACTATTTTTTTTTTTGCTAACTTCTTATTTTTGTTTTGCATTTTATATTTTTAAATTGGAAATTTTTTTAAAACTAAAAGATATTAATTTTGTTATTTTTCTTTTAATTTTATTTGCAGGAACCTAAAGCCAAACAAGTATGTATTAAATTTCAATGTGTTTTTTTTTATTAAAAACTATAATTGTACTTATTTTTAATCCTGTAACGAATATAGAATGTCCTATATTAATATGTATCTATATTAGTTTATTTGTAAATACACCACCATAATTGTGTATGTGTGAGTATATTTATATTTTTTATGGTAAATTAAAAACAAGTATAAAAACCAGGAATAACAAGCAAACCAATTAAAACATGATATTTCATGGTAAAGGAGAACATACCTAAAAAAAAAAAAAAACAAACAAAAAGAAGCGAAATGAAATGAAATCCTGAAGAATATAAAGGGTTTTCAAATTTGGGTGATTTTTTAATACACAATCTGTTGGAGATATAAACGAAATTTTGGTTGTAAAAAAGCCTATTAAGGACATTATGCTGAAGCAATGCGCTTAATATTCGAAATTCGACAAATAACTTCTTTAATTGAGGCCAAAGACTGGTTTCAGTATTTTACATTAAAATAGCGACCACATCCAATACGTGGTAGTTTTCAGGCATGTTATCGACTGATAACAAATAGCATTAGTTAGGGCTTCCAATTATAACAAAAAAAAAAAACTAACACTTTCCCTCTTTTCTACATGTTCTTAGGCCTTTTTTGTTTAAAAAAACATCCGTCAAAAATAATACAAACTTCATCGTACTTTTTAGAATACCCTTTACATATTTATACCAAAAAAATTGTTGAAGGCAGGTGGTTTTTAATGTGTATTTTTATTTTTTTTCTGTAGTGTTTGTAGTGTGTGGAGTTTTTTGTTTTGTTTGGTTTGGTTACGAGTACTTCTCTATGGATTCACAAGAAAACTTAAAATTTTGAATGAAAAGAAAAAAACTGAAATAAAAAAATTAAAAATATATTCTTGAATAAAAAGTTCAATAAACTTTTGTAATTTCATGCATACAGACACACACAAAAACAAAAGGGATGTGCAGGACGTAGGTTATTTTTTTGTTTTAAGCATATTAATTACACGATAAAGTAGAAATTTATTGCAAAAATTAAGTTCTTTGAGAGGAAAACAAATTTAATTTTAGTGACATAATCAAACATTTTACAGTTACATATAATAATAATAATAATAATATAATCTCGTACATTGATTCTTTGTGCTGTTCTGCAAAAAGAAAATTTGAAATAAACAATGAATTATGGTAAATTAAATAATAATTTACTCGTATTATTATTTTTTATATTTGAAAAAAAAAATGTAAAAACAGCATCTCTTGGACCTGCACAACTGTGTGAGTGAGCGTTTTATGTGTGATTAGCGTGTACCTTTTCTCATAAATTAAGTGAATGTTTGTTGTTGCTATTACACAGCTTCCGATGATGGCTGGCTGTTTAGTTCTTATGTTGGGTTAAATATAAAAGATTTTGATCATGTGAATGGTTATAAAATTCATTTAGTAAATTTGCTGCGTGTCTGTCTCCTTTTTTTTTGCTTGCACATAAACATCAAAACTCTGGTCTGCCTTTGCAGAGTGTTAATTTAACTGACCAACCATTCAACCATCTATTCATTCATAAAATTGACGAATATAAAAAATTTACAGCAAATAATCATAATAATAAAAGAATGAATGGATTAAAAGAGAAATGAATGACAAAAAAAAAAACTGATTGTTGTGCGTTGTTAAATGATGATAATTTGTGACATCCTTTTCAAAAATAAATATTAAAAAAATGAATAAAAATTTTTTCATTCAAAGTGTTAAATTCATAAAAAAAAAACTTTTTGTGACAAAAACACTGATTAGTAATGGTCAGTTTCACCATGACATTTTTTGCATAATCGTAAGTTCATTCCATAAGTTTATTATGCAAAGTTCGTTGAAACATCATAGATTGTACTAATAGATTTTTATCTAAATAAAATATATTTATATAATACCCTGACTTCTGTATCTAACTGTTATATTTCTAAAATAATATTGCCATTATACAATTATCCACTGAATGTCTCGATCTTTTTATTGTGCGGTCCACTGTTTGATAGTTAACTTTTATATCCAAGAACTGTTAAACAAACCTGGGACCCGTCCGGCTATCCTCAGTCTTGCAACTCAATCCCAGGTACCGAACCAGGATAATTAAAATCAATTTATTTGAAATTGACTTCATACACCGGTGGTCAAGAAAAGTCTGATAAACCATTAGAAAACTCACAATTGTGTGATATTTTTAAAGGGTTGCCTGTATTAACCTTCTTTTAAATTTTTAATCATTAAGGCATTAATATAAAAAATGGCGAACGAGAGTTCTTTAGAACTAAAGTCACAAATGCTCTTGCATATAAATTGTGAATTCTGTCACAAAGTGTACATTTGTAGTTTTCTTAATATCCAAGTCAGAGGGTATATTTTTGATGAAAAGAGACACGCAAGCCATTGAAAAGGACCGAAAAAAACATTGTTTTTTTATTGGAGGCAATGTAGTAGAATGCAGTTAAAAAAGTGTTGTCGCAATAGAATCTCAATTATCAAAGTTATGATTTCCTAAACGACTCAACGTTAAAGAGCAATTTTTACGAAATACAAATGCTGTAGAAAGTGAAAGTGCTAGACTTCAATATAAATTTTTTTCTACCGATTCCCTGGGGATTTTAAAAAGCAATTAATTGAAATTGAAATGTGACAAAAATTTACATTCTTATTTTTTTCGTACTAAACAATGAAAAAAAAAACATGAGAATGGCGAATTACATACATTTGTTTTACTCGCACTTTTACTACATATAAAAAAAAAAACATAAAAACTATAAAACGATTTCACTGCGAAACGTTATATATTTTTTCATTGTCAAAAATGAAAAAAAAGATCAAAGGATGTCCTCATAGGCAACGTCACTTAACTAACCTATGTGAACTTATCTTTTAAACCGTTTTAGAAAAACGCATGAAAGTTGGACAGAATGTCGATTACTATGATCGTTACAATAGTAAATATAAATATTATTAAATTATAAATTGAAGGGAGCCCCGTCAGAAATAATTTTTTATTGAGAAGAAGACTAATCAATTTGTTGAGAATAAAAAAAAATAATTGAAGTTTAGATCCTTCAATTATTTTTTTTATTCTACTAGTCAAGGAAGAACAAAAAATTAAAATTTTAATCGTAAAATCCAAATATCTCTGTCTTTTGTAGAGCCTACAGCTTCATTTTACTTTGCAGAAATTTAATAGTTTTCTTATTGTTTAAAACATGAATACTTAAATGTTGATATAAAATATGTTTACATTACATTTATTTAATAAACATTTTAACCGCTGTGACGCTTAACGATTATCTGCCTTAATTTTAATGAGTGGCATGATTAAGATAGTTGCAATTATATGAAAACCCTAAAAGAAGTACACATTTTTACTTTTACACCTGCTTCTGTATAATTTAATATTTTAGGTGACCCAGTATAAAAATACTGCGGCTATTGTTTCGAATTTGTATTTTCGAGTATCTTTTATTTTATCCTTAAGAAACAATAACGATATTGTTTCTACTATTTTTATTATCCTTGATAATTTTTGTTTTATTATAATGATTGCAAGCATATTCTGCTATAGAACGCTGTATTTAGATCGCTAGAATAAAAAAACAAAAAAAATAAATAAAAATTAAAAAAGGGTTAGTTTTTTTCAATAAAGCGTACTTTTAAAATATACAGAAAGAAATTTAAATAAATAAATAATAACTTTGCATTTTGTATTAAATGAAATATATTAAAGTATAAATGCTTTTTGCTAGAGGCTGCATTATAAAAATTGACTAAAAAGAAAATTATTAAAAAATATATTTTTTGTGAAAACTGTCAATTTATAAGTATTAAACCATATAAAGGGTGTCTTCTAAGCCCAAAATTACTATAAATTTAAAAATAATAAAAGAAATTAAATTAGAATCACGTCCATTTATGGGTGTTTTCTCTTTTAAACATTGCTGGACATATGGCACGTCTAACACAAACAATGTTGTTCACAAAGTTTTCAATATTTGCTCGGTAAACAGCATAAATTAGTAACTTACGTGACCCCACAGGAAATAATCGTGAAGTGCCAAATAGCACATCGAAAAATGCCAATTGAAAATTTCCTGTTGCGAAGTTAACTTCTGGGCAAACTTAGGTTTTTCATAGCTTGATGGTTGCGGTCACCTAATGGCACGTAGCGCCATCCGGTTCAAAGCACATCTCGACCAAATCAATGTCATCAATATTTTCAAACAAAAAAGACATCATTGTTCATACTGCAGCAACGAGTTCGAGGGAAGTTATCGTAAAAAGAGCTTCGCCTTCACTTTTGAACCTGTGGTACTGTAATTGATTGTTAATCCAAAAATAAGCGACTCAATATCGGGTCAGTTTCCAACTACTCTAGACCCCAAGTCAGCGAGTGAAAGGTTTGTGTTATGATTTTGTAATTATAATTCCTTCAGCAACTATTTCTTTGTGTAATATTTTGCACGTAGTAAATGCACAAACCTGCAATTCCTGCGTTTGACGACGAATCGTTTATTATAAATCTTCTTTCAAAATTTTATTTACATAGGCGATTTTCTTTTCAGTACGCACATTTCTTCGACTTGTTGCACATTGTATTTGTGTGTAATGAAATCTATCACGGATGGCGTACTTAAATGGAAAAATTTGTGCGTTATGAGATAATGAAGTCGTCCATAAGTTGCGTAAATTACTGACTGAATATCTAAGTAAATATGGATATATGGAAACGCTGTTTGAAGCTCAATCAAATGTTAATGCTGATTTCCAAGAATATACTGATCAAAAATGTCATTTTATAACAGTTCGTTTGACAGGCTTGCGTTTCATAAATTTTTTAAAGCTCAACATCCGATTCATATACGTTTGTAGTGTTTCCTATAGTTCCAGATTTTAATAAAGCATCACACGTCAGCAGTAAAATATTGGCATGAAAATAAATTAAACCTTTTGGTAAAAAACACAATTCAAATTAAATTACCTTAACTTGCAGCAGAAATTTTTTAAGTGTATTGCAGATATTTGTTCTTTATTTAACAAGGTCGTTAATTTCTCCTTCAAGGTTTAGTAACCCAAGGAAATTAAGAAAACAGGAAAATACAAAAAACAAGAAGCAATTGTATACCTTCTCATTCTTTCGTTTAAGATAAAAGCCTACATAAACATAAAAAATACAATACATATCTACATTTTAAGTCATTGAAATACTTTTGTATGTATGTATGTACATGAAAAAATAAAACACTAACACTGAAAACAAGATAATGAAGCCAAAAGTTGCTGTTATAATTGCTAAAAACAGGTTTAAAACTGTATATTACCCTTTCTTGCAAACACATACAAATTTTTTTAAACAGACACACGTACACACAAAAATATAAAACACATAAAAATACACCTTAATACACATACATAAATACCAACAAGGTGCAACTGCAACTTTGGCACTTTTTCTCTAGTTTGATTAGAAAAAATGGTGTTTAGCAAACCATGACACAGCAGTCAGTTACATGCTCAATAACGAATGTTGGAAAAAGTTTTACGATTGTTAATTCGAAAAACCGGAAAACGAAGTGAAATAAAAATTTTGAAGCTAAAGTTGTTCACACAAACACACACAGATACTAATACGCAAAAACATACTTAAACTCAGTATTACAAACATATCAAACTGCAAATTTGTTTTTTCATACTTTTACGCTGCAAATTGATTCAGCTTTTGGCAGATCAAACGAATTGCAAATAAATGTTTTCGATATTTTCTATCTTAAATAATGAATATTTATTCTCTAGTTTTATTTAAATTGTTCTAAATTATTATTTGGTCAGTCGTTTTTACAAAGAATTGAAGAATATTTTTTTTACATTTAGTAAAGGATCCGCCATCTAACGTTTTTTTCTTCAACTAGTGCTTATTTGAAAGATAATTAGTTTCATCCTTCCGCTGAACGAATATGGTTGTGTATACGCTTTAACAACGCTGGGAAACATTGCTACATTACTTTGAAAATCATGGTATGGAATGTGTGCAAAAATTGCGTACGGATTTTGGAAGAGAAGCACCGTCAGCTCCGTATGTTCGATAAACCAAAGCGTGAAAAGCCAAAAAGAGTGCGTACACCCGAGAATATTGCTGCTGTAGCAGAAACTGTGCGTGAAGCGCCATCAACATCAATTCACCGTCGTTCTCAACAACTGAACATTTCAGAGACAACATAGAGACAACAAAATCAACATTTTAGAGACACCATTGAGACGAATTTTGCATAAAGACCTTGGTATGACGCCATACAAAGTCCAATTGGTTCAGTAGTTGAAGCCAACTGAACATCCAATGCGTCTTTTATAGCGTTTTCAAAAAAAAAAGTTATTTGGCGGATCCTTTATATTTTTTAATGCAGAAAATCATAAAAATAACAGAAAAACAATTTAACATAAAATACTTAAATAGAGAATTGGAAAAAAATACTTAAAAAATTGCATAGTGTAAATCTGGACTAAATTTTATACTTAACATTTTAAAAACCAATACAACCAGTAAATATATATTCAGTTTAATTAAATTTTTAATTGCTTAGTTTAGTTAATTTCTTTAAAAATATCTCTTATTTCCTCATCACTCGACGGACTTGCCGGAAAAGGCGTTGAAGCCGTATACATAAGAAATTATCGTCTGCTTTATCATCTATTAAGAAAATTATCGTCTGCTTTATATTTTTTCTTACTTCAAGAAGTTTTTTAATCTTTATTTCTTACTTAACTAGAAATATTTTATCCAAATTTAATTAAAATTAAAATTAATGTAATTATAATTTTTTGGGCTTAACCTAAGCGCAGTTGTCAATATATTAGGTCATACAAGCGCTTGTTCTTCAAGAATGGAGTTCTTCATTATTAATAAATATGAATATAAAAATAATGGTTTAGATTACTTTTGAGATTTAAAAAGTATGCTGCCTTTTATTTGGATACTTCAGATCTGTTTTCTTTTATTAGCCCAATTACTAAATTTCAAAACTCCATATTTCAGTTGATAAGCAAATTTCTAGAATAATTTTTTTTATTTGTTATGATTTTTTTCTCTACCTGACATCTGTTGCTGCGGGATCTCTGAAGTTGTCACTGCTTTTAATATCTTGATTTTTTTTAAAGTCTTTGTAAATTTAAAGATGAAACGAAAATATAATTGATGTTGTTACATTTAGAAATTTACGCTACTTAATTGCAGACTTTATTTTTTGATTGCCTTTTTTTATTTAAAATATGTATACTTAATGTAGCGGCGTTAATTTAAAAAAAAAGAAAAAAAAAACAAAATTCAGGTATTTTTCTTTTTCGTATTTAATTGGTGAATTAAAATGCCATCCAAATAGTAAAAGATTAATACGTTATTAAGACTAACGTTAGCACCTAGCCGTGTGGCCATAACCTGACGGTGGTTTTACCAATAAGTGAAATACAAGCGTTGACTAATGCCCCCTGCAGGCGGAGCCAACAGAGTTGTAATGGCTTGCAGGACCATTTTCTTGCTCTTGCTTAAGGGTTGAGACTATCCAACCCCATCTGCTGAGTGCAACAGCACATTCGGAGCGGCACTGCACCTTCCCTGCGGACACTGAGTTGACTCTGCTAGATATAAATGTATTTAACTGTATTTTTTAAGACTTTAAAAAGATTTTCTTTCACTTACGTTTCATTTTACAAAATACGTTGTAAAAAACTTAATCATAATCCAAAATTTCCTAATCTCAAATAAAGCAATATTCGGAAGACATCAGTTCTATTTGCCAAATAATTTTTGAAACCAACAATGTACTTTCTGATTACAAAATTGAAAATGACTTACAAGAAATAAATAATGGATTTTTGTAAATCGAAAAATTCAATTTAAGCTGAAATTTTGCAATTTAAAGGTTTAACCAGCAATAAAAAATTTTTAAATTTACTCAACAAAAAGAAAATACACATATTTTTATATTTCATTTTTGCTAGCTAAATACCAAGTCATTGCATTGTCATCCCTTAAAAATTGTAAATTTATTGAAGAAAAAGTTGAAGCGGCAGAAAAAAAAATATACTCATCATCATCTTATTCTTCTTCAATAACGTCATACTTAAACAGCATTTTTTGTTGAGGGTAGTTTTTCACACAACATAATCAAGTTTAAAGTTTTAATATAAAAACGAAAAGTGTGCATAAAGAATTTTAAAAATAAAAGTAAAAAAAGCAAAAAACGACTTTTATCAAGTGAGAATTTAAAGCAGAAAAAATGCGAGGTTTTTTCCTTTTTTTTTTTAACACAATTTTTGTGCTTCTTTGACAATGTGTAGGGTATGAAGCGGTGTAAATGAAAACCACAATAAACGAAAGCAGGAAGCGTTTCAAACGGAGCCAAAACTTTTTTAATAAAATACTCATACCATAGTAATGGATGAAATGCCACGATTTCTTAGTTTAACTTAAGCAAAAACGTTCTACATGTACATGAGTCAGAAGCAGGACATACCCCCATACAACTGCATATTCAACACACTATAAAACAATTACCACTAACATTTTTTTCTGATTTTTAATGGCTAAACTCTAAAATACACATAAATTAAAAAATACAATCGGGATTTTCTTGTACTTTACTGCAGGAAACAGTAAAGTCTGTTTATAAGAAACGTTATCATATGATCGGATTAAAAATTTCCTTAGAAATTTTTCTTAATTTTGACATGGCAGTATTATGTTTTTTATAACAATATATGGTTTCAGTAAAAAAAATATAGTTTATTTTGACCAACTTTATCAAAACCTGATGAATATCATTAACGTTTGATCATTAAAAGGTTATTATGTACGAAAAGAGAAAAACACGTGTGGTTTCAGCTTAATAATTTTTTAATTTTTCACACTCACAGCAAATTTTTTTAAATATTCCAAAATAGCATTATGTGAATAATCATATGTAATCAAGGGTGGATAAGAAATGTGTTAATTTCATATTATTTAGAAATAGCTGTGACCGAATGCTTTTCTATTATTTGGGTGATTTTTTTGTAGGACTGAAAACGTTAACTGTAAATATTTCGGGTACTTTCTTATAACAATATTTAATAAATAAAATAAATAAAAAATATAAAATAAAAAGTTAAAGAAAAATCGCATTAAAAAAAATATTTATATTAAAATATAATATATTGAAATTTAATGTTTATATTTGATTTTACACAATACTTTGGTTCCAGTAACAACAATATTATTATGCATAAAAATATTATTATTAATTGACTAAGGATCCTCTTTATAACCTGTCTATAAAATGAGTTTTACTTAAAAAGAACTTTCACTTTTTGTAAGACAAAAATCAAATGACAATTGTCATTATTGTAAAATAAAACTAATGAGTAGAAATCAAATTATCCTCACAATATGCATAACAAAAACTTAGCACAAGGTTAGCAAGAGTTACCGAATTGAAGAGCTTCTCTTGCAGTACGGTTTTATACTTAAATTATATGACTATTTTTGTTGTTATGGATTATGTAGGGCCATAAAGTGACTCTAGTGAATTTTTATCACTCTTGTCAATCTTATGCTCTATTTTGCATGTGACCGTTAGTGTTTAGAGATATTAAATTCCTTTCTGTACTTTTTTGTCATTAACACATTACAGCACTTCCCTACAATACTTAACACTCAGTATTATATTGTGAAAAAGCTTTATTTAAAAGCCTTTAAATGCGTTTTCTAGAAGTAAAGGAAAAATGTGGAAACTTCAAATTAATAGATTTTATGTCTAAAGTTAAAAGGCAAGGTTATCTGTCCGATAACTTATCTGTCACTTTAAGCTCTACATGTACTTGCAATAACCATTGTGTTTAACTATCCTGTAAAGTCCTAGAAGAGAAGCCCTAAAACCGAAACTCCTCCTAAATTATATCTACTTCAGTCATGTTATTTCTTTTCATACATTTTTTTCTATATTCGCTTGTAGTTTTTTCCTGTCTCCTATTCTTGCATCAGTTTGTGTTTTTATGCATGTATGTATTATTTAGGTAAGTTTGTATGTAGAAAAGTATGTATGTATGTGTGTTCATATACATATATTTTTGTATATATTCTATGCTTTTTTAAACTTATGTTTTTTATTTAATGTTCGTTTTATATTTTTATTTTTCCTTTTCGTTTGTTTCGAATGCGATGATGATGTCATTTTTTGTTTGAAAACTTTTTTACAATAAACATGCATTTATACTTTTATACGCTAAATTTTTTTAGTGGTTGTCACCATAAAACAGCTTTATAGTTGAAGCTACAAAAGAATTTCTGTGAAGGTGGCAACATTGATTTTTTTCTTAATCTAGGAATAATAAAAATTGTATTCTTTGCTGTAACTATTTGAAGAATTAAAAAATATATTATCTAATATGATTTTGTTACACTTTCTTAATTAAAGAACAAAATTCCAATCAATTTTTACAAAAGCTACTTGCACACCACAGTTCCCTAAAAAGATTAAGTGTTAATCAATACTGTAAAAATTGCAAACCCTAAATTGCAATACTTTAATTATAAGAAACACATTGCAACACATCTTATATTTTAAAATCTTTTCTATAATATCGAAGTGCAAGATGTTCTTATGAAATAAGTTTTATGTTAAAAATGAAAATATGAAATGTGTAATAGTCCTGGTATATTGAAAGATATTAATATTTTTAATTATTTTTTATGTACTAGAACGGTGCTACGCTTAGAACTAAGTCTGTTTTCAGCCAAATGTGATGACTTCACTAAGTATTTACTTCAATTTTGGCAGTTGATTATGTCGTGCTAATCCAACACTGCAATACGTCATTGCTTATTCTTGATGGAAGTCGTGAAAATGAAAAAAAAAAAACATTTTATAATTATTTTTATATATTATAATTTTTTTTTAAATATGTATATTTGTTTTTAATTTTAAATTGATCTTTTAAAATATATCAAAACTAAAAATTTTAATTTTTTTCGTTCATTTAAAAACTGGAAAAACTTTAGAGTCCAACATATATTTGAAAGATATACAAAGAAAAAAACATTGGAAAACAAGGGTATAACTGCTTTTAAAGGGTTACTGATCAATGATGTGGACAGTAACTTGCTGATACTCATTACTCATATTTAGGATTGTGGAACACTTTTATTTACACAACCATGTAGAATATATTTAACTCATGTTACATGTTTGGAGGGAAATAATTTTTAGACACCAACTAAAAAATATTTAGCCGACATTAAAGTTATTGGCTTTCATTGATATAACGGATATCGGAAATAAAGTTTTCATTAAAGAAGGTATAACTAAAACTAGGCTTTCAACAGCATTAGAGAACAATTAAGTTTTTTGTTTTTATGTAGAGAACGACCAATAGCCTAAGTGCAATTATGCTCTTTTACATAATGTAGAAATGTTACCAGGTGCCTTCCTTGAAGACAAAACAAAACAACACACAGTAATGAAAGTAAATTTTAAGTTTAAAATATTTTGCGTCAAACAATATTTATTTTACAAAGTTTGTTTTTAAGTTATTTGATTTGTGTTTTAAAGCTAATATAAAATAGAAAATAAATTTATAATTCTAAAAAAAGGCCCACTTTAATGGTTTACACTACATAGTTTGTTTAGGAGTTGTAGCGGTTTTATTATTCAAACATTGCTCGCAAGAAACGAGTGAGCAGAGGTGAAAGAATAAATGAAAATTCACAATATTAAATAACAAATAAATAAATACACATCTTTACTTAAAGCATAAAATTTTAGGAACTTCAAATGTTGCAATTACTTTTAAAAATTTATTTTCCCATAGATTTTTTTAATATTTAATTAAATCTTAAAGATAAGAATATTATATATATCTAAATAGATGATAAAAAAGAGTTATTACACATTTTAACATCGTTAAATGCTTAATTTTTTTAAGGAAAACTTTAAATTTAAGATTAGAAATGCGTATTCATTTTTGTAAAATCTCAAACACACATAAAGAAAAAGTTTTTCAGTATGTTTTTCTACGCACTAACTTCTGTGAATCTTTATCAAGTTGAAAATAAAAAATTTATAAAACATCAAAGGAAGAAAAAAAAAAGAAAAAAGTATAAAACAAAACGTAAATAAGAAAGAGCTTTTCCAGTTCAAGAAAAGAATGTTGGTAAAAGTTTTAATAATTCTGCAATTTCTTTTTACAATTTAAAAAAAGTTACTGCTATCGAGTTCTGAGAAAAGACTTGATGCAGAGTCTATTAGTTTTCCTTAAAACATAAGAGTGTTCAAAGGAGTTTTAATTTATTTTTACTAAATGCAAATTTAATGCAGCGTTCCTAGTTAAGTTGTATATCGTAGACAAAGACGCACTTTTCCCACCAATATAATTTTATTTTATGCTTTTTCTTTTCTTGTTACTCGCCCGATTCACATGACTTGTTTTGCAAAAGAAATACAGCTGCTCCTTAAGTTCTTAGCAGTTCTCACAGTATTTTTCTGGTACATTTATTTATTTTATTATAAAGTAGTACTACTACAAACAAACAGTGTGTGCAAGTATGTGTGATTTTTAGCATTCAAAGCTTGAGGCTAAAACATCTAATTGTTATAAAGATTCTAGAAATTTGATAAAAAATAAGTTTTTTTTTCTTATAATTTATGTTTATAGAATGTTTCGCAAATATTTGTATAAAATTCCTTAAGAATTGCAATAAGAAGAAAAATATACATTTAAGAAGTACAACAAAGATATATTTGTACAATAAAAGGATCAACAACAAAAGGTTATATGACAAGTTGGGGGACACAACTTTTTTTTTATATTGCAACAAAATAGAAGAAAAACTCTACAAGAGCAAGAGGTAAGATTTGTGCAATTTTAAGATAAAAAACAAACATAAAAAATACCCAAGACAAAGAAGAGTTTTTCTATTTATATAAAAATTTATGTGTATATAACTAGTTATTTACTTGAATAACCCTAAAACTGTTGGTTTATATTTGGACTTTTATATCATTTATATTGCGAATATTACGTTCATGGGGCATTTGTGCACAGTGTTGCAAGTCATGAAAATATATCGGCAGCTAAGGCGGCCATTTTCTTTTTTTTAACAGTAACTGTCAAATATAATAATTTTTTTCAATCACTGTTACTAAGTCATGACACAACTTTTTTATAAAAATGAGTATTCGTTTGTTATGGATTCACAGCTGATTTAAAGAACAAAATTGATGTTTTTTTTTTCTTGCAGGCAACAATTCATAGCACCACACACAGAATGCTACAGAAGATATTGTGTTGTCGAGGTGTCACAAAGAGGAGGGTGTTGTGTAATTTCGAATAAAAATAGAGTTACGGATTTGATTTTTTATTTGCGTCAAGTGATTATAAGTTACGTTTGTTAAAAATTTGGTTTCGAAAGACTTGTTTAGTGAATCGATTTTTCTTATAGTAGCGGGTATGAACTCCATCCGACTTAAGTTTGCTTTTCTGATGTTCATAAACTTAACAAAAAAAAAAATTTAAAAAGTTTTTTTCATAGCTTCTTCAATCGTTTTCTACAATTAAGAAATGCAGATTAATTTTTGTTAACTATTTCTAAAACCAGGCAATTTGAACCCACTGCAATTCTTCTTAAGAGATTTTCTGAATACACAGCTATCGAGCAGAACCCTTTAAGTTAACATAAAGCAGGCTATTGTTTCAAATTTCTAGATTTACACGATAAAAAGTCAAAAAAGTTAACCTCTTAAAGAAGTTTGGGGCGTGCAAGTCACGTAGGATATTATATTTGTATTGTATCTGACAATGTTGTATTTCAAATGTAGTGATACGCACATGGGCCATTAAGAAAATGTAAGCTAGATTTTTTCCTTAAAGTTTTTTTCCACAAACTTTATTTTCTACTAATCCCATATTCAAAAAACTTCAAATAACCTCAAAATTTAACGAAGTTTAGCTGAGAGTAAAGAATTTGTTTACTTTAAGAAAAAATATTTTTAAAAGACGATATCTGGACTATAAAGGAGGGAGACACAAGCACATTTTACACAAAATAGCAATTAATTTTACTACATCTAGAGAATTGGAGACGTAAATAAATATTTCTCTTAGAATTAAGTTCTTTTTAGACAAAAGCCTAGCGGTATAAATTGGGTGAACTTCTCCCCATAGCAAATAATTGTAGTTATTCTGCATACAGGGAATAACCAAATAGATAATAGGGCACCTCGTTGCAACAAAATACTATAAAATGAAAGGTTTTCAAATTTTAAAAACTAAAACACCAGACAATTTAATTAAATTGTTAGATTAATAACACTTTTTTAAACATCTAACTAAAACGTTGATCCCTAAACAAGAATAATAAAGTAAAAATTAGTTTATGATTTTCATATTTTTAATGTAAGGGATCAGCCCACTCCTGAAATAATGTAATTTCTAAAATAAACAAGTGAGAGTGCTATATTCGGATGTGTTGAATCTTACATACCCTTCAACTTGTAAGTAAATCTGAAATTTCTCTTCAAAAGCTTTTGAATGGATATTTAAAAAAAAAATATGGTAAACTTTTCTATGATCGTATTTTTCTATTAAAAGTTAAAATGCCCAAACCCGAATATTTTTTCAATTAATTTTTTTTCATATTTATTAATTCTCTATCGCCCCATATATTTATTTTTTTCGATTGGAGTTACTTTACTAAGGTAAATGTGTTCAAATGAAATGGAAAAACTAGAAGTGTGCGGAATGTTCTGCCTGTTGCCTCGAAGGACATGGACCGATCTTGCTAATTCTTAATTGCGAAATTTTAAAAACAAATTCTAATCGATTAGCGGATTTAAATTCTCTCTAGCTCATTTAGTGTCTTGGCAAAGTTGATTTCAATCCAAAAACGAACGGGCATACGTTATAATTATGGGGTCGGAAATGGATATTGTAGATATTACAAACAGAATGACAAGCTTAGAAAGATCTGGAAATATTGGTTTAGCCCACCACTTTTATTTAAATTTGTTTACTGAAGACCAAATAGTATCAAAAGAAAATCAAAATCACTTTACTTTTATTGCAAAATATAGAAATCCTATTGAAATTTCCTTTAAAATTAAATTTATCGTGAATGATATTGCATAAATAAATGTCAATTGATCAAGAAGAATAGAGAAATTTTGGCCAAATTTTTTAAACATTAATATTGCGACAGAAAAAATAACATACAAAAAAATATGTATTTTTATTTAACAAAAGCAATAATAATTTCGATGGTAATGATGATTATTAATACGTTTCATGGAAACTGACTTCCTACAAACTTTTTTTATTTTTTAATTTGAAACAACTCACAGGAACAAAAGAAAAATTAGATACCAGAAAAATATAATACAGCCGAATATATGTATATTTTTTATTTGTTATATCATTAATGGTACGGCTTTATTTATAACAGTCCGCAAGATACGGAAACAGCATCCACTTTGTTGTGAAAAAAATTCGTGGTAAATTAAAAATAAAATTGCATTCTTGGTCAAAACCGATGGTTAACAGAAAGCAAAAAAGAGAACAATTAAAAATTGCTTTGGATTGTATGTAGATTAAATGTAGGCAAATTAATAAAGAATCATTATCACAAATTCTTCGTTTTCTTATTTGTTATATTAGTTGGCTAAACAGATCGTATTCCCATCATACACAACCTACAGCGGCTAGATGAAAAGAAACCGGATGACGAATGTAGCAATCCAGAAAATACTGCATTACATTCTGCTGGTGTCTAATTTTTCTTGTTTTCTATAGAAATTAACACAAAATATTTTAATAATAAAATTTTTATAACAATAGAATTTAAACTATAGTTGAATTTAAGCCGAATAATTATTATTCATTTGTGCTAAAACTGAAATAGTTCGGCTGAAAATATCAAAAACTAAGGTTATTTATAAGTGATAGAATAAGGTGTATAAATGCCCAAAAGTTATAGGATTGTTAAAGTGATAACAGAGAATAAGAGCAATATCTTTTCTTCTTAAAACATAGCCATTTGCTATTTCCTAAACGAAAAGCAGCACCCTGTTGAAAACGGTTTATCCTTCAAGTACATATACACTTACATATACATACATATTATTGTACAATACTAGCTTAGCATACTCACTACTCCTTTCAACTGAAGTTTGCAATGAGCTAAAAAGATGAAAAAAAGTTGTTGCAAATAGAAAAATGGAAAAATAATATTGGCAAGGAACAAAAGATAAAAGTTTGCTTTCTATCATACGATGATAATGATAATGCTTGTTGGTATGGAAAGTCTTGAACGAAAAATGAAAGACTTTGAAAAAAAAAAAAACTGCCACCAAAAGAAAAAGTATTTGTATAAACTGTAAATACTCACATGTATAAAGTTTTTAAAGAAAAATTCTGGAGTAATAGAATCACCAACTCCAAGTAGTTTGTGGCAATAAAAAAAAGAGAAGAAGCTAAATTAAGAAATAAAAGTACAGAACGTAGTTTCGTTGTTAACATACAGAGGAAAAAGTAGCAGAAGAAGAAGACGCATAAGAACCAACAAGAAAAAGAAAATTAAAAATTTGAAAAACAAAGTTTTTTGTTCATGAAGTTATGGGGGGGATAACATGTAACAGTACAATAGAGTCATAGTCAGTTCACTTTGAAATGTTGCTAATGTTTTAAGAAAAATATTTGTAAAAGAGAAATGTAAAAGTATTTTTCGTGTGTGTCGAAGCTGTGCTCAAAAGGTATGCCTTCGATTTTTAAATGCGCTTTTTTTGAGAAAAAAGATTTTTGATTTTGTTTTGCAAAAAAAAAAATTACTGGCGAATTTTCACATTTTTAAAAACTTTCTATATCCTTATAAGACACAGTGGGAAATTTGGTAAAAAAAAAGATTAAAACAAATTTGTAGTTTTGAAAAAGATAGACTCAGTTTGTTTACACCTTGTAATTGTGATCGATTTTTGAATTGTAATGGTTTCCTTCTTTTCATCTCATTAGTACGAATAATTTTAAATTTAAATATTTTGTTAATTTTTCTCTACTTGTGACTATAAAGCAAAATGAAAAGTATGATAATAATATTTTTTTCGATTGGAAATAGATATTTTAACAATTATGAAAAAATGCAAGTAAATTTAAAAAAGTGAAAAATTGTTTCTTTTTGTATTTAGCTTAATTTCATTTGAATTTGTAATTCAACTTAATTTTGCTATAGTAAAAAAATTCAATTGTTACATTAAGAGTCTGACAATCTGATCAAGAATTTCAGATGTTTTGGTGATTAGGAATATATTGACGCGAACGAAACAGTTTGCAATTGTTTAGCCTAAAGATCTTAGAAAATAGATTTTAATGCAACTATTTTCATAAAAACTAGTATGTAAAAAAATATCTTTTACAAATAGATACGATTCAAAACATAAGCTCATCATACTCTCTCCGAAAGTCGTGTGAAGCTTTGATGAAAGCAAAAAATAAAGGGAAAAAAGCTTGATTATTTAAAAAAAAACTGAACTAGGTTTCAAGCATACAATTGAAATTGAAGGAATTAATCCACTTAAGGTACTGACTATTGACAGAAATACAACGGTATAAAACTACATACGACTACAAGCTGCAGAGTTTCTGTAGCAGTTCCTTGGAAACTTTTGTGTTTTTTGTGCTATAAAAATGAAAACCGAATACAGTAGTAGTAACAGCAACAGAATATAAGACAGCATTTGTTTTTTTGCTAAGAAGTTGTTGTAATTGTTGGTGCCACTAGTATGTGCAGTGAAGTATCCTCGAGATATGTGTGTGTATGTGTTACAAATACAAACAAAATGGAGTGAATATTATAAATGTTGTTTTTTTTTTTGTAGTAAATGAATTTAGCTTTTGCCATTTTACTCTAGTTCTTTTGAAGTTACTTGCATATTTGCTGTTGGCAGTGGCATTGATGGAGGTGGTAAGCGGTTACAGATGGCTATAACGATGATGGTATCGTATCTTGTGAGACATTAACACACACACATACATACTTTTGAATGCATGCATTCTTTATGCCACTCTTTTTAAAGGTCCTTTTGTATATTAACATTATTTTTATTCCTGTTTTTTATCTTGTTTGCATTTCTTCTAAAACTTAACGTTTTTATTTATTTATTTTTTTTTTTGTTCTGCTAAGCTTTACTTTTTGCTGCTGATATTTTCAAAGCTGTTGCAATAGTATTTTTATTTTAAAGTTTCATTTGCTACATTTTTTATTTCATTGCTGCAGTTGTTGCCATTGCCAAAGGACATGAAACAACCATTTGTAGTCGTATGTTACGCAAAAAGTTTGCTGTGTTGGTAGGTCAACGCACGAACAAAAGCCACTTATATTTTCTTTGCTAAAAACTCTACTACTACTCTACACACAGAAAGAAGAAATAGAAAAAGTTAAAAAATAATAAATAGAAAAAGTGAAAAACAAAAAACAAAAAACATAAAATAAAAATTACTGCTACTGAAAAGAAAGAAACTTCAGAACTACATGTACGAAGCGTCAACTTATTGTTGCATTGCATTTGGAACACAACCCCAAAAAGAAAACAATAAAAAATGAAACTTCATAAAGATGATGAAATTTTGCTCTGTTTAAAGGATAGCAAAGGTTTTTGTTGTTGTTGTTTCCGTTTGATTTTCTTTTTATTTGGTGCTCCTGTTGTATATTTTTTAATACAATTTGCTGTTGGCATTGCTCTGAATTCATTTCATTTTGCCCGTATTAATTTTACTTTTTTAGATGTTGTTGTGTTGTTGTTTTTTTTTATTTTCTCTTAAGTTGGTTGCAGTTTAATTTTTTTATGATTTTTTGTTTATTCCCCGCTTTGACTGCAGATATTTCTAGAAATAATTTTGCTACTGCAGAGCAAAATAAAAATGAAATTGAAATGAACTTCATTATATCATTTTTTTTTTCATAACATATTTTTTATTATTTTTTTTTTTTTGTTTTAAGTTTTGATAATTAAAATATAGTATGTACCCAGTAACAGAACATGAAAAAATTCCATAAATTAAATATTCGTTATGATTAAACATTCTGTTTTAAACGTTCAAAACTTTTGCAAAAACAGCATTTAATTTCAAACATAATGAGAATTTACCCCAATACAAAAATACAAAGAATGGTTCATTAACACCACAATACACACACTTTCACTTTGCTACAGGACATCTTCATGTTTACATATTTAATGTATGTAAATAAACTCCACTAATTAGGGGACATAACAGCTTTATACTTAGGACAGTTTAGGAAACTAGAACAGAAAAAAAAAAATCAAGCCATTGGTCGGGTTTTAGTTTATAGCCAGTTATTTTAATGTAAGTTGTGTTCAATATTTCTATAAAATTACAGTTTTTCTTTAAATCTAACAATTCAGTAAAATTCAATGTTACATATGCAGCCACCAGGATATTAATTTAGAATATAATCTTGTTGTATTACGTTATCCACACACTCGCCAATATTCATAGGTAAAATAAAGTCTAATTTAAGGGAACTAAAGTGGGATTTACTTTAGAGTCGAATCTAACTCGTTCATAGACAATTTAAAATATACTTTTGGCGTTAAAGTCAACTCTAAATTTAAGACTAGCCAAAGCTGTTTTTAACTCATTTTTCCATAATTATTTTGGTTGGTTTAAGAACACAATATCTTAATATGATTTTTATATCAAAGTGAACAAAATAATTACAGGGTTACTTTTTTCTTATGTTTATTTAGAAATTTTATGAAAACATTTATCAAACTACAGTTGGCACCCAGTTAAAGTTGGCTAAACTTAAAGTAAATTTTATTCTTAACTATGAAAGCAAAAAAGATAATAAGAGCCTTTTATTTTAGAGTATACTTTAGCAAGAGTCGACTTTAGTCTATAACTATGAATATGAGCCAATAGTTTTATAAACATAGAAGCTTTGGCTTCTTGTTGAGATTTGAAATTTGGAGTAAAAAAGCAGAAGTTATGTTTTATTGTGGATGTGAGATTTTTTTGTGATTTAATACTTTGACTTTAATTATTGTGGATGTGAGATTTATTTCTTATTTAATTATACTTTAACTTCAATTGAAAAAATAAGAAATGTTATACTATTGTAATTATATATCAAACGAATTACAGGATCTCACAGTAAAAACTCTTTATCAATCTTTATATCTTAAAAAGGATCAAGAACAGGAGCTGTAGGTTTAAAGAGAAAGTAAATGTTCGCTGAAATAAAATTTTTCTAATTGCTATAAATTAAATTAAATAGATAATATCTAAAGTCACCAAAAGCAAATTTGTCTATTAAATTTTAAGAAATACGTACAAATCTCCTTGCTACAGGCTTAGTGTGTTTTTTTTTTATTCGACTTCAAAAAAAGAAAAGGGTTATCAATTCGGCTGAATGTTGCTTTTTTATGTTTGTGCTAGCAGAACTCAATCATTTCTAAACTGATTTTAAAAATTTTTTGTAATTTGATAGATTATGCTTACAGATCAGCCCCTTTATAAAAACAGTTCATCATCTTAAAAATTAAAGGGTGTACCTATACAACATACATGCTATTTAAGTGTATAATGAACCGTAAAGCGTACTTTCAAAATTATAAAAAAATGCGTGTTACTATAGCACCCAAAAGCCAAAAATAATGCAAAAATAAATCTAAAAATTAAAGGCTGTTCCTATAAGTAACGTAAATTAACTAATATGCGCCCACCTTTTGAGACCTTTAAAATTGGGTGGGATGTCGATTACTATGACCGTGATAATAACAAGTATAAACATTCAAAATTATAAATTAAAGGGTGTCTCAATAGTTAATGTAATTTGATGTATGCAACCAAAATTTTGAACCGTTATAGCCAGAAAGAAAATATACAAAGAACCTCTATTGCTGAGTCCGCTACAAAAAAAAGTATAGAAATCAAAGGGTGTTCCCATATTTGAAGTAAATTAACCTATATGACCCTATCGTTTAAATAGTTATACACAAATACTTGAAAATTAAACAGAATGTCTACTGATTTGTCTGTTATATTAAAAAGTATAAATATTTAAAATTATCAATTATAGGGTGTCACAACAGTTGCTGTTATTTGATGAATATGACCAAACCGTTGAACAGTTGTAGACAGTTAATTGAAATTTGAACAGGACCTTTATTGTTATTTCCGCTATAACAAGTAACAAACTTGAAATTAGAAACTGAAGGGTGTCCCTATAACTGATGTAATTTGACCTATATGGGCCTATTTTAAAAAACGTTACATACAAACTCTTGTAATTTAGACAGAATGTCCATTACGATATCAAGTATAATAACAAGTATAAATATTTAAAATTGGAAACTAAAGGAGCCCTAATTGTTGTAATTTGACCTAAATGGTCAATCTTTTGAACAGTTATGGACAAACGCTTAGAATTCAAACAAATTTTGTTTTACTGTACCAGCAATAAAAAGTGTAAAAAATAAAGGGTGACTACATAACTGCTGAATTTTCTTGTATAGTCTGCATTCATATTTTGTTTTACAACATATAACAAATCCTGACGCAATCTCTCTGATTTTAAGCTTGGCTTGGGGTTTCTGTTTCTTAACCCTACGTCTCCACTAGCCATCAAATTAAACAAGACATTATTGCTCAGACAAATGTGCGAACAACGATGGTTGCACATAGACGAAACATTAACATTGAGCGTCTATCTTAGCCGAATTGATGTGCGACACGATGTTCATACAAAATTAATCTTATTATTAAAAGTAGAACATTTTATAATTCCAAATTTATTCGATTCATTGTTAATGGTGTATGAACAAAGTGCTTACTTGAAGGTTTTATTTCTTAATGGAAAATAGTGTCATGAGAGTTTTTTATCTTTGAGCTAATTTGCATTTAATTTCATTCCGAAAATTTTTTTTAAAGACAGGGTTTTTATAAAATAATTCCTTTAATTTGTTTAGGTAAGCAAAATTCTTATACTAAACAGCTTTAATAAAGATAGGTGGCAATGCTTTTAAAACATACTAAGGTAATTTAATTGATTTCTGGTTATAAACTAATCAAGTAAAAACAATAAAAATGTTCTAAAAAATCTATGATTATATTTAAGAATCGGTTATTCGAAAGAAATTAACCAATTCAGTTGTTAACCGATTAATATTTAACCGACTAAACAAACCCTAACTTTTTTATATGAAAACACTATAAAGTTCATAAAACAATTTTCGAACAGATTCATTAAAATCTAAATTAAACACATAAATCCAAAACGAAGTACTTTGCAGACTGACATTCACCCAAAAATCAATAGACAGAGACGAAAAACAAAATTTTATAATTCAATATTTGTTGCAATAGTTTTTGTTGTTATTGATTTGTCGTTTCCCAAAAAAGAAAAGAATAGGAAAAAATACAAATACCAAATAGAAGAAGAATTTAAAGAATGAGCTGCCTCTGAAAAAAAATATAATGCTGTTTTCGGTCATATGAACATCTGTATGAATTTAACAAAACACCAGTAGAAGAAATATCCTTTATTATCATAGCAGTCATTTTCAATAATACGTACAAGGTCTTAATACCATTAATACATACATACACACACATAACTAAATCTATTTGTGATTTCTTCTATTTCTAAAATGAATGTATGTGCATTGATTGTTAGACAAAGAGGAATCAAACAGCAACAACAACAACAAAAACAATACAAAAGCAGTGAAAATATTGCAAATGGTTTTGGTTTTTATGGATACCTTTTATTTTAATGTTTATAAAAAGTTTTTATTCTCTTATTCACAATATCTTTTCACAGTTTTCAAATGCATTACGCACTTTTTTTAAAGTTAATGCTAAAAGAAATAGAAAAAGAAATAACAATTTTAAAATAGAAATAATAATAATAGAAAAATATAGAATAGAAAAGAATAAATAAATAAATAAAAATATGCTGGTGGTTGTTAAATTAATCATACGAACTTCTCTTTTTACTCCATTTTACTCACGTTTTTGCATTTTGATTATGTTGGGTATATATGTGCGTGTGTGTGTATAACTAGAATGATAAGGATTTATGTCCGTATGTATGTGCGTATATTTGTGTTTGTTGAATGTTTTAATAACATTTGCAAAAATGAGGGTGTAAAATAAATTATTTTTTCATTTTATTTCAACTCAATTAAATGTCAAGAAATGGAATTTTAAATTAATTTTGTTGCAGTTTTTTTAATTGTTTATTTTATAAGCAATACAAACAAACATACTAAATTTTTACTTTAATCTTATTTGATCAATATTAATGGAAAATAATAAGACTACAAACTTCATAAAAATATACGTATAAACACATACTTCTCATGTCAGTTCAATTTTAAGGTGTTTTTTAAACTAAATTAAACCATTTAAGACTTTAAGCGTTTAGTAGTTTAAAATTCATAGTGCTATATTCTAATGTTGCGGTGACAGAGAATTAAAAAATAAAAAATAATTTAAGTACGATATACTATTTTACATAAAAATGTAATCGGCTCTTAATGGGTTAAGCACTTTAGTATTTCCTGAAAGATCTCTTCAAAAGCCATATTGACAATCAAACTTTTTCATGATAATTTTAGAGGCCCATAACTCGGCTCTTGCTGTCATTTATCGAAGCGTTGTGTTAGTCATGCAAATTAGGGTGAGAGTGTGAATTTTTTATGGTATTTGTATGTATATTAGGACAGACAAACACTTTAATTATGTAAGATAATGCAGTTAAATTTTCTTACTTGAAAGCTGCGTAATCAATTCGGCCTAAAAAGGCTTTTAGATTATTAATAAAATCAAAATAAAATAAAATACTGGCGAGCACTAATTTTTTCACTTAATTTTTTTTTATAATTCTCTATCGCTTTATATATATTGATTGGAGTTAATTCATTGTTCTAAACGATATGGTAAAATTAGAGGCAGGCGTGGTGTTAAGCTCACTGCCTCACTGCCGATTTTTGTGTTTAAAATTTCTCTAGCTCATCTAGTGCCATAGCGAAGTTGATTTCAATACTATCACCAACGGACGAACAGACGGACATTGCTCAACCGACTTCGCTATGCATAAGAATTCGAAATATATACACTTTATGAGGTCGGAAATATGATATAACCTTATGGTAAAGTGTGTAAAAAGTAAGAAAAAACATTACGTGAAAAAATTGGCGCTCGCCCATATTTCCCGAGTTATGGGCCTCTGAAATTTTCATAAAAAAGTTCGATTGTCAATACGGTCAATGCAGGTATCATTTAAAAGCTCTTAAAGAGATCTTTCAGGAAATACTAAAATTTTTAAATAATGCTTAACTCATTAAAAGCCAATGACATTTTTATGTAAAATTATACATATAATTTTTTGTTTAAAATTTTAATTTTTAAGTCTCTGTCACCGCAATACGAGGACTGCTCTATATATTTCTGGCCTAATAGTGAAAATGCGAATATTTATAATCAAAAATGGTTTTATTGTTTTTCAGAGTATTCTACAGCATGATTTATACACTTTTGCATGCGCTCAAACCAGTTGTCGAAGCACTTTTTCCACTCCGATTGAGACACCTCTAAAACGTGATTTTTGAACACTTCAACAGCTTCTTCTGGCGACGAAAATCGTTGACCACGAATTTTTTTCTTGATGTGCGGAAACAAGAAGAAGTCATTAGGTGCCAAGTCAGGGTTGTACGGCGGATGACCCATTAAATCGACGTTTTGGCCGGTCAAAAACGCTCTGGTTTGAGCCGATGTGTGAGAGCTCGCATTGTCATGGTGAACAATGATTCGTCTTCTATTGTTGGTTTTTCTTATTTCTCCGATGACTTCAGGCAAACAAATTGTAGTGTACCACTCAGAAGTGACCGTCCTACGTTGCTCAAGCGGAACAGTCGCCACATGACCAGTTTTGCCGAAGAAACAGGCGACCATTTGCTTCGAAGTGCTTCATCCACGAACAACTTTCGTTGGATTTTGCTCGTCTTTGAAGACCCACACGGTCGATTGTTGTTTAGTTTCGGGCTCATACGCATAGATCCATGATTCATCACCTGTGATGATTTTATAAACGTCTTTTGAAGCACCGCAATCGTATTTTTGCAACATGCCTTTTTTTGAGCGACTTTCAAATTGTGCGGGATCCAACGAGAACAAACCTTTCTTTACGGCCAGGTGTTCATGGAGTATCGATGTATGCTGGTGGAAGAAATGTCCAAGGATGTCTCTAAATCTCGGTATGTCGCATGTCGATCTTGCATTATGAGTTCACGCACGGCATCAATGTTCTCTGGCCTAACAGCCGTTTTTGTACGACCTTCACGGAATTCGTCTTTAAGCGAGCTTCGGCCACGATTAAATTCATGATTTTTCACAGTTCCATAGGATTGTGCTTCATCGCCATACAAAGATTTAAGTTCATCAATGCACTCTTGTCGTGATAATCCACGTCGAAAGTTGTGAAAAATGATGGCACGAAAATGTTCACGAGTTAATTCCATTTTTTTCTATATTAATTTTTTCAAGTCACTGTAAACAGCACAAATAATGGTCGTACGTCAAAACGATTTGAGTACGATTATGCTTAAAAATGACAAACTTCTCAATGGAAATGTCATATTGCACTTGGCAGCACCCAGTGTTGCCAGGCCAGAAATATATATAGCAGCCCTCGTAATTCGTTTTTTGATAGAAGCTACCTCACTAAAGTAGATTTACCTATACATACATATGGTTAAGGGCTTGAGCATGAGTATTTTTGTAATCGCCATATATCTCTCAGATAAGCTTATGTTATCAATATATCCACTGAAAATTTATTTGAAAAAAATTATTTTCAGAAAGATTGAGATGAATTTCAATTTTTTCGACCCAAAAGCATAATATTAAATTTAAAACTTTTATTATTTAAATAAAATATTAAATATGCATTTTGTTCTTATGCTTATTGTTCTACCCATTTTAAAACCCTCCAAAGTTAAGCTCCTCGAGAATTTTTGAGAAAAATTAGCGTTTTTTTAAATTAAACAGCTTTGGAATCTCAAATTAATGAAACATCCCCTTAACATTGTCATTAATAATCACTACCCTTACCATCACCAAAAAAATAATAATAATTTCTTATTTTTCAGTTTTTAATGTCTATTTTAAGCTTTTTCATTTATAATCTCATGGTAAATCGTATAAATTTGTTGCTGGAAAAAAGATTTCTTTGCCAAGTAGTACTTACAATATATTAAAAAAATATTATTAAAAAAATGTTTATGAATTAAAAATAAATTTTAAAGTTCTACAAGGACAATCAGCAAGATAATTCGCGGTTGGAAAACATCTTGTTAATATTAATATCAAAGTAATTGTGATAATTATAGTACTTGTGTTCTTAAAACAAATTTAAATAACTATAACAATTTGTATTACATTATAATGTTGACGGTTATTAAAAGGTACCAAAACATGATTTGCATAAAGATACACATGCACATACATATTTATGAATGTATGTTTGTTTGTTTGTTCATGCGTTTATGTGTTGTACAATCATTTAATTTGAACCTTATTTAGGGCACAATGTCAAATTGTAAGAGAAACGAAGCTTTGATATACAAACCCATTTTTAATACATTTCATCATCCTAATAATTGGTAATTTATTAACTCTAGCAACCACAAAATGTTTAAAACATCTGCATACATACATGTCTAAATACACATACAAGTTAAGAATTTATGATATTTATTTTCCAACATTCAGATACACAAAGTGTTTATCGTCGTAATTACCAAACGACATACAGACAGAAAAGTAGGAAGAAATACTAAATATACGAATATTAGCTGGTTGGTTGTTTGATATACATTTCATCAACACCGCAGTTGCCTTCATCGTATTTGGCAGTTGTCGTCAATATGAAAATGAACCCTTTTTTATTTTTTTGTTTTTGCCTGTTTAGCTTTTTGTGTTGTGAAAGTATAAATTACGTTACATTTAACAGACAAAAAATAAAAACCTGACCTACGTTAACTCAAAAAATACTAAACAAGAACCTAAAAAACAAAACCGAACACAAAAGAGCCAAACAAAAACAATGACGTTAAATAACAACAAAGACCAACAAGAAAATACAGTTGCGTACTTCAACGCACGCAAACCCTATTAAATGAACACAAACAACAGTAATAAAAGCTTAAGAAAGAAGAAGAAAATCTCCTTTCTTCTTTTTGTGTAGATCTTTCTGACACATTTATTTATTGTGTTGTTTTTGTTTTTTGCTTTTTAGCTGAAAACGTGTAAACTCTTCCTATTCCCCCTTTTTTCGTGAGGAACTCTAGAAAATCAAATAATTTTTAGATTTTACATTTAAACTGAAAAGGGGAAAAGCAAAACAAAAGTTCTTCAATAATTTAATGCTGATTGGCCGTTTAAAAGCAAAACAGCAAATTAATTTTTAATAAATTAATATTCAACAATATTTTTTCTGCTCAAGTTTAAAAGTTGGTCAAGTGGTACGAGTAAAAGTACTGTGGACTTTTTATTAATTAAATAAAAGGCAAAATAATTAAAGAAGAAAAGTTATCATAGTAACAGGTATCGTGGTTTTTTTAAAATGCTACGGTGTCTTTCGGCAATGGTATTTAATTTACATTCATACTTACACATGTGAGTATGTAAATATATCAATGTATCATTAGAAAGCTCATTCCTCTATCAGTTTCATAAATTTAAAGCAGTTACCGGAAGTGAACTTTACGAAACAGTGAATTCAATAGATTTTCTCAAAGCACTGCTGCAAAAACTTACAAATGTATGCAGTATAGGTTTTCAAGATACACAAATTATTTAGCATCTTGTAGGTGTAAATTACGGCTGACTTCCAAAACGTCAATTACTTTGTGTTAGAGAAAAATATAGTGTTTTGTAATGCCGCAGTACAAAACATTGACAATTTATACGATTTCAAAACGATTTCAAAACGATATCGACCAGTGTTGTCAGTCATGGCGATTTATCGCCAAATGTGGTGATAAAAAATCATCTTTGGCGAATGGCGAGATATCTGGCGCTATTTTTAATACTTGGCGAAATTTTTGGATCTTTTTTTTATGATTTTGTCTACGATAACATTGCATGTAAGAAATGATAGATAACCTTACAGCTTATATGTTTAAGGTTTAAAATTAAATGTCAAATAGTAATGGCGTTTAAAGAAAGAGGCAGCGAGGTACAAAGGTCAAAGTTGTTAAAATTGAATGAGAAATGGAATGGAATGGACAACATTGATTCATTGATGGTACAGAATTTTAGACGAAATTTAACGAGACTTTTTTAAATGTAACTGATAAGTTGATTTACAAGATAGTTGTTTTTGTTATCTAAAAAAGTTGCTAAAAGTGCTTGATCGGCTTCTAGAAGACATATATATTTTCTAAGTTTATTGTCAATTTTCATTTTCAAAATGCTGTAACTCTGTATCTTTAATTAAAATTGTCTGCAGTTCAAAAAGTTCTTAGTATGCTGATTGTTCCCAGAAGTAAGTTTGTATTGAAAGAACTTTTTCTAATTATTGATATATAAATTAATAAATAAAATGCAATACGAACTTTTTCAGGAACATGGATTAATCTTTCCCATTTTCAATAGAAAAATTTTTTAAACTATGTCTGATCGATTAGCGTATATAAAATTTCTCTAACGGACAGACGGCAGACAGTCGACTTCGCTATGCATAAGGACTTGAATTACTAACTTCTTCTCTACTTGTTATGGTAAAGTGTATAATAAAAGTAAAATTTCACGTACAAAATCACTCTACAAGAATAACTTTTAGAACAAATTTGTCTATTATTATTTTAGTCAGAGCTTAGACGAGGCAACATTTAGAAGTGAAACATTAGTGGTGCTGAAAAGAGCGTAATTTTTGTGTTTTGTACGTGACGATATGTTTTGTTGGTAAACTTTTGCTTACATTTAAAATAAAACAATAATAAGGGAACATTCCTAACAACAAGAGGTGCCAGATTATGTTAAAAGGAAATCGGCATACATGAAAAAAAAATTTAGCTTTATTGGCAATTTAGTTAAAAGAAACTGCAAAAATGGGCAAGTTAAAAATATCCATTTTAAATACAACTAAAAGTAGTTTTGTTAACAAAGCAACACAATTCAGTATTTAATAATGTTAAAAATATATAAAATAACTCAAAATTAATATTGTTTCTAAACATATAGTGTTGACAATTCAATATTTTCAAACATTTTTAGTCATAAGAGTCACCTAAATCAGTTTTATAAAGATTCATTTTCACTTTTTAATTAGATTTGAAGACACGAGACAAATTTACGAACGGTATTTTTCACTTTTCTTGTTACTGACTCTTTCCTTGGAATAAAATTCTGCTGTGACATTCGTTGTACATTCGCTGCACTGTTCAATAAATTCATATCAATGGTCAGGGTTGCATGAATAATATTGCTTTTCTAATTTTTATTTGTGTCAATTGAAAATCACGTAAATTCGTTCTTTAGATTGCAGGTACATCACTTAACTAGATTTATTTTAAATGATATGGGAATATTAAATATTGAATACAATTTTCAAAACATTTTATTACACCCTTCATCACAGGTGGAAAAAGTTGAGGTGAGTTTGTCATTCCTTTTGTAACTTCTAAAACATCCATTTTCGACCCCATAACGTATATTTTGAGTATATTCAGAGTCTTATTAGGGCTTGGGAATCGGGAATTGCTGAGAATGCAATAATTTTTTCCCGTTTCCAGGGAAATTGAAAAACTTCAGAAAATCCCAAATCCTAGTCCTTATGCATAGCGAGTTCAACTTTAACAAGGCACTAGATCAGCTACAAAATTTGAATACGCAAATCTATTAGACATAATTCCAAAAATTTTGCTATTGAAAATCAGCAAGATCGGTCCATGTTCTCCAAGGCAGTGGGCCTAACACCACGCCTGCCTCAAATTTTTCCATATCATTTTTAACAATGAAGTTACTTCAACAAAAAAAAAAAAAAAAAATAAAAAATAAAAAATAAAAAAATAACAAATAACAAATGCATGAAGTAATAAAGAATCAAAAAAGAAAAAAAACGACTAGTGAAAAAATTGGCGCTCCCCTATATATTATGAGTTTTGGGCCTCTCAAATTTTTTATAAAAAAGTTCACTTGTCAATATGTTTAATTATGGGTAACATTTAAAAGCTTTATTTTAAGAGCCGATGATATTTTTATATAAAATTATATATCGTACTTAATTTTTTTTTCTTATTTTTCAATTCCCTGTCACCGCAATACTTGTTGCTAGACTTACATACATTGTGAGTGGTATGTAAGATTCGGCATAGCCGAATGTAGCACTCTTACTTATTTCTTAATGGATTTGTAACTTATTCTTTTAAAAATTCATTAATGATAAAGTTATTCAAAAAAAAACAACGAAAAGCTTTAGACAATGTTACCGAATTCCAAATAGGAGAAGTCCCTTTAGAAATTTTCTAAATTTATATTGTAAAAAATTGTAAAGTACCTATTTTTGTTTCTTATTTTTTTGGATAAAAATATCAAAAATTCAACTTTTAGCTTTTATGATATTGTCTAAAAATTTTAAAATATGGCGTAAAGTATTTTAAAACATTTCAAGTTTAATTGAAAATGCATATTAATTAACTTGACCTTGAAATTGAAAATATTAAGTAAATATGTAAAACAAACACATGGAGAGACTTGTTAAAGATAAAATGACATTGATTATGCGTATATAACCCTCATACACCATTTCTTTATTCACACACTCATACACACACCCACACAAAGCGCGAAAATGACTTTTAAATACTTTAGGGTTTCTTGAGGGTACTAATATGTTTAACATGCATTAAGTCGACCCTAACCTAACACAAAATTTGTATATGAAACAATTTGTGTTTGCGTTAAAATAAAACAAAACCAGGGTAAAATTATGAAAGTAACTTGCATTTACACTTGATTGTTAAAGGATTTTTATTTTGGATGATTTAAGAAAAACAAAAATAGAAATCTTTTTTAAGGGTTGCAAACAGTTATCAACACAATTTTATGTTGTAACACTGTTTTGCCACACTTTTACAATGATTTGTCTCCCCTAATGCAAAACTGAATAGAATGACTCACAAACAGCCATAAATAACTCACAAATCATTGCAATTATTTCCTACTGTTCAAAGGCATGTTGCTTGATATAAAAATTATTTTCATAAAATGTTTTATTCTTTATATATTTTTGTATGATTTTGTTGGTTGGGATTAGAATTGTTTCATTTATTATTGGTTATTTCTCACAAGGGGAAACAGTCAAACACACAAGAAATAAAATATCTGTTTCAAGTTTTAGTGTTATCCTTTAAACATCCTCTTGTTCTTGTTTATTTTATTTACGTTTTACTTTTTTACACTTGATCCTTATTTAAATTAAATTTCGAGTTGTTTTCTCCTTCACCAGACTATGTGCGTTGAACATTTCAAGTTGAGAGATGAAGGGGTTTTAATTTAATTTTAGCACTTAACCTTGAAATTGCGTCGCTTATTGTTCTCTCAAATTTAGGGGAAATTCAAGGTCTCTGCTTGTTTTTTATTGTTGAAGTTTGTGAAACAAAAATTACCTTAGACAACAATTACTTTCTTTAGTTTTACTAAAAGCAATTTTTAAATTCTTTATTTAAAATATTTGTAAAAGTCATTCAAAAGTGAAATTTAAAATCAAAACTGAAATTAAAATTAAAAAACTCATGTGTAAAAGTTAAACTGATTCGTATTAAATGATTAAAATAATGTTTTAGAGAGAAAAATGTATTTTTTTATTTTAAAATATATATTTTTTAGATATCTTAATTGATTTTTGTTTTATGTATGACCCAAGAAATAGTTTGCGGACTAAGCAATAACACCTGTATTGCTCCGTTACAATAAATTTTTTAGTAAATTTTAATCGTCCTTCTACAACTGTTTAAAAGCATGATCATATACATCAGATTTAAATCACTATTGGGGCACCCTTTAATTTATAATTTTAAAAATTTATACTATTTATTATAGCGATCATAGTAATCGACATTCCGTTCAATTTTCAAGCGTTAGTATATAACGGTTTAAAAGATGGTCCCATATAGGTCTATTGACTTAAGGGGACACCCTTTCATTTTAAGATCTATTTTTGTATTACGTCTTGCTATTAGGAGCTATAATGGTACCCATTTTTTCTTTTAATTTTAAAGTGGTGTCCTTTACGTTTCATTTAACACATAAAAAGCATGCATGTTGTATGGCGACACCCTGTAATTTTTATAAGTATTAACTGCTTTTCAAATGGGACTAATCTGTAAGCATTAGATAATGCTCTAAAAAATTTTTTTTACATCTGCTTAGAAATGACTGAGTTCTGCAGGCGCAAACATTAAAAAAGCAACACTCACACGAAAACATAACCTCCTTCTTTTTTATAAGCCTGTTAAAAAATAACTCATATCGAAAGGGAAACACCTCTTACAATAGATTTTTTGTGTTAAAAAAATGATAATAATTCTACACTGGCACACCCGGACCATTTTAGAAAAAGTCAAGTCACAATTAAAAACAATATAGAACCGATTGTTAGTTTAATTTTTTGCTATAATAAAGTATTTAATTTCAATTATCGTTTATCACAGGAACTGAATTATGAATAAAATATGTGGTGTAGAAAACTTGGTCCGAACAGGTAATTTTAACAGCCAAAATACATATGTTTGGTTGTACAAAAAAGCAAACATATAAGTGATACAACATTTTATTTTATAATCTCCTAATTTAAGAAAAACATCATCGTTTTCATTTAATTCCAACATGGACGCAATTTTTTTTTTCGTTTTGTTTGCAAACACAGAAAATTCATAAGTTTATTTCTTTTGTTATTTAATTTTAACGATTTTTAGTTTTTATTTTTCATCTAAATTATTCGTTTTTACAATCTAGAGACTCCTTCGGCCATTTGCAACAAATTTTGTACTATAAAACTCATTATCTTTAGAAGAGTCTTAAAAAAATTCAATAAAGCTGTGAAATTAAAAATTTCTTAAGAGAAAATTTTTTAAAAATTACTGTCGAATATATGTTCATAGCCAATACAAGATGGATCTATTTCAATAATCAGAATGCAGAAAACTTGTATAAGTGCGATTATGCTTCACGTTTTCGCTGCATAAAGTATACCATGAGTAACAACTAAAAAAATGCTTAGAAATCGTATGCTTTCTGTTCCTTCCGATTAATACTAATATCTTTCTATAACGCTTAAAGAGTATTATATATTTTCAATTTTGTAGCATATTTTTTAAGTAAAAATGTAAGTTTTCTGCTTCGTTCATACAATTAATTGCAATCCTGTTAAAACCCTGGAAGTATTTTTATAAACCTCACACCATAATTTTTCATAATTTAGTACAATTTAAAAAACTGATATATTTTTTTACTTTCACTTAATTCATATTTTGCTTTTTATTTATTGAATTTTAAGAAAGTAACAAATGTCTTTGATGTAAATAAAATTGGAAAGGAAAATGAAATCGGCAAGATATTCAAAAAGTAAATTATATAACTTTAAAATATTTATAAAATTTAAAAAAAAAACGAGTTTTAAATTTTATGAATTTTTTTATTAAATTTATATTCGTTTGATTTTTGTTTTGTTTTTAATCAAGCCTTGAATTCTTATACTTTCTCTTTTTAATTTAGTCAATTTATAAACCTTTATTATTAATTAAAATAAATTGCTTTATTTAATTAATTTTGTAAAGTTTATTATACTAAGCGGAGTTGTTAACTAACAAACGCGTGCCAAATCAATAAAAACTGCCGCCATTTTGATATGCTTCTATCTAAGAAACAATTTCCAATATTTGTTAAATTCTCAACAGCTAAATTGTCATGAAATGTCTATTCTCATGTACACGCTTTACTCCCCTAATTTTGATTTATATAATATAAAACTTCTTTGAAATTTTGTTGTGTCGCAGTTGTTGTTACATTTCCGTAATATGTTTACTGGGACAATGTCAATGTCCTTTTAAAAATTGTTATGTATTATACGCTTGCACACAAACTCAGACACATTCAGAGTTTGTGTATAATAAAATGTTCTGTTTTTGTTTAAACTTTCTTTATTTATATGTGAGAATGTTTGTACGACATCACCATTTTCCACAGAAAGCCGGTTTATATTCTTTTTTTATTTCATTAAGTTTTCCTTGACTGTTTTCCTTTTGTCATTACTATGGCTGATTTTCACTGTTGTTTATTTGAAAATTGTCTAAGTGCATGCGTGTGTTAATTTTGTATCTCAGTTGGCCAAATTATTTCAAGTTTTTCAAATAATTTGAGCTGATTTATTTATCACTTTGACAATAATACATGAAAATCATCGTCAACTACTACACAATAAGCGATAAACTTTTATTGGTATTTCCTTTTAAACAGTGTTGAATCTTAGCTGAAGAGTATATGTAGTTTGAAGAAACGTTTTTTCGATAACAAAAAATAGTCTACAGGATAAACGAAAATACTTTAGTAAAGTCTGATATTTTCAATTTTGCTTCGATTGTTTTTTGCACATCTCTAAGGATTTTTCATTTTTTTGTATCTCTTGTTGAGAATGTCTTGTAGACATGACCAACTGGGTTTGATTTAAATGTTTGTGTTCTCGTGTTGTGGTTTTATTTCAAAATAGATTTCGTGTCTGGTTTTGTTGTGTGGGCGCTTTTATGACGTTTTGATAATAACAAAGTTGTGCTGTTGATAATGACTTTGAACTTGATATTAACTTTAAGGCCAAACAGAAAACGGAAAATAAAAGCCACAAAATATGCACACAGAAAATCAGCTGTAATAACAAAAAAAAATTGTAATAAATAAATAACGTATGTTTGTATGTATGTATTTTAGCACATTTTTCTTAAAACACGCTTCTCTATAAAGAAATTTTCAATAAATTTATTAAAAACTTAAATTTTCTTCATTTTTCAGACTTTTCTAATATTTAATTAAAAAGTATTTACGATGTGATTAACATTATGTTTATAACGTGAAAAATTTATGTAAAAATTACTGAAATATATTTTTTATACTAAAAAATATTCATCTTGAGGGAAACACAATCGTTGCAGTATTTTAAATTATTGAAAAGTTTCATTTAAAATTAGGTGAAAAGTAGGAATATTGCATAGTATGACTACTTTTCCAAGCGAAACTTGCTTTGCAAAAATTACATTAGCCCAATTCAAAATCCTCAGCAAATCTTCTTTCATCATAGTAAAATTGTAAAGTAATACACTTGCCACTCTTTTCTGTTTGTATACAACAGTTGAAACAAATAACTTATATTTACTCTAATTTTCCAACACTTGATTGAAAACTGTCAGCTAACAATCAGTGACTCAAGTCCAAGAATCTGTTCTCATCCAACGCTGTCAAAACATTATTTCGGTCATGAGAATATCATTAAATATTTTTATTTCATGGAGTCCAGTAAAATGAGCATACATTATACTATTTAGCTAATTGAAAGAAAATGCAGCTTTATTTCACATTAAATGATTTTTTCCGTTGAATAATTATTGTCAGCTAAATTTGAAATTCTAATTGAAACAAGTTTAACTTCAATTTTTTTAAAACTGATTATTCTAATAATTTTCTTGTCATGTTTTTTATTAAATTTTTAACAAAAATTAAGTAATAATAAGTTATCATGTCCTAAATCTAACTCTTATTCTAAGTAATAGTCAGCCACAGCTGTAGCTGCAGTCAATATGACACATTTGTCTGATGTTCCAGCAAGAAAATAAAGTGCTAAATTGTCATCACAGTCAAATTAAAATACGGAATCAGAATCAGCTTGATGAGATTTAAAAGCATCAAGCGAACTATCAGAACTATCGAGTACCAGCAGTAGCTCAGTTTAAAGTGTTTCGTAGTCTCTTAACTACGTTGCCAAGAATTTCTATGTATCAAACTTTAAGTCATGAGTTTATCTGCAATTATAATATATCAACAAAAGTTACTTTGTTGTTAACAGATTGCTAGCAGCAATCAATCCGCATCGGCAGCAAAAAGGACACACTGACCAAAAGAAATGTGTACAAAGAGAGAAACCTCAAAGCGTTCATATATAGTACACGGAAAGCTTAAAGTAGAAACCGCTTGTTAGTAACCAAATGTTAAGAACGCCAAATAAAAGTGCAAAACATTATTTTCACAATCGATAAAAGTTGAAATCAGTTTTCAAATAGTTTTGACAGGTTAAATAAAGGCTGTGTTGTACTTTGAAGAAATCTTCCTCCTTGGGAAATAAAACTTAATGCATGAAATGGCCTTAAAAATAAAAGCAAAAGTTTTTACTGCTAGTGACACAGCTTTAAGATCACTGTTTTTTTTTCAAACTAATGGTTTTTCTTTCTTTGTTAATTAAAAGGATTATTTTTATCAAGTCTGCAACACAATTTGTTTTCTTAAAACGGAACTTTGTGTATATTTGTACAATGCAACAGATTACAGAGGGGCTAAATTTTATCATGTATCAGAAATATTTTTTTTTAGAGGGCGTCTTAACCCTCCTCAGCCAGGCTTATCTACGCCAATCCTAAATCAATAAATCTTAAAATTTAATATAATGAGTTAATACAATTTTATATTCTTACCACAACTGTTGAATAGAAACAATAATTTGGTACTTGAAAAATGAAACTGAATATAAAGTATCACAACTCAATTAAAAAATACAACAACATGACATTTAAGTACCAACTTCCTGGAAAACGCTACTCAATTTTCTTATTCCGACAACCAAACTCCCCGTACACACACAAATATGTTGCTGGAATTTGTGTTTTACATTCAAACTAAAAACCAAAAAAAAAAAGAAACATCAATTTTGTTGGGATTTGCAATTTGAAACCCTGAGAAAATCATTTAAATTATTCTCCAAAATTCTTAGTGACATCTTAAATGTTAAGAAGTATATTAAAGTGAGTAAATTAAAAACAGTTGCTTCATAGTGAGAAAACTACATTTTATAGTTAAAAGAAACACATGTGTTTTGTACGCTCATGTTATAAATAAAAATCCGCTTTTAAAATAAACTCGGTTTTCATTTTATTATGAGTTCAGCTTAAGCGTGTTGCTTGTTCGGTTTCAAATTATTTTTAAAATATCAATGCACACATACTCACGCATAAGTGACAAACATCCTTTTCTTACTTCGTTGGGGTTCTAAAAATATTTTCGCTGTTCATGTATTTATGTGCTCATGTGTTTTAAATAAATACTTTTTTCTATATTTGCTTTACATCTGCATTCTGAACACCCATTAGGCGTAAACACTTCTCCCCATTAAATAAATGTCACTTTGGTTTTAAAACTAAAAATATTTTGCTGGTTTTTATGTGTTTAAAATTTTTATGCATTTTATTTAGTGCATTTATGTGTCTGAGGTATTATGCGTGATAGTGTCTCCATATTCATGCTCCTGTTATGGATGACATGTGCTTAAACAATTAAAATGACAGCCATTTTTTTAATACCAAAACCCTAAGAAATGATTTTCTTTTTGACGTGCAAAAATAAATTGAAATAAAATTAAAACGGTGACACGCGTGCGCCCATCTTACACTCATGTGTCGAGATGCAAATTCTAGCATTTAAAATAAAACAGATTTACTAGCAATTTGTTAGTTTTTCTGGTGAGCAACTCCTCCTTATAATGTAATTATTTTTGGAACAAGAATAACAACAACAACAAAAACAACTGCAGTGATAAAGAAACACGCCATTTTTACCAGCCGATCTAAATAAAACTTAACATAAGGCTCCCTATTTTTATTTTTGAAAGATTAAAAGATGGCTGTTTTTACATTTATGGAATATTTATCTTTCTCTTGAATAATCTTTCTGAAAGCAATTTAAAGAAAATTGTGTAAAACTTTAGTTTTAACAAGCGAGAAATTTTAATAATTATAAGAAAATTCTATAGCAATATGACTGATCCTCTTGAAGTTTAATTAATTGAAGATAAATTAGAATATCGTATATTATTTAAAATGTTTAGTATTTTACACAAACAAAAACGCTACCATCATAATTAATACATTAGCAAAAATCATCATTTGACAAAAGAAAAGAAGGTACTTTAATTTTTAAATTTTTTGAGAAGAGTAATAATTATGATTATTCCCAAATAAACGGTTACGTGCCAACATTTAGTTTTTAATTTTATTTCTTTTTATTTTTTGCCGAATACTTAAAATGTTTGTATATTTCAATATAAAAGATAAGACAATTTATTTCATAATGCTTTGAGAGACACCCGTGCAAATATTAAAGGTCTGCCTGTTAGTATGCAAAATAAAAGATTTTATACTTAAAAGCAGCGTCTTTTATAGAGCACCGCTTAAATGTATTTATACTTTTCGTTATAGCGAACTCTGTGTAAGTTTTAAGAGTCTGTCTTTCATGGTATAAAAAATTAATCTATATTAAGGAACTTAAATAAACCTGCTCTAATCAGGCGCTTAGCTTTTACGGTTCTAAAGATAGGAACCTGTTAGAGACAGACAGATATTAAAGCGATATTAATAGGGTCACGTTTTTACCCTTTGAGGATAGGATGGAACTCTAAAAATATGATAAACCGTCAAAAGTAATAGAACACATATTTTGAAAATATAAGGCTGCTGTACTCATTGTTGACTACAAATCAAGTTGGCCAGGGTTCAACCCCTACGGCAACAAAAAAATTAAAATATGTTTTTGCCGTTTAATGGTATAAATACATACTCAGAATTTAACATTATAGCACACAGCCTCCTTCGTCGGTACTTCTACATAACACATTCGGCACCAAATTAAAATAATTAATTTAGTAACTATGCTTTTACCACCTGTTCTTTTTGTCTCCTTTATCCCTTTTCTTACGAATGTAGCACGCTTACACTAATTAAATAGGCATTGTTACCTGAAGTGCTACTTCTCTATGTAAAAAAAAGAAGGTTTAAAATAACTTTTTTGAGATTTAATTTGTTTAAACACATCATCTTGCAAATTCTAATTTAACAATGTTTAAAAATATTCCCCCAAAATGTTTGTATTCTATAAAAAACGTCTCTATGACGTGATATTTTTAATTTTTTAAACACCATTTTCAATCTAATTTAATTTCTTCTTGGATTTTTTAAGCACTCCGTGCAACATAAACACGATGCAAAATCAAATGAAATACGTTTAAAAAACTATGTTTCTATTTTCAGTACCGACGAGGCAGCCATACAAAGCACACTAATTTACATTAGCTGTACACAAAGAATTATGCTTAAAAATATTTTTGTGGTCGAAATATTTTATGAAGACAAGATATACAAGTTAAATGGAATATTATAATAAAAAAAGTTGTATTGAAAGGCTTTTTAAAAAAATTAAAAAAAAAAACTGAATCTAAAAGCTACTGAAACTATACTGCTGCCATATGATTTAAAAATTTGTTAAACCCCGGAAATCACAAAACAACCCTTAAAATCCACGACTGCTTTTACCTAAACAACACAAGAAAAGCTGCAAACATTGACTTAGATATCAGTTAATAAAAAACTTTTGATATTTAAGGCAGTATGAAGAATTTTAAAAATAAATATTGCTACTCACAACGAAACATTAACTGTAACATGCTCATATTACCTTCAATGTTTACTTATCTGTTTCTAGCATTATAACAATAATGCAAATGCAAATGAAAACCTTACTTTTTCTAACGTTTTCTATCGTTATTATTATGAAATCATTATAGTTTTGTTTATAAAGCGCCAAAGATTTCTTTTTTACGTGGCAACGCTTGTGAAAATAATTCACCTCAACACATTTAGTACAAGGTTGCGAGCTCTGCTAAATTCATTAGCAAGTACACATGTACAGAAGGGACAGAGATAATACAATAAAGTTACCATATCGAATTATAAATAAATACGTAAACGTATTTGCTGTCCTCTGGTTGTCGCAAGACAAACTAAATGGTAACTGCCTTATCTGCGTTAGTAGAAATTTGAATTTTTGTTAAACAAAGACGTTTGTTTCTTAGAAATATTTTTCCTTTATTATAGTTACAAATATTTTTTTATCATTGCAGATAGTTTACGGTCCTGATGGTACGCCTGTACGAACAGAATCCAGACGAGGTCGTGGAAAAGCTAAAAATCAAACCGGAAACGGAACACCAACCACTGGGGTAAGTTTTAAATACATTATTTTCATTTCAAGTCAAAATCTTAAACAAAATAACATGTCTGGCTTTATGTTACCAGATGGTTAAGCTAAATAAATCACATGTGTAAATAAAAAACATAATATATATTTTTTTATGTCTAATACAAGTCCTAGCTACATTTATAGCGTTATGATTTAGATTTATTTAGATCCATGTTTAAAAGTTATGTTATGCATTTTTTACCATTGCACAGAAACTAAGAAAGTATAATTAAAGAAAAAATTTTTAAAATTATAGTAACAGTACGCAATTGTAAAAATTTTCTTATTCAGATATTGAGCTCATTTTTGTGCTAAATTCATTTCATCCTGTTGACACAAGAAGTATCGTAATAATTAAATTTTTAAAAATCGGATATTTTACGTCCTTCTTAAAAAATGCTAAATATTATTTTATTTATATTAATGTTTTTTGACCTTTAATTAATTTTATTTTCTAATTTTTCAAGCACTAACTCAGTTTTTAAATTAAAAATATTTATTATTATTTTAATTTTTTCATTTCGCCACACCGTTGGGTGCCATCTTCAGGAGACGGGAAACTTAATTATTATATAAAGTTTTTTTCTTGTATTTGAAAAACTTAATTTAAATAAATTTGTTTCCTGTTTCCTGAGGATGCCACCTAACAGTGTGGCGAAATATTGAAATAATTATAAACAATATTTTCGATTTAAGAAGTGACTAAGTCCTTGAGAAATTAGAAAATAAAGTTGTGAAATTTTTTGTTTTACATTTAAATCAAAACTTTCCATCAAGCCTAAAGCTTTGACGATGTCATAAATACGGTAAATTGGTAATTTTGTTGTACAACTACTGCTGATATATGTATTATGAAAATAGAAGAAAATATTATTAAGCTGGTTGTCCTTTTTAAATAATTTTGTTTTTACTTTCAAATTATAATTTTCTTTTTCATTTCTCCTAATTATTGCATTGACTCACATATGGGCATTTACATGACACTGTACGTGGCATTTTAGTGCAATAAACTTTAAAATATAGAAAAATAAAAAAGCATATTCGTTATATTGTTGCTTAAAATATCGCGCAAGGTAAGGATATCTCTTATATGTGAGATAAAACAGAAGTGATTTTGAGGTAAAACTAAGCATATGCGAAGTTCTGTAAATTAAGGAAGGTGTACTTTTGTTTTTTATAACTTGTACTAAGCATTTCGTCTTATCATATTGTCATTGTTGTATTGGCATGCAACAAAAATTCTTTTGAATTTTAATTTCGAAATACAAATGAAGTAGACAAAAATATTTTCCAATTTTCTCGACTCATATACTTGATTATATTATAATAATAGCATCTAAGGAAAATAGAAAAATGTCAATAATCTAACTCGATTTATTAATTTTTCAAAAAATTTCGTTCTAATTTTTTTCCCCGATTAAATTAATAAATCCCCGATATTGATTATTGGGGGTGAAGGCACGTCTCGATGGCCATTTCTTTACCGCTTACTTAGCTCTCTAGGAAACTTTTCACAAATATTTTAAATAAATAAAAGATTTTTGTTCAAACAATAAAGTTAAGACAAAAATCAAAGTTTAAGCAAAAAACAACAATAATCAACAATGATTTTATTTTTATTTATTCACTTTATACGGCTGACATTTTTTTGGCTCTTTTATACAGTTAAAAGATGATGAAAAAGAAAATATCACAACAACACTAAGATAATTTCTTTTTGTTTTATGCGAGGGCACTCGCAAATAATTAAATTAAAATAACCCACGGGAATATTAAATTAATTTATTTTTCAAAAAAGTAAGCGGTACCGAAATGGCCATCGGTACGTGCTTTCTTCCCCATTATTAATTTAATCGGAATAAAAAATAGTACGATATTATTTGAAAAATTAATTATTTTAATATTCCCCTGGTTTATTTTAATTTACTAACTACATTTTTTTTCTTTTCTTAAGAATCCAGTTTATTGTTGTTGTAACATGCACTTAAAATGTAAAAATTCTAGAATTCGGTCGCTAAATAATTAACTAAAATTTTTTTCAATATTCAAAATTGGCACTTCAATATCTAACAACTATAAATGCTTCTACATAATATGCACATTTTCACCTTTCACTCATTTTTAAAATGGTTTTAAAGATTTTACTTTTTTGTTTTTTATTTGGCATGGAATTGCATATATGTTAAGTTAAAGTTATTAAGTTAAAGGTATTCACATAACCGTTCTTTTTTAAATGTATCTTTTAACATCAAATTATGTTGTATTGTACGAAACTAGGAATTTTTTTATATCATAAATATATTAAACTCATTTTGATATTGTACCAGCTTGTAAAATAATGCAACAAGCATGTCAATAAACTGGCATAATTACTTGATTTTGCATGTATGTTGGTATTATGTAGTTTGACTTCAATATATGATTTGAAAAAAATATAATATCAACGTCTCCCAAAATTTCAATACCTCTCTTTTCAACTTTTTATCTTCTTCTAATTCTTATATTTAGCATGAACAGCCAATAAAAAAGTCAAAGCAAAAATAATAGATAACCATGTTTTGGCTTATTGCACATAAACAAATAAATTTGCATGTCACTCTTATGTTTAAGAAATGAAGACTTGTTTGAATTTAAATTTATAATGATGACGACGATTTATGAAGAATTGCATGCGGGCAAAAATCAGTGATGTGTGTATGTTATACGTCTAGCAAATGTCTAACGTCTGCGTTCACAAATTCATCAATGCCAGCAAAACACACTTAAAAAAACGTATTGTACAATACATATCAAATATATCAATTGACTTGCGAGTATTAAAGGCCAAAGACGTTTGTTGTTTCAATGGCAACATGTACATACATAAATACGAAAACAGCATCAAAAAAAATTTGAAAAAAAAATAATAGAAACGGAAGCCAGAATAAATAAAGTATTGATAATAATTTAAAAAATGTATAAAAATTTGTCCTAAAACACATTCAAAATCTATTTTAATTTTTTATGAATATGGCAGTTAAAATTTAATATATTTAAATTCAATAACGTGTAAAAATAAGAAGCTTAGACTTTCGTTTTTTCCTTTATAAAATACATTTTTTTTAATTAAGTAATAAAGTTAAGCACAACTCGAATAAATTCTTCTCACACATGGGCAACGGATAGATGATAGATACTCTTTTATTTCGAGTTTCATAAGCTTGTTGTTTCCTGATCAATATGTTGTTTTCTTTTAAATCATTGAAAAATCTATCTCATGCTGTAGACATACGTTACTACACTGAAGTTTTTGTGTTAAATTACAGAGCATAGAGTCAACAAAATTATTTTTTATACCTTAAAACTTTTCAGGAATTTCAAAATTTTTTTCCTACAAAACTTTAAGAAAATATAAATTAATAACACTCAATTGGTGTGTGATTTCAGTTATTTAACTTTACATTATCTCAGTAAAAAAATGTTTTTAAACCAACTCTTTCTTTCTAATGCTGTGCGAGAGTGTGTCATTATGTGCATAAGTATAGATGACTTAATCATAACAAAATCATACCGGTCACAACAGACAGCTTCAATATTAAGTTGTGCTTAAAAGCCATGAAGTCTTAAAGAAACAAAAAGCTGATACAAAATCATGTTCACATAATGTACACTTTAAAATGACCATCAAAGTCATTCATTCAAATGTACGAGTTTTATAAACACACGTCTGACGACAACAGAAAAAAAGGCAACGAAAAAAAAAGCATTGAGCTCTTAAATTACCACAAACAGTGCCAAACAATTTGAAAAGACATTTAAAAAAAATCGCATGTAGACGCGCTCATACATGTTGTCATCAGTATGTTAAAACTAATACGACGTAGACTAATACGAGAACTTTGTAGACTAACTGGCGCCAATGATACAAACAATGATGGTGATGACGACATTAGTGTGGTTGACTGTTTCATTTGTTAGCTGAAGATATTATTGATAATGACGATAATGATAAGTATTTACTCCTGGTTTTGGTTTTGTGTCTTTAGCATTTTGTTTTTAAATTCATGTGATCTTTCTCAATTGAAGAAAGAAAGAAGAATTTCTTTGCATGCATTTCTTATCCTGATGGAGTGTAAGTAAGAACAGACATTCCCTAGCGGCATTTAAGCCAATGTCCGTGTTAATACAACAGACAATGTGGTTGCGTTCCTTAACCACATATGCAGTCAATGATACAGTCCATACAATAACACACACAAATAAAGTAAGCACTCACGAAATGAAGCAAACAAACTGATGAAATGACTAGTAAGTTGTGTGAAGAGAGCTACCAGAAAAGGAATTAATGCTTAAGTAAGTGGTTTGTTCTTTGATTATTGGTCTGCGAAGTAAAAAGACAGTCGTTTTTTTTTATCGCATTTTCAAAGTCATAGCCATCATCATTATTGGCATGAACATTTTGCCCATTGCCATTACCGTCATCACCACCATCATCAAGCGCCAGCTTATATTAAGCTAATCTATATATCAGGCAGTTTTTTGTCGTTGCTGTTATTACTGCTTTTCATGCAACACCATGCGTTTTGTTGGCATGTCTTTGCAAACATAAAATATCAAGACTCGTTCCAACAAGCCAACTGACAAGCAGAGATTCAAAATCTTGGTCACACATCACTAACAGTTGGGGAATATTTTTCGAGATATATTTATATAGATATTATTGTCGTTTACCTTTTGTTGGCTTTGTTTTGCCAGCACATGTCTCTAAATGGTGGTAGATATATGTTTACGATTACGAACAACAACAGCAGCAAAGAGTGTCAGTCAACAGCGGCATTTAACCAAAATGCCACCAACATTTAAAGATCTCAAGAAAAAACGCCAGCAGACATATCACAGCCAATCGTCGTGTGTGTGTAAGTGTGTATGTAAAGTCTGTCACGCAACGAAAACAAAACAACAGCAATATTGCGGAAATAAAGCTACAGCTAATAGTTGTGTCAGCCAGCGGTAAAAGTAAGTAGTTTAAGGTAGCAATTGCTTGTCTCACGTACAAGGGCATTCAAGTGGTAGCAACCATTTAAACAGCCATTCATTCATCTGTTCGTTTAGTTTTTTCCTTTTTCTTAACTAGCACACGTTGAATAGAATGAATTTAGTTCAGTTTATATCATTCAATATTTTTTTTTTGCTTTGGTGGCTTCAAGAAAGACATTTTTGCCAAAGGGGTCTAACTGTGTTTTGTAAGTTTTTGCATAAATATTATTTTTTTGTGCTTGCAAAAAAAATCATTTTAATTCAAACGTACAAAAGTAACTGCTTTTAGCATTTTTCCCCTCTTATGCAACATTGATGCAAAAATAATCCAGACTTTAAATATTGATTTCATTTAAATAATATTAAGCGTGAAATTTAAGCACATATAAAATAAAAAATATTAATATCGCAGATTTATGACATCTAAGGCAACAGCAGGAAGTTCAAGGTTTTTTTTTGGTATTTGAGCTATTTTTATTTTGTAATTGAGTCTCGTACTCAGTGGATTTTACCTAAATTTTAAATACACACTTAATATTTTTATAAATGACATACAACGAACTTCAGCCTTACATAAAATAATAAATCTATTGTAATGTTAAAATAGAATACCAGTTAAGGGGAATTCTTACTGCGATTATTTAAAGAAAAAGAACAATTTCTTCAGGTCAAAAAATCTCTTTTTAATTTCAAAGTGGTTTTATTTTTCTTCTTTATAAATATTTTTAAAATTTGCGATTTTGAAATTTGTGTTTATTTTGTATGCTTTTTTAAATTCCCCTAATTGTCACTTTGGTCTGCACGATATTGTCACAATATAATTTTAAAATTAATATTCAGTAGCTTTTGGATGTAAAAAATTCATCGGGAGCTAAAGATGATAAATAAAAGTCGATCGGAAATAAAACCATTTCGTTCAGAATTTGTGACATTTAATACATTTTTAATTTCAATTTAATCAGCCAGTGTTACTGTATGAAGCAAACCAATTTTCTCTGTAAATTTATCCTCCAACTGTTTTGCACAATTGTTTCTCTTTGAGGCTATTTTATGGAAAAAAAATGCCTGCGTTTTCCAATACCATTTTCATCGGTAATTTATCATAAGGTTTTAGTCGGTAAAAATTTTTTACTGTTCTCTCGTAGAACAAAGAAAATTACACTTTTATTATTTAACCAATTTATATATTTATTTTATAAACAAGAGCTTAAAAAATTCCTATATTTAAGAGTTTTATGACATTTTAACTGATGTACAACCTGATCTCCCATATAGACATTACTTACTTCAAAAAAGGCTGCTTTGGCGATCTTTCTTTTTGCAGCAGCTTGGCAAATAGTACACAAACCTAAGTGCCTAAGGTTAACAGGAATTCATACATAAAAAATTAATAGCCGATGATTTAATTTCACCTTTCTCGAACTTATCGAAGATGAATAAGCCTTATAATTGCTAAAACTAATAATACATACATTATGGTTTTAAGACAAGCTTATGAAAATAAACTTGTTTGCATGTTAATCGGTTATAAGTAAAAAGTTGGTTAGATGCTACAAATTATTTGTTAAATGATATTCTAGTGGACAAATCTACTTTTTTTTGTACAACAAAGTGTTTTACAAATTTGAAAGCTTATTTTTTATTTATAAAAAAAAAAATTGACAATTGAAAGCATGTAACACAAAAATTGATTCAATGTTACCCTAAACTGATAAATTTGTTTAAGATCATAACACAAATAAAGTCGTTTAAGGTACTGACTACACTAAGGGAATTCTGAAAGCACATAAACTTTCATATGTTTTTTTTTTTTTATTCGTATATTTACTTACTTTCAAAAGAAACCAGAACAGCACGTGATATGTTGGTTTAATAAGGCAGCAAGGATTATGGAAATACACGTTCATACCCAGACAGCGAGAAGTAATCTCTTACATTGAATATATCGTCAACAAGAAAGAGCCAGACAAACGGTCTTCTTTGCTTATTTAAAAACAAACAAAAAAAAAAAACACCACACAAATAAAAGAAATGAAATGAATAACTTTTAAAAAAGTATTAATGCAAAGGTACTTAACCTAATGAGGATGATGACTGCCTCGCAGGTTTTCTGGGTAAAGTTGCATATTTTTAAGAACTTCTACTCATTGCCACTCACCGCCACGCTACTACTGCTGCTGTTGAAAACTACCAATTTGCTTCATTCACTTGGCTTGATTTTGACCTGTTAAAGTATGTGTGTGGCTTGCATTGCGTTAGGCTTTCACTGATGACATTGGCCATGAGAGACATTTAAATATTTCTATTTTCCTTGAGCTTTCTTGTTCTGAAAGTTTTTTCTATCGCTTTTGTTATTGCCGTAGTCAGCTTGTTCGTCAAGGGCGTTTAGGTTTTTTACAATTTTTTTTAAATGGGAACACACTCTTTAATGAATGTTCACATATGTTTAACGATAGCATGCATAATCATGTACAGTAAAAGGATGGTTAGAAGCCATTACATTTCTTTAGTATGCTTCAACATAAAAAGGTATTAAAATAAAAAACGAAAAAACAAAGCAAAACGAAACGAAACGAAACAATAAGGAAAAAATATCACATTTACTTGATGTTTGTTGATGCTGAGGAACTTGTACTGTTTATGATGACACAGACACTATTTCTGTGAATGGTGCCATTATAATGTTGTAACATGTTGCGTATAAGCCAGTCAGTATATATTTACTTTTAAGTGAAGAGAAACTTTTTTATGGATTATAAAAAGTGGTAAATAGCTTTTGCTGATTATACTTGTTGCTTAGAAAAATTAAATGTTTTTTATTTTTTAATGGTAAGATGATAAATATGTAGAAAATGAAATGAAGTTCGTATTCGTATTTGTATTCATATTCGTATTTATTTATTTATGTATACATATATATATTTTTTTATTGTTTCTTGATACTGATTTAAATTTAGCACTCTTTTGGATTAAAAAAATAAAAGCGTTAATTAATAAAAATTTATGGTGAAAGGAACAATAAAACAAGTAATTGTATAGGCCTTTAGCTTCTCGGTGTCCCTTAAATTGAAGTCTTACCCAAGGATGATTGTAATAAGGTATATAATTATACTCATACATACATATATTCATATAACGTTAAAAAATTAATTTTTTAAGTCAATAGATACTAATTGATTATTTAATCAATCCCAATAAAATTATGTTTTAGGGAAAATGAATATCCCTTAACAACTTCTGATTATTACTCTCCATCATCTAGTGGCATTTAAAATCACAGCAGCCAAGAAATCAGCAGCAATCGAAGCACCCTTACGCATGGAATCCATTGGGACACGGAGATTACTACAAACATACGAAGAAGATACGATTGGAAACCTTTTAATAACTGCACTGAAGGATTTCAAATATAAACAGATGGTTCAAAAAACGGCAATGTACAAAAAGTGAAAAAGGTAGCTAAATTTTGTGGGTTTCAAAAGCTGCAACATTACTTTTTAGGCGACCAATATTTTTAAAAATTATCATTACTTACATGGATAGTTAAATGGCTCTCAAGGCCAATAGCTGTATTAGATAAAAGGTTGACAGTCGTTGTCCCAGACAGCTACAAGTTCTCAATGAACAACACGTAGTGAAACTATTGTGGGCATCCGGTCATTATAACAGAGTAGGAAATGAACTTAGAGATAAATTATTATGGGCAGGTTCGGGGATGTGGATATAAGTATTAGTTATGGGTATGCGTACCCTGTAATAGATTATGTGTGGTACAAATTTAGACGTGATGTTGAAACAACTTGAAAATTCATCGGGATATATACAGATAAAGTCCTGGCTGAAGGAGAAAAGTAATAAAGATCTGATTAAGCTGTTATGTATGAGTAAATCTATATCAATGTATGTAGGTGTTGTAAGAGGATACAATAGTCTCAGGTATTATACAAAACAACATACGACTTTGTGAATTTGTAAAGCTGACGGGACTACTTAAGAGGAGACGAAACGACGTAAAGATAGTGGCAAATTAGATGGATCAATAACGATTTTGTGAAATTACACACAAATAATTATGTGTGCTTTTCTTGTAACCTATTTTACTCCCCATCAAATATTCAAACTTCGGTCGTTCTTTTTTTTAATTAATACAGTTTTAAAAGAATTGTTCTCAGGCATCTACGATTCATAATGAAATTTCTATCTAATGAAGCTAGACAAAGTAGAACCAATAATTGGCATAATATAACAGCTTTTCAATTACTGTGTCGATATTGTTCAAAGTCATTTTTTAAAAGCATTTAAGAATTCTAAAGAACTCTGGCATTGCGAATAAAATAGTTTTATTAAAATTCAAATGAAAAAAACATAGGCAGGTCCTTAAACTCTAGTTTAGTTCAGGCATATAATTTGTCTTATACTATTTTAGTTAAAATTTTAGTTATACCTATCTTAAAGATGGCAAGCAAAGCCAAATATGCAGTTGAATTAAAAAAACACAAATCAACCCCGATCATTACCTGAACTGGTATTAACTTCTCCACATCCTGAAATAAATATAATAATATTTTAATTGTTGGGTAAATTCTTATTTTAATTCAAGGTTGATTTTTTTGTTCTTAATCAAAGAAGTTTCATAAAAATGATTTATTGTTTGCCTGCAATTCTGGACTTATTTACTTACAATTTAAATCGTGATAATCTATTAATTCACAAGCATGTAAATTGCAACACGCCACCGACGTGTTACAAATTTGTTGTAACAAAACAATAGAAGAAATAAGTTGATGAAGTAAAGTAAATTAAAAGGAATTTTCTTTCATGAATTAAAATTATATAAATACTTCCTCAAAAATACCACAAGCAACTTTTATGAAAATTAAAAAAATGTATTTATATATTTTTTTTCAATTTATTTTTTCAATATATTTTTTCAACTGCCACAAAAAGTAAAACACACAAATCGCTTGATTATTGTACGGTAACCTATGTCGAGTATTTAATCAAAATAGCGTAACCACTATTTTTACAAACGCTTATACAATCCTAAATAATATGTATTGTTAAAAATTATGATATGTGACTCATTATATATTCTAAGAACTGACGTTTCTAAAAGGTAATTGATAAAAAAAACTTTTCAGCATACATAAGTGGTTATGTCTTTTTGGTAAAGTATTTAACATATCTGACCACTCCTTTAGCGCTGCTAAAATAAACAAAACGTTTAGGTATTTATGCCTAAAAAATTGTCTGCTTGCCAATAGTCATTTTTTAAGTTTAAAATGCACAACACAAAAAGTGTTACAAAAAGTAACTGATAACCAAAAATGAAACCTGCAAAAGATAACAATACTAAGCATGATGATGGTGATGATGATAGCAGCAGCAGTGACAATATGAAAATTTTTGGAATTACGTGCATTTATATATGTCAGCATAGAAAACGAATTCTTCTAACCACGATACTAGCGGCGAATCACACATGCACTTGTTCAATATTGTAAGTTTTTTTTTACATTTTGTTATGCCTGTTGGAGCTTTAAAATGAAATGAACAACCTTCGTTTATCGTTTATTTGCTTGTACTTCCATAAAGTTGGAGCAGCTTATTGAGCAAAAAAAAAAATGTGTGTTGCATGGTGCAACTTATTGTAACTTTGACATGATGACATTGAATGCCGCGTATTCAATGACTGCCTTTTAGTTGCTTTGTTGGCTGACACACTTAAAAAGTGACTGTATTGGTGTCTACGATTGTTCAGCTACTCTAACAACTTTAAAGGAAAGTTGTTTTAGCCAGATCTACAAATAATACAAAATAACACTAAAATAAAAAAAGTAAAAGAATTGCAACACATTTTGGCACATGAACAATAAATGCTTTGGTTTTCACACAGCATTGCTGGAGTATTTTTTTTTTTTACTCAACAGACTTACTTCGTTCTTCTCCATAATACAGTGGCACAAGACCATGGTTTTCTTTTTTTGCAGCCTGCAGTTGTTAGATGCAAAAACAGATTTTTTCTATTAGTGTCATCTATTTTTGTGGGTTAGCTGTTCCAGAAATTCTTTTGGCATAAAAGGAGAGACTTCTATATAAAGACCTCACTCATGGCCTAGTGTACAGAGGAAAAGTTGCAAAAAATTGTTTCTATTGGTAGCAGTGTATCAGTTTTTCTGTCTCTCTGTCCGTTCATTTACTCAGTCGGTCTGCTCATGATGTGCTGCTTGGTTATTGTGAAAGTGAAGTTTCCACTTGATCTACATTTTCATGGCAAATGCTGATTTTTTTCTTTTCTTTTTTTTTTTTTTTTTTGTTTGCTATCGTTATTGTTGTTCTATCTATGTATCTGTCTGGCTTTTTTCAATCTGTCCGTCCATTTCTATTTTAAAGTTGGAGCATGTGCATGTTAGTAATTGCAAGTACGTGTGTGTATGTTTCATTTTGAGCAGACTTATTGACACAGTTTTTATTCATTGTTTATTTGTATGCATAACTTCTCTAATGGACTGAATTTGAATGTCATGCACTCACCCATGTTGCGACTCCTGCATTTTTTCGTGTTGTTAATTTGAAGGTCACCACTGGTGTTACAGCGTTTCAGTTATTGAAGTTAAAACTGTTACCTTTTTTTTTTTTTTGAAAAGCCACAGCTTTTTTTTGGTTTTAATGGCCAAACTATGATTTAAAACTTTTTATTTATTGCTGCAGATTGTCCGTGAGTTGCAGGTAATTCATATACAAACAAGTCAGTATGGTTTAGTTAGAGTTTGTTTTCTTATTTTTATGCATGTCATTCATACTGTGTGGTTTTTTCATTTAGTTAGTGACCACTTTTTGTTTGGATTTTATCGTCAATACATTTGTTTGCCGCTCGAATTGTTAATAATTCGATGTAAAACTTTTGATGCGATGAAAAATACTATTGTATTTTATAACAAAAATATGATAAAATTTTGGTACATATATAATTATTTAGATGTAAAAATAAAACGTTTTACACTTCTTAAAAAAACTCCCTTAACAAGCTTTTGCAAATTTAAATCTGCCACTTATAAAGCAATTGCAAACAATCAGTTACTGAGAAAGCATGACCCTGAAAAAAAATCTTTTTTATTAACAAAAGTCAAACTTGTTAAGTCACACAAACATTAAAAAAGACCCAAAAGAAATAAATTGATTTCTTAGACGACAGCGACATAAAACAAGGAAATAAATAGAAACCTACAAAGAGAAAAGTTATCGAAAAAGAAACGCTTAATATTTTACTTTTATTATTTTGGAGAAAATATATTCAGACACAAATGAGATTTAAAACAACAACACAAATCTGTCAAATAAAACGTCTTGTTTTATAATGACAAAACAACAGAAAATGTGAAAAAAAATGTAAGAAATTAAAACAATTTAAAATGCCATGGAAAGAAAGAGATTTGAAAAAAATTCTAACTGGTTAGTTAAAAGATGCAGGTTCTTAGCAAAAATTGCCTGCTTAAAAATAATAGGCAATCAAACAATACATTTTCATCTTAAACAGTGTGTCTGTGTAACACGACTTTAACCTTTTTTTAAATTTTTTATGCTTGTATTAAAAAAAAATCACAAAACAAAAATACTTAAATATTAAAGTTAAAAAAAATCAGTTTGAAGCACTTTGTATTTTTATCCTTCAAGCAATTACGTGGCACAAATTCTTTTTAACTTCCGACAAATGCTGCTATGGATGGTAATTCAATAAAAGAAGGGTTAAACATAAAGTTTGCTTTTGTGTTTATTTACAAAAAAAAAGGGAAACATTGCAAGCAACTATTCTTTTATTTAAAAGGGTCAAAAAGTTATGTTCAAGGGCAGGCAATGTAAGAAAAAAGAATTTGTAATGAAGTGAGCAAAAACAACAACAACAACAACAATAACCAGAAGTTTATTGAGGACGCATGTAATTTATCTTAACACTGGAAGGAAACTTTCAAGGATTCTTTACTTCTGTTAGCCTTGACCTTAATATTTATTTTACTTTTTTCCTTAAGAGAAAAAAGGTCTTTTTCAATAAAAGTAAATAAGAAAATAACCGAATCTAATAAGGGTTTATGTTTCAAGGTCATTGACAGCAAACAACAGTGACAAAAAAATAATAAAAGAAAAGAAATATCAACAAAAAGGTCTAAAATAAATTTTATACAAATATAATAAGGAAATATTAGAAGAAAAAATGGCCTTAACCTTGAACTTGAAAACCTGTCAAAAACAACCTTCAAAATAGACAACCACAGAACTTACACAAATACAGACACAGAAATACTTCTGAACTGATACATTTCAAACAAATAAGCCTTAATGCTCAATAGGCCTAATATAATAAATACAAAGTGTAAGTGACAAAAAAAAGAAAAACATATAAAAATAATCAAACATACGACAGATTGTTGTAAGTCTTGTTGTCATTCATATAAGGTTATTGACAACGTTCAAATGTTTGTAACAAAAATTACGTATGTATGTATGTGTACATACACCGACATGTTTAGACTTGTCTGAGCAGACTTAGCCACATTGGCTTTAGCTATAAACAAACAAAAACAAAACTCGGCAAGAACTGTCAATGATAATTGATACAGTTGCCTTGTTGTTTTTTATACTGAATTTTTGTGTCTATGACTGGATATACATAGGTCTCTTAAATACATGCTATGTCAAACTTAAAAGTGCTTATAATATGAATCTTTCATATTGACCATATTGACAATCGAACTTTTTCATGTAAATTCCAGAGGCTTATAACTCGAAAAATATGGCCGAGCGCCAATTTTGTCACTTAATGTTCTTTTCTTATTTCTTAATTCTCTACCGCTCCATTTATTTGCTTCTTTGATTGGAGTTATTTCATAGTTCCAAATGATAAGAAAAAATTAGTGGCAGGCGTGGTGTTTACACCACTGCCTCGAGGGACATAGACCGACCTTGCTGATTTTCACACTATGTCTGATCGATTGGCGTATTTAAATTTTTTCTAGCTGATCTAGTGCCTCGGCAAATTTGATTTGACACTAACACGGACGGACAGGCAGACAGACTGACATTGGTCAGTCGACTTCGCTATACATAAGAATTCAGAATATAGATTAGAGTAGGAAATGGATATTGTAGAAATTACAAACGGAATGAAAAACTTAGTTATAACCTTTTTCCACTTTTTGTAGTAAAGAGTATAAAAGATAAAATCTAGTGTCACCGAAGCCGAAAGAATCACTAATAGGCAGTAAAAGTAATGCTTGATAAAGATTAAAGCAAAATTCTGTTTCATAGTTTTTGTTGATAACCGATCTATGAAATAATATTTTGTTATGTCGGAATCATATTTCCCTTCACTTTTTGACCAAAATTTTTTATTGTAAAAAAAATACAAAAAATGGAACAGTCAACAATATTAAAACGAAATGACTTGTGAATTGCCATAATTTTCCCTTTTCAACACACAAAATTTTAAATATTCGTAACAAAACGATTTCTTTTAGGATACTTTTCAGATTGCCATTAAATATTTCTATTGTGTTAGTTAGACATGAGTTAGACGTTTGCTAAGGTTTCATTGCACGCTCTAACAAATGTGCTCGCATATAATGTGAATCAATGCGAATGTTAAGCGCAAAGCAACAAAATAAACAACTGCAAAGGGGCTCGGCTAACAACAATAAACTTTTTCATTAAGTATTTTTTGGTTTCAATGGCTAAACCTGCATGTTTATTTAAGCGCCATGCTGCGGGAACCAAAGAAAAAATCAGCGCCTTGAGTGTTATACGATGACAGCTTAAAATTGAAAAAAAGCAGACACATTTGTACTATTCCATTCAAACGTTAGCACACACACATGAAATCAACCAGAGTCACGTTATAAATTGAGTTGTACAGGAAAAAAGAGTATTATTTAAGCTGTTAAAACTCATTCTAAGCAGAGAAAAAAGCCAGCTTATTATTAAATCAGACATTTAGTGTCGGCTAAATGTCTAGCAGCCAACTTTAAATATTTGAATTGGTCATGTTTGTTTGTCTGACTATTTCACAGAAAACTTTAAATTGTCTGTAAACAACTAATGCGATCATTATTTTGTTATTGTGGTTTAATGTCAATTTGGTATGCAATTTATGCAATTTTGTGTGTGTTTGTGCTGTGCGTGTAACATGACTATTTTCAATAAAACCGTCTAAACCATTCACCTGACGATTTAGTTGCATGAATGTCGTAAAATAGTTATTTGTTTGCAATACATGACGAGCCCGCAACCCTAGTTGTTAGAAAGAAATTAAAATGGCAACGAATATCTTGGGATTTTTTTTACTTTTTTATTGAAAGAAATTTTTAATATTTTTGATACTTTTGTAACACATATTGGTATATTAGATTCATTAAAAGCATATTATATCAAAATTTCTTTGATAAGCCTTCTAAAAATTAGAAACAAACAAAGAAAAATAATAATAAATTCGGATTTCCACAGTCAGATTTTTACTAACAAACTCATTTTATGATAGACTTCATTCGACCTCACTTATTAGTAATCACGCTACAAAAATGTCCTCCCATTATTAAAGCTTAAGTATTTTTAAGTCTACTACAAGAATAAGTAAAAAATATATATATGGGGTCTGCTTATAGTGGTGTAGCTCTACCTGTAGTTGCTCAACCGCAGTACGCAGAGTAGGTGTGTGAAGGTGTGTTTCCATAGAGGTGGCAAATAAGGCGAACATGGACTTATCTTTTAAACCGTTATAGTTAAATATATTAAACTTTCAAAAACAAATAAGAAAAAGATAAAGTAAAAATTAAAATGTCGCCTATACTTTGTACTGAACCCTTCGTGCATAGCTCGTACTTTTCGAATGTGTTTAAAAATTTCTCAGAAGTAAGAAAAAGTTTAAAAAAGAAACAAGTATAAGCTTCAAATACTATACTTGCAAAATTATTTATTTTTTTATTATATTTGTTTACAATAATTTGTAACAATCTCTGACAAAATAAAATTGAAAGTTTATATTTTGTTCCAAAAGTTAATAAAAAAACAATGGAATATTGCTTTAAATATAAACGACAGAAGAAACCAGTTTTATAATTAAATAATTAATTGAATCGATTAAATATTTAATAAACAAGTAAAACCTTTAATAGGTACAACCATTTTTTTCTATCTTAGGATAGCAAAAAAGCTCAAGAATTTCTAGAGATAGAAATTTACACAGAGTAAAATATACATTGCAGCTTGTAAACAATCTAAAAGAAAAACATTGATAATTAATTATGACACAGATAATAGGTTTCGACTTTTTTCCATCAGACTTATTAAAGATAATTTGTGTTTTCTTAAAAAGAACAGAAGAAGTTTGTCTTTTTTATACTCTTTAACATATTTGAAACTAGAAACGACGTGACTACTTTCTTTGTTACAAGCTTTCAAGCTCTCGTTAGACACTAACTTTCAAATATGTAAGGCCCAACTACAGTGTGCATAAGCTAGCCTAAGCAACATATAAAACATGTTTGGAAAACTATAAAGTACATAAGAGGACTTTTCGTCAAGTTTTATCAAGTTCATTTGCTGAGAAATGTATAAAACTGATCTCACATTCCGGAGACAGCTAAATGTACTTTGGACATTCGTAAAGAAAAATGTCAATAGAAAACAACAGTTTGTTCATGTTTAACAAACACAATTTGCGATAAAATTATGTTTTATTTTTGTTATTATATTAGATATTATCGAATTTTGTTTTAAAACTAATGAAAAATGTTATTAAATTTCAGTTTTCTTCAATGCTTTTATGTTTTTAATTTTTATTTATTTAGAAAGAAATTATTTTTTACAAAAGTAAATTAAACATTTGTAAGCAACCGTAACAAATAAATAATTATGGATTATTTAAACACATTGCAGCCACATAAAATTTTTCAATGGGTTGCTTCAGCATTTGAAAGACTTTTCGTTGGATTTTAATATTACGTTTAGCTCAATAATTCACATTATGGTTGAGCCTGTATTTAGAAGAATCTACCAATATTTTATTGAAAAATTAAAAAGATAAGTAACAAATTCCGTATTAACCGTTTTCTATGCTTTATCTAAAGGGATTGCTCATGAAGATTGTCCTTTTCTTTTTAATTGCGCTTGAAGTTTCTTACTTTAATTTTTTTTTTCATTTTTCTACGTTTCATTTTTAACTCTTACTCGAATTTTATTAAAGTATTATTTTGAAGTATTTAACTATCTTAACTTAAAATGAATAGCCTTAAATACAGAAGTGCGCGAACTGGCTAAAAAATCAACATGATTGTAGCACTGGCCAACTAGAGAAATATAATAGACAAAAACCTTAGTTTTTTAATCAATGTGTGAAGTCGAGGTATCAATGTGCGAAGTGCCGATAATTTTTATTTTTTTCTTTAGAGTTTTTTGAACAAAATATTAAATTGTCAACTCTTTGTTTTTTGCATGACAACTATGAGAAATAACATATTAAAATCAGAACATAAAATCAAAACAGAATACATAATGAAATTGTTTCTTCTTTTTTGCTTTGCACCATAGTAATAATATGTTCTCTCAAGCTAAATCTTGTGTGTGTAGATTAAACTTAGTAGGTAGAACTTACAACCTACAAATGGATAATGGTGGAAAAGGTGGTGAAAATGTTGGCTTACTTTGAAGAGGCTAAAAAATCCATAAGCAAAGCCACTGCTACAGTGTCTGATGATATTCCGCTAGTTAACAGTGTTCGAAAATTATTAGAAAACATAATACATTAGTCAACGGAGATGGGGAGTAATTCGGAGTTTCAAAAATTTGCAACTAACTTGGCATCAGCTGTGAATGAAAGATTTGAGGGTTTATAGAATAATAAACATATTTATGTACAATTCTTGACCCTAGATACAAATCGAAAAAACGTCTTATTCAGCTGCTTAACATGACTCTACATTCCAAAAGTTTTGAAGACACAGTCCTCCCTATACCTCGCAAAAGTTCTGATAAGTCTACGAGGATTACTCGCCTTTGGTGCGTATTTGAAAAATTATAAGAGAATCTGAGGAGGATGAGCATCTATCAATCCTAATCTGTGGTTCTGCTAACGAAGAATTCGAGAGATACCTAAGATCTCCTAATATTCTTAGAGACGAAAACCCTCTTGCTTACTGGCGCAATGACATATCCTACCCAAACTTAAAGAAAATGGCAGGGAAATACTTAAGTTTTTAAATGAGTTCTGTCGCATCTGAGAGAATATTTTCCACTGCAGGTCTGCTTCAAATGGATTTGAGAAATCGTCCATCTCCGCAAATTTAAGAACACTTTGTTTTAAAAAAATCTTAATAATATCAGTTTTTAATATTAATTTTTTGCGATGTTATTTTTAAAATTTTAATTTAATTACAACATGATCTCAATTCAATTCATTATCTTTATCTTTTTAAATCTTAAGCCAATCTACTTTTAATGCCATCATTTATTTTATAAAATCATAAATGTTGCAGACTTTTTATAGTTTGAAAATTTGAATGTTAGAAACTGAAATGTATTAAAAATTACTGGAGTTTTGTTAATTTTTACTTGAGATCAATTTAAATATGCGTTTTGGAATCGGTATCGGCTATATTTATTTTTGCGTATCGGTATCGGATCGGCGAAATGGAATATCGTTATCTCCCTAATTTAGTTTTTTAGTTTTTAGTTTTTTTTGGATTTCTAATAAACCAAATAAAATAATTGCCGAAGTGGCATGAGTTTTCATATTAAATTTATTGCAGAGAATGTATCCCTAAACATAAGTTGAAATAAATAGCGCATTGAAAATTCATAAAGTAAAATATAAACATGAATAGCGCTCACCTTTTTCAGTTTTATTAACAAACTCTAAACTTAACACACAGTAATATTATTTGGAAAACGAATGAAATATTTTCTAAAAAAAATGATTTCTTAGTATATTTGGCTTTATTGTGCTTTTTCTTTTGGATTACATGGTACATAATTATTTAAATACGTCTAAACTTTTAAAACAGTGAAATTTAAAGTATTTATTTATTTAAAAAAAATAAATCAACTTCAGGTTCCTGCCATCTATGTACATTTTTTTTTTTCATTTTAATTAAAATTTTTAATGAACAAATTTTAGATCAGTTCCTGCCGCTATCGCAGAATAAAAACTTCATTCAAAATAGAAAAAATTAAATCTCATTAATAAAATTCAATTTTAAAGCTTAAATTCCTTAAAACAAATGAATGCCATTAATCAAAGTTCTACAATAAAACCTAAAGCTACGGAAATAAACTAACAAGAACCAAAAACAGAAACAATAACAACAACAACAAAAGGAAAAGGAAAAATATTAAAAAGATAGATGAGTCTCTCATATGGCAAAGTATTATTCATAAATAATTGCTTGTACTTGACATGTTTGTCATTATATTTGTATACACGGACACATATAAATATATACATATATATTTACACATAAATAGCTGTGACAGAAACGACCAGTTAGAAGAAAAACTATAGTAATAATTTAGCATAATTGCAGATGGAAATACAAGCTGTGCAAATGTTTTCTAACAAAAAGGGTTGAAAATACTTCGATAACAAGAATTTGAAACAAAATTTTTAAAAATAAATTAGTTTGTGCAAGGTTTCGATAATTGTATAATTTATTATTTCTATTTGTGTTTTTGTTTTTTTTTTTTTTTTTTTTTTTTTTTGATTAGTAACAAATTTTTTACAAATAAATTATCTAACATTTCGTTACTAATCAAAGTAACGAAAAACTCGCATGAGTATTTTAAATTATTTAAAAAAAGCTAATTTAATTAAAATACGCGCTTTAAAAATATATGTAAGTACTTTTTGAATTTTAAGCAAAAACAAGTCATTTCAATTCAACATTCATTGAACTCTATTCTTCTAAGCTAAAAAGCCCAAAATAATATCAAACGCTAAAAAGTTCTGTAATGAATTCCAAAAAAGAGAAAGTAGTAAACAACCCTCCAAATATTTCGCTAATGGTTTTATTTCACATATACATTGACACATACACAATTTTAAAAATATACACACACATCTAAACGCTCTTGGACAATTGAAGTACAGCACTTAAAAAAGCTTTTTAAATTATACACAGAATTCATTTACCTTAATTGTGCTGGCTCAAAAAAAAAAAAAATATATATAAATAAAATATTAAAGAAAAATGTAAAATATGAAATACAAGTTTTACAAATAAGGGAGTGTAATTCGAATTAAAATTTAAAAATTTAAATTTTGTGTCATTAAAATGTTTTCGTAATGACCTGTTATTTTAGCTCAAAATTCTCATACACTTTTGTGATATTTGAATAATTTTTTAGAAAAGTAGAAGACATTTTGCGCAAATCAATTTTTAAAAGTCGACAATCTAGACTGTAGCCTATGTCTCAGTGAACAGATAATTTTAAAAACTGAAGAATTATATGCGAAGAGCTTGCAAAGGAGATACATAACAATTTGTATAATCATAAAAAGTACTACTTCTCTTACTTTCTAGAATATGAACCAGAGTTAAGAAAATTATTTTTTTTTTTATCTGAAGATAGAAAATGTTTAAGTCTTACTACAGACCAAAAAAAAACTGAATAAAGTACGTACAAAGATTAAGCAAAAATTTCAGTAATACTTGCAGATCTTAATAGTTATTTGACCAATAAGGCATATTCCATGCAGGCAAAATGAGAGCTAAATTAGAAAAAGCTTCTAATTATTTGTTACGTTTAATGCAAAAAACACACCAGGCAACATAAATTCGAACATGGTTCAGAGTCCATTTTCGCATTTTAATACAGACGAGGCAACCACATAAGAAACATTTAACAAAACATAAGTTTTGTGTGTACTTTATGCGCTAAACATGTAACCGGAACAAAAAAAGTTCTTTTTGATGAAATATTGTATGAAGAAGTGGAGATAAGAGGGTACCGAAATTATATGAGGATAGGCAAAAATATATTAGAAAAGTTGTTAGATCTGATAAAGCACAAAATAAAAATAATAACATTTCTCTTAAATCATTAAACAACTCTCATACACAACTGCTTTTAAACAAATAACACAAGAAAAACTGAAACATCCAAGCAGACAAGAAAATTTCGAGTTAGGAAACATGAATGGTAACTTGAATTTCAAAAAGAAACATTGCTACACACGAGGGAGCATTTAATATTCCCTCGTAAGTATCTATCACAATAATGTCATTGACTGAGCACTTTCTCAATAAATTTAATCTGGAATGCTCCTCTTTAAAGAAAACTTTTGAACGTACCCATTTTCAATGAACTTTCTTTATTGGGAATCTTGTTAATGTTAATATACGTAGGTCGTGCTTGATTCCTTTAAATATGTGGCAAATTTTTTTAATGACCGGTATATTTTTAAAAATTAAAAAAAAACCGGGAATGTTATCAATTCGTCGGTATTTTACTCGCACATTTGTTACTGCAGAATTTCATCCTTTCTAAACAGATTGGGTTCACTTAAAAAATATTTTTAACGTCTGAAATGTGAAATGTTCACTCTGATTAAAGCTTGACTTATATATTTAATTTTGATCTAAACTTTTAAGGGAAAGGAAAAATTCTTATGAAATAAAAACATATAAAAATATATATTCTCTTTTTTTTTTTTTTGTATGTAGATTTTTATATACAACTGTTTATATATATTTTTCGTAAAATGCTGTTAAATGACATGTTTCGAAAGTTTTTCTTTTTTTCTTACTTTGCTGGTAAATTTATGTTCATTTTAAATTGAATTTTAAATTTATTGCTGTTGTAATTTGTGGCTGTATTTATGTATGTGTGTGTGTGAAGTAGAGTGTATATGGCATTTTAAGGAAACGGAAATGTTGTTGTTCGTTTCAGTTGCTTTTTTACGTTTTTTGTTTTAATCTTGATATATGACTGAAAAGAAGCTTAAATAAATCGTTAAAAGTAATTTAAATTAATTTACGAAAATATTGTTTAAGTTTATATAACGGATTAGAACACTTTTATAGTACAGCAGAAAAATTGATTTTCATATATTTCTAGGTTTTTAGTGTGTAAACATTCTTAAAAAAACTTTGGTCATGGGTCTATAAATCTAAATACTTTACTTTCCCTTTAAAAAATTAAAAATAAAATCAAAGTAATATTCAAATAAAATATCTTGCTTGTTAAATAAAAAAAACACAGTTTTCACAGTTTAGTTATTCTAGTTTTTGACTGATGTATGACACTTTATGCGCTGAGTTTCCAACAAGTGCAAGAGTAGCCTCAGCTGTCATTTTAAACAACGTTTTGCATGACGTTTGACATTTGAGCGCTTAACTTCAAAATATATTTTTTGTCATACTTTTAGTTTAACTCACATGACAACGGATCTTAAGATTTAAGTTATTAAGAGCTAAATGAATTGAGTTTAAAAGATCTTACATAAGGCAAAGGAACTAATATCGATTACTCTCCGTTAAATTATTGATATCGTATCATTTTAACTCATAATAAAAGCAATTATAATCTATCAGTCATCATCTTTTAATTAACAAGCAAATGTCAAGTATAAATTTCGCAAAAATTTTCGCAATGGTAAACTAAATCAGAAGTTGTTAAAAAAGTAATTAAAGCAAAATAAAATTTAACATTTAGCTTAAACCTGATTATTATGTTATGAATTTATTAAAATTGTATTAATAATTTGTAGGTTAATAACCTTTTTACTGACAAAAAAAAGTGCAGAGGTTTTATATTTTGAAAGTAATTTTATTTATAAACTTAAACATACTTTTACCCATACATTTTTGCACAAAGGTACATACAAACACAATTATCAGAATATTTTACAACATTCATTAATGTAAACTGATTACAACTTATGTTGAACGAGAATAAAAGCAGAACATGAAAAATTTAAAGCACTTAAAATTCAAATAATGTTTTTAATAAGAAAATTTAAAATTAATTGCCAGACACAAAAGCAAAAGCTATTATTTTTTAACACATACAAACTTAAATTTATATGTATTATATATATCCTTAAACTTATATACACTATGTATAACGATGGTTGCACGATAAAATACATGTACACTCAACGACAGACACACACACACACACACACACATATTTATATATATATATTTCAGTTGATATTGTATATACGGAAAATTATTTAATAAACAGCAATGGTAAAAATAATTGTTTCATTTTTGTTTTATAAACTAAAGAAAAAATGTTATTTAAAAAATTTAGGTTAAAAATTAAATGTTTTAAAAATAAAAGCAAAATATAATAAAACTACAATCTTTTAAAATTAATTTACAAAAAGTATCGCTTGTAAACATCTGTTTTTTCTGTATTTTTTTTTTTTTTTTCACTAAAACAATTTATTATGAAATTATATAAGGAAAACTGAGCTTAATTTTGCTATTATTTTGAACTTATCTTTAGATATTTATATACTCGTATACTCATACACAGTTAAATACTTCTTGTAAAATGTGCATTGGAAATTTCTGAAGAATTTTTAGAGAAAATCTATATTTAATACACTTAAAAAATAATAATTTTCTTATAAACTGAACACAAATAATTGCTTTTTGGCACTGAAGTTTTCTTCCTCAATATTTTGTTGGGGTTTAAAATGAAGTCAATAGATAGTTTGCCAATAATTCCATAAAATTTTATATAATTCTATATGTTTTAAATTAACATGTTAACATTTAACACTTTTTATATTTTAAAATTTTTTAAAATTCAAGTCCTCTACTTTCGAGTTTTATTTTAACTAATAAAAATCTGGAGTGGCCTACACTCAACTTTATTGTAGCTCACAGATACAGATATTTGTGTGAGTATATGTATTATATTATGGATAAAAGTTCAAAGTATATTCGAATTGAAATTTTAATTATTTTCTGCTTGGGGTGTCAAGTAAACTTTCCAAAAATTCTACAGATTTTCATCTCCGTTTGCCAAAGGCACATACTGAATTTTATTTTGGTAAATCAAACGGTATGACCTGTTGTGCGTTCACTAGAATAGTGACATTCATTCCCACCCATTAAAAGACATTATTTGAAAATAGTAAAAATGGACCTCAAGAGACCTCAAAACGTAAAAACTCCTTAAATTTTATTCACATTTACTTTACTTCTTATACTATGTTCGGTAAAGTAAAAATAAGGCATGTAAAAAGCTGTAATCGATCTAGCCGATTCTTCTAAAAATACAGTTTAAGTTTTCTAACTTCTTTTGTAAAATTAAGTTAGAATAAAAACAAGTAAGAATGCTATTTTATTTATTCTTTAACATACATATATGTAAATCTAGTTTAGTGAAGTAACGTGACAAAGAATTAAAAAAATGAAGTAGTAAATATAAAAATGTCATCGACTCTTAATGGGTTAAGCATTATGGATAATTATGGGCAAGCGCTAGTTTTTTCCTTGATTTTGTTTTTCTATTTTTAAGTTCTTTATGGCCCCACATATTTTTTTTTTATTGGAGTTACTTTATTGTTCCAAATGATAAAAAAAATCTCAAGAATTACTGGTCTTAACCTTATGCCATAGCGTAATTAGCGCGATACACCGCTTATATTTACACATATTTTACACCAAAGCAAAGAAAAAAATTAACACCAAAAATGAGAAAAATAGATAAATAAACGTAAATAAGCAGCTAAAATACATATAGTAAAGGCTTGGTGAACTCGGGTTATATTAAAAATAGAAGACACGAGATTTTGAAAACACTTAAAACAGTAAGAAATAATCATAAATAATTATACTTAGTGTTGCTTAAAACTTAAGTTTTGTTCGATTTAGGCTCATAATCAAGCAAACCTTAATTTGCTTTTAGCCAAATGCAAACTGCTTCTTCACTGGCAGAAAATAAAAGATCTGTACAAAGACTAAAGATAAAAATATAAATCCACTATGAAATGACCATGCGATAAAAATAACGTTGTAATCCCAAACATGCAATAATGTCACCCGAAAAGCTAAAATTTTTAATTTAAAGCTTCTCGTTTGGGTTTGATAGGATGGGTATTTATTGTCAATTGCTCTATATTAAACAAAACTGCCACAAAAGACCTGTAAAAATATCGAACGAATTGAGAATAAATCTTGACATAAGAGACATAACATCACTTTAAACTAAAACAGTGAAATAAAATAATGACTGGAAAATTTATGTCTAAAATTGGCTCATATTGGTATAGTATTTTACAATAACAAACTTAAAGCACTCCTTGTTTTCTTTCTTAAAAAAAAAATACCTTAACATTATATATATATATATATATATATATATATATATATATATATATATATATATATATATATATATATATATATATATATATATATATATATATATATATACCTTAATAACTTATAATACCTAAATAAATCAGACGATCTGAACGTAAACAGATCAGATTTTTGGATAGTTATAAAAAAAAGTTTTTATATCCTTTATTAACCCAAATAAGATTTAATAAGTATCTGAACGATTTTACTTTAATAATCCCTCAATACGCTTATTTCTAGAAACAAACATTTTGTAATATTCCTACAAAATATTCATTATCCAACAATTTTCATTAAAATAGATTGATGACTAGAATTACGTATACGATTTTAACTGTTATGAATGTTGAGGAATTTATCTCAATATTTCTCATATGAAAGCTCTGCTTTTATTTTTAAATTATACATTGACTGTCGAATATGTAATTAAAAATTTACTGAATTTTTTCAGTGTATTACAATTTATTTGACGTAGTGGGTGGTGGTAGTGTTGAAAATATAGTCGGTTAAAATTATTGAAAGGTAGTTATTGCGTTGGTAAATGTCGATGTAGAAATAATACTGCACTGCAGACTCAAACTCCAACATGCAAACACATGCATGCTACTAAATACAATATTGTGGTATGAAAGGAATATGGGCAGCCGAGTAAATGCAGAAAATTAAATTTAATAATTTATATAAAATACATACCAATAATACATACAGACAAACATACACCTATAGATAAAAGAATACAAAAAGCACACATCTAGGGGTACATATACACATGCATTTTATGTGCATACACAAGCAAAGCTTTTAAACGTTGTACTCTGTAAGTAAAAATGGATATAAAACTTTTTGAACATGACATAAAATAAGTTACTGAAAATAAATTGTATAAAAAAAAGTTTTATAAAATGTACACCAAACCATAGATTTTTAATAATTATTCGAGTATATACACACACATCTAAATGTGATTTTGTATGTATGTTGTGGTATGTCTATTGCATATGTGTACACAGATTTACTTACTAATCTTTAATATTTCTTTAATAATAATAATAAAGCGATAAAATAAAACAATTAAAAACTTATAAAATAAAAGGAAAAAAAAACAAATTCAACAGCCAAGCAAATATTTACAAATTAACTAAAAATTACATTATTAGAATTTAGATTTATCTAAATTAAATTTCCTTATTGATTTTAATATCCTAAAATTAAATTGAGTTTATTCTTGTTCTTGGCATGAAGATTCAATGCGATGTTCGATAGAACAAGCAGATTTTTCTAGTCGCAAAGGAAGAATTCAAGGCCTATGTTTCTGTCTGTATCACGTTTATCAGACAGAAAATGGAATACAACTGTCATGTATGGCCCAGTGCTTCACAGACTATTTTGGAGTTACTGTTGTCACAAATGAGTTCCCTAAGTATATTATACTTTATTATCGATAAAACAGTGAAACATACCACATATTGCGTGAATTCTTCAGTGACTAAATAGAGCTGGATACTCTTTTATCATCTATGAGCTTCTTCGTTCTCTCCTGCGCACTATGCATTACAAACAAAATTTGTATTTTATCCGAACAGCTCTTATGTGGAATAAACTTCCTGCGGAGGTCCTTCCTGTCACTTTCTGAGTGTAAAGATTTAATTTAAATGTCCAAACACACTACTCCCTCTTTTCCCCTTTCCATAACTTAATTTCTTATTTTTAACACAATGCGTAGCATAAGTAGGGGTCATCCGTTTAGTGCTGGTCCTAATAAAAAATGAAAAATTTAGTTTATTTAAATATTTCATAATAATTTAATGAAGTTGGCTCTATTTGTTTTGTATTTATTTTTAATTTATTAAAATTCATTATTAAAATATAAACTAGAAGATGCTTTCCATGGTCATTTTTCAAAAATGTGAATTTAATTAAAGTTTTTTCAAGTGCATACCCACTCAAAACTGCATCATTTTCAAACCCTAAAAATCGTATTTATGCTCTTCAAATTAGGGTAGTCGCACACGGGTAAAAAGAGCGCCGATTTTAGCGAACGTTAGTAACATACAAATTTAGTGATCCCTGAAAAATATTTTATGGAAATAACCACATAATAATGAGTAACCTCTACTACGAGTATTCACTCTTGTTATTGTATATAATTGGCAACTTTAAAATATTAAGCAAACAACGACGAATTTCGCTTATCATTACCAATTTATCAGCCAAATATATCTTCGTATACTCCACGTGTAAAACTCAATTAGGACGAAAATTATTAACAATTTTATTTTTTATACGTATCAGCTTATAGAGTGACCGTGTATTAACAACAAAAGAAGCAATAATCAAATGATAAATGGTATTTAAAATTATTTTTCTTTTTTTTAAATAAATTGAAAGCTAATCGTAAATATTTAAAAATTAAAGATTTATTATCTGGAATCTGTTTTATGTAAATCTACTTCAACTGTGCTTGATTCTTTTAAATATAAATGTTTCGTGATATTTTCATGAAATGTTTGTTACCATGTTATAAAGTCCATCAACGTAGAGACATAACGTTAATTATATTATAGGTATATTTAATATTATTCTATGTAAGAATGGTGTAAATTGGCCTGCGAATAATCTTTGGTAAGCAAAGCCGATGTTGGTTACACCATAGTTGAAGAAATCCATGCGCCCGTCCAAAGGCCGTCTTTGCAGGGAATCTTTAGTTAACGAAGCCGCTTTTGCTTCAAGTGCGGAAACTTTGCGCTTTCATAATTGACACTATGTCCATATTAAAAATGACACAGTGTCCATGAACATTATGACGTTTTTAAAAGCAACAAAAAGTCCATGGATATTATGTCCATGGACACTATAGCATATCACAAATGTTTATTATTTAAAAATCTAAAAAAAAAGAAATGTATCACTGTAGCGAAATCATTTTATATGGCCATTTCGCTACTGCTCATATTGCTCATCAGAGAGTTTTACCCAAATTTTGTACTGAAAACTCAAGAGTTGTACATCAAAAACCAAATTAATTAAATTAGCAAAGTAAACAGACAAAAAAAAATTTTTTAAATGGAAAAACAGCCGCTCCACATCCAAATATTCACCGTTCGTCTATATAAAAAATAGAAATAAACATTTTGCAGAGTTTGTAACTTATGGCGAATTTTATTCATCACATTTTCACATGAACAAATTTACTTTGTTTCCAACAAGAAATATTTGCAACTAACATTTGCTTACATTAAGTTTATTAACCTATTTTAAGTTTTATTAATGCGACCATAAAAGTTTCAAGCAGCTGTATATATTCTTGGAAAAGTGTGAGTAGAACTTTTCTAATTGTTTAATACTAAACTACTAATTGCACTAATGTCGATGATTAGAAAAAGCTTTTAAAATTAAGGGGAACACATTTCGTTCCAAAAATCGTTAGTAATTCCATAATAAAAAATATTTTTTTTTAAAAAATAATGGGAACTAAAAATAATTTTAAATTAAAATTAATTAAATATATTTTATTTAATACAACAAATAGTGCTCGGCAAGCATGATTTTTAAAGTTATAAAAAAAATTAAACTTACCATTTTAAAAATAAAGACGTTATTACATTTTATTGCAAAAAGGCGTGAGTGTTGTTTCTTAAATTTTTTTAACAACGCTAATCGTTAGTAATATTTTGTTATACTCATAACTGCATAAACAAGCATCATTATACCAGTAAGCTATTTCAACTAGAAAGAGAAGTTTAATTAACCAAAAAAAAAAAAAAAAAGTTGCTTCCTCTTTATAGTTCTTTACTTTAATACTAGCAGAGCCCACTACTTCGTCCGCCTATCATTTCTAATTTTCTTAAAAGCAGGGTTCTAAGAGACCTCCTCACAAATTTTATTGAGGTAGGTAGATAGAAAGACAGACAAAAACTCCAAAAATAGATGTTTTGTATTCTATATTGATTAATATCTACACAAACTTCAAAGTTCTCAAGAAAAATTTCATGTACAGAAATGACCCCGTTTCTGTGTTATTATATATATTTATAGATTTGCTTTGTTATTAAATTGTTTCGGCTGTAGTTGTTAGAGACGACTCGCATCCTATTTTGCTTTGTTAATTATATTATTTTTTTTTCTAAAAATCGATATAAAAAATATTTTTTCTTTGTTTGAAAAATATTTTTTTCTGAAATAAATTCGCATTCAATTGTCCTAAAAAGAAAGCATACAAAAAAGCTTAAATACACTTCGCTAGATATTTTTATATATTATATTGCGCAGTAGCTTGCAAACGAATTATTATGGATATTATTCAGTACCTCGAGAACAGTGGTTTCCTGATATCAAAATGAAATTCGAACACAGCAGAGGAAGGTACACTGAGAAACACCTTTGCTTTACCTCTGTAAAATTTCCGTAAGATATCTTATATGATTAATGAGATACCGTATTTTGTCCAAAATAAATCATTCGCAAACCATTGTTTATTGTGTCGAAAAAGTGGTTATTCCAGGTTCACAAGTAATATACGTGTTAATGTTAAACAAAGCTAGATATTCTCTTCAATTAGATTTCATAACTTTTCCATGCAGGTAATATTTTCATAAAATTTTTACTTTTAAACTTGGCGATAACTCAATTTGTTTTTTTGTTTTTTATATTAACATTTCTCAGTATGTATGTATGAGTGTATGCATGCGTGCATGTGTACCTCTTATTTCTTAAATGATTATTTTTACAACCATAATAAGCCAGCCTTTAAGAAAACTACATATTAAAATAAAACCAACTTAAAATATCGCAGAAAATGATGTTTTTCTTAACGGACTTGTAAAGGAGTAACAACAGCAACATCTATAGTACTGCATGTATCGCAATGAGTCTTTTGTGCAAGAAACAGTCAGACAACGTCGAAACTTTAATTGCATAATTATGTGCAGTTTGCAATTTATCATTTCACATTATTATTTATGGGTTTTTATGTTTATCCTGTCGATGTCGATATCTATTTTTTTTTTTCGTTACATGTTTTCCCTCCTTTTCTAGGTTTGGTGGTGGTTTAATATTTATAGTTTCTTATTATATTGACTTTGTAAGCGTTTTTTATATTTATGGAACATGTTTATTAACCCTTTGATTTCTTCTTAATTTTTTATTTAAGAAATATTCTTATGAATTAAGGTTAAATGCATATGTTAAAATTATTCACATAATTAAATTAAAACAAATTTAAACTAATTAAAATTGACCTAAACTAGTATTCGTTAACGGTCAAATTTAAAAAAAAATTCTTATTTTGTCTTAAAGTTCACATTTATTGCTAAAGATTATTTCTTGGCTGATAAACCACTTTTTTAAATTGTATTGAAAAACACAGACGTAAAAAGCTAAAATATCAATTTTAAGTCCACCTACCTAAGCTTTTTTAATTATTGAGTTTTATAATGACACGCTATTAAGATCTGTATTCTTGAACTGCTCTTATTGACGCAACATTTTGAAGATAGTTGTTGCAAATAGTTATTTTATAGTTATCTTACTTAAAAACACTTACTGTCAGTTTTTAATAAACTATATATTGTGATAGTTGTAGTAAAATACATACATGATAATCTTAAGTTTTTTATATATCATTAGCTAACGGAATGTGCCAAATAGTATATTGTCTTAAGCTTAGAAAGAATATGTGAATATTTTAATACAATGTTCAAACTTTCGAATCAGCGGATTAGTATAAAAGGTTTGTTGCCATAAAAACCGTCATTAGTATATGGCCAGATTCGTTTTTACATAAAAAAATAAAATTCTTATAAAAATAACAGAAAATGTATAATAGCAAGTTAAAAGTTGTTTGTTTAAAAATGTTTGTTAAAAATGTTTTGTTTAAATGGATATTTAAATTAAGGATTGTTCCAGTGCTATAACTGCAAAAATTAAAACAACTGCGAGACAAACTTTTAATTATTAATAACTCTTCTAACTCATCCTCCTCCATCCATAAAATTCGGTTTCAAACTAGCGTACGCGAGCTTATCTGCAGTTAAGCGTGTTTTCGAGTCATATGCTTATTTACAAAGAAAAAAAATGTCATTGAATAAGCAGCGCTAAGCAAAGAGGCTAGAATATGGAATTACCGTAGTATTTTTTGATTTAAAAAAATAACCTGAATATTTCCAATGGATATAAAGCTGGAGTGGGGATATAGGGATATAATAATGGAACATCGGAAATAAATTTCGGGAGCACTAAAATGATAGCGGAATCTTATAGAAATATTTCTACACTTTGAAGAGCTATTGGCACTGATATCTTGACCGTACTAACATGAGAATGCACCCCATATATACAGAGCTGAAGTTATAAAATACTGCATTCAGTCACAATATATTGGTATTATGCAGTGGACAACGTCTTAATTAGACCTTAATATTGCCGTAAGCATCTGGGGCTAGGTGAATTTAGTAGTTTAAGAACATGGAAGACAATTCGAATTAACTAAAGCAGTAACAAAATTTTATTAGAGGAATATTCGAAGTAATCTCAAACTTTTTAACAAAATAAATATTCAAATTCAAAATGGATTCAAAATGTATTTTTCTTTATTTTCTCTTGTGATCTTAAGGTACGATAAGATTAGTCAAATACTTGATCAAAAAGTCGTAACCACTAAAATATAAAATTTATGTTTGTCCTTCTCAAGATAAAATATAAAAGATTCTACTCAATAGAAAAGGTAAGACATTAAATTTCTTGTTATAAATTGTCATTCGTAATGAAAGAAAGATTGAACAAACATTTGCTAAAATAATGATTATGCCTTTTTTTATCAAATATTTGCCTAATCTGACCACACCTTTATTCTACTAAAGCATTAAAAAAAGTCTTTAATGGTGCTTTTTTTAAACTACGAAAAATATATAAAATAAACTTTTACATATTTTCTTTTTTATTTTTTTATTTATTTATTTATTTATTTATTTTATTTATTTATTTTTTTTTTTGTTAATTTAGAATAAAATGTTTTAACAAACGAAAAAAAAACCAATACATCAAAATATTTCAAGCGAAGGGGCATATGTTTATTGAACGTTTTGGCGTTATTCAAAATTAATTTTTATTACTTTATTAAATTTATTATAAATGTGAGAATTTTTTCATTCACTTAATGGGTTAATATGTGTATATAAATCAAAATTGATAATATAGAAAATTCGGCCTATTAAATCAGAGCTGTCCATAATCGAACTCGAAGAAAATTATTTTAATTATATACTTAAAAAGGGATCATATTTTTGCAACTTTCACGTCGATAATTAAATTTTGAGTGTATACTCGTATGCATATTAAAGCTAATATATAACTGTTGTCTGATATAGCAGTCATTTGATCAGATCACAAAATAAGTTTCCGTTAAGAAAATGCACAAGAGTAGTAAAAATAAAAAATTGTATTAATAATGGGAATTTCTAGTCACAGTAAACTATCTTCTCTGGAATGAATTAATTTTCTAGGATATCATTGGTAACCAGATAACACTTTAAAACACTCTCTCTTAATTGAGAAACTTTTTTATGAATTATCATTTTTAAATAAATTTAAATTCTTAATAAATTATCAATTGAATTTTAAACAAAATATATTTTTTATGTTATAATATTTTTTAGACACTTGTCTACTTGTAATTTGTTTCTTCTAATTTGCATGAATAAACTATAAAAATATAAAATAAATACGTTTAAACATAAATTATGTTAACGTGCAGCCATTAAAAATAAGGAGAAGGAAAAATAATAATAATAATTGTAATAAAGAAAATTGCAAGAGTAGAAAATAATATTTTCTCTTTAAAAAAAGAAACAACAATTGCAGCAACAAAACAAAAACAAGTTAAATTAATAGTGTACAACAACAACACCAGCAAGGAAGGAAAAAAAACATGATATGAAAAATTAAAAAGAAGAAAATTGACTGCGCGCACACGCTGTATAAAATCAAAAAGACAAAAGTGGTAGAAATAAAGCAAGAAAAAAGAGGGGGAAATGGGATAGAACAACAAAAGCAACACTAGTGGTACACAAATACAACAAAAACAAACTCCAATAAATGAGTGGGCAAAGAAGGAGGTTCATTACCGTTCAAATACAAGTTTATATTTAAAAGAGTTAAATCTTCAAAACTACGAGAAAATCAAAAAAAGAAAAAAATATCTGAAAACAAAATATTGGTTTAGTTTACAGACTTAGGCATAATTTCAAACTAAACATACAATACTAACTACAATTACAATAATAAAAAATCAATAATCGAAAATCTTCACTACTTTGTCCTCTGGGGTTTCACCAATAGTTGTCTATACCCTTGAATATACATATATACCCTATAGACCAAATATAACATTAAAAAATATCTTGTGCTCCAACAAAAAACGTTGACAAACTGTAAAAACATTAAAGAAGAAATTAGAAAACAACTTCCACAGTAGATTAAAAACTATTATAAAGACCGGCTTAAATTCACTCATCCTAGTTCCCCCAACAATATTAATGCAATACCATTATAATAAATTTAGTAGGAGAAATTGAATGGAGTGTTACAGAATTAAAACTATTCGCTTCAGTAGATTTTAACTCGCACAACACAAGTGTGATCTCCTACAATGAAAAGGAAATAAACCTAACAAGATAACAGCGAGGAAGAGATATTTTGAACATACACTCAAGCAATCGAAAGTCCTAAATGCTTCAATGAAAGATAAGTAACGTCCAGTCTTTATAAAGCAGTTATCCATGCAGCTTACCAAATAACAACAATCGATATGAAAAAACTCGAAAATATAAAACCACCAAATCCTTATGGACAATGAAAATTTAAAGTGTAAACAACCCAACGATTTTTGATTTTACCAATTATTTTTTTAATGGCAGCTCGTGTTTAGAGAAAGACAGTTTCTTGATTGCAACACAAGGCAGTCGTTTCTATACATATTAATAGAAAACGCAGCTCTGAACGAGAAACCATTTAACATCTCTTCTATGGATGTTGAAATTGCTTTAATTTGGTTACAAGGTGAGACACGAAAACGTCGGAAAGGTTTTATACACTGATCTCTTAAAATAATTCGGACATTACAACAATCCGGAATCCTATATAAAAGTCGATATATTGAGTTTTTGGAAATGGAATAGAACTTTGATAACAGACAAAATCGTGGAACACAACAGGCCTGAGTCACAAAACTACGAAAGAAAATTAAGACAAATAAAAATAGTCTGCTGTAAGCCTGTCAAATGATAAAATTATCTCAACCAACATAGAAAAGACAAACTTGCCACACAAAGTTGCTAGTCATTAAATAAATACACCAGATTTAAATGAAAGACTAACCGCGCGGGAGCATGCTAACTGCTCATGATACGTGCGTTGTCTGGGTCAAAGGGATCAAGGGGAAAAAATTGGGTTTGTTCGGTTTCGCAGGATAAATTTTCGTACCAAAGGAAACTAAATAACAATTTTGGAGTTAAAAAAAGCCTGTGCGTCTAAAATGGATTAACATCGTGATTTCGCATTATTTTGTTTTTAAAGACGGCGTATTGATCAAAATCGAAGAGACGGTGAACACAAATAAATATTATAAAGTAGTTGAACAAACCATGATTTACCATTTTCATAGTGCTGCACCAGTTACCTCGATAAGACAACGATCGGGCGTTACAAGCATCACATCTTAAGATAATATATAAGGTTGACCCAAAATGTACTCTTTCAACAAAATTTTTTTTTGCTTTTGTTTCAATTTTCTCTTGGATACTTTAAAACAATTAAGCATTTTAAACTCTGCATTTTCATATGTTAAAAAGAAAGGAAATTTGTTGGAAAATAAAATAAATTGCACAATAAAGGAAAATCAATGTTGTTCTAGAGGAAATACATGCACACATACCTCTGTGTAGATGTGAGTACTTGAACTCGTATATGAAGAGCTAACTACATGGGAAAAAAGAAAAATGGTTGCCGAAATAACAACGATGCAGGAGTTAGCCGGGAGGTATAGATAGCAAGAAATTACAACAACAAAAAGAAACAATATTTGCAGAAGCTTTAACTTTAAATTGTACCAGACTGTAGAGAAAAATAATAATAACACAGATACAACAAAAGCACAATGAGTGAAAAAAAATGAAATACTAGGAATAGTAGCAGAAAAGAATACAACAAAATAACCAGTAGACATTCAAGTTTAAAAAAAAAGTTGAGGAAGTGGCAACAATAACAAAAACGAATAAACAATAACAGCAGCAAAAGCTTTTACCAGCAATAGAATTTTTAGTTACAGCAGCGGCAGCAGTTAAATTACAATTTTATGCAAATAACCCAATATTTATATCATCAAGTATATGACAGCACAACTAAAATACTTAAATACAAAATTCATACATAAATATATGCAGGTATATTTGCACGTTTATGTCTGCCTTTAAACACACACACACACACAAATACATAAATACAAAAGCACACGATTCTATTAATATGCATTTTAACAATTTATACAAACAACAGAGGTATACATACATACAGACGTAAATACATACTTAGTATACCTCATTGCTTATAAATGCAAACATATTTATAATTTATACTAAATTCTCTACTACATATTTACTGTACTCTTTTTTATTTTTTTTTTAATATTTTCTTAACATATTTTTTACACAAACAAGACTTAAACACAAACATGCCTTCATTAATATTTTTAATTGTCGTACCTTTTGTTATAACCCAGTTAGCATTTTCGTTAAAACAATCTATCAGTTTTAACAAAACTCATCAAAGTGAGTCTATAAAGACTACCCAGGATGACTTAAAACTGATTATTCAGTTGTGCGTTTAAAAACAGACACGATTATAATTTCGACAAACGCAAAGAAAGCGACTTGATAAGACAAAAAAAAACATAAATCGCAGAAAGCAAATGTTCGAAATGTGACTGTTTTAGCATTATTTTAGAATCATATTTAGCGCAGCCTAACGATGAAAAAATGTTTCAAATAATAAATTTTCATTTTTTATTTTTATTGTACGTAAAAATACAATGTCACTTCTTAGAGAAAATAGAGATATAAATGTGAAAGCTCCAAATTTTACCAGTTTATTGGTACTAAAACACTCGTCAACATATTTTTTAAACATTTTTTTAAATTTGAATTTTGAGACAATTAGAAATGCCACGCTATTAAAGTCTTGGGTACGGGTAGTTTAAAATAAAACAGTTGATCAAGTTTTATAAAAAACGCAAAAGAAATGTGCGTAATAAGAATCGAAGAAGACTCGCGTACATCTAGTTATACGACCAAAAATGGCTCGAAAACGTTTCGTATTTGGTTATAACTAAAAATAAGTAAAAACGCGAGCCGCGGCTAGAGTTTAATCCTTGAATCTAAAATGAGCGCATAAACGATTATTACAATCGTTTAAAGGACTCAAAAAAGACTCAAATATAAACAATAATTAAAAAATGCTAACTGGGACCATAGATATGTCTGTGCATAAATGTATGTATGGATATTTGAATCTTTAAGGCCACTTTATCATTTATGTGAAAATTGGTAGAAGAGAGCTTTTGTGATTGCTAAATGGAAAATTTTGTTTGGCAAGCAATTAATTTTGATGGACTTGAGAGATATTTCATTACTATTATGAATGACGTCAATTTAATTTTAAATGAAATAAAATGCAGCCATAAAAACGTGATCTCTTTTTATATTATATCAGTGCACTGACGCTGCCAAGGATTAAGTTTATCAAGGATTTTAAAATAAGTATAAATCATATTCTTCTTAAAGTGACATGAACTTATAAATACAAATTATTTGAATGGTGCACCTTAAAACGAAAACAATTTAAAAATTTCAAATAAATAAACATCAGAAGAAAATATTTTGCAAGAGTTTAAATGATAGTGTTTACTTTCTTGAAAACATTAGTTTCATGGCATTTTCGTTTTTTTTTTTCTTACTTATTTTATTTAAATGGCAAATTAATATAATAATTATTTTGCACATCAATTTAGTGATATAAGCAAACAGTTAAATTTTACTAAAACTTGAGGATTAGAAAACTTGCAGCTTTAAATAATGCAATGAATCAAAAAGTTTATGTTTGGCTTCAAAAGCTTATTTAGTTACGTGCAACTCTTAAACACATCACCAACTTAAAAAAAATATTTTTAATTTTGACATAAAAATTTCTCCAATTATTAAACTCTTAAATCTTTCTAGTCAGATTTTTCTTTAAGTAGTTTTTAACTTGTAACCTGCATCTGCTATTTGAACTGTCACATGTAACTACTTGATGATGATGGTGCTAAAATTTCGTTCTTGTAGCACGTTAACAAAAAAAAATTATGAAAATAGGGCTCTATGTACGACATAAAATTGAATAAAAAATGTCAATTCTTACAAATAACTCTTAATAAATGAAAAATGAAAAAAATTCACTATCTCTGGTGAGTTTTGTTTGGGAGAGCTTTCGGCAAGAGGATGTCACATTTGCTACAATTTCGAATAGCCACAATCGTACATCAATTAAAAGTTTTATTTTTTTTTTGTCAGATTGTAATTCAATTAAATTTTTAATTATCTTAATCATATATTAAGTTTAAAAAAATATTCCAATTAAACAAACTATTAAATAATTGTCTTCCAGTAGTATAATGCTTGCGATCAGTTTTGATTTTCAAAATACATGACTTAATTTCGAGTTCATTCGTCTAGATAAGCCTGCCTGTGAAGAGCTAAGAGGAAACCCTAAGAGGAGCCCTGCTATCAAGATCTATTTATTGTCATTTTTAATATATTTTATTAGTTTACATTTAATTAAAGGTCCTTAGCCTCCCTTCACGAAAATTCTCTTATTAAGCTCATGTTCGAATTGTTTCAAACATATTTTGGTTTCTGTCAAGTCGCATATAGTCATCTGAACTATTACTTTGCGTAGAAGTTAAAATTAAAACATTTTGCAGAAAAACATCATAAAAATGAAACTAAAGTAATCGATTATTCGACAACGTTCTAAAATAAGGTTTCGTATAACTAAAACCGGTTAACGGATTAAAAAATATTAATCTAATAAAAACTTGTTTATTTGTACTGTTCATAAAATAATATAATTCCAATTGATATTAACTAGTTCTTTTTTAAAACATGTTTTAAAATTAAAATGAAAATTAACCCGAATTAATTAATTTATTTGTTATAGTTTAAAATGTTTTTAATAAAGTGTCAAAAAAATCTTGCTATAAAATAGTATACAAAAACTTTTAATTATATTTAAAAATACATAAATTCTCTCAAATCAAATATTAACGTATATAGTGTCCTAATAGTTTTGCTTAAAGTTATGTCTCAAAAACATAAAATACAACTAATTAAATACAAATAAATATAAGAAACAAACATGCAAATACAGTGTTATAAAAATTAACTCAATAGTTACTGTATTTTTGTAAAAAGGATTTTTGAGTTTATATGGGCTTTTTGCTTTAATTATTTAAAAGAGTTCTCATTTAATTAATTTGATTTTTGATGTAAGACCTCTTAGATTTTCTTTACAAAATTTGGGAAGAAATCACTGATAAGCTTTGTTATGTAAGAAACATCCAAATAATAAATTAATATAATTAAAAAATTTAAATAAAATTAAAATTTTGGAGAGTTGTCATTCGAGCAATAATTCAAATATTCGAATAATTTTGTTTTTTATTTTTTTTAAACAAGTTAAGAATAAAAAATATTAGAGCAAATAGTTTTTAAAAATTGCACCCAAGACGGCTTAAGTTTACAGTCTGGCAGCGGTTAACCAAGAAAAGCGTCGCCCTTTGTTTTGGACTCGTATGTCAAGGAATTTTATAAATTTGATCTTAAACATCTTTGACTTCTCCAACCATTATTAAAATTACGAAAGAAATAGTCAGTAGTCAAACTAACGTACTGTTTTTCTACAATTTTAGTCAGGCACCTTCAAAGTTGAGTTTTTAAAATACGTCTTAAAATATTGAAATGTTTTTGAAAATTAAAAAAAAGAGAAGCAAAAACGAAACCATAACAATACATTATTAAGCGATTTAAAGCAGGATATGAAGTATATGAAATTTTTTAAAATACTAGAAAGTTAATAGAATTGAAGGTATTAAAAACGTTAGAAAAAAAATTAAAAGAACTGAAAAATATGAAATCCATTTTGACGCAATGTTATTCATATATTACTTGCTATTTTCAAATATATATAAAATAAAGAATCATCTACAGGCAGCTTAATTATTGTATTTTGTTTTTAAAAGAAATTGTTGAAATATTTTTATGAATATATAATTTTAATAAATTTGAATATAATTTAGCATAAATAGATTATCGTCTATTTAACAAAAAAAAATTATACCTACGAGTTTAGTAATATATTATTTCTTTTTTTATACTCAAGTTAATTATTGAATTGTTTATTTTTCTTTTGAACTATTTTTTTAACAAAAATTTAAATAGCGTAAATTTTTTCTAAAGTTATTTAAATAATTTTTGTAGCTCTTTATTCGTACGAGAATTCGAATAAAATTAAAACTTTATTCGCTTGTTCGAACAGAAAAATTTGGTAAGTTTTGTTTGAATAATTTTAAAGTTTAATAATTTGACAACACTCATTTTTGCCCTTTGGCATCATTAAAAATGCCCTCATGTGGTGATGAGTTTTAAAAACATAAATCAGGGACGTTTGTACGTGAGCTCAAATTCATTATTTAATAAACGTTATAACATCTTAAGAGTGTAACGTAGAATAGTCGGTAAGGAAATCGTGCTGGTCATAATAATCTTAACTTTAACTAAGATTTTTTTAATTCTACGAATTTTTCTTACAATGCTGAAATGCTCCTCTAATTAGCATGGGCAACTAGTTTCATACTTAATTCGAAATTTATTAGTAAATTGAATCATTCCAATTGTATTAAAAAACTACTATAATATGTCGGTTATTCTGAATATTTTTGACGATTTTAACGTTTTCTCCTTAAAAGCATCATCGTGAGCAAAACTTTGACATAGTTTAAGAAACCAACACACATTTTCTAAAAAAAAATAAAAATACACTTTTTCGAAGATTTGCGAATGTTAATTGCATTTTTTTGTTGTCCCAAGAGTTTATACTTTTCTATTTGCTGATAAATTTATTTGTTTGTAGTTTTATCCATTGGCCTTATTCAGTTTCGTTTTTTAGCATCCCGCGTGTTTGTTTTGCTGTTTTTTTAGCATATCAACATATTTTAATGTTTGAGTTTTTTGTTGTTATTGCAACAACTACAACATCATTTTGTATGTTCAATTATTTCTGTGTGCCCAACATGTAAAGATGTGTTTTTTATTCAGTTTTTTTTTTTATTTGTTTATTTTTTGAAGATCTGTAGCTAATGAAGTGGCCATGCATTGAATTAAATGGTTTAAATAAATAATAATATTTATTGAAAACCTTATTTCTCCTTTATTTCCTCAGGAAAAAAAAGAAAACTACAGAAAATAAAATTTGTGTTTGAACTGTTGCACATCCATAAATACATATTGTAACGTTTTTCCCTTCTTGGATAAACGGACGGATTCTTTTGATTGCAATTACTACTGCGACACATTTTAAATTCGCTTGATCCTACCTTTCTTTAGGATCCTATGGTCTCGTAGTTACTAAACATCCGTTATTGCAAAGGCAGCCATTTACGCTACACTACTGTAGAACTCCGGCGAGACATGAACTACTCGATATCTTGTTTAGTAACCTAAGCCATACACCTCTCCACTTTGCTTTTTATCCAAATCCAAGCCAGTCATCCCTTAACATCTGCCGTACACTGTTATTATACCGTTACTATAAATAGACGTTTTTGCTAATTTATCAGCCATGGCTTCACACAATAATTGTCTATATTTTCCAGGAGGTTTGTACTACTGTTTCTCTTATTGCCTTATACAACTATTAGTTTTTTTTTTTTTGCACACATATCCGAAGGTGTACTCGAACTCATGATTCTTCTGTTTTACAGTACGCACCTCTTCTAAATCAGCAATTGTGGTTGCTCAATTTGTGTTAGACCAATGGTGGTGGAAGAAACTTATTCACCTCCATTTTTACCACGCACATACGACAACAATAACGGCTTAAGTATTTTAAAGTTGATCGATATTCTATCTGTGTGCTACAATATGTTTTTGCCAGAGTTATTAGCTTAAAGCATGTAGATGCAATCTTATTGCCTTTTCTTTGGAAATAATCCTTGAGACCCATTTGGGCCTACCTATCACTTCTTCTATGGAAAGACGGTTATAACAAGTAAACCTTTTTCTTCGTCGCTCTATACTACATTAGTCTTCTCTCTTGCGAAAGGGAAGTTTCTTCATAGTGTGCCTCTGCATTGTACGAGAATTACTTTAATTTTCTGGTTGAACTGGGTTGAACTTTTCCGACTTTTCCTTTCTTCACCTCAATTTTACAACATATTTCGGATAAAGACTTTTCTTCTTGTTAGACGTCGTTATCTATTTATTGAAGTAAGAGAAAACAAGTCCATATTATCAGATCCAGATTGCCCAGGTAAGGCGGTATTTAAGTCTAAGGTCGAGTGGAATGAATAAATGAATTCATCTTTCTTCGAAATTTGCTGTTCCGTCGATATGTTGAAACTATAATATATTTTAGTGCGTCTGGTCACTTAAGTGGTTGTGAATGTTTGTTTAACTTGTTTGTTTTTTCCTCCTTTCAATTTATTTATGTTATTTTGCTTTATTTGTGTATGTTTGTCTCCGTTTTGTTCCTTTAAAAATAAGATGCCTTTTTTTGTTAGGTTTTTTAAGCATAAATTCTTTTAGTATTTTTGTTGCTGTTCTTGTTTCTAAAGAGGATTTAATATTCGTGTTGGTTTTTTTTTTTGTTTAGTTTAAATATTACAAAAAATTATATTTTTTCTGTCTCTCTGTTAGCTTGAGAAAAGACATACAAAGAAAAAAATATTTAGGTTTCTTTCTTTTGTGGCGTTTTTTCGCTAAACTTAAATTGCAAGAAAAAGATGATTGTGTTGGAGTTGAAGGAATAAAGCACTAAAAGCAACAACAACAGCATATAGAAGGACAGACGTGGTATGTAGACTTGTTTAGACCACATTTTTGCATTTTACTTGTTGATTTTAAAAATAATATTTTTTTTTCTGCTATTGTTCCTGTTGTTGATGTTTAAGTTGTATTTTTTATATTTTTAGTGGAACTTTGCTTTTATGTTTTGATTTGCCAGCATATATTGTTTTTCTTTTTTGTTATTTGTTTGTCATTTTATAATTTTATCAAGAAATTGCCTTTTTTGTTCGAATATGTGTGTTTTGCAATATTTTTTTTTTTTATTATTTTTTCTTTTATTTTAACGTCAACATAGATTTTTAATTAAGTTGGGTATAAGGCATCGTTGTCTGCAACAGCAACAACAAACAACAACATCAACTTAGACATGTTTGCACGACTTGTATATTTATGCCACAGCTAAAGTTGCATTTTTTTTTTATAATTTTTGTTTTATTTTTCTTCTTTCAATTAAAATAAATGAATGTGCCACTTTTCCTTTAATAATTATAGACTATAAAATTATTTTATTCGTAATAAAATTAAATCATAAAACTAAAATAATTGCATTTTAAGAAAAAATTTTTTGTTTAACATTTTATTGGCATAAATAAACTCAATAACAAATATTTTATTTTTGTACGTTATAATAAAATCTTGCATCCTAAAAGAAATCTAATTGTTAGAAAACTAATTTGATTTTAATCTCCAAAAAAATTTCCTATATAATTTTATACAGTCATAAAGACCTTAAAATCAAAAACTAAAATTCATGACAAAAATTTAATTAATTTTATGTTCGAAAGTTGCCATTTTCTTTTTGAGAATAAACTGAACTGTACCAACATCATAACATTTAATACTGCAGTCTTGCCCATAACTACACAGACTTTAGTCATACTTATAAACAATAAACTAAAAGGCTTCTTTTCTCATTCTATCTTTTTCTAAACAAACACATCACAGGTCTCCTACTAAAACTATAGACGAGACACTTACATTCATCTCTCTCTCTCTCTTGCCGCCTTTTTGTTGGATTTAACGCAGTTATTTTATTTTATCTAATATCAGTTTGCATTAAATATGTGCAGCAATTTGTTTTGTAGAAAAATTATTATAGAAGTTACTTTAAAAAATCTCTCGGAACTCAACTACGAGTACAGCATTCCTTATCTTAATGATATTCTGTTCTACTACAACAAAATTAAAATGTACTCTGTAATATTCGAAAAGGCAGTTTTTATAAACTGTATCACTCTTCACCAAAAATTTAAAAAAATTTAAAGTCGTAAAGGCCGCCACAATTTGAAAGACTCGCTGCTCTTATTATTTTTTTTTATGTCACGAAGCCGCTGTACGGTATACGAAGATGAGATAATCAATCCTAATTAAAAACCTAGGGAAGTATTATAGAAGACGACTCTCGTTTCTGAAACCGTTAAACTCAGCTTTTAACCGTTAGGTGTGGTACTTTCAGTCAGTATCTGGTAAGAACAAAAATTTTACTGAGATGTTCCTTGTGGTCATCACAATGGCAAGTTCGCGCTCACACATGGTACATAGTTTTGTTGAACTCTGCGCTTTCTATGACCCTGGAACATGTAAAATAATACCAAGCTTCACAAAAACTTTGCAATATTCTTAATAATATTCTTATTTCCTAGCTGCCAACTAGTTGATCTGAAATAAAATTTTTGCCGCTAGAACAACACTTACAAAAACGAAATCAAAAATTAAAAGATGTCCACGAAAAGATATTTTCTTCATTTTGCGTATAAACGTTGCGTATCATACATGGTACGAAATGATTCGCACTTCGCTTATGTAAGTGGCCCAAGTTTTGGTTGTCTGCAAATGTCCGCTGCCTTAGGTTCCGAGTAAAAAACGTGAAAAACGAAAAAATTTAAAAGTTAATGATTTTATTTAAAATTAAACCTTGAGTTCAGTGCTACATGTATTTTTTTAATTTTTTGTTAAAATCTTTCCTTTTATGCTTCATATCCTGCACGTTAAAAGTTTTTACAATGATATCACGATTTAAATTTAATTTGCAACGTTTTATACTTCGACGTATTTTATGTTTTTGTTGATAATATTATTTATTTATTTCTGTTTTATTATAGCAAGACTTTTAATTAATAAAAATTTTGACTCAATTCTATAAATATAAAAAAAGTTTTATATATATATATATATATATATATATATATATATATATATATATATATTTAATGCTTGCTGGGTTATGTTTATTAAAGTGAATTTTTTGTTTTATTGTAGTGTTTTAAAGACACAAGGTGTAATTGTATTTATAATGAAATTTTAAAAATTGCATTTTTGTTTTTGTTCAGTTTTCGTATCGGAATTGTTTATCAGTGAAGGTGGAGACTTCATTCCCACTCAAAAATAGAAAGCTTTTTATATTCCTATTAGTTTTGTTTTTATTTTACATTTACTTTATATTATAATTCTATTTGAAATAATTATTCGAAAATGTTATAAAAATTAAATAAGGCGTTTGAATAAAACTGCTTTTGTAATTTATGTTGCTTTTCAATACCAAGTTCCTTAAATTTCGTTCAAAGACAATATACAATTTTTGTTCAAATGCAAAAACAGCTAATTTTGCTTTATAGCAGAGTTATGGAATAAAAAAAATTTGCAGTTAAAATGTGTTTTTTCATCAACATAAAAATGAGGAGGGCAGGAAACAAAGGATTGAACAATTAAAAAATGTTAATTATAATTTGTTTGAATCCCACAAAAAATGCAAATTAAATAATGTACGTTTAGCCTCAAACTGCTAAACAAAGATCAAAAATTTTCAAGCAAATATTTTTTGCATTTTTAAATTGCATTATTATTATTATTTTTCGTTTTTTTTAGAAAAATAATAATAAAAATTATTTAAACCACGTTTTTAACATGGCAAATTTTAATGGAGTTACGCCCCTTTTTATAGTTGTGTCTGCTTTAAAGAATTTTTATTTTAATGTCGTGATTTTAAGATTAGTTTTTGTGTTAAAGATTGTATAATTTAAGCAAACGTTTAGGATGGGGAGATAGAGAGCGAAAGAAACAGACTAAAAATTGTTTTTTCAACATTTAATATTTTATGTTGTAGTTGTGGTTAAAAGAACCAATTATTAATATTGCTAATTTTTTTTAATATTTTTTTTTTTGTTGTGGGTACTTTTTTAATAAAAAAAAACACTCAGACATCGCACCCATATTGTGAATATTTTTAAAAATTTACAAACATTAAATTCGCAACACAAACACACTTGCATACATACACACATACATACATAATAGAAACAAAGGCGAGGGAAATAAAAGCGATTTCAATTAAATGATATGAAAATCAACAAAAGAAAGGAAAATATCAAAAAAAAAAAAAAAAACAAATTTATTGAAATAAATTTAAAAAAAAATTAAATAAAATTAAAGGTTTTATTTTCTGGTGGGCGTTTGTGGGCGAAATTACTATATTCACATATGATGTATTCATAACATACATACAGACATATTAATATCCTTCATTTTTAAATACTATGTGTGTCAATTATTAAAAAAAATTAAAACTTATTTTTTTTACTGTATCGCTTTTAAAAACATTTATGTGAAGAAATGAATATAAATCCATTAGCAAATGCAGGAAAAACAGCAGCCACCCTAAAAACTAATATTTTTTTTAGGATAGACAGGTTAAAAACTACTAATTAACTTTACATTACTACAGAATGTCCTTACAAAATCATATACTAAACACTCAAAAAAAAAAAACCCGACGTCTGCTTAGTTTTTATGAAAAGTCATTATGGAGGTTTTTTTAACAACCGTTTTGTTCCACTTTTTTTATTGTCATCAGACACTTCCAGTTGAAAGATAAAAAAGCATATTAAAAAATCAAAGGTTAATAAGATAAGATTCATTGCCCATTTGATCCTTTTACGGAAATGTTACATTAATCAATGTTTTGCGTTTCAAAAAACTTCTCATAGATTTAAAGAAAACCTAAAAATTTCTTTCCGAACAATTTGACTAAATCAGAATAAAAATATGTTTAGAGTGCAAAAATACTTTAATTCTGCAAAATTAGGTAGGTGTAATTTCGTTTTTTTTATATTCTTGTACTAAGCAAAATATTTTGTTTTCCTTTCCATCCATCATATTAAAATAAAAACAATTTTTAAGTGATTTTCTAATGAATGAAATTTCTTTAAACTTTGAATTCGGAACATTTGTTCTGTTATGATATAAATTACGTCGCCAAATGTTAGTTTTCAAGATGTATTATGTACGAATTTAATAGCCTCAAGGACAAAAAAAAATATACTTTAATCAAATTCTAGATATTATCTTTTTCCTTTTAGTCCAGTTTTTGTTAATATCAGAAATTCCTAAATTTAGTCGCTAGATAATTAATTTTAAAAGTTATTTTTGCTTTTAATTATTGCTTAAAGCTATAAACACTTCCTCATAGCATCTTTTTCCCCTTTAGCTCATATCGAAAGGAGTTTAAAGGGTTATTATTTTTTTCAGACCTGGATATCATATTGCCCATGGATGTCATATTGCCATTTCGCTATTGCTCCTAAAGTTCGTCTTTCATTTTTTCTGTGAATTTTAAAAAATATTCGATTCACAAGATTCTTGTGATATAAATGACACTTTAAAATAATGTTCTTCTATTCTTTAGAGTGTTTATTTACTATTCCAAAACACCTATTTTTGGAATTTATGTCTGTCTGTATGTGTTTGCTTCACGTAAAAACTGCTGGATGCATTTGAATAAAATTTTGTGTGGAGGTCCCATGGAACCTCGGTTTAAAATAAGGAATACTTTTTGTTTCGTAAAAACAAGACATTTCGTAGAGAAAATAGAGATACAAGTGTGAAGTCACCCAACTTTATCGGTATAATGGTACTTAAACAGTCGTCATTTATTTTTACAGATGGAAAACTTTTGACACTGTTTACAGAGCTGTAAAATAAATATTTAAAAACACATTTTTCTAAACTTGAATTTTAAAAAAGTTATAAACGACCCGCGTACGAAGTCGTAAATAACAGCTGATTGTTTTTTTTTTTAATGGAAAAGCAAAACATTTTGAAATTGGTATTAAAAATTAATTTGCATCTTTTTAGAATACATAAATAAATAGTTTTATTTCCTCAACAACAAACTTACTTTGCTTTTTTCATCTATTTTTACCGCACGCAAAAAACATTAATACGAAACGAAATCCTATCAAAGAAAAAGCGTATACCTAAGTTTTTCATTCGTTTGTATTTTTACAATATCCTTTTCCTACTCCATTCAGTATATACGAGTACATTCAGAGACCTTATGCATAGCGAAGTTGATTGAGCGACGTTCGTCCGTTCGTCAATTTAAAATCATATTTGCCAAAGTACTATTTGAGGTAGGTAAAATATAAATTCGCATATCGATCAGACTTAGTTTCAAAAATTTACCTATTGAAAATCAGCAAGATCAGACAATGTCCATCAAGACAGCTAGCAGAACATCAAGCCCGCCTCTAATTTTTTCATATGATTTGGAATTTAGTTTAGTAAAGTAACTCCAATTAAAAAAGAAAACCAATATATAGGGCGATAGATAAAAATTAGGGAAAAAATAGGAAAAAAATGTCCAGTTATAGACCTATTTTCATATTAAAGTACAACCGTGCACCATCTATTTAAATATATCAATATTGGTATCACATTACATACATTTGATCTTGTTTTTTGCTAATCATCAGTTTGGAAACGAATAAAATTTTTACATAATTTCTTCTTCACATAAGTTAAAAGCAACAACAAACTCATGCGACAAGTAATAAAAAATAATAAAAAAAACAAGGGTTACACTGTGTGTGGACTTCCTACAACAAAGTCAATATTGATTAATATTCTTAAATAAATAAAATAAATAGTTCAAATAATGATTACAAAATTAAAAAAATTAAAACCGAATTTCCTTCACATTATAATTTCAAGCTGTGATTTTTATTCTATAAAAAAGTCTTTTAAGCAGGTCATTGTTTTATAATCATGTTCAAAAAATAACCCTGGCAAAATTAATAAATTTTACATTGATGTTAAAGAACCAGCACAAGAAAGATCAATAAAATATTAGCAAATAATAAGTTCACAACGAAACAATTATTTGTGTTTGAATTGTAGCAATGCAACAAAGTAAAGTTTATTATAGAAAGAACTTAAAAGAGTATTGTACTTTTAAGTTTGGTCAAGTTTAAAGTCAATAACACTTTGGCAAAGTACAAAAACTAAAACAACAATTTGCAGCCGTTGCAAACAAATTTGCACTATTCGCTCGAGCGTACAACAGCTTAGAATGCAAAACAACAAAACCTAGAAGAGAAAAAAGAACAAATTTTAAATAAACACCAACTAAAAGTAGTAATCAAATATAATTTCCTAAGAAATACCTAAGCACACTTACACAAACAATCTACGAGAGCAGCAATTTATTTTTTCGAAAACAAAGCATTATGGCGAAAGGGAAATGGCAGCAGCAACATGGAAAGCCAAAGAACAAAAAAAAAAAAATAAACGCAAATGGTCATTAACTTAAAAATAAAACCTTCTTTGGATAAGCCCTTTACATCATCTATGAGTGGTGCCTGTATGGAAATGTAAAAAGACCAAAAATTAAGCTCTATCGAGAATATTTACTCTAATGCTAAAAATTTTTAAACTTAAACAGTTGAGCTTAAAAAAACAGCAGCTAGTTGTAAATTAAAATATCTGCTTTCATACGAAACTCCAGTTTTGCTCTTTTAGCTATTTTTATGCTCGACAGTGCTCTGAAATACAAGTGCACCATGAATGTATTCCTAATGATAATTACTATAATGATGGAAATTATGTTTTGTTTTTGTGTAATTGTGGCTGTGTGTTTGTGTGCGGTTTAAGTATTTTTAAGCTGTCAGCATTTGTGTTTACAAATTTTCAAAACGTCCAGCTGGTGCTGCAAAAAAGCAATAAAAATATTGTTTTAAAAACCCTTTATCAAACTTCAAAATGTTCAAGGAAATATTTTTTTTTTACGGCTAAAGTGTTGAGTGGTTGTTTATATTGTTTAGGCTTGTGTCTGTTCTAGATACGATGGGAACTGAATAATTCTCTTAAAAATGTATAGAACATATATTTTTATGTTAGTTCTTTAAAAAATTTTTAAAATAGTGGCTCCTTAAAACATCTTGCTAACTTTCTTAAGTCCTCCGCAACGCTACATTTCAGAAGGTTTGCTTTTGTTACAGAAATAACTCCCTGACTCATGCCGACCCCTTCTTTTGTCTACCCATTGCAATGTTTTGATAAAAATCTTTGAAGAAAATAAGTCAAATACAATCTACATAAAGTTTGTTTTTTTAAGCCCGATAGAACTTTCAATTGTAAAAAATAACACAACAATTTTAATTGTAATGAAGAATTTTTTTTATACGAAAGATCAGAACATGACATGAACATGACATTTTTAAAAATGATTTCGGGCATATGGCCACCGCGACTGCTCATGACAAAGCGCGTTCTGGACATCCAATTATGGGTCAAGTACTGCTGGGCGTATGTCACTAATAACACGAACAATGTTGACCTCCAAAGTGTCAATTGTTGCTGTTTTATCAGAATAAACCAGTGACTTCACGTGGCCTCACAGGAATATCACAAGGTGTCAAATTGCACGACTTTGAAGGCCAATTGACATGACATTTTCTCGAAATCAACTTATCGCCAAATTTTAATTTCAATAAATCGATGGCCGTATGTCACGTAGCGCCATCTTGTTGAAACCACATTTCGTCCGGATGTATGTTATCCATATTTTTAAACAAAAAATCATTAATCTCCATTGAACGTAACGTGAGATCCGGCCTCATTTTTGAAGAAATAAGGTCCCGTGATGCCACCAGCATGTAAACCACACCAAACAGTGCATTTTCTTGGATGCAATAGAGTCTGTAGAGTATATTTTGGATTTGTCCGTTAAGCCAAAAATAGCCTCATCGCTGAACACAATTTGGCGATAAAACAACGAGTCAGTTACTAACTGCTCTAGAGCCCAATCGGCGAAAGAACGACGCATATAATGGTTTCGTGGCTTTAATTCCTGCAGCAGCTGGATCTTATACGGGTGTAGGCCAAGATCTTTGCGCAAAACATTTGATGTAATTGACGGACAGTGCCCCAATTCCTGCGACCGACAACGAATCGATAAATTTGGATCTTCTTCCACACTATCCTTTACAGCAGCGGTATTCTCTTTAGTACACACTAGAGATTATATGGTACGAAATATATCCACAGTTCGATTATGTGCTTCATAAAATTCACGAAGTCGTCTATAAGTTGCTCGAATTGATGACTTATTTTCAGAGTAAATTTGAATGATTTGAAAGCGTTGTTCAAGCGTAAGTCTATTCATAATGATTTGCCCGAGTTTACTGAAAATAATAAGGAAAAAATTTTGAATCAAAACTGTACCTCCTATACAAAGTAAAAATTATTATCGTGTACCTAGATAACGTTCTAAATTTTTTTAAAAATAACTCATGCATTAATGACCATTATATATGAACTGGGAGGTAGTGAAGCGCACCGGGTATAACACTTTTATATATGTAAATTGAGCATAACCTTAATATATCGTTCTTTTGACAGATTTGTCTGAGATTGCATCTAATTTTCCTCAACAGTTATCAGCGGCGAAAAAAAATCGAATCAACCACACTGAATTTAGATTTTTCAATTACCATTTATTTTACGCATATTTTTAGTCACTGAAGCATGTGATATGTAATTTGTTTACTTGAGCTATTTGTTAGGTGAAAGCGATGACTGCCTTAAGAATACTTGTTATTTGTAGGCTAGTAAAGATATAAATGAACCTTGTTGAAAAAATATTTTATTTTCTTTGTTATATTATATCAATTGTAAGTGTTTGGTGACAGCATGAAAATAATATTTTTTATTCAAGTTAAATCAGGGGAAATGTAAAATTTTATTTGTTGAAATTATTAAATGAACCAATTTAGTATCACAAATAAATCTTAATTATGCCTAAGTGTCCAAATAAGTCAACATATGTGAAAATTCGTAATCCCTTAATTTTAATTTGGTTTGACGAAGTTCAAACACAACCCAAAACTTTGTACGCTGTTTTCATTTTAGTCGCATATATTTGTTCCGTCCTTTCACCTTCAATAATCAATATCGGTGATTATAGTTTATTTAACTGAAAATGAAGCACGCATAAGTCTAATAAATAAAAATTGGAACTGCAATTCGATTTTTTTTTTCAAAAATCTTTTCTAACTTGACTTCTATTAATATGATTTCCAATAAATTATTGACTTTTCCTCGTATATTTCTGACTTATGACGAAATGATTAAAAACCAAATAAAATACAGGTTGTTTGTTTTTATACGTCTGCAAAGAAATATTGCAGCCAACTCAAATCGAACTTGAATCTTTAATTTTAACGTTAATGTGAGTTTTTTGTTCAAGTCATTAATAGATATTGACACAGCTGGCCCTAAGTGCATTACTCAGCCATATTCTGCAATTTGTGATAAGTTTTTAGAAAAAGGAACATAAACAAAAACGAACATTTAAAAACAGTAGTTTGACGAAAATAAAACTCATTGGCCATGGGACAAAGATCAAACTCCTAATTTACACCGGACTTTAAAATTAAACAACCTTTATGGCACTCATTATCAAAGTCATAAAAAAACAAAGAAAGCCGCAGTAAATTTTTACAAAAGATGTAAAAAACAGTAATAGATCATAGATGTCATGCAAAAACTTAGCCAGTTGTCAGTATAACTGTATGAGGGAACTGCACAAATTGTTGTTGCCTCTTCCAGCAAAAGTTCTTATTAAAAGAGAAGCGGTTAATTTTACGTTATGAGAATAAAACTCATCTAATATTTTTTTTAATAATTACGAAGAGTAAGGTGCTTATCACTGAAAGGCAGTATCGTGATTGGCTTAATCTGTTCAAGAACGTTTTCATCGATATAGAGTAGTAGAGAAATTAAATAGATCTTTATAAGAGCCGCATTAGCAAATGAAAAAATTTTAATTCAAAAAATTTAATTAAAAAAGCTGAAAGCACAAAAATATCAATCTTGTTGCAGAATGGGGCAAACTATTTGTGTGCACAAAGAAAAATATTTATTTATTTTTTTAATTATCCGCTTTTTATCTAAAAGCCATAAATTAAGCAATCGAAAATAAATAAATAACTAAATAAAAAGCATATCACAAAATTTGCATTTAATTAAGAAAAAAATATATAACTTCACATATTCGCGTCCTTTTTTAATTTTTTTTTTTTTAACATCAATAAATATTAAAATCGTTTTTTATTTTGTTTGCAAAACAAAAAAAAAGAAATAAAAGCTAAAATGTTTATAAAATATTGTTTATCTTAAAACTTAAAGCATAAACTTTAAATCATTATGAAGTCTGAAGACAACAACATAAATATTGGCAACAACAACGAATGCCCAAGTAGACATAAGAAAACGATAAAAATAAAACTTTTAAAATACAGCTTAACGTCCATGATTTATTGCTTCTCTGTATATTTAATGGCTTTAGCCCTAAAAAAAGGAGCAAGAAAAAAAAAACAAAATAAAAATGAAAATACTGAACATTAAAATTTTTGCAACAATTCCGAAAATATTAATGGAGATTTTAAATAAATGCTACAGATTAAAAACGAAACGTTAATAATATTTCGTAAATGTTACATCACAAAAATTAGTTTTATATTTTTTATTTCCATATTTCCAACACATATTGTAAATATTTGCAGCCAGACTAAGGTCAAATATTAAAAAAAAAAAAAATAGTTTTCTACCATTTAGATATAAAAATCCAAAATTTTGTCCGTCATCAGTAGTTCCAAGCAGTCTAAAGTAAACTTCTAGCATAATATTGAGTATAATTTTTATCTTAATAATAATTATAATTTTATAATTTTTGGCATAAGAGCGACTATAAAAAATTTCACTTTTAAGTCTAATAGCACAGATATGTTATAGAGGATTTAAAATTAAAGTTTCTCCCTTTTTAAGAAATTCTTACATAAAAACGATTACAAGCCATGGCTGTAATAGAATAATAAAATACTTAAACTTAAAATCAAATTCCTATTTCGAAAAAAATGTTGTTTCGACTAAAATAAAACAATTATTTCAGATTTTTTTTTTTGCATCGTGTTTACAAACATTTATTGTAGTTGATTTTACCTTTTCCATTATTCACATTGAACAAGAGTGTGTGGAAGGATGGAATACTGTACTAATAAATAATCTGTTCCTTGCTCTTTGTTTCAGGGCTGTGCTTGGTGTGCAACCATAAAGGCTTTGCATACACACAAACATGGAGCAGAGCAAAGTAATAAGCAATGTGCTCTGTATGTAAAAAATACACTTCAAAAGGCAATATACAAAAAATACAGTGAGAGAAACTTGAAATTATTTTAAAGTGAATTAATATTACCAATTGTAAAGTTTACAATACCAGACAGATATTAAGGGAATTTAAAGTACTTTAGTTTTTTTTCTAGCATTTCTCATAAATTACACTGCTTAAAGCACTTTTGTAATTTTTTGTCATCAAATTTTCTTAATATTAATATTTATTAATATTTCCTAGACCTCACTTTGCTTTTCCAACTTTGCATATTGCTGTTTTCTTTCTATTAACCTATAAAAGTAATTGTTTCTTTTAAATTTTGTTATTAGAATGAGGTTTTTCATTGGTTTTTGTTGGCAGGAAATAAGTTTAATAAAATTGTAATTTAGATCTGACACTTTTACTTTAAAAGTTTTATTTTGTATTTTTATTAAATTTTAAGTTTCCTTCGCAAGTTATATTTTGTCCTCCTCAAAATTTGTGTTCTTTCGGGAAATTTTAACTACAAAGAATGCTAATGAAGGATTTAGCCGTCCGGAAAATGCGGCATTACATTTTGCTAGCATCTAACTTTTCTTGTTTTCTTTGGAAAATTTCCGCAGACATTTGTAAAATAAATTTCCTGCGAAGTAATGTGTTTGTTCTTGTACTTGTTGGTTTTTTCTTTAATTTTTCCTTTCTGACTTTAGTGTATTTTGAAATAAGAGATATCTGTCTAAAAACTATTTTGTCAATACACACCCAACAATTTTTGTTTTTAATTCCTGTTTAGAAGTATAAATATTTGGAAGAAAATCATCTGAAATTCTCTTTTGCTTTTTTATTCGCCTTCACAAAGGCGAACGTGTTGTGGATATCATTCCGTTAGTTTTGTTATTGTTCGATTTCAAGTGTATGCAAAAAAGTGTCAGCAAAGCGTATCGCCAAGTACTGAATGCAAAAACGATGCTCTCTTTTACTCGTAATTTGCTATCAAACTAAACGTTTCCCGTCCGTCTGCTATAGCCTCCTATCTCTGGAACTGCAACAGTTAGACTCTTACAATATTCACTCTTCTCTTGTTTTGCATTGTCAAGACACTGTAAAAACAGGTATAAAAAATTTAAATTAAAATCTGTTTCAATTTGTCTGCTGTAACAAATTAAAAAAATATAAATTAAAATTACAGGCTGATCTACACATGATACGGAACCATTTTGTGTAAATCGCACTCACACTCATTTTTTAACTGACTTCAAAAGAAGGAGGTTAACAATTCGACTGAATGTTGTTTTTTTTATATTTGTTCCTCCATGACTCAGAAATTTCTGGACCGATTTGATTTTTTTTTATTTGAAAGGTTGGTTCTATTTAAGAAAGAGTTCTTAATCTTAAAAATTTAAAGGGTTAACCGTAAAGGGCACAAATGTAAAATTAACAAAAACGCACATCACCATAGCTCCCTACGAAAAAAGTAACACAAAAATAGATCTTAAAAATTAAAGAGTGTCCCCATAGGTAACATAGATTAACCTATATGGGCCTATCTTTTGAACCATAATAAACAAACGCTAGACATAATGTCGATTGCTATGATCATTATAGTAACATATATTAATGTACAAAATATAAAATAAAAAGGTGTCCCAATAGTTCATTTAGTTTGTATATAAACAGTTGTAGACAGACGCTTGAAATTTACAACGCACCTGTATTGGTAACTTCGCTATAAAAGTATAAAATTTATATTTTTAAAAGAAAGAGTGTCCCAATACTTGTTCAAATTCGATATATGTTGCCGAACTTTTTAAGCGTTATAGACGGACTGCTGAAATTTACAAGGTACTTAAGTACAAGCAAATAGATTTAATGTAGAAATTAAAGGGTATTTCCATAATTGATATTATTTAAGCTAAATGAGCCAACCTCTGGGACCGTTGTTTGGAAACACTTAAAAATTGTACTTAATGTCCAATACTTTGTCTGGTATAATAGGAATTATAAATATTTAAAATTATAAATTAAAAGGTGTTACAATAGTTGATGTAAATAATGTGTATGGCTAAACTGTTGACCGGGTCCAGATAGGCGTTTGAAATAACAAAGAACCTATATTGCTAAGTCTACCGTATCTGAAAGTATAAAATTTGAATTGGGAAATGATAGGGTGTTCCCATAATTGATGTAATTTTACCTACATGGCTCTATCATTTGAAACGTTACATACAAATGATTGAAAATTAGACAGGAGAATTATAAATATTTAAAATTTTTAATTAAAGGGTGTTACAATAGTTGATGTATGATAAAAGATTTGATAAAGTTTCATAATACAATCCGCTAAAAATTATGGAATATTCTTAGGAATAAAAGTCATACATTAAAAAGTCAGGGGATTTTTTACTAAAACTCGGACGGTCGGTTTTTTTTTGTGTTTTTGCCAGAATTATTTATTATAATATTTTTATTCTTAACACAAATTTGTTGAAGCTGTCTTGCCGCGCCCTGCGAATCCGAATCATTTAAATAAATTTTATAAAATAATAAGTCGAAATGTATGAAGATTTTACTGTGTCAGTTGAAAAGGCATTAAAACATATTTCACTAAGAAACTTTTTTCTTGTCTTTTTAAATTTCATAACATTTTTTCAAAGTGTAACTACCCAGGGTCAGAAGCAAAACCAAATTTCTGCAATAATTTATTTTAAAATTCCCTAGAAAATATCGACAATAACGAAGTCTGTATACAAAAATATAAAGTATTTCTAATTCGTGCGAACATTTTTTAAAGACATTAAATAAATTTAAAAAAAGAAATTCTTATTTTTTTATACACGTGGAAAAATTGCCCCTTTTTGAGTGTAAGAGTGCAGAAAGCCGATAAAACTGCAACTAGAAGAATGAAACAAAAAAAACCCATAAATTATTTTATTATTTTAACATTTCTTAATAATATTATCTGATGTGTTTTCTCAATAATAGTTGCAGACTTTGACAAACGCCTACAGTGTAGGGCAAAAGGTGATGATATTTTTATGTTATAATTTAATAACTTTAGGATAAAAAAATTTGTTAATTAAAAAAAAAAAAAACAACTTAAAAAAGGAAAAACAATTAGACTCATTTGATATATTTTTCTAAAGGACTAATTGTTTTTTTTTATCTTTTTCTAATTTCATTAATACATTGCAAATTGGTTAGCTTGCAAATTAAAAACTTCTTAAAACTAATTTCTCAAGTGAGTTTTTAACGTTGTTAAGGAATATCTTCACTCAGCTTTCTTCTGCTGGTTGAATTACAGCTTGCGATAAGTTACCCACTGTATTATTATATTGCTTTTAATATTATTTTACGTGTACTTTTAAGTTATTTATTATATGCTTCTTTATATAAAAATTTGTTTTGCCATAATGTCTATGTGTTATACAAGTATATGAATATGTAATATTTACATATATTTAACAATTATGTATACACACACATACACACACGTCGACTTAAAATATGTAAAGTTTAATTACATTTTTTGTTGTTTTTTTTCAACATGCATAAGGACGCTCTTATACGTTGTAAAGTAATTTATATTAATGTTTCTGTTTTTGTAGTTGTTGCTCGTGTTGTTATTTTGTCTTTGTGGTTATAAATTTTAATTAAAATTAACATACATTATAATCTATACAAAATGGAAAAGTGTTTCAACCCACATACACAGAAATAAATTTTACTTTTTTTTAATTAATAATTCAAGTACAAATCTAATTATTGTTGATTGAATAAGTTATCACGTCATTAAAATATTTTTATTAAAAAAATTATCTAATATCTAATTACTAATGGTGTAACTATTTTTCACAATTTTTCCAAATATTGATTTCAAGAAGCAAATTGTTTTCTCTATATTTCAATTATTATAGCGAAGCTATCGTGAATAATTTTAAAAGTTGCTTACCTTTTTGAATTTGTGTACAGCCAATCCACTTAATAAATATTAACACCGCATATTTCAATGATATTTTTTTCGAAATCTAAGTTTGGAAAAAATTCTAAACTTTAATTAACTAAAATATTTTATAGTCGTTTTTACTAGAAATTCTTATGTGTTTTTGTTTACTTACTAATTAATTTAAAAAAAATAACTATTTTGTATTTTCTTTTACTTATTTTGAGTAAAAGGAGCAACAATATTCAATGAAAAAAGGCTTAGGTAGCGCAATTTATTCTCAAAATAATTAATTTTGAATTTATTTTTTAAATCGATACTTTTTTTACTGCAAAAAATTTTTTGAGTTAAATTTTTCAATGCTTGCTTATTTTTTATTTACTGAAAACAACAGAATATTATTAAAACAAAAAGACAAAATGCTGATTTTAAAAGCAAATAAACAAATAAATAACAAAGGCCTACAAAACTATATTGACGTTTAAACAAAAAAGAAAATTTATATACGAGAGGTAAACAAAAGGTCTTAAATAATAATCAAAATAGTATCAAAAAAGTGTCTTTTTGCCTTAGGATATGGCATACGCTCTTTCATTGATCTCTTTATGAAAGTTATTCTTCTTTTGTTCTTTAATTATTTTTAACCGGAGCTTGAAATTTAATCTTGAGAAAAGTTGGACGCGGCAAAAATTTAAACCTTAAACATTATGTATGTGTGTTTGGATGACGCTTTACCGTTATTTCTTCGCTTAGTTGATCTCTCGACAGTTCCCATACAAATCGCAAAAAACCTTGATAATTACCTTAAAATCTTAAATTTTTGTTAAAATTTTTTTAGTACGATGATAGCTACTTATTGGCTTCAAAGTTATTCTGCTGACGTACATCCATCATTACATCGGAGAAAACATTCAACAGAACCGCATAGAAAAATATACTAAGAGCAAACTCTAAACCAACCTTGCCTACAACTCCTTCATAACTAACTGTTTTTTTACACAATAGGGTTCAGTCCTAAAAGTCACTTTGTGGCTTTTATCTATGATTTTTTTTATGATTAACATTCTTTAGCACAATATAGATGCAGAAGAATTTGCATTTCTCTAGTGTTTAATTTCTTAGGCTCGTAGCTTTTTAATCAAGTTTAATAAATTCGGTGAAATTTTGGTTTTTCAAATAATTTTTTTAAGCCCCGCAGAACTCAAACCGATAGGTGTTATAACATAGTCCCAGGCATCTTCTGGTTTTGCTAGAGCAGTAAAACAAAATGAAAAGAGAACAATGCTGGTTTTGATACAACCAATCACTAATAAATCTATTAAAATGAAATGATTTTTATCAGTGTTATTTTAGGTTAATTGTGCTTGATTCCTATAAAACTAAATATTCCATTCATTCTTAAGAAATATAAACTGAAATTTTATCGAATACAGTGCAAGTATAAAGATGAATTGTTTAGCACGGTAAATCAAGTGAATATATTTCTTTCTGTTTGTGGTTCTCCAGTATTTAACTTAGTTAAAATTGCACCAACAATAAAATTCGTAGTAAAAATATTGCATTGTATTAACTTAACAAAGTCTCATACAGAAAAAACAAATTAATCTTCAATTACTGGTTTCATAAATTCAAATAACTTTTTAATTGAAATAACAACAGTAACGCAATTCGTCAAAAACGCAAATTTTTAAATATTGAATAGAAAAATTTAAACTGAAAAGATGTTAAGTTTATCAACATTTAAAAAAGCAATTAAAATAGCATTCCAATTAAAAGTAAAGTTCAAACAAATATTTGATAAAATAGAAACTAAATGTGTTAAAATTTTCCATTTTCATATTCCATTTAACCATTTTTGAAAATCGGCCACTATGACTTTTTTTTTGTGGGCAGAAGCCATAACTTATAACTTATCTAACGACAATTGAAATTGTGATTTTCTATAATCCAACTCGGCTTTAGCTATAATTAACAGCAAGATGCTGCGTTAAGTATTATGGAGACAATTTCTATTTTTAGTTACCAAAATTGCTACAGCACTTAATCCAAGTGCAACTTAGTGAGAAGGCTGAAGTGATATTATTTATTAGTGAATATTCGACCATAATCTTAGCAAGCTGGGCTTTTGCACTCGAAACTTTTATAGCCGTTTTTGAACTATATTTTTAAATTTTTATTAGCTGTCAGTTTATAGTCAATTTGAAGTCATCGACATCATTAAGCAAGTTATGCAGGACTGTCAACTTTGTCAATATAATTCAATTGCATGTCGTAGCTTGTTAGGAACTATTTCAAATACTCAAACAGTTGTCATTTAGAGACATTTAAAAACGTTTAAAATATTAGCGCCCCGGTTGAGAACCTAAGCTTAACGTTTGCAGTAATTTTTGCTTAAAATGGAAACTAGTCCTGGAATAAAACAAGCGTTTCTTAAGGTACAGTCAGATTAGTCAAATATTTGATAAAAAAGACGTAACCACCAATTTATGAAAACAATTGTTTATTCTTTTCAAATACTTATCAAGATATATAACATCCTACTCGATACAAAAGATAAGTTAATAAATTTATTATATTTTAAATCGTCATTCGTCATAATACGCATCAATAAACGTTGAATAAACAAATGTAAAAATAGTGGTTACGCTTTTTTGGTCAAATATTTGTTAAAATGTGACCGCACCTTTACTTTAAGTAACTGTTCTAGGTATAAAGAAAAGTTATTTTTTAATTCAAATACAATTTTTAAATTTTATTGTTATTAAAAAAAACTTTTTCCTATTTTTTTCACTATTTATTATTTACTACCAAACAGCTGTTACAGAAAACGTGTTTTTTAAGTATCATTTTGTAGTAAAATTTCAACAATAAAATATTGCATGTGTGACAAAAAGTTCTATTCTAAAAAAAGAGTAAAGTATAAAGCCGGCAGACAGCATACACACAAAATATGTTAAACTTTTACTTTCGTTTCATAACAAAAATAACAACCGCAATTGTATTTATGTATGTCGAAGTCAATTATAAAATGTACATAAAAATATAACAACAACCAAAATATATAACAAATTATTGCTATAATCAATGACATTCAAATCTGACGATAAAAGAAATATACAGTTTTGTGATGAGTATCAATAATAGTATTATTGTCACCCACAATAAAATCTAAAACGAACACTCATTCACTGAACAGAAAAAATAAATCTCAACATACACACATATATGTACAGCGTACAGTTTTATTTGTATTTATGTTTTTAAAAATTAAAAAAAAATTAATTTTTTTTAATCACATGCCAATTTAGTAGTGGTGTGAATTCTGTTTACTTTATTTAATTTTTTTGTCAATGTTATTTCATTTTTTATTTTTTCAACATTTTTACACACAACATTAATTGGCGCCATTTTATTTTTATGAGTTCTACACTGGTAGAAAAAGAAATTTTTTTATTTTTGATAGATAAATAAAAATTCCCTCAAATATTGTTTTCTTTGTCTGAAAAGTGTAGCATAGTTAGAGGAGGATACAACATAAGGCAAGGCGCCAACTAGCGAACTTCTTTAACGCAATTTGCTCTTGCTTAACTGTATAGTACGCCTTGTTAAATGCGTGATTTTTTATTAAAGTAATAAAAAATTGACACACATTTTTTGTTTGCTAAAATTATGCATTTTTTGTGTTTCATTTTCTTTAATATGATTACGCTCATTAACAATTTTTAATTGCGTTTGCAAAATGCTAAAAAAAGTAAAACTTGTAGGTAATTATTGATTTTCAATGAGAATATACTTAAAATAATTGACAATCTTTTATGCATGGTGGCTTGATTAAAAGAATTGGGTGCAACTATCTAGGAGAGATAAAAACCTAAGGAAACGATCAAAAATAAATAAAAAGTAAAATGTCCAAACATGCAATTTTTGTGTCTGAAATTTTTTTTAATTGTCTTATAAAATTGCATTCATGTCCACACATTAAAATTTTTGTGTCTGCAATTTCGAACTCGATTGCTTAAACGAATAAGAAAACAAAAGAGAACTGCAATGGTGTCTACTCGTATTTTCTCTCTCACCTACAAACACAAGAGTTGCGCAACAAAAGTTGCAAAGTGTGGACGATGGCTTAAGCAACAATCGTGTGCAAGGCAAAAATATACATAAAAATCAAAGTATGCTTCAAGGCACAAAAAATTAAATTATTTTATAAGAAGATTTCAACATCAGACGCAACTATGATTTAATGCTTTGAAACTTTTCAAGCATTAGAGAAGAGGTTGACTCTCTGACTTTCAATAACATAATAGATCACGTAGATGAAGTTTTACGGTATGAAAATTGGTTAAACAAGCGCCACAAATGTTTATTGTATGTCTTCTAAGATTTTATGTTAAATATTGTTAAAGGTTTTTGTTGACGATAATCGATCTGTGTTTATTTTCTATTTCAAAGACTTAAGAAAATAAATAAGATTTATAAACATTTTTGCTCGTTTTTTATGCCAAAAATTCTTTCATTTTAATATTTTAATAATTTGTGGTACTCGTCCACCCAGTCCTTTGTACAGAATTCTTTTAATTACTCTAATCGATTTAGGATTATAGATCGAACCAACAACAAATTTGAACTATTTTTTTCTCTGTATGACTTTTGATGTTTTTTAAGAAGTCGACACAAATCTACAAAGCAGATATATTTGTAATAAAGAGCTTGTAATTAGTTTTATAAAGAGTTTAAATGAACAAGTTCGAAACAAACAAATTTAAAATCTTTATTTAAAAACTACGTTGAATGTAAAGCAAATTAGCTCCTCTCAGAAGAAACACTTTAATATCTTTAATTTAGTGTGGAAACACGCGAATTTTTACCCTGTAGTAAACAAAAAAAAACATCAAAATGGCGTTTTTAGTTCGACTTGAACGTTGAAAACATCATGTTTTATTTGTTTATACTCTAGTTGCCGGCATGAATTTGTTTTTATTTTTTCACAGACATTTTAGTTTTTATGTTAGAGACATAAAAATTGTTTTATTTTTTTGTTATTTTTATTGTTACAAGCCATTTATGTTTATACGTATAAAACATGACGTTTTAATGTTTGAAAGCGAAAGGATTTTTTTTTCGTTTAACTACTACATTACGAGTCTAGTCTGCAAGAAACAAACACACACGTCTATGACTGCATGTAAATTTAAAATAGATACGTAGAGATGTGGATTGTAAATGTTTATGGTGGATTCTTCAGTAAAAATTAAAAAAAAAATTGCATTATTATGTACAACTAGTATCAGTTAAGAATAAACAATAACCATACAAAACAGGGCTGAAATTTTTCGTTTTATGGCAGAAAATAAAATTTGTACATAAAACAAAAATAAAGTAAAACCAAAGTAATAAAAATTTGGAAGAAAAAAAAGAAATTAAAATACATCAATAAGAGAAATAAATTTAGAAGTGTTTAAACTTAATTTTAAGTTTCTATCACTATTCCTTTGCCTATTATGTGAATCATATTCTGGTGGCAGTAGAGCTTTAATTGACCATTAAAAATAATACAAATATAACACGTATATTTTTCATTTCTTTTGTTGCATTTGTTTGTTTAAGTTTTGGTTGAGTTTGTTTATAATGAAAGAGAACTTTCGTTGCGTTTTCTTTTTATAGTTTTTAATTAAGTTTAAAAAAATTTACATTTGAAAAATCTACATTCTTTCTTTATTTGTAGTTTTTTATTTTGGTTTATAAAGCTTTTTTAAGAGTTTTTTTTTTTTTATTTTGTAAACATTTTTTAAAAGCAACTTTTCCTGTATTAAAGCTGTTGCCTTGTGGCTTGTATGGTATATACACACAGCAGGACAGTCTTTTATACTTTGGCTTCAGCCGGCCCTCTGGGTATTCAAAAACACCATTATAAACATCTCCACCATCATGATTATTTTTACTTTTTTTTTTATTCTTATAACTTCGTTGCATTTTTTTGTTTTTTGTATTTTTTCGATTGTATTTTAGTATCTCAAAGCCATTAATTTAAGGAAACCAGTTTTTGTAGGCCTTTTTTTATTTCAGTTTATTCATTTGCGAGTTTATTTAAATGAAAGTGAATTTGTACGTTAAAGGTTGACATTGAAAAATTAGTGAGTGGAGTTGTGCCAGCCAGACATTTAACCGAACAACTAGTCAAATCAATTCAGTATTTCTCCAAGCAAAAGCAATTAATGGAAACAAAATAAAAATTTTTACATATATTTTTTAATTAAATGTTTATTAAAAAACTATTAATTTTTTTTTTCTACTTTTCTTCGACAAAGTCACAAATACAAATTGAAAAAAATAAAAAAAATCTATATTTAAAATCCAGCCAAAATAATTACAAGTAAATAAGACTATTTAAATTAAAATAAGGATTAAGCCTGAAAATATAAAACGTTATGTTGTATTATACCTGGCCAAAAACTATACTTAATAATATATACAAAATGAGGCCTTTTTGGGCAAATTTCTAATTCATTTTTTCTCTTTGGGAAAGTCATTAACTTAATAAAATTGTAAACAATTTATATGACACGTTTAGTTAAAGATAGTTGAAATTACTCACTCTCGATATTAATTCATGATTAAAAACTACAGCCGAAAAATTAAAAGATTTTAGTGCTTTTCGTTGGCAATTTTTGCAGCTTTTGTAATTGATTATTAAGCACTGAAAATAAAAAATATTCTAAAATTATGAGTTAAGTAACTATAATTGATTTTAATGTGGAAATAGTGTGCGTTATAACAAAGTATTATACAACTATTTACAATAATGAGATAAAGTTATGATACTTTAATACGGTAATATTAAATTTCAATCAAATTGTTAATTTTCTTTTTTACGTATATTTTTAATTTATATTTTCACATTAAAATGTATCATTGATTTTTCATAAATAAAAAAGCGCTATAAACGTAGTTCGCCTACGTTAACTCTCCATTAAAAAATCTTTTAAGAAAAAAAGAAAAAAAAGTGGCTTCAGGAAACTAAGTAGTACAGTGTGAAAACCTCTAAAGAGTAAATGCTTGTTTAACAATAAATTTCTACTTTTTTAAATGCCTAAAAGTATGCAACAAAAATGTTTTAACCGAATATAAGGAAAAAGCTAGAATTTTATTTAAAATTAAAAAAAATGAACAAGAACAACTTTAAAACTAAGTAACAAAAAATATGTTTACAAAAATAAAAAGAGATTTGTGGCCGCTACTAATGCTGGTATCTGGGGTAAAATTTTATGTAGCGTAAGTATTTTATGACTTGAAAAATTTTTTTAAACAAAATGTAAACAAAGTTTTGTTATTCAAAATATTTATGAAGGTTTTTTTTTATAAAACAAAATTACATAATGCTTAAAACTTACAAAACATACATGCAAATACGACAAAAAAAAGTAATTCAAGTTATTATAACAGCATGTTAGTTATAAAATAATTAAGTATATAGAACACATAGTATAATTTTAGGAGGATAAGAGCCGGCACTAAAAATTTATTTGTAAACAAATTAAAATTTAAGATTGTTATTTTCACAAAAGTATGGAAACATCATCATTATGAAACGTAATAAAATACAAAAGAAAAAAACTCAAAAAATCTCACAATAAAAAATCCATAAAAAATAACAAAACAACTTAAGAACGTAAAAATACTTTTGTCTGACATTGAAAAATGGCCGGTCACGTTTAATAGTTTTTTTTTTTTTTTTGGTTATTGGTTTGTTCCCCATATTTTAATGCCACCTCTTACTTTTTACTCTTTTCTCAAACATTAAAAACATTTTTTTACAAGAAAAGAAAACACTGAATTACAACACAAAACGAATAATTTTGAATGCAACCCAAAGTAGTATTTTTTTCAAAAAGAAGTCGAATAAAGAGGACAGCTAGAAAAGTAAAAATTTATATCTTTTGAATTCCCTACTTATTTTCACTATTCCGATTTTATTTTTAACAACTCCTTAGTTGCATTGCACACTAAGTTTAAGAGCAGTACTGCATTGCCTCTGGTGTCAACTTACGAGAACATCACTTTCAAGCCGCATTTTGGTTAGTACAAACGCGGCTTGAAAATGTTCCCACATCGAAAGCGCTCGCCAAACATTCCAAATAAACAGCCAGTGACGAAATGTATGATGTATCTATTTTATTTATCCGACGTGTGAGAGCTCTGAAGTGATATTAATATTGACAAGCGACTGAGGCTCCAACCAAAGTTTGAACAATCAATGTTCATATATTAGTCCTGCTGACTTTGCACTTCAGATGCTACTTTCTCTGATCATTTCTCTTTTTAATCAACTTGGTAAGACAAAGCAGTACGTGTTTTACTTATGTCCAATATTTTTTAATTATTATGCTAAATAGTCTAACTTAATTTCCTCTTCTTCTTAAAATTTGCTGATTTAACTTTACTCTTATTAATAACCATTTGTAGATGTTGCAATAATACAGCGGCTCTTTTAAGAAGTCAGGAGAGTATTTTACAGAACACTCATGTTGAAAAAAGCTACTTCTGGTGTTGCAAAATACTATTGTTTAAACTGTGTTGACTTCACTGTATATTTTTTATTAATACCATTGCTAGTTCTTCTTTCGAAGTTATAAAAATTACAAATAAAAATAAGAGAATTTACTCTCTTCTTTATTACTAGTACAATTTTTTTTTCTGTTGCCAGCATCTGTGCCTGGGTAAAACCTGTGTGCAGCAGCTATAGTTGGCTGGTTCGTTGCTTGGTTGATTTTATTATTCCTTTTCAAAATGTATTTAATGTGGCTGTTGAAATATGTATTTAATTTTTTATGTTCAGAGTTGGAAAATCGTGAACAAGTTATTACGAGATATGTTATCTTTAAATATGTCCTGTAATAAATTCTATATAAATTTTAAATTTTGAATGAAAATAACACTTGCTTGTATACAAAGTGACACATGTAAAAATTGGTACTCCTGACACCACAAGTATTTCAAGAACGCCTAACCTACGCTTCATCCTTCGTTACATTGAGTTTAAAGCATTTAAGTGTTGTTTTTTTACTTTTTTCTTTAAATATTTTTATTTGATTATTTTGAATCTAAGCTTTCCATGCCTGATTTGTTGCAAACACACACAATTATTTTTACTTGATGGAGTTTTATTTATTTTGTTTCCAACATTATTTCAGTCTTATTTTCGTATATATCCTGTTTTTCGCAAAATTGAAATAATAATAATGCTTGTTATTGTTGTTTTAATTGTTTTTTCTTTTTTCATTCGCTTATTTATATTTTTATTTATTTAATATATAAAATGTTTTTCTACATTATAGACATATATGCAACATGCATACCTACATATATGCAACCAAAATTTACATATTGCATACTTGGATGTAAAAATGTATTGCCAGTCATTATCGTTATTTCTCCACAATTAACAATCAACTAAATTGATGACATTGTTATTGGTTACAGTTGTTGTCTTTATGGGTGGATCAAGAGGAAAAAAATATAAAAACAATTTTATCATTAAAATACAATTTAGTAACAATTTTTCTTGATAAATACCAAGTGTCTATTAAAGCTAAAGTGTGGCTGATTTAACACAGAACGTACAGATTAACAAGTAACTATCTTTTGTATCCTTCTCTAAGGCAATTGACTTTATTGTGCCGTTTTTATAGTCCAAGCGGAATAATAGGAATTATTAAGAATTAACTAACGTAATCGATTGTATTATTGAGATAATTTTTCCCAAAGACTAAAATATTTAAATAGTCATGGCAACTTCGGCACAAAACAGTATTACAAATTTCTTTCATCTTACTTTTTTTAATTATTTGATGATTTATTACTACGATAAAGATGAAAAAGTTTTGAACTCCTTTATATGATGAAGACTGTAGTGGGTTTTTTATTCTACTTGATAAAATTTAAATACATATTAAAGATTTTTAGCTTTTTGCAAAGATAAGTGAGACCTTTGCCTTCTTAATTATCTTGATTTAGTACCAGAAGAAATTACAATTGATACATTAATATTCATTTATCTCACAATCAAAGCAACTAATTGTTTAATGCAATTAAAAAATGTCGAAAGAAATGTACGAAAATTTAAAATTTTTTTCTAATATAATTCTCATTCTGTTCTTTAAAATTTATATTTTTTCGGAGGCTCTTGGTTGAAATTTTTCTAATGGTCAGATTTGAGCGACAAGTATAGTATATATACATATATTTTGTATCTAATGCAGAAAGGTAATTTTACAGGAAAAAGTGAAAACATAATAAAAACTAAAATTATTAGTATGTAATATCGTAAATGTTAAAGCTTGTAAGGCCGTTTTATTCTAAATAATGTATTTATTTGAAATCTATTGGAACCACTAAATAAACATTATTTAAAAAAAAAATGTGAGTTAGGACCTCTTTACATAAGAGTAACAATATAGATTCAAAACCTGTTTTGTAAGTGTGCTAAGTCGCCACATTCTACATTTGTCCGAGAAGAAAATGTAGATGGTAAAACTATATTAATTCACTATTTACTTTTTGTCTGATATTTTTACTGTTTTTACATTTATAATGCTCTATTTGCTAGACCTAAGCACTAGTGACAAAAAAGTCTTTTGGAACCATTAAAATTAAATAATTATATTTTCATTATATTATTTATTATATTATGCTAATATCTCATTAACATTTTAAATTAAAAATACAATTTATTTGTTGGTTGGAAAAGCAAGTATCAATACGTATTTCGCTAGTTGCTTAAGGAAACCTTTTCCCAATTTTTAGAAAAGCCAAAAACATTTCTTTTAAGTGTAAAAACTTAAAAAACAACATGAGAGTTATATCAGAAACCAATACAAAAATGTTAAGGCTTTAACAAAAATTACCAACAAAAGAACCACGTTTTTATTTTTTCTTACATTCCGACTCTTAATGCAGACGTTAGGCGTATTATATTTTCCACTTTTATAGTTCTCTGCTAGAATTGCATTTTTACACAAATCAATTTTTTTCCTTTTCTTCAAGTTAATGAGGCCTACAGTATAAAAGTAATTAAAGCAATTTAATTACAATTTTAACCCGACGTTTCGTCAATTGTTTGTCGACTTTCTTAAGGGCTTTTGTAAATTTAAAACTAACTTTAAACTAAAATTTTGCAAAAAAAAAAACATATAAACAACTAAACAACTAAACAACTAAACAGTTAAAAAAAATTTAATTACTTTGAAACTGTAGGCCAAGTTAGCTTGAAGAAAAGAAGAAAACATCATTAACAGAAAATAAAAAAAATTGGACAATCTCAAACTTCACTTAACAAATTTCTTAAAAATTATTTTTAATATAAAATTTCGAAAATTTAATTTTATACAAGACAAGAACTGCAGACCCTTTGTTGACGATGCCACCAATTAGTCAACAAAACCATTGATTAAAGTGTAGTTGCTTCGAAGTTGTTACCCCTCTTTTCATATGTTTACTGAATGGAAAATGAAGGAACAGAAATAAAAATACTCTCTTTTTAACTTAATTAAATTTTAATTTAATTTTATTGTCTTTCATTTTCAACGCTGGTGATTTTTAAAATATGAACTTAGAACAGCATCTTAAAAACTAATCTGTTGGCACTTTATACAACCTGGAATTTTTTTTTGTGAGTTTAGTAATTCGTAGAGTGTTTTGTTGTTTCTTAAGAATATTTTTAAATGAAAATGTAGATAACAAGTTAAACATATTATTACAATTTTAAAAACATAAATACTTTGTGATAATGCAATTAATTTTATATTTTCTTTTGTTTTGTTTTAGGTGAGTAAAATTGTACTTGAAAACTTTTCGTTTATGTTTTATTGTAAGTATAAATCATAATCTCATTGCTTTGTTGCTAAGAAAACTACTTATGGATTCCAGGAATCTAAATTACGTTACTCAAGCAAGTTATATTTTGATAACAAAAGTTTTTGAAAAATTAATAATAATATTAAATAAACTACATTTAAATTATAATTCAATTAGTTAAATATTTTAAACTTATTCGGACTTTTAAATTAAAAATCTTAAAAAATACTAATCAAACTGAAGAAAATGAACAGGAATGTAGTGTAAAATATGAGTCTTTTTATATTAAAGGATTTTTATTTTAATGCACCGTACTTCATACAACACAGCCAACCCGACCACTATTCTATATGACTCCAGCGCCGAGCTAATTAACGCTGCCAAATAGAAATAAACGGTCTTTTAAATACAAAACAGACGCTTTAACCATTTCGCTTGCTGACGTTAAAAGCTGATTTTTTTTTTAATTTTCTATATCCAAAGCTCCGGGTGGAATTTGAACGGCGTTTTTTGTTTTGCCATAGAGGCACCTTATTGAGACAATTTGTACTTCTGCTTTTATTGTAATTTTACATCAAAAACTCATTTTATACAGAAAATTTAAGTTTACACGGAAAAGATCATTAGCAATTTTTAAAATTTAAAAATTTGAAAAAAAAATATCTTAAGAATAAAAAAAGAAAATTATTTTATATATCCCTACCTGTTGAATTCTATTTTTAAATTTCCTTTGAAATAAAATTACATCAATATCTTGATACCATTGACTCATAACTCAAAATAAAGAATTGAGAGAAAACGATACAGAAAACTATACAGAATAAATATTACTACAATTCTCAAATTCTTGTTTTATCTGTCGAAGCCCCTGTTCAAAAAGTCACAGTGGGGTGGCTGCAACTAATTTGTTTTTGATGCCAACGCAAATCAGCTGATATATAGAAAAAGTTGTATTTAAATGCGGAAATTTTTCTTACTACAGAATGAAGTAAAAACTGTTTAATAATGCAAAAAAATGAAACGAAATGCCCTAAACCAAAGTAAAAAGTTTCTAAAAATAAATTCATGACCACAAAACAAAAGCAACCATAACAGATCGAAAGTAAGATGCGCGTTAAACAAACTCCTACACTGACTAACAGTAGTTTTTGTCCGTTACATAAGTGGGTAAAGTTACCATACTGGTTTTTTATGTTAAAAGCACAAATAATAATCGTCTAAATAAATTATGTAATTTAATTAAAACTTTAAAAGTTTTATGAATTTATTTTGCAATTAAGGAAGTCAATGAACCAAGTTTTTATTAAATATGTTAAATTTCAGTCCATTTGTACTTTTAACCTAAAAGAATTAAGTTTCACCTAAAAGACTACCTATACCTCATTTTTTATACAACACTCAATTGATACATGTTTTTTATGCAACAGAGGAGGCAAAGAATAACAACAAATTAAAAATATAAAAAATAATAAATAATTCAACATTTAAGCGTTAAATAAATCCTCCATTTCTGTTTTATATGTTTGTCGCCAACTTATATTTCATTAACTTAAGTGATGTAACACAGAAAATATCTGTTATGTAGGGTTGCATTCCCGAAGAAGCCCAAAATATTTCTTAAGTATTTTTTTTATCATCGCTGAATATTGAATAAATTTATTGCAGCATTGACTTTACACATATTACAGAAGATATGAACGACATCACAAAAAAGATTTGTTTTTTGTTTAAAATTTACTTTTTATTTGTTTTAATTATAACAAAAAATTAAATAAAAAACAAATAAATGTTTTAAGGAACGTAATTGTGTTCCACTAAGCAAAATGTTTAAAAAATATGCTTCCGTACAGCATTTAATGAAATAATAAATAAAAGATTTAATTTTGCTAATTTAGTGTTCATTTAAAATAAATTATTTCTGTTTTCAAAATAAAATTAAATAATAAATCTGACATTGATTTGCAATGGCATCAATATATTCATTCCTAAAGCCAATAATAAGCAAGAAACAATAAGGTCTTTGTATTTGATTCATTAGTTAACAATATTCAACAATTATTCATCAATATATGTATATTTATGTAAGTACGTATGTAAATTCTGTAAACATATTGATGAGTAAAACAATAACATCTCTAATGACATCTACAAGTTTTAATTTATTTACTGGCCACGTAAGCAAATAATTGCAGAACAAAAGGATGAGTGTTATTGAAGCATACGATTTATACACACACACACAATGATATCAATGCAGTATACGTATCGTAGAAATGCAGTACAGCCAACAATGCAAAACATTCTTAATTTTATTAAAATTAAATTAATTATTATTTACAATACAGAAATTACAATGAAAAGAGACAATAATAAAAACGATAAAGTCAAATTTAATTACAAAAGTGCATTAACTTAAATAAGTTAAAAGCATTTGATAAAGTGTCTTTGAAAAAAGGAAAAAACACATTATAAAATTGTATAGTAAGTGAAATGGTAGAAACAAAATATAACTTAATTTTATAAAATATTAATATTAAATAAAAAATAGAAGATAAAGCAAGAATGATGAGAAAGTATATTCAGTTAACAGTTCACACTTTACATACATACATATATACATAAATATTTATATATAAAGCTAAACTAAATAATAGTAAAAATTTAAATATAGAAAATAACAATAAACGAACACAAAAATGTATCTTCAGCAGATGCAAAACTTCCCACTCCTATCGTGCAATATGGCCATTTCTTAAGCCTGCCTTAACAGCCCTACCAACAATTCAAGGGGTGGCATAAAGCGCATATAAATTTAATGCCTTAAAATTAAATATTATTTACTTTCATTAGTATTTAAATTTAAATTTAAAATTTTGTTATTTTATTATTAATTATACAAAACTAACAAACAACACTAAAATTGGCAACAAAAAAAAATTTTAATTATTTCCATAAAACAATAAGGAAAATCAACCAATATTATGAAACTAAAGAAATTGCTAAAGGCCATAGAAAATGTTTACAAGCTGACAAAGCACAGCCCGAAATTATCCAAATTCTTCTTACTCATACAAAAACCAACACAAGAATTTAACTATATAAATATACAACAAAAATAATGTAAGAACAACAATGAGCCATACCCTTGGTTTTATCATCACCCCTCACAACTTCTTGGCCACCTTATGATTAAAAAGCAAAATCAATAAAGATGCGCAAAAGAGAATATTGGAGAGTGACGACAAGTTTAAAACCAGAGAAAGTGCAAGAATTTCAAGAAAATTGCAGTTTACAAAAAGCAACACAAATACTACTACACAACAGCAGTGAGAAAGAAAATTGAAAAAAACATTAAAAAAAAAACTAAAACAAAAACAAGTAATAAAAGCAGGCACACGATGCCAGTCGTTGAATCAAAGACAACAGCAGCCAGCATAATTTTCAAAAAAGCTACACACAGATATTCTACATACAAGGAGTGTTGCAAGGCTGCCGCGACATGCAAAAACGTTAACGCCACAAATGCTGCTACAGATTGTTTCTTAAGCTAGTGTTGATAGTTAAAACAAAAAGAAAACATGATTAAACACAAACTTTCACTCATACACACACACACAATTACTAACTGCCAGGTATTTTGACACTCATTCCAGAAAACAATATTCCTTATTGCAAAGTCGCGGACAACAAAATCATTCACGTACACTTCTATACACAGAAAAATAAAACAAAACATCGCTGTACAAGGAAAAATAACACAAACAGCAGCAAATGAAAAAAGATGGCAAAAGTAGAGAAGAAAAACAAAACGGAAGTGCTGTTGAAAATGTATAGATATTACTTACACACCCAAACGCACACGGAATAAAACTCATACAATGTCAAATGGTATTGTACATGTACTCAAAAAAGCCAACAATAAAAAAAAACTTTATTACTTTTACCCTTGATGCGATTTCAACTGTTTGTGGATGTGTAAGTTATTATTTGATATGCGGAAAAACTTTTCAATGTGTAGGATAATGTAAATTAATGTGCCTGTGTTTGTGTTTGTGTTAAACTTTATTACAGGGTGAGAAATATTGTCTGAGAATTATCGATTTTTGCTAGTGTGTTGTGGAGTGCGCAGTAAAACTACTGAATTCATGTCTGTTGAATTTCGTTCTTAATACAACTTGGCTCGACTGAGCTTTATTTTCTGTTGTTGTATTCATTTATTTTTGTATGTGTCTGTAGCTGCTTTTTTTTTAGTTGCCACTTCCATATGCCACGTCTTTGTCTCAGTTTTTGTCCTGTTCATTTTTAAACACATGCAAACCAATGCCCTTTTGTGAGCGTGTTCTTAATTGAAGAGTTGCCACGTCTAAAAAAATTTTTTTTTTTGTTATTATTATTTTTTAGTCTTGTTTTTGTTTAACTTTTCTTTACCGATATTTTCATTTAGCTTTCGCTGTATTGCAAATGTCGTCCGTTTTGTATGCGCGCATTGAGTATTTTGACATTGTCTCTTGAAAATGTTCAAAGCAGCTGAGACAATTGGGTTGATTGCAAGCAGCCATGGTTGCTTTCATATGCATGTAAGTAGGTATACACAAGTAATATGGCACACGATTTGTATGAGTGTGTGAAATGATTTTGTTTGTTGTACCCCAACATCGCCATCGCCACACCAATGAAGTTGCCTTCCTCGCTGTCTTAATTATCCGGCAGAATGTGTTTTATCACCATATAAACTCTGGGAAGGGACCTAAGGACGTTGCTGACCACGAACAACAATGGAAATAAATGGAAAATTTATCTTAGAAACAAGATGGAGACTACACACAAGTAGGGATAAAGTTATATGAGAAGAAAATGTTATCACTCAGATTTTTTATACGTCGACATATAATCATTTATATAGAAAATCAAACTCACGTATATAAAAAAGGCGTTGTTATTTTCGCGAGCAGCAACAGCAACCTAAACAAAAAAAAAAAGACAAACATAAAATCAATATAAAACTCAATATGTTCTTAACAGATAATTAAACACTTAAAATTTTAAAATATTGGAGAACATTGAAAATTTTATAGAAAAATAAAACGCAATTAAATTTAAAGATTTTATTAAAAAAATATATCAACAAAATGCAAATTATTTTAATGGCAACCAAGTTTAATAGAGGAGGACAAACATTTTTTCAAAAAGCAAACTTTAAATAATTTTTTCTCTCACTGAGAGCATGGCAAAAAATTGTCCAGTGATCTGGTTAGTTGTTATAGTTTTTTTATCCCTTAAAAAATTCTGCATAAAAAATTCGTTGAGTAATTAAAAAACACTTCAAGTATATACCCTAGTAGTCAAGCGTTTCGTGTTCGAGTCCCGTGAAATGCTTCTTTATGTTTTACTGTAACGGTTGGAGGTCTTAGCTTCTATGCTTTTTAAATTGTAATAATATTTTAACAATATGAAAAAACTGTTGCAGAAGTTTATGATTTCTTATGATTTTAGGAAAAACCTCTGCAAGGAGTTTATTCCACGTACCAGCTTTTCGGCTAAAAGACTTGCCAAGCGATCACAAATGGATGCGCTCTTGATGAAAAACATGCTGCGTGTACGAAAGTGCAGTTTTTAAGAACATGTACCTTCACATAGCTCTAATCTCCAAATGCGAAAAAGAAAGAGGGTCGAAAGTTTGAAATTCATTGAGCAAAATGTTTCCTCTTAATCGTTTTTATAATCATAAATTCGAATTTCATAAGAAAAAATAATATAACTTTTACCGTTGCTTTAACGAATTGGACAACTACGAATTTGAAAACTGCCTCGATAGCAGAATGGAAAATAGTTTATTTCTTTTTTTTTTTTGTAATTCAACTAAAGTCGTTACTAAATCCTATAAATTTTCCAAAATTAAAAATAAATTACTTTGTAAAACATCAGTTAATTAAAGCGAAATCAAAAGCACTTTGATATGTCAGCCGCGGCCCGAAATCAAAACAAAGTGAGAGAAAGCTATATTTATTTTAACGTCATATGCTGCTAAAATTCAAATTATACTTGTTTCCATAAGGTTCGAACTCTCCATTAATTTGCTTCCGCGAAAAACAAATAAATTGAAAACTAACTCTTCAGCTTATAATCTTTACTTTGGCGCCCCAGTTCTAGTATAAAAACTTAATAACCTCCTTGGGACGAGTTTATTAACTTGACTAATTTCAAATATAACTGGAAAAATTTTTTTATATTGACAATCTTAATCTTCAAGTTTATGTATCTTAAAAAAAAAAACTTATAACAGTTTTATTTTGTTTTGCATAAAAAGTTAAACTTTTCAAGCAGAAACTTTTTTAAGAAAATTCCAGCTATAAAAAGAATTCCTCCGAAAGACAATAAAAGAATGCAAAACAACAAGGTTTTTGACCTCAATCTAACAATTATATTTCAGTTTGACTTTAGCAATGGTTTTTATATCTTTTTTTGTTGTTTTTATTTTGGCTTATATCTAATAAACATTAACAAACAAGTTTCAAGTATAAAAAAATAAGCTAAAATAAACAAAAGAGAAAACTTTAAGAAAAATTGAAAACTTTCTATTTTTACCAATGCTTTCGTATTTGTATCGTAATACTTTTCAAACTTTAATTCAAACAGGTATTAAGATTGTATTTTACAGTTTTTGTTGTTGTTGCTACTGTTGAACTTGGGAATTCCCAATGCCAGATGTTAGACTTGTTGTCTAACTGTTTGTCTGTCTGTCCGTTTTCGGTCTGTTTTGTGGGTGGGCTTCCAAGTATCAACGTGTAAATGAATGAATTGAATGTTTTTATGCTGTTTTATGTTTTCTTTTTTTTTTTTGCGAAAAAGTATCACTTCCGTTTCCATCCAGACATTGACTTTTTTCTTTTATTCGTGTCAAAAACAAAAAAAAAGCAAAAAGGAATGAAGAAAAAACTTGAAAAAGGTTTTTTTTGTCAATTGTTCTGCTAGGCAACAAAAATTGCGTAACAAAAAACAACGTACAACAAATCATAGAAAAAGCTTTGCACATGTACACACATACATATTACCTCAGCAAAATAGAAGCACTAAGATAAATTTTGATACAAGTCAAATGGTAAAAATGAATGCCACAGGATAAAAAGTAAAAAAGCAAACGCAACTACAGGCGCAACAAAACTAACAATAAAATGTCTATCAGTAGGAACAACCTGCTTAACCAACTTTAAATTATGCAGATGTTTTCTATAAAAACACAACAATTGCTGTTTTGCTAATAAAGAGTTTTTGACATTTAAACAACAACAACGTACAATGCTGTTATCCAAAATAAAACTTAAATTAAAAAGAAAGAGAAGAAAGACCTTAAAATTAATCTCAAAGTTTAAGTCATAACAAAGAAAAAACCATCGAGCGGGACTGTTGACATTATAAACTTGAAAAAATACAAAATATTTAGTTTATTTTACTTCATCCGTATGATAAAAACAATACTAATAATGCAACAAAAAAGAAATATTACTGAAATTTATACACACACACACACACACACATAAACTCTTAACAATAGCATTAACATACAAAAGACAGATTGTTGAAAAAAAAAAATGAAGAAAAATCATGAATGAAAAATGGAAAAAAGGATTTTTGCGTATTTTTCTAGTTTACTTTTATAGTTGAGGAAAAAATCTTTTACTTAAAAACACTTTCCTTGTTAGAATAAAAGAAGAGTCTGAATGAATGGAAAATAAAAATAACAACACAACATAAAAAAGTTGAAACCCAGACGTTTGTTACGTCTGCTTATGGTTTCAGTATCAGTAGTAAAAATAGTTGTTTTTGATATTGTTTTTGTTGTACTTTACAATAAAAAAAGTATGAATATTTCAAGGGATTGTCTAGAGGAAACCCTAGCAACCAGACATATTCAAACAGTTACATCGACAATAACAAAAAAATAATGTATAAAAAAGCTGCGCTAAGAACATGTGTGTAATTCAAATTGTGAATATGGCAACGCACAAAGTCTACTTCAAATACAACTGCTATAACAACAACCGCAAATAAAATATCAAAAAAATAAAAATATAAAGGAAAGCGGAAACATTATCCGCATAATACATACAGGATACAGAAATACGCACATATATAAAACACACATATTCAACTAGTGCACAGTGGTTCAGAAATAATGACAAATTGATAGAAAGGATGTATTCAAGCTTAACTTTTCGCTTACGCTTTCCAGATCCTTCAGGATTAAATCTCGAAAACAGGTCATTTCGGACAAGAAAATTTTTGCTTATAAGTTTTTTATCTGATTAATAAGGTCCGATATTCTGATTTATAATTCTAAATATTTAATGTTTGAAAATTTTTCGTAGTTTGTACCCAAAAATTACAACAAAAATTTTAAAACCTTCAAAACAAAATTTAAGCTCAATACCTTTTCTAGCTTAGAACTTATATAATTCTGAATTTGAAACTGAGATTTCTATTTACAGACGAGTTAACATGTCTAGATTTTCCTGCATTGGAAATATCTGGCAGCTTTTAAGTGTTTTTTTATATGTGCATTTATATACCTGTGGGTATGAGGCAATCAAACAATAAAAACAATTTTTTTATGGATGTTGTAGCACAAAAATTACAGTAGTAATTTTTTTGATGGCTTTGCTTTATGAAAAATTAAAATGTTAAAACGGGAAAATTCCTAAACTAAAATTAAGAAAAATTTATAAACATAAAATTTCTAAAGAGAAAAATTTTTAAATAAAAAAATCATAGAGATAATTTCAAAATCAAAGAATTTAAGATAAAGAAAAATTAATAATTTAAAAAACTTTCTGAAGAAAAAAATTTTCAGGTGCAAAAATTTAATCGAGAAATTCTCTAAACAGAAAAATTTTCTAAACAAAAAATTTTCTATAGAGAAAAAATTTAAATTCTTAAAAATTTTTATATAGAAAAATTTCTAAATCGAGAAACTTTCTATCGAAAATTTTCTAAATCAAAAAGCTTTTAATACAAAAAAAAGAATGCCAAATTTTTAATCATAAAATTTTCTACAAAGAAAAATTACCAAATCCAAAAATTTTTTATACAGAAAAGAAACTTAATTGAAAGTTAAAAAAAATCAATTCTAAAAACTTGCTTTAGAAAAAAATTTATAAGTATAACATTTTCTATAAAGATAAATTTTTAAATTAAAAAATATTCTTATTAGAAAAAATTGCAAATCGCAAAATTTTTTATTAAAAAACTTTAAATCATAAGATTTTCGATAGAGAAAAGTTCATAAATGAAAAAACTAAAAAAAAATAGTACATATTTTAATTTTTTAAATTTTTTAAATTTTTTAAATTTTTTAAATTTTCTATACAGAAATATTTGTAAATTAAAAGGTCTTTTACAAAGAAAAATTTATTATGCAAAAAATTATCTATAGAGAAAAGATTTAAGTCTAAAATTTTCTATAGTGTAAGATTTTGCTTAGAAAAATAATTAACATAGAGATATTTCCTAATCGGTAAGTTTTCTATACATAAGAGCCTTTAAATTTTTACCGAACGTTTTATTTGCTGATGAACTTTCTATCATAATGCCCTTGCAGAAAAATTAGATCGTTAAGTATTCTTTGCAAATGTCATTAAAAAAAACTAATTGATAATTATTTTCTTTTTAACTGCTGTTATTATTTTACTAATCAAAAAAAATCTATAAAAATAAGGCCTTTCGCAACAGTTAAGGTTTTTTCTCACTGTACAATGTCACAATTAACTTATGCAGCAAGTGTTCGCGGGACACTTGTTAGTTTTATGACATTTGTAAAGAATAAAATTGTTGATGTTGAGAATACACGGACACATATACGAACGCATATTTCAAAATGTTTATAAATGGCAGTCAGTATTTTCTAGAGCAAGAATTCGCACTTATTTACACCAATGTACGTGTGTGAATTTTCATGGAAGTATTTAACTATATTGAAGTATTAATAGTATAGTTGCACTTAGGTGCTGTTGGTGTAGGAATTTAAACTTCTTTATCATGCCAACTAAATAGAGAAACAAAAAGTCTCTGCAAATGTTAATGTTAATGTCTGAATGTGTTCGTGCACAAAGTAGATGCTACAAATTCAAATGTGGTTAAACAAAACAAAATAACAAAAATAATGGAAAACTTTTTGTGAAGATCAAGGTCAAAAACTTTCTTTTTATGCTTCTGAAATAAAAGCAGCAAGAAGAAAAATAAAAAATGCAACTGCGACACGATGATCTTTTGCAACACGTTGTAGCAAAATGCTGCTAAAATATCAACCCTCAATTTTTTTTTTCAAATGTAATACACATTTGTAGTTTTTTTAAACAAAAACTTTTTCGTGCAAAATAAAAATGTCATAAGCTGTTAACATAAAAAGAAAATTCTGTCCGCATTCGTTTGTTGTCTAAATATAAAAGCAGCCAGCGTCAGTTTTAAAAAAGTATTAAACAATGAGCCGTGCAACACTAACTGCATTTGTGTGAACGTGTGTATATGGCTGTTAATTAAAAAGAACGTTCAAAGCAAATGAATTTCATGTAACGTATACGTCATCGCGTTCCTACCAAATGCAATTGTACATGGTGTTTGTTTTGATTTTCGTTATTGTTGTTTACTGCGATGTTGTCGTTGTGAACACCAATGACCAGTAACTATGTGTCAGTTGTTGTTGTTATAATTATCGGTTATAACTTCATTCATTGAATTTTCCCAACATGAGCTTGAGTGTGTGTTTTATGCAATGATTTTCGCGTGATTTCTTTTTTTTGGCGTTAAAATGAAAATGAAATGAATTTCTTTCTAATTTTTTTCTCTTGTTGATTTCGTTGTTTCTCTTAGCCAACTTTTATTTTCAGTTCAACACTTTACAATTTTGTGAATGCATATTGATGCTTCAGTAAAACTTTGTATGTCAGTGTAATAAAAAAAAAAACGTGGAACAACATTCATTTTATGAATGTGAGATTCCTAAATTTCTGTGTTTTTTTTTTCTTATCCGACATTCATATGCATTTCATGCAGTCACTAGACTTTTTATTTTATTATTCTTTTTTTTCAGCAGTTGTTTGCAAAAATTTGTGTGAATACAGCGTGTGGATTTCTATTTTTTGTTGTTTTGTGTGGTAAAGTTAGTAGTTTTCACATGGCACACGACCTATATTTCACGTACTCCACTCACACAGTTTTACCGTTTTATTTTTTTTTTAAATGCAACTATTACGTATAGTAACAACATTAATATATACGAGTAGTTATTGTTTTAATGCGTGTTCAAGTGATACAACCAACTTTATGTAAGTGGCTGGCGAAAAAGAGTTAAACTATTTTTTCCACCTTTTTTTCGTTTCGACTAACCTTGCTAGTATCAATCTATGTGGCATTTAAAAACAGCATCAGAAATTTAAATAAAATCAACCACCTGTTGCTTAAAGTTTGCAAAACAAAAATGATTTTATACTTCAATGTTGTATAATTCAATGATTTATTGAAATACATTTATATATATTATGAATGTTAGAAATTTAATTCGTTTCACCATTTTAACGTAACTTTTGAAATTGGATTAATCGAAGCTTTCGGGCTTCATTTGATTCCTTTTAAAAATTTAATTTAATTATTTTTTTAGCACCACTTTTTTTCTTTTTTGTTTTTGGAAACTTCAAAACGGTACAATAGAGAAATCGTACTGGTCGAAGCAATACAATGCGAGGTATATCTCCATTCACATATTTTTTAAAGAAAATTAATCGAAAAATTTTCTATAAAAAAAATTTACTTAATCAAGAGAAAAATTTATACATTCGAAAAATTTTGTTGGGAAAAAGTTGTATAATCGAAAAATTTTTTAGAAAAAAATTAATTCAATTTAAAATTTTTTAGAGAAAAATTTACTCATTCGGAAATTTTCTAGAAAAAATTTATTTAATCAATTCATTTTCTAGACAAAAATTTTATAAATCGAACAATTCTCTAGAGAAAAATATAAATAATCGAAAAAATTTTCTTGAGAGATATCAATCAAAAAATTTTATTTAAGGAAATTTTTCAAATCCCAAATTTTTCTAGAGAAACACTAAAATTCCAAAATTATTTTATTTTTTTGTTTAATATTTTAAAGTTAGTTTAATTTTATGAAAAAGAAAATTGATAACGTTCAAATGTTTAAAAATTTTCGTATGTCTCAGTCCCATAATCGGAAATAGTATATGCTTGTGCATCTGCAGTTGTGTGAAACTTCGCTTTTAAAGTATAAATTTTTAGAAATTATTCATATAAACAGGAGTCAGTTAATGTTTTTTATCTTAGTTCTAACGATTTACTGATAAAAAAAAAGAAAAACAAATATGAAAAATTCCAAAAGCAAAATATCTTTAATCTTTGATCATCAACTCACATAATTGAAAAAGCATAATGAAAACTTTATTTATCAAAATTTAATATGTAAAAGTAAAAGCTTGTAATAACGTTTTTTTATAATATTATTTCATTGATTATTGGTGACAAACTGTATTTGTCTGAAATGTATTGACAAAAAAAACAATTTCCATAAAATGCTAGTCCTTCCTACCGACGAATTTTTAAATATATATTTAGAAAAATGCATTTATTTTAGCTTTATTTAAAAAATGTTTAGTTCTACTTTCGAGTCTTTCATTTAATTATTTTGATTTTTAATTATGTACTTATTTTTGTATGAAATTTTTTAAAACATGACTAAAGTATCAGAAAAGTAATTGTTGAATTTTGCAGGTAAATAATTAACTTTAAAAAAATTTAGTTTTAAAGCATTATTTTATAGCTCTTGTATGATAAATTTTGGAAGCAAAGAAAAGCCCATTAAGAAAACTTCGTAAAAACAAACGACATGCACAACACATAAAAATTCATTTGTAAGTCAACAAAATTTATTTATAAATTCACTTGTTGACACATATGCATCTATTATACATACAAACAAACTTAGATTGCAGACAAGTAAAATCGAAAGATTTATAGTTTGTTATTTTAATGCCTTTGAATGAATTACATTAATTGCGTTTAAAAAAAAAAAATGAATAATAGGTACCTGTTTAAAAAATCGAAGACAGTATTTAAGAAAAGTAAAAAATACGTTGCATACTTCAAGGAGTAAAAAGAGAATTGCATGTCAAACGCAATGCAGTAAAATATTCCTATTAGCTTATAATATATAAAGACTTAATTCAGGTCATGTTTTAATTAAGTTGTTATACTTATTACTATCTTAAGTAAAATAATTATTTTTTATATGCATATTTATGTACAGTTGGCCAATAAGGTCTGCCTACAGTTGTAGTTTGCAAAATATTACAATAATGGCGATATTGATTTTTGCAAAAAAAAAAACGAAAGACAACGATCTAAACTGCACATCACAGGTTGAGGAGAGTTTTACTAGAAGAATGAAATAATTTTGGTGAAGATGCAATATTCAATAAAATATTCATAACACAATCTCCATTTTTTGCACTTCTTGGAGATTTTTTTTAGCGAACATGATCTAATCTTTTAAAATGTTATAGTCCGAAATTTGATGTTTTCACTGAGTATGCATTTTTATTTCCGCTACAGAGACAGTTAAAGGGAGTCACATTTAAACACGGATAAAACGTTGTTGTCGTATCTTTTGAATCGTAATTTGCAGAGCCTTAAAATTAAAAGCAGAGTGTATGTCAGTTATAACAACAAATAGAAACAATTAAATTTAAATTTAAAAGGCTTAACAACAAATAACAACTTAATTCCTAAAATGAAAGGATGGCTCGTACATGATAGAGAATATACATGGGAATAATTATTTTAATTGACTAATAATTTCCAGTTTCATTAACATTGAATGATAATTCTTTGAATTTTTATTTCTGACTCATAAACTTAATATTTTTTTGCAACTAATTATGTAAATGGAAATGATGTTTTTAAACCCAACCTTTAAAATTCTGCCAAACGTGAGTCTCATTTTCTATATTTTTTTATTTTATATAATAATAAAATATAAAATATTTATAATTTTAGTGAGCATTTTTAAAAAGTAAAATCAATTTTATTCTCTTATAAACCGTGTTATTATTTTTTTTGTTTTTTTTTTATTATTCAATTATTTTTATTCGCTTTCTGCCCAAAGAAATTGAGATTTACGGTTCATTTTTGCAGTAATTGAATTATAAACGAGAAATTTTTGTACCCTGGATGATTTTTCTTTTTTTTATTCTACAAAAAATTGCTGTCGCTAATTTGGTTAAAAATTTTACCAGTAACCTTTTAAATAATCCAAATAAAAAATAAAAGCTGTTGAAAGCAAGAAAAATTATTAATATTTTTTATTACAAAAAAATGAAAAACTACTTAAAGTTCAAACAAAAGTTTTAGCACTTTAGCCCTCTAAAATATTTATCATTTTGCTGATTTAAAAAAAATTAAAATACAACTTGCTTTCTACCCCCACCTGGTCAACATAATAAACATGATTTTATTCCTTCCTTTAAACTGAAAACCTTCATCCTTCTCTTTTATTATATTTAGTTTTTCCACGACAACATTGTTATTTTCGATTTGTAATATTTTTACTTTAAGCTTTTGTTGCAAGAGACTTATTTTTATTTTTGGCTTCTTTCTCTCTGTTTGTTCTTTTCACTCACTCTCTCTTTCTTCTTGTTTTTGCGCATAAGATATGCATTTCGTTGTTAACTTTCTTCCTATAGGGAGTAAATTCATTTTCAAGGAGAAATTTTATTATTCAAGAGAATATAGGATGTTTTAATGCATCCATGGATGATTATTAAAGTAATTAATTTTTATTATTTATAACACCGTGATTATTTCTTATAAAACTTTTTAAAAGAAAGTTTTAAGTGTCAAAATTATTTTATCTGCAAGCAAATGTTAAACTAATAGCCAATATGGTTATGTAAGGTTTTATTCGGAACTCTCCGATCCGGCGTTTAAAAACCGCCACTAGCAAGATAATAGAACATAAGTTTGTTCCTAAGTACACATTATATATCATCTGTAGCCATTTTGGGTGACAAAAATAAAAAACGTAATATAAACGGATGTCTGTCAAACTCAAAAATAAGGGAAATAAAATTTATATGCAGAATCTTTTCTATTTTGTTAGTTAATTAAGTATGATTTCTTAGCTCTTTACTTTTTAATACATTTTCGCTCTTTAGCTTTACTGATACAAACTAATGATTCCATGATTTATAAAAAGTAAAGCCAAACTTGGCAGCAATCTTGGTAATAGTTTTGTCTCACTCTATTATTTAACTCAAATATTGTTTGCACCGTTAAAAATAGTTTCAAAGCAACTGCTGATACATGGTAAGGTGTTCAGCAAACTAAAAAGCATGAATATCAATTAATCTGCGTTTCAAGATAAAGCACAAAATTTAGTTTATTTACATCTTTAAGCAAAAATTAAAAAATACAAAGAACAGCTTTCAAATTGATAAAAAAGAAACTGGATGGATTTTTAGGGCTTTCGTGTACAAAGTGTAAAAACGTTCGCTACAATGTCTCCCTGTCTGTCATAGCCTTCTACCTCTACAATGTAAACTTGTAAAACTTCTAGAGAGGGTGTGTTATTATAGCCGCTATAGCAGCAAATACTAAAAATTAAAGGGTGTTCCAAAAATGACGTGATATTTATAAGAATGTTGCAATTTTTTTAATTCTTTTAAACAGACACGCCTAATTTGGTAGACAAAATTTTATTAAATTGCAGCCTTGTTTTTTAACCGCAAATATTTTAAAAGCAGAAAAAAATTTAACAGTTACTTTTTTGGCTTTGGTTCATTCTTAATTTTACTTTTATTAAGAAAAATTATTTTTCAAGTGTACGCGGACGTTTTCCAAAGAAAACAAGAAAAATTAGACGCTGGCAGAATATTTTTTTAATAAAAGTTAAATTAAAAATGAACCAAAGCCGAAAAAGTAAAATTTTAATTGATTTATGAAGATCACTGGTTCAACCCCTGGCTGGGACTAAAATTAAAAAAAAATAATAATAATTTAACAGTTACGCAATTTAAACAAGGCTGTACTTTAAAGTCACACAAAGTTTATTTACGCAGTAATAAGTCAAAAAAAATTTAAAATTTATCGGTACGGAACCTTTCGTTTATGAGTCCAACTCGCACTTGGCGGATTTATTTCTTAAAATATTTTTTGTTTTTAATTATAAGAAATCCTGATAAAAATTTCTTGAATTGTTCTCACTTTCACTATTTTTTTGTTGGTATAAGAAAATATAATGCCAACCAGCGCTGAGAGTATTTATTAAATGCATAATAATTAATGCGCTTAAAATATAAATTATATTTTAATACATAAGTTATCAACATTAAAATTAGAGAAAATATAACTTATTTTGAAAAATAAGTTCTCTATTACTAAGACACAGCTACAGCTGCAGATGTAGTTACTGAAAAAAAATTGTCGAGTCATTAATTAAAACAATGTAATAAAAACAATAGTGAAAAAATTAATAAATAAAAAGTTGCCATAAAAGAATTCTAGTTAAATTTAGCTAGCAGTTTTAGTATTGTATTGACATTGCTCGGCTGGAAGTTTGACTAACCGATTTTGACTGACTGTTAGCTGCTGTCGATGGTGATAATGTTTTATTTGTGTCTTTTAGTTTTTTGTAGCAACGAGGAGTCTTTCTACATGGTCTACTAAAATTTATACTTTAAAATTCTACACTGTACTCGTACCATTTAGTCATCCAACGAACAAAAGACGAAACAGAATGCAAGACGAACAGAGAATAATTGAATTTTATTACATTGTTTGTGAGGAGCCTTCATAAGCTTCATCAGTAATAACAACGAAAATAATAAAACCAGCAACAACAATAAAAGCGATAGCAACAACTCCAACAAGAGTAGTTGCAGCCTCATTCCGAGCGCGAGCGCAGATGAGTTAATGATGGCAAAAATAAATACAAAAAAAAATAAATAAATTGTTAAAGATGAAAATGTGTAAAAAGACGATGATGATGATGATAATGATGGTGATGGAGGTGGTGGTGGTGGTGGTGTTGGTGTTGGAGCCACAACCAAACTCTTTGTACCTTAAAGTGTAAAAGAATGCGTATGTATGTGCATATTAGCGTCGAAGAGAATAATGACCCCAAGCTGCTGTTGTTGTTGTTTTTTTTTTTTGCCTTTTCTGCTTTAATCATTTTGTCTACACTTACGTATGTACATGAACTCAGTTGTAAAGCAACAGCAATTTTTTTAGGTCCGTTTGTATTAGTGCGAGCAATTTCTGCTCATTCTCATTTATTTTACTTACTCTGGTTGCTATTGCTTATACTCGTAGGAGAATTTATTTTATTTTATATTAGATTCTTTTCTTTTTCTATTTTGTATTTAAAAGTTGCCGGCATAAATAAAACGTTAAATGAAACGTAATAAGAAAAAATAATAACAAGAGAATAAATTTATAAAAAAATAAAAACATCAGCGAAAGTATAAAACAGAATAAAGCACAAGAAACGTTCGATGGTGGGTGTTTAATGTTTTCTCTCCACAAACAAACAAGCTAATGTTTAATATTTGTTTGTGTGTTTGAGTAATATTTTGTTTGTATGCGAATTTTGAGTTGGTAATTTTGCTAATTTTGAGATTTTTACTTTAGTACAAAATACAAAAATAAAGAATTCAATTTAAAAATAACAATAAAAGGGAATAATAAAAAATTATCAGCAAAAGGGAAAAAAACAAATTTTAAACAACAAAGTTTTTATAAACGTGTACATACTTGTGGAACAACATAGGTAAGCAGTTGAGTGTATTTGTGTGTTTATGTTACTTGCACCAACAACATGTACACACATGCATACATTTCACATGCACTTATAAAAACAGCTGCAGTAACGTTGCTAGAAATATTATCGTCATCATTTTTTCTAGTTGGTGGTTATTGTTTGTCTTTTTTTTTAATTAATACATATCAAGTCAAATATAACGATAATAAAAAATAAGAGAGAAAATTTTATTAAATGCAGTGTACAGTGGCACAAAAAATTGTACATGCTACATATTGTATACCTCAATTCTTTGAAATTTAAACAAACTTTAGACTTATTTTTTAGTCAAATAATCTGTTAGTGGAAGTTCTCGTGTTTCATTTTATTTATCAAAATTTAAGAAAAATTCCCATTTGGAACACACTATAATAAAAAAAAATTTCATGTGCAACAGGTATTACATATTTGCAAATATTAAACAATAATCGGAAAATCCAATCCATTGGTGGAAAATTCCATTAGAATTCTCTAGAAATTCGATTCCATCTTCATCTACGCAAGTTATGGTCTTGAGTGTTTTCCAAAATTAATTTTTGAAACCTGCGATATTTCTTTGCGGATAAGAAAGAAAGATACCTTTCCCTTTCCAAATAGTCGTTACCTACCGCAAAATGTGGGATTTTTAAAAATGGCATACCAAATTAACACCCCACTTATGTTCTTTCTGGTGTATTTTTTTAGTTCGAACCGCTTTCGCATTACTTAAAATAGGTCACCAATCTGTCAGTTAAGACATCTCCTTCATTTGCCTGCGTTTAGGACCCCGCTCTAAACATTCACTGCTCTTCTTGAGCCTTAGGACTAAATATACCTGGCCGCAGCTTCAAAATAATGTTTGCACGTGGCCATACAATCGACCATGTTTGCACTTAATGTATCTTTAATATATTCACCTATTCAATCAACTCTGATCTGTTACGCTGCCAGCATGTGCAAGCAAAAAATTTTTGCTTTATATTTGGTAGTAGCTTTAATATGCACCTTCCTTATCTTTCACTACCCCACAAAGCTGCAGCGATGAGAGTATCTCATGTCCTACTGATGTCACAGGCTTACCTGTTGATTTTGCCAAACAGATTATCTTTCTTTTCTCAGCAGGTAAGAAAAGTGGGGTTATACCCGTCTTTGTCAATACAGCAGATGCGGATGCCGTACAAAAAGATGCTTTGGAGCAAAGTGAGACCTTCTTCAGTACAGCTGTTAGACATTTTACCTTATTGATAAAAATAAACGAAAAAGAATTTAAAGTAATTGGTAGTACTGCATGATAACTATACTATACCAAGTATTTATTTTTTTTGGGCTTTTAATTGTTTTTTTCTTATTCTATTTATTGCGTTATTGCTTATATTTTAATAATGTTTACTTTTAACAGACATTGTTTAAAACACAAACTGAAGCTTTCCAAAATTAAGATAATAAGGTGGGTGGGAACACATATCTTCGCCACTGTACATGCAGACATACACATATACTTACGTTAAAAGTTTTCTTTATTAAAATTTTAATTAAATACAAAGAAGATCCTATATTACAAAAATGGCCATTAATTCTTACTTGTTTTTATATTTAAGAATATAAAAATAATTTTAAGTGTCTTATAGATTGAATAAATCTTATTATAGAGAAATTCATTCAGAATTATTTGACTAGCTACAGATATAATAAAAAAATAAACTGAAATTATACTAGTTATTTAAAATTAACCAAATCTATGTAGTTCTAGGCCATCGAAAATAACTGTAGATAATTTTTTGTAATCTTCGTAATCTGCATTCTTTATCTTTGTATTTCTTGAACTCTCAGAGGTGTCTCGATAGTTCTTCAACAAAGAGCACCGTTTTTGACTATCTCAGAGGTAATATCTGCACTGATAGCTTTGAAAGTTAAGTTGACTTTGCATTGCACATCGCCGGTGAAATATAAAAAGTCTAGGTCATTAACATTTATACCAACATTTGTTTGGAATTGTCTATTCCGATGTTGTCCAGTGTGATGTAACATGCCTATAGTGTTGCGTTCTCATCTTCATGTTGTTTTTACAAATTTTGTTTCTTCTCGGTATAGAGACCAATTTTTTTTAATCCGGAAATCTAAGATAGAAGCAAAGAATATTCTTCTGTTTAATACAACTGAAGAATGGCTGAAACCCTTATTAGCGATACGGTAACCCATTAATGCCTGTAAGATGGGTTTTTTTATTTATAGAATTTATTATAAAGATTGCTTTAGATAATATCCAAAATCTAAGTTTTTATTTTTAACTACTCAATACAATTAATTCAATAAAACATAAATAAAAATTAAGGAAAGTCTAAAAGATTTTTATTATTAAGTCGAGCTATGAAATAAATAAAGCAGTTCCTTTTTAAACTGTTTTTTTTACTTCTAAATTCGTTAGGCGAATCTTCATATCGTTATAAAACTATAAACAAATTATAAGTACTTACGTATTTATTTACTTATCTACAAACATATTGATGTACCTACGTATTTTTGTTATTTAAAATTAATTTCTAACTCAGAAATTGTTAAACAAATAAATCAACTTTTAACTCTCTGCCTGCTACAATACAGCAATAATTCTAAAATATTTTTCTTTGTCTTACCACAAATATTTTTACAACCTTTTAAATTTTTCTTTGTTTTGAAAAATTGATCTTTATTTTCTTTTCTTCTCTTTTTGTTTCTTGTTTTTCTTTTACTTTTTCTGCAAGAAGCCGAAAAAAACGAAAAACTAAACTCAACAAAACTACCTACAACAATAAAAATAAAAACAAATAAAAATACTCATACAACAATTACAAAATAAATAGAAAGAAGCACACCCAAAAACAAAAGATGAAAATACCAACACTTTTACAATTATAATAAGTATAAAATACCAGATAGCATTTCGTGTTTTATATAAAAATTCTACTCATTATATCTCATTTGAAATGAGCAGAAGAAGTGAAAATGAAACAAGAAAACAAAGATGCAAAAACAAAAAACAAACAATTTCTATCTACAGCTTAAATTTTATTGTACAATTATTACTGGATTACTCTAGCCAAGAGCAGCTGTAGTAAAAGTGTAGAAATAAGGCTATCTATCGGGTTTGTTAGAAACTATTAGAAGGCAGTTAGTACAAGCATGCTTTTTTTAATCAATTGACAAAACATTTGACTAAAAAACAATAATATTCACACAACGTGCTAGTAACATTCATTTATGTATATTTTATGTTATTACTCTGGTCGTCATACAAACTTCTGTATTCGCCTCTAGGAGACTGTTTTGCTCTCACTTAGAGTAATAGAGAGCATTTTTGAGTTAAATGGTAGTAAAAAAAAAAAATATTTTTAAATGAGCATACCATCATTATTTACTGCTGCTCCCCCATTTTGTAAAATATTTTAAATTTACAAACCTTTATGTATATTGGACCTCTACAAATTTATTATATGGCAAAAGGGGTTGTTAATTGCTTTTGTATAAGAGTATGAGCTAATGTCCCCCTCTAAATTTTAATATATCAAGAAAAAACTTTAATCCTAACGCTTATAAAAAATGCTGACAGCTAAATTTAATAGAATTTATTAAAATTTATTGCTTTAATTTTTAAGTTTTTGTGATGAATTTTTCTACACATTTAATATTTTAGTAATAATTACTAAAGGACTCTTTAAAATACAGCGAGAAAAATTTGTATTTGTATATTCCGCCCATGGATTAAAACCATTGAATTAAGAAGGCTTGATATTATTTGTTTTTTATGCCAAAACAAAGAGCTCCTCAAAAAAAAATCCTATTTCACCATTTAATTATTTTTACGTATTCCTTAATGGTGAACTTATATAAACCAATTTCATTTCAAATTTGTTGTTGACTACAGATATTTTTAATAAAAAAAAATATCAAACAAATCTTCTAAATTTAGGATATGTTAAAGATATGTTGCTTCATTTGGAGTCCTGTCGAATATCTTTAAAATAAACTTAAAAGCCTGTACATAATGAGCCCTTGAAGCAGGATTAGTTTTAAATTTTTTTTCATTCTTAAAAGGCCATTAAGATATTTCCATATGTATCTGGAATGGTTTTTGCCGGGACAGAAGTTTATCACTAAAGAACATTTCTCTTGCATGCAAGAGGCTCTGTATGTATTAGTGCCTTACTTTATTTTCAGCCGGTCCGAATGCAGATGGGATGACACATGTCTCAGAAGCACTTCATGTCACACCATTTAAAGCAGCAATTTTCTTTCTGAACTGCAACGAATCTGTCTGAAACATGGAACTATGGTTCGTTGTTACTGTTTCACTGTCATTATCAAGGTCACAATTTCCGATCGACTTTGTATCTATAAAAAATTATAAACGGTGCTAACATTTACACAAAAACAGAAAGGACTGGAGTTTATAAGATAAAAAAAAGGAAAATAAGGTAGGAGAGAAAACCCATCCATTTTCCTAATAATCTTAGACCAGCTGGATGTGCTCCCACCAACAACACATCGAGTCATTATTAAACAAAAGAACATCATCTTTTAAAGTGAAAGCCTAGCAGGTCTATCAATAAGTTTCTTCTACGAAAGCCATACTGACGTTTTTTTTCATAAAATCTGTAGATCTTTTTTATACATTAGGGTAAAGATATTTTAAACATGGCATTAAAAAATTAAAAAATTTTATTTTTTAATTATTTATTTAAAAGTTGCACTTCTTTTAAATATTAATTCTTACAATTCGCCACACTTTTATTTTAGTATTATTTTTTTCTGAAAGATGGACGTTGCCTGCCACTTTAAATTTGTTTTTCTTTTTTGTTTTATATAAAATGCATCTTAGAGATAATTAATTATTATTCTCTTATGCCATCTCTTCTTCTCTTTTTTTATACTGTTTTGAATTTTATAAATTTAAAATGAGTGTGTTTGATTTCTTTTGCTTTTATTTCTTTTTTACTTTTTGTTTGTGTGAGTTTGTTTACTTGACTAAATACATATGTATTGAAGTGAGTATTAAAGCGGTAGTGTGTGTAGTTTTTTTCCAATGAGAGCACTTTTATTAAAAGTATCTCTCGGATACTCTTGTTGTTTTGTAAAATTTTACTTTACTTTATATTTCTGTTTTTCTTTTTTTGTGTTTTTGTTTGTGCTCTTATTGTGAGTTTCTTAATTTCATGCTTTTGTTTAGTTTTTATTTTTCTTTTTGTAGTAGCTGTGCTGTGTGTGTGTTTTTACACAACAACATAAAGTTGTTTTTATTATTGCTGCTGCCTCGTCGTTGCTAGACGTTGGTTGTTTCCACCGATTCTTAATGTTAATGTGGCAATGTGTGTGTCTGCTTGTTACTGCTTCGAAATGTGGTTGTTGTTGCTTCTATAATTTTTGTTTTTTCGCCTTCGAGCGTTGTACACAACGTCGTTGCCAGAGATACACTTTACGCTTACACACCACGTTCAGATTCATTCTGTAATCGCGATTCCTCGAGGACGTAACATTAATATAAGCACGTCGCTGTATTGCACAAATACCGCGCGTTTATGATCAAATTAAAATACAGCAACAACAATAACAGCTCATCATCTTTACCCCATACCATCAATGCCGTAAAAAAGAAAACAAGAATTATGACAAATTAAAATCATTAGAGAATTTAAAAATTGTTTCCAAATTTTGTTTTAAATTTTATCACAATGAGAGTTTTAAATAAAAATCTTAACTTTAAATGTTATGTAAAGTGGCTAGTAAAACGTTCTTAAAAGTGTTTCAGTTATCAATAGTAAAATTTAAAATTGATTTGATTGTTTTTATCCGTTTCCGTTTTATTAAAGCAACAACAGCAATTGGAAAAAAAATAAAATACTGTAATGCCTCCTAAATAAATTAATCATCATCAACGTCATCGTCATCATCGCTTGCAATAACAAAAGCACCTGCTGTGATCGTGCGTGTTAACGTAACTGAAACAAAATTTTTTTGCAAAAAGCAACAAAAAATCATACTTTTAGTACATTAGTAACAAAAATAAAAACAAACAAACAAAAAACCATAACTACAACAACAGCAACAAAAAAAACGCACATGTTTTAAATATTGTTTTTAAGTTGTTTTCAAAAAAAAAAAAAATATCAGTGCTGTCCCGCCCCAAACGACAGTTTTTTTAACTAGAAAAAAACGTTTATTATAAAAGATAAAAATAACAAAAAATTTATATTTAAACAAAAAAAAAAAAAAAAAAATAAAAATGATAAGTTATTAACTCACACACTATTTTGCTATTTGACAAATGATTGGATAGAAATTGCGTTCTTACTTCTTTAATTTGTTCAATGTGATACTAAAGAAGTTACAAAAAAAAAACTATTCATAGATTTAAATTTGTGTAAATAAAAAAATGTAAAAAAACTTAAAATTTATAAAGCAAAACTAAACAACAATCTAATTGTTAACACGGTGTTGTGAAATAATTAAGTAAATTTTTTATAAGAAAATTAATTAAATAATTTAATAAATTCTGTAAATATTAAAGATTCAAAATGTGTGCAATTTATTTTCAAAATATTTAAAAACCTTGAACGCTAAACATTTCAAATAACATAACGTAAGAACGCATTTAATAAAATAAAAAATAAAAACTAGAAATACTCCCTTCTCCGGAATCATATATTTTGGATTAGACCCCAAAATTTTTTATTAAAAAAATGTAAGTTTTAAGTTTTTATTTTGAATAAACTTATAATGAAAAGTTTAATATTTTCAGCGCTATTGTTTCAAAATAATAAAATTTAAATTAAAAAATACTTTTGTGATAAAATATATTTCTTGTGAAATTTCGAAGGTTCGAACTTTCATGGTAAATTTAAAATTTTTTTTGTTATTTACAATAACAAAATTTCAAAAACTTTTCTGATCAAAGCGGGCAAACTGGCAGAAGATCATTGTTCAATTGAATTTCGTGAAAGTTACAAATAAAAATTTAAGAAACTTCGAATAAAAGGACACCTGTGCTGAACAACTATAGATTGCTTCGTTTTATTTTTCCTTAAAAAGTGAAAAGATAAATTTAAGTGTTTTGGTTTCAAGCTTTATTTGCATTAATTTATTTATAAAAAAGAATAATTTTTTTCACAGTTTTACAAAAATGCCTTTTCATTACTTTACCCTTCTCTATAGTTAGTAAGAGTGTCACAATCCTTACGAAGATTTGGACACAAAATGTAATAATAAGACTTCAACTTAAAGCTGCCCCTTGAAAAATGTCCAAGTGCTACCTGGATATATAATGAATTTGATTCTGACATGAATGAGTTGAATTTTTTATTACTGACACGGCTCTCCGCAACCATGAGTAAAAAAATTGATATGTAGCCGCGATAATAGCTTTATGGAAGACGCCCGTATGTAAACCATCAAAGTTTAAATCCCTTCGAAACATTGATCATGAAGAACAACAATTGTGATGGATGGGCTTGTTAAGGTAGACGTATATTAAACGTCAGGTCGTGAGTTCAATATTCAATGAATAGCAATTGTGTTAAAGGTACCTGATTGTCAAATTTTGGTACAATACGGAGTCTTGCCAGATACACAGAAAATATTATGGTCCGAATAACTCCGTTGGTTAAGGCGCCTGTCTGATAAATATGATATCATTAATACGAATATAGCCAAAGTCGCAAAAATCAAAAAGGAAATAAAAAAGAAATCTCTCTGTTTGTATTTGCAAATACTAGATAATCTTTGTTTTCGCGAACAGTTTAAGCGTACCAATCAATTTAAAAATAAAGAAAATTTTTCTTGACTGACAGAATTGAACGGATTTAATTAATATTTAAAAAAGTGTAGAACTTAGTAAATTAGTTAACCGATTAGAAGATAATCAATTGTATACCTCAATAATTTAATTAATTTGTACATCAGACAATATACTAATAACGGAAACTTAAATAATAATTTTTAGAACAAGCGAATCACAATTTTGTTTTTCCTTAAAATTTCATTAAAATGTTAGAAACTTACAGCCATATTCATGAAAAGTACCTTACAATACAATATTTCTTTAATAAAGCTTTTAATCAAAAATATTTTTATGAATACTCCCATTAAAAATTAAATAAATTTAAATAATTTTTTTTCTATATGATCAGCCACTAACCCGTTTAAGCAAAATAATTTTGTACAAAACATCATCAAGTAATAATTATTTATTAAAGCAACTTGGCATAATTTGGATAACACAGGGTAAGGGCCATGATATTATTAACAAGTACCTTTGACACGCATTTTTCATAAGAAGTTCAATTGCTTAAATTACAAAGTTCTATAAAACTTTTTTTATTTAGTTAACTTCGCAATCCTGCTGACCTTTTGTATGTAGGAAGCTATAAAATTACAATAGTTCTGAAAATTATTTAAAACAAAAACATGATGTAAGGGTAGGTCACCTGCTACATTGTGGGTTTTAGACCTGCAAACAATTTTATCTGGTCATCCTATTCTACTCGAAATCGCATTCAGTTCTGCGTTAAATATATTTAAAATTTTTAAACCTATCGAGAAATAAATTAAAATTGACTAAAAGGCACTAAAGATTAACGCCCTAATCATATAAGATTCGATGATTGTTAACAGGTTTAAAAGTAAAAATTTAGTTACAAACCTTGCTTTACAAACCAACAACAACAGAAATAAAAAATCTTTATTATTATTTTTTATTTTTATATAGACTTGGAAAATAGAGACAGGTTCTAAATATGAATATAAAGTCTCTATTAGCACCAGCAAATTAAAACTACTGCAACGTGAATTTATATTTAAGCTATTTTCAGACGATATGTTTTTTACCTAAGATCTGTCAATTTGAAAACACATTAGTAATTCGGCATATGTGACAAAACCGTTAATTTACAGAAAAGTGATTATTACATCTGGCATAACATTTTTTATGCTGAAAGCAGCTCACGTCAATTGATTTGTTAGATCAAAATAGAACGCGTTCAAATTGAAATTTTGGCAGGTGGCGTTGTCATCTGACTTTTAGATAAGCAGTGTTTAGGTTGTTCACATGGCATGTACATATGTGTTTTGCAGTGTGAAATTTGACAAGTCATTTGTAAGTAACATGTCGTCTTAAATCAGCTTTAGAAGCCATGAATAAATTATAATATGATTTTAGGAATATTTTCAATAACAAAAGATCAAAACATCTTAGAGGAAAACTGACTCCAAACATTGAAAGCTGCAAAATTTGTATAAAATTAATATTTTTTAAATATACTATGTACACTACTACAAACAAACAAATACGTTTAGATTATTTCCTTCGATTTTTTACTAAAACAATAACAACAACAGCAATAAGAACTAAATAAATTTATGCTAATATATTTATGTAAACAACCCTTAAAGCAATTTATTCAAATTAGACGAGCAACAACAACAACATTTTTATAAAAAAAAAAAAAAAATAAAAGTATTAAAACAACAATGACACCATGAAGAGAAAAATTAAATTCCATTAAAATTCATTAGATTTCAAAATAATAAATGCAAAATAAAACGACGTTTTGATTTTTTTTTTTTTTTTTGAAGGCAAAAAATAAAAGGGACGAGACAATCAAGGCAAGGGTGTCACGTTTAATTAACAATAAAAAACTTTAATTTTAAAAACTTCTTTCTAATAAAATCTGTCAAAAATAGTAAATTTTATTAAGAAAGTCTTGTTAGGAAATTAAAAACAACAATATTATGGAAATTATTCTTGGATACTTTCTAACACGACATCGAAAAAAGAAACTTTATAAAAATTTAAAAAATACCTATATTCATTTTGTGTTTAAAATCCATTTTTTTGTTTTCTTTGCAAACGGTTTGTAAAATTTGCGACAAATATATATTTTATGTTGAGTAGCTGCCACAATTTTAATATCACAAACGATTTGTAATTTCTGCCTTCAAATTTACATGTCAAAAAATATCACGTTTTTTACCGCTACTTACAGTCTTGTTTTGTCAAAAACATCTGATCAGATATTTTCATACAACACATCAAATCCGATTGAGCTAACCGTGCAGGTATCATTTAGTCTTAAGTTTCTTGTCATCTTTTAATTTTGTAAAGAGGTTTTTTAGGTTTTTGTTTCGTGACTTTTAAATTTAAAAACTAATTTTTTATGTTAAGCGACTGTTATATTAAAGGATGGTAAAAACATATAATTTTTTGGGAAATGTGAATGTTTTAAATAGTTAAAAGATATTATTTTATTTAATTTATCAAATTATTAAGAGATTTTTTAGTATATTTAAAAACAATTTATTATAAATATATAAATTATTAATTGCTGGAAAAGCTCATTGATAACATAAGAATCGTTTCAGAACCAAAGTCAATTTGCCTAAGCAGCCTTCTCTTTAAAAATTTTAATTAAAATCTGTTTTTTGACTGAAATATATGGACTTAAGTTCCTGCAATAAAGAAATTAATTATAATCCACTTACTCTTCATTTTAGCTACCGAATATAAAAGATCATTATTCGCCATGTTTTGCCTTGCCTACACCTTGGATAAATGTCTTGCTAACATACAACCATACAACAAATACCTCTTTATTTATGTTTGTCATTTCGTTTGTAATTTCTACTATATCCATTTGCGACCCCATATTCTGACTCCTTATGCATAGCAAAGTCGACAGAGTGATGCCCATCTCATCGCCCGTGTTATTGTTAAAATCAACTTTGCCAAGGCACTAAATGAGGTAGAGAAAATTTAAATACGCTAATCGAGTAGACATAGTTTCGAAAATGTTTCTTTGAGGCAGCGGGCAAAACATAACACCAACCTCCAACTCTTCCATATTTTTTGGAACAATGAATAAACTCCAATAAAAAAAAACAAATATATGGGGCGATAGAGAATTAAAAAATAAAATAAAAACAGCGATGAAAAAAAATAAAAAGCATCTGAAAGCAAAGAGAAGACAAAATAAATATTAATAACGTCGTTTGATCGTTTGATAAAATATTTATAAAAATTTTTAAAACGTTAACTAAAGCTTAATTGTATGTTGTTTTTATAACTGAATTTTATTTAAATGAAATTCAATTATTTCGATGCAATTATTTGCTGATAACTGATAATTAAAGCAAATTTAATCAAACTATAATTTTAACCAAACGATAATTTTCTAGGAACAAATTGTATCTTAAATTTACATTCAACAGTAGAAAACTGCACAAAACTCAATCCAATATTATGTGTTTTATACTCTATTAAACTTTTAAAGGCAATTTGCTTTTGCCTCAGCATAATATAATTGGCTTCTCTTAATTGTAATAAATTCCACCATTTACTTTTGTGAATTTAATAATCATACGTTCAATATCGATGTTACAACAATCTTTTACCAGAATTATGAGAACACGATTGAACGCCATTCCAATCGGAAAATATCTAGCGAGTTTTCAGATTGAAGTATACGCCACCAGCATATGTACTGGGGAATTTTTGAAAGGTGAGACAAGTGGTAGGTCAAACATTGAAGCTGTGTTAAAAATCATTGTTTCTATTAAACGAAATTAATTGTTATAGATTGGGCAGCACCTCTAAATAAACTCGGTTCTCACAATGAACTGATGATATGTTGGACTTGTGGCCATGAGGGTCTTGTGGGTAAGTCTCGTCCAGACATGCAATTTTAGTTTCTGAAATTTTCTAAAATTCTCTTTTGAATTTGCATTTCTGTCCACACATTCAAACTTAGTTTCTGCAAAATCGCCCTTAAATTATGTTTCTGCTTAAACTACGAATGAGAAAACAAAAGAGAATTGCAAGTACATGAAACATTATAACCGTTGCTATTCGTCTTTCCTCTCTCGCCTACAAACTCAAGAATTGCTCAATAAAAGTTTCAAAGTGTAGACAGTGACTAATGAGCGGGAAGACCGTTTAGCCAACTTAGGGGCCCAACGTATATTTTTAGGGTTTTTTTCTGCGTCTCGCGGAACATACCAGGGTTTACTATCGCTCAATAAAAGTTTTTTCGTGCTGGCTTTAGATAACAATACCATCAATATGCAATAGAAAAGGCTGAGATCAAAGTTTCTAGGTTCACGATGTGACCTTAGAAGACGTTCTTTGTGAATGTCCTGATTTAGGGTGTCAAAGGTCAAAGCTCCTTGGGAGCTACTGCTGTCCCTAGAGAACATAAGTTATATCTCGCTCATAGCCTAAAACTGTAATCATAAAGGCTGTACAAAATATCCTATAAGTCGCATTACATGGGCCTATGAATAGAGTAAAACCAGAGGACATGCTGCCCCATCAGCAGTTATAGGTAATATAAATTTTGAGGAATCGACACGAAACTGGTTGCTTGATGTAAAAACGACCTGTAACTTAAACATAGCATTGTCATAGAAAGAAGTCAATAGCACTATTTTGTTACTTTGTTACCGGTCTTAGATGAAACATTAACGAACTTATTCGGTATCGGATATTTAAAACTTTAAACTTATAACATTTGAAAGTGAAAATCTCAGTGCGACTCAAAAAATTGAAATCTGATATATTGACTTTTCAGTGATCAAAATTTTTTGCTTTTTTACCACTTTATTTTTCACATGTCATGAAACAATTATGTTGTAATTGTCTCAAATTTTCCGCATGGTATTTTCCAAAACGGTGTAAGAGAAACTTCTCGTGTCCTAATATCTATTCAAATTTTTTGACCCAAATCAGTCAAAAAAAAGTACACCTCTTTGCTTTTAATCTGAACAGTAAATTTTTCTTAAAATTAATTTTAATATTTTGGTCCTTGTTTATTTGTTTAAATAGAATTAATAAATTATTTTTCACTTTTCCCATAATTGTTAGAAATAGTTTTCATGTTTAAGATAGTGATTTTTTTAATGCAATTATTTAAAATCAACAAATATGTTAAAGAAATAAATTAATTAAAATAAATTGAGTTTTATGTTCTTAAATGCATCAAATAACTAAGACAGCATGAAAATATTTTTATTCAACATTAATCTTATTTATTTGTGTTTATTTTTTTTTTTTTTTTAAATTTTTATTTTTCTCAACTCAGTTGATACAAAAATGTGTGTTAGATTTATTATCAATGTATTTGCTGTTGTTTTTGTGTAATAGCAAAGTAAATAAGTAAAATAAATCTTTTCAGTTGCATATAAATTATATTTATTTTTATATTTTCTATCTTTGTGTGAATGTGTTTAGGGTGGATGTTTAGACGTGATAAGAATAATTTAAGGTAAGTTTAGACAAGGTAAATATTTATTGGAATATGTGCAACCACTATTTTTATCAAAAATAACAAAAAAAAATTTTAAATGAAATTGAATAATAAAGAAATATAATGAATTTTGAGGTTGGAACATGTCCCTATCAAATATATAAAAGTCTCGTGTCACGGTGTTTGATATTGAACTCCTCCAAAATGGCTCGACCAATTTTCATGAAATCTTGTGTGCATATCGGGTAGGTCTGAAAACAGTCAACATCTATTTTTCATACCCCTTAATGCCACACTATTTTCCAAGACCCTTCAAGTAGACCATACTTCTGGACCGAGTGAAAGTTTTAATAATATAACTAAGACTCTGGTATAATTAATAGAATACTTTTTGTACTACGCTTGCTTTAACGTCCACTTTTTTTAAATTATGTGCTTGCATCGATATAGTTTTTTTAATATTTTTCTTCAAATCAGACACAATTTGTAGTCCACCTAATGCAAAAATAAACGTTTTAGAATCGGTCAACTTCTATTTTTCATACTACTAAATTTTAAAAGTGACTCACCTTAAGGGACAATTTATGCCTCCCCTAAGTAACGTAATGACTTCGGTGAATCTTTAAATTAAGAAAGATCTGCGTACCTTAGAATACTTGTGTTTTATAATTTTTTATGCACTCAGAGGGGGAGGTAAAACATTTGCTGGGTCAGCCAACTTTTGTTATAATTTCAAAAGTAAGAATGAGCGCACATTATTTAGTGGTTACGTTTATTTTGCTAAAATATGCATCATATTACCTTACATTAACTATATCAAACGCACGCTTACTTATTTATAAACAAATACAAGTAAACAATTATAAATATTAGTGTATTTTATACATTTAAGCAAACAAGCAAATATATCATTGTTGGCACGTAAACACAAGAATAAAAAACATAAGAAACAATCCTGACTTGAAAATTTAAAGAAATTTAAACAATGATATCCTAGCATGCTGTAAAATTATTTCTCAATTTTATGCGAAAAAATTTAAAGTTTTAAATTTTATTATGGCGTAAACAAAATTAAAATCTGTGGTTCTTTAAAGATTTTCAAACACAAGATATAAACATTACAAATTTTTGAGTCCTTTAACTCAATTGGCATATTGACATATAAAATTAAAATTACATTAAGCAGATTTAAACTCACATAAGCACACCCACTCACATCCATCCTTAAGTGTATACTTTGAGTAAAAATAAGTTATTTTTATGCTAAACATTGTCAACTTTAAATTTTGGCAAAATTTGTATAAAAAACATTGCCATAATTTAGGTAAAAAATAATAAAAAGTTTATTTAGCTCTTTCCGTTACAGTGCTATGAAAACTTTACCACTATTTTAATTAAATTTTAAAGTTTTGTAAGAACAGCGTTTTCTTTAGTTTAAATCATGGAAAATATGCATGAGACATCAGCTGAAAATCACTATTAAATTTATTTTTCAATACAATATTTACTACCTTTGCAGAACTTAAAAAAAAAACTATTTCTTCTAACAAAAATTATGCTATTCGCCCACACGAGGCAAATCTGTAGCGGAAAAATGCATTACTGCAGCCTACAGATGATTGCCTTTCTATACCCTTCACCACAAAAAGTGCAAAAAGGGTATAACAATTTTTTTTATTTCGTTTGTAGTTTCGACAAAATCTATTTACGACCCCGTAAATTATATATTTTGACTTCTTATGCATATCGAAATCGATTTAGCGATGAACTTCTGTCCGTCCTTGTAGTGTGAAATCAAGTTTGCCGAGGCCCTAGATCAGCTAGAGAAAATTTAAATACGTCAATCGATCAGATATAGTGTCAAAAGAGATGCTATTGGAAATCAGCATGATCGGTCTATGTTCTTTGATGCAGCGATCAAAACACCGCGCCTTTCTCTAATTTTTCTATATCATTTGGAAGAACGAAGTAACTCTAATCAAAAAACAAAAACAAATATATGGGACGATAGAGTATTAAAAATAAGAAAAAAAAAAACAATAAGATCAAAAATTTACGCTTGCCCATATATTCCGAGTCACGGGCCTCTGAAATTTATAAAATTTTTAAATATTGAAGAGATCTTAAGGGAAATTCTAAATTTTTTCAAAAGTACTTCAACCATTAAGAGCCGATGGCATTTTTATGTATTTTTTTTTTTTTTTGTTGTCATTGTTTAACCTGTCACCTCTATATTTGTCTTTTTTTACTGGAGTTACTTTACTGTTAGACTTAGATAAATGGTGAAGAGTATACAAGATTTGACATAGCCGAAAATAGTTCTATTACTTGTATCAATTAAATTCTATTTAATCGCATGGATATAAATTTCAAGAAAAAAAAATACAAAAAGTATTTTCAGTTTATTGAAATTAAAATGAAATAAGAACTAATCCAAATCATTTCAATTAAACCTGAGGTTATCATTATAAATAAAACATTTATTATTTTTATATTTCGTAGCTATTTTTTCTCGTAAAATTAATTTATTTGTTTTCGAAAATTAATTTGAGCAAAATATGACGAAACAATAATTAAAAAGGAAATTTAAGATTATTAAATTCACATCTTCAAGAAGGGAGATTAATATACGAAAGATTATAGTTAAAGCATAACAACAACCATTTTTGAATACAAGAGGTATTTTGAAGTTACATTCTATATAACAAATTAAAATCTAAAAACAATACTTTCCTTTATAGAACTTAACAAAATATAAATAGGCGATTTTGACTTTAAAAAATTATATTTTTTTTTTAAATTTTTTAATGCTTGAGGTTCATTAAACAATTATAAACAAACAAAAAATACTAAGGTATCAATAACATTTTCAATAGTTGCAAATCATTGTCCTGAAAACGAAAACTTTTTAATAAGTTAAGGGTAAAGGCGAAAATTTAAAAATTCGCCATTGCTATCACCTATGGTAGGTTCGCTCTGTTTAAAGTAACTAGTCATGGCGAAATCCCAGCAATCAGGTGCTACTTGATTTCATCATGATACCAGTTGTTTTTTTTTTTTTTTTTTTTTTTTTTTTTTGTAACATGTCATTTTAGTACATTGCGTTGCTCTTTGTTTAGGTTAAACGTTCTCAACTTTCTAGTTTTAAAAATTTTATCATTTCATTAGTTATTTCCATATTTGGATTGGGAAAGCTTATTTTTACGATTTTATAACCTTCTTCTTCACTGAGTTAAAAAACTGTCAACCAATTGGTTTTGCCATTACTTTTAGCATTTTTATTCCTCAGTGGTATGCCAGGGTCATACTAAGAAATGATCATGTTTTGATTTCCAACATCTGCTTAAAAATATATATTTTTATACCCCTCACCACAGATGGAAAAAGGGTATATCTGACTTTGTCATTCCGTTTGTAGTTTCTACAATATCTATTTGCAATCCCATTCAGTATATATGTTCTGAGTTCTTATGCATAGCGAAGTCGATTGAGCGATATCTATCCAATTGTGCCAATCGATTAGACATAGTTTCGAAAATCATAAAGATCGGTCCATGTCCTTTGAAGCAGCGGGCGAAACACCATGGCTGCCTCTAATTTTTCTGAGTTATTGGCTTCTGAACTTTTCATAGAAAAGTAAGATTGTGCACCATATTTTTTAAGATATCAACATAGGCATCATTTAAAAGTTTTGAAGAGATCTTTCAGGAAATACTTAAATTTTTCAAAAATACCTCACCCCTTAAAAGCTGATAAAATTTTTGTGTAAGAAATTTTTTTTTAATTGTTTCAATCTCTGTGACTCTAATATTTGTTTTTTTTTTTTTTTTTTTTGTTGGAGTTACTTCACTAAACCAGATTTAGATACATGGTGAAGGGTATATAAAATTCGGCATAGCCGAATGCAGCACTCGTGCATGTCTTTATTAATAGCAATTTCTCTAATATAATTGCTTGGTATTGCGAGTAGAACGTACCCCCTCGTTGTTCTTTTTGTTGACTTCTTAAATAAGTAAGAAAATTTGTATCGCAAAAACACACGAAAGCAAATATTTGTTTTTATAGTTCAAAAAAGTTTATTTATTTCTTAATTTTTATGGTAATATGACATATTCTGGCAACAGGTATGCGGTATGCGATAGATTTAAACACATTTTGTTGAAATTTCTTATCTTTTTTTAGGTCGTGTGTGAACTGCGTCCAGAGAAACAAGTCGTGATAAAAACTCGGCGGAGGCGGCTGAGCAAAAAATTGTCGGCGGCGGCTGTAAGTCGGCTAAAGCCGACTATTAGGGAGTTCTTGTGTATTATGTTAGGAAGAAGAAGAACAACAAAAATAAACAAGCTTTGGATGAAGTAAATGTTACAAATAAATACGCAAGATTTTGAAAATTAATTAAATAATTTTATTTGCATACATTTAACAAGTTTTGCATTGTTTTATTTAGAAATATATTTCTATTAACAATCGATTTAAAAGAACAGCTTCAAATTTTAATTTATATTTCTTGACTGAAAGTAATTTAAATATATAAAACTTAAAGTATGAAAATTGCCGGCTAACATTTTTGAGTCGTTACAAGCCGCACCATTTGGCGGCGGCTCGACTACTAAGAAAAAATCGGCGGCGGCTTTCAGCCGGCTTTGAGCCGCACGACTTGTTTCTCTGACTGCGTCTAAGCATTTTAACAGAAGTTTACAGGGCTGCCTGATTTTTTACCGACTTCACCGAAATCGTTTTCAAAAGTCGCCAAAATGGTTTTGTTAGTTCTTGTCGAAAGTATATGTATTTTTTTAAAATATAAAAAAATTCATTTAACACAAAATTAGTTTAATAGAAAAGACTAAAATTTTTCAAAATCGCCCAGTTATATAAATACATATGTACATGGTATGTAATTTGTTTACCTTTTATTTTAAACAAAACAATACATGATTAGTTAGCACTAAAAGGTACAGCGGTTACTTAAAATAAAAATATATTTATATTGGCCCATATTCATAGTTAAAATAAAGTCTACTTTTAGGGAACTAAAGTCGGTTTTACTTTAGAGTCGACTCTATCTCATTCGTAGACAATTTTAAATATACTTTTGACGTTAAAATCAACTCTAAATTTAAAAATAGTTAAAGCTGTTTTTAACTCATTTTTCCATAATTATTTTATTTGGTTTAAGAACACAATATTCTTTTTCTGATTTTTAAACCAAAGTGAACAAAATAACAACAGGGATACTTTTTTCTAATGTTTGATTAGAAATTGTATGAAAACATTTATCAAACTAGAGTTGACACCCAGTTAAAGTCTATTCGACTTAAAGTATGCTTTATTTTCGACTATGAAAGCAAAAAATATAATAAGAGCTTTTTAGTTTAGAGTACACTTTAGCAAGAGTCGACTTTAGTATATGACTATGAATATGGGCCATTAATTTTAAAAATGTAGTCAATATCATTATTTGAGATATCAAGTTATAGTTTTATTTTATTCTTAATGTGCTGCACACTTTATTCTCAAGGCGTTTGTCGGAGCCGTCTTCATTAGAAAAAACGGTATGTGAATCGAAAGTACAAAGGAAGCACCACACATATTATTTATATTCATAAAATTAAAAGGTCAAGTTATTATACTGCTGTCTATTACGGAAACGTGTTTTAGTTAAATTTTTAATTCTAAACACTCTTTCACACATGAATTACAAGCTGAAGTTACCAGTATATAAATTAATACTAAAGAAGAAAGTTTTAATTCAGAACTTCAAACTTAAAAGACAATTTGAAAACTCCTAAGTTAAACATATTTTTAAACTGGAGGGTTATAATATAATACTTAAACTTATTTCCAAAATTATTACATAAATTATGTATAAAATACAAAAGCCCAAAAATTTCTTCCATAAAATATTTCAGCTGAAAATTAAAACTTTTAATCCTTTGGACTTCAGCTTTGCTTATTAAAATTTAACCTTTAATTCTCTAATTAACCTCAAGCTTAATAAAAGAAATGTTCTGTCTAATTAAAAAGAAAAAAAAGCAAATATTTTTATCCGGAAATAAGAAATGAAACTTTAAATGATTTATTTCCTGTCATTAAGTGGAAAAAATTTAACATTTTTTATGAAAGAAATATACAGACAAAATAATTATTTAAATTAGAATATTACATATTTTTGTATAAGTTACAGAGTGTGCGTACAAGAGTGTGAATATATTTATTGTAATTTTTAATCATATTACAATCTCTGACTCTTCTGACTTTATTTTACTATTGTTGTTGTTTGTTTTTTCGCATATATGCGTTTAAGACGATTTAATTATGCTATACATAGCATGTGTGTATGTGTAAGTGCTTTAAAGTATGTGTGAATTTGTATCTGTTTGTGCCACAATTCACCCTGCATGTGTCAAATGGTTCAAATATCAAAATTAATTGACACTTTTTGTGTTCAACACAATTTTTTAGACTCACTCGGTTGTTTTTGTTTCCTTTTCATGTTCATTATTATTTTCATTATTTCGAATTTTATTTAATAGCAATTAAATTTGAAAGTAAAAAAAACAACAACGAAAATTGCAGTATGCAATTCTCTAAGTGCAACACCAGAAAAATTTAAATGAAATAAAAAAGATATACGAGACAATTTAACAAACAACAAAATGTAAGAAACAAAACTGTCTCATGTTTTTATTTTACATTTATTTATTTATTATTTTTACGTTAATATTAAAGTTTCTTCTAAGCACTCGTTGTATTAGAAAGATCGAAAGCTGTGTTAGGTATTGATGTCCCAACAAACAATATTCAAGTGAAGCTTCTTAGGTTCCAAAGTAGTCAAATATCTAAAAAAAAATTTCGAATGACATTTATATTTATTCTGATAAGACAAAATTTAAGTTCTTGAAGGGCTACTTATGTACATGTGGAAGAGAGTTTTCATGGCTTTGCTGTCTACTATGCTGACATTTCCCATATAACAAATTTGCAAAAATGTTGCTGAAATGTTTAATTTTTTTTTGGAGGCTGTGAATTCATTGGAGTTGTTATGAGTCAAAAAGTATTAGATCCCCCGATTACATATAAAATGTACCTGATCAGGAAATGTCTAACGCAGCTCGCGCCGTTTCTTGGTATCACACATTATCATGTCATAAAGTTGACTAAATGCAACTGTTACTGCTTATGTTGTCTCATTTTTGAAAAAATAACACGTTGTGGACAAATTTACTTGTGCAAAATAAACTGTGAGTGTCATTTATCCTAACTGCGGTTATTTCATCTAGTAAAAAAGCTTCCGCGCTTAAAATTATTTTCTCAAACAATCAACAATTAATAAAAACTATAGAATCGCTGATTTAAGAGATTCGATTAGAGTTGACTTTATTAGCTCAGTAAAACACGTGGTTTTATCAACTCAACTTGCTTTGTGGAGCTTAGCATATCAAAGAAAAGGCAGCAAAAAGCTCAAGCCGAATATATAACTTTTCTTATTTTCACAATGACTAATCGACTTTCCCTAGTAATTTTTTTATTTTCGATAATATTTGGTCACTGGGAAATTTGTTTGAATTTCATCCACTTTACAGCTTGGTAACGAAGACAAAAACTCTTGGAGTTTTCTTGATTTTATGTTTGTTGTTAAGCTGCATGTAAACAATTTAGGTTTAAGCAAAAAAACAAAAATAAAAAATAGCTCTCAACGTTCAACAAAATAAATGTACAGCTTTAAAACAAAATAAATAAATAACAAAGGCGAACAGAAAAAAATAAATAAATTATATATAAAATATTTTTCAAGCGAAATAAATTTAATTTAATGCTATCAAGAGACATACAGGCAACAACAACATCAAAAGCAAAAGCTGCCATGTGCATTAAAAATACAAAAAAAAATTATAAAAAGAAAAAATCTAAAAAAAACAAATAGCACAAACAAACAAAACAACATAAGTGCCCGTACTAAGAAAAATAATATAATTAATTCATGATAATCTAATTTTTGTTAAAATGTAAAAAAAAAATCCAAAAAAGAAAAATTAATTACAATTTTTTAGTTTAATAGGACTACAGGGAATTAAAGAGAACGGAAAAAAATTGAATTTAAATCCCATTAAATAAAATCTTAAACTTTCTGAGATACAAAGATGCTTGAGTAACGCTTAATCAAAAAGTATAACATAAACATTAATGTCGAAACGAAAATCGACATTATTAAATCCTGCATTGAATTACATGTTTGTGTTTTCGTGTAGTTACTAAAGTAAGTTTTCTATCGAAATTTTGTTTTAGGAATCACTGGCGTAGGAGGGATAGACCACCCAGTTTAATTTTTTTTTTTTAAATAACTTGGACTTAAATATTATACTATTAATTCAACTATTATTCGAAAATGCAGAAATAATCAAAAAGTAAGAAACTTGCAAGCTAAAACGAATTAAATGATCTTTCGAAACCTCTATTGGCCTTAATAACGAATAAAGATTGAAATTTAGAAAAACTAAACTCAACATACATTTCACCACTTTTCATTTGATCATTGCTTTTTTTTGGCTGAGTCCAATCTTTTTTTTTAAGTTTTAGATTTCGAAAATTAATAATGTTAAATTAAATAGCTAAATATTCTCATATTATAAAATAGTTTCTCAACTTTTTTGGTTTGGCTGACCCTTTAAACGATACAGTACTTCGAACGTTAAAGAGATGCTCTTCTGATTTGCTTAAGTTCCACAAACAGGCTCAATCTAACTAATATCAAATAAATATTGAAGGTGCTATTCTCGATCAAATTATTTTATCTCGGACCAGCACTGTAAGAATTAGCCCTACTCCAGAAATGCTTTGTGGCAGAACTAGGATATTAGATTATGGAATAAAATGGAGGGAACAGTTTTTGTAAACATTCGACCTGAAGGTGACAAGGAAGGCCTTTAGAGAAAGATGATTCCAAATACTAGCTGTTCGACTAAAAAACGAACTGTGTCTGTAAATCATAGTCTGATTCACTGGCCAGTCGACCAGTTTTGCGCGTGTTGTGCTCAAAAATGTTTGGTTATTGAGAAAGAGTTTCCTATTAAACACAACCCATATTGTGTCGATGTCTTAGAATTAGACATCAATAGAGTTAGACACCCTAAATATGACCCTCTTTGTAACTTCTGGTACAAATAATAACATCTGGACTTACAAAATTTGTTTAGTTCATCAAATACTACACTGAATTTTCAGACCAAGAAAATCAAGATTGCTCAATTGTTATTATTCTACTCAAAATTGCAGTTGAAAAACCACTTTTGATCGAATGGCTGTATGTAAGCATACAACATTGGATCTCACGAGCATTAAAATCTACTCTATCCGCTTGGCTACAATCAGATATTGCAATGAGATTGCGATTGAGCCCCCGTTCTCTAAAGGTCTCAGCCGTTTGCCGAATGATTATGAATGACAAAGTCTGACAAAGACGGTCATGCCTGACAATGCAGGTCAATTCGATCACTGAGAAAGCTCGATATAACTCATGTAAATTTATCAACAGCATCAAAAGCAAACAGTTTTAATAAAAGCGCACCATGTCATACTCTATCAACCCCTTGGAAATATCTAGAGCTACCACTTGACTTTTGCCGAAATAGTATGTGGAGTGACATCAATTTTTTGCAAGAAAAGCTAGCAAGTCCCCTGTAGAGAGCTGCCATATAGACAGTAGCTTAATAAATCTATATATAAAAATTGTTTCAAGTGTGTTGTGTTTTTGCAACTCACGTGCGGTCAAACCAAATTCAATGTAATTTTTAGAGTTTGTTCGTATGGCCCTGAAGATGGTTTATCTAAAGTTTGCACGAAAGCAATCAAGTTATGATTTTTCAAAATGATTGGAAAGATTTCTCACGTATTCAGAGTACAGCCCCATTAAATCCAGGCAACGCTGGGTACGATAAGCTATTAATAAATAAAAATAAACAAGATTTATCAGATTAAGCAATCAAAATATGTCAGCTAAATTAAAAAGTTCCAAGTACAAGATTTTCGCTTGAAAGCAGTTAAATTTAAAAATAAATTGTTAAAAAAATACAATGAAACTACATAAGCTTTTCAACACAACTAAAAAATAAACAACAAGAAAGTGTTTTATTAATCAATTTTTTTCCGGAGAAACCCGTACATTTAAATCATGAACATTGTAATTCGAAAATATTTATATTAAAAAATAATATCCTGACTTTACAATTTTACTATTCTGTTGTTGCCATTTAAGATTATAAAATGCTGAGCATGGTGGCTTTAATCTGTCGTTGTTGCAACGTAATTGTACATTGTTGACTCTTGCACTTCATTTGACTGCACATGGGTTATGAGCTCGCTGCTGCTTTTCTCTTTATTTGTTTCAATGCAACCAAATTGTTTAAACAAAAAATACAGTAATAATAATTTGCATAATGTTAAATGTTAACTAAATATTTACCTAACAGCACAATAATTTAAAAGTATTTATGTAAATAACAAATAAATAAATTATTTATTTATTGAACAAGAAAGCAAGAGACAGAAAAAAATCAAGTCATAAAATTTTATTATGGCTTTAATACTAAAACAGTCTCCTAAAAGAAACATTTAAGATAAAATTTTGCAGATAAAAAAAAGGAAAATGCATGTCAAATTAAAATAAATTATATATTTAAAAATTGCAATAATGTTTAAGCATTTCTAGCAGGTAAAGGAAACTTGTAGCGAAGTTGCAATTCAATGAAAGTGCAGCATTTTTAACAACTCCGAACATAACGCTAGTGATACACTATCCAGCGGTTTTTCGGTATAAAGGCAATGTTTTTGGTCTTTTTTTAATTGTGTTCAAACTATTTTAAGGTGAGAAAATCCTCCAATTTTAAAAACAATTTTTATAAAATAACATAACTTTCCTAAATATAAAATTACGTTGTAGTCATACCGTTAATACTTATGCATTCATAAAAAAATTATGAAGTTTTAAAAACTCACTTTTTGTCTAAAGAAATTTGTAGTTCCCTCTGACCACATCATTAGATTTGGAATAGATGATTTGCTTAAAAATTTAAAGAAAAAATTAATTCCAAAGTCTTTTAGAATTTTAACAATATTCTGTAAAAAATATTTAGTAAAAAAATGTAAAAAGTAATTTTTATTGGTTTTAAGCAAATTAATTAATTAAAATTTTTAATCAAATTGTTATTTTTCAAATTAATTATTCGAAACATAAAATTTTACAAACTGGTTTGCAAAACGATTTTGATGAAATGAAGATCGCAGATAGGTTTTTATATGTGCGAGGTGTGTAAGTAAAGTAATGAGACTGTTTTCATACTAAACAAAGTTTTTATTATTTTCAAACAACAATGTTTCCCCTTCAAAGTAGTTCCCTTGGGCAGCTATACATCGGCGGAGTCGTCGTTCTCATTCTTGGTAGCAGCGCTGTGTCTTCAATTGGTATGGCTTTTAACTGATCGGTCACAGTAATTTCAATGTTCTCCAGAGTTCCAAAATGACGTCCTTTTAGGACATGTTTCAATTTCGGGAAGAGGAAAAAGTGACAAGGACTTAAATCAGGTGAACATGATTTGTCCCAGCGGAAAACTTGTGCTTTCGATAAGCACTGTTCCCTATAGACCTGTTTCAACTTTTCACTAGTCACACTCGCGGATTCACCAAGTTTAACATAAAACTTTATTTCACAACGTTGCTTTAACTTCCGATGGTCCATTTCTGTGACGCACAATAAAACACAACATTACTAATAGCGCTGTCAAAATGGAAATGGAAGGGATCAGCAATCAGATTTAGCATCCGCCGGTATACACAGCGTTCCCAGATCTCAACACTGCGGCCAATCTCATTACTTTTCTCATACACCTCGTAAATTCTCAAAGTCTTAAGGAAGATAACAATTTTTGTTTTGGTTACTCTTTAATAGAATTGAACAAACATTAAATATTTGAGTCTGACAAACAATATTATACTCGCCGCTAACCACATTTTTGCGTATGTGTTAAAACCATAAAATTGAGAAAAATTTACGGACTTATTTGCTATTTAAAATATCAATTCTTTAATTTATTTGAACAGAATTAATCGGTAAGTTAAATAACGCATAATCGGGTAATTTTTCGGAATCTAGTGGTTTAACAATATTTTCCTTTCACTGCAGATATATTGAAATATAATGTCTGTGGTAAAATTTGAGAAATGGAAATTAAATTTCACCTTTTAGAAGCTGCTTATTTTCACCTGACTAGTAAACTATCATAATATTGACAGACAGATACAGATACAGATGCAAATAAGTCGACATGATCCAAAATATCCTAGGCTTGCAAAGGTTTACTTAATCTAGCATTAACATACCGTATGTAACATTTATTTTTTATCATTGATTCACAATTGTAAACTACGTTCCAGAAAAACCAAGAAATTCTTTTTTTTACAGTTGCATGTTCTATCTATAATAATGAAAATTTAAGATAATTGTATCAATATGTACTTTTTTACGGTAATTGTGCTTGATTTTTTCACAAATAATAAATAAAAAGTAACAAATATGAAAGGTATTACTGAGGGCAAAGCATATCCATATGGCCATTTTGCAATTGCTTACCTATGTAGCTTATCAATGGATTCTACACAAAATATGCTTTCAGTTTTTTCTCAATGACTCATAAAATAAAAATTATATGATAAAATTTAATTTAATATTTATTTATTTCTGAAGGTAAAATTTCACATTTAAAGTCAACACTTACAATAAAATAAATAAAATTTTTATAACAGCAAATAAAATGAAACGAAATAATATCATAAAAGTAAAATGGCAAAATGTAAGAAAATTACAATTTTAACAACTACAAGAACACAAACATAAAGTAAATAAATTGCAGAAGGAAATCCTTGAGTGTAATAAATTTAAAATAATTGCCCATTACGCAAGCGAAATAGGGTATGTACGAATAAATGTATATTATATAATGTGTATTTATATATTGCGAAAACGAAACATATACTCACTAAAGTGTTTTATATAATCGAATATACAGTGGTGTGCAAAAGTGAGATAATGTTTTTTTTTTCTTCTTAATGAATCATAATTAGAATTAAAATAATTTTCTGAAAATCAACATACCTTTTCTTTGCTTTTTTACTGATCCCATTATACGACCAAATTCATTTTCATTAAAAATTTATTGGCATTGGCATTGAAATAATGACAAAGACAAAATATCTTAATTAATGATAATGATTTTATATCAATTTTAATTGTTTTTCTAATGGTAATGAAAACTGAATGAAAAATAAATTTATGAAAGCAAAACCTCTAAAGAGAAATGAACCATTTTGTATATTGATTTATTTTTAAATATTTGTATAATATTATTAAATTAAAATTTACTTTTTCGGCTTAAGGTTCTTTTATTAGTTTAATTTCTATTTTTTTTTTTTTTTTTTGTTTTCTTTAGAAAACATTTGTAAATAATTATTCTTTCCAAAAATTTTTAAAAATAAAATTAATAAATGAACCTAAAGCCAAAAGATTGGGAAAAAATTTACAAAATATTTGAATAATATATTATTTTTAAGTGTGATTGGTATAAAGCTTGTTGTCTGAGATCTTAACTCTCCTAACACCCCAGCTAGCAGTTCTTACTACTCACACGATAACATATATATTTTACCAAATGGTGTTTATTTACTGTACAGGAACAAGCAATGACGCTTGTTGAGGATTATGCATTGAAATCATTTGATTATTAATCAATAATTATAACTGGTTTTCCAGTAATTATCAATGAAATTTTTTAAATTAAAAGCCTCATCATTAGTGAAAATAATGATAATGTTTTATATGAGCCGTTTATGTAGAAAGTGGCATAAATCACTTTGCTTTTTAACTCATACGCATATTAAAAGGATTGTGTTTCAAAGATCCTATAAGTTTTGAGTCTAAATCTCAAGACTCACTTACATTTCTATCTCAGGACACTTATTGCCCAATAAAAACTTCGGTTAAAATAAAATCGTAGCTTAACTTAAGATTTAAATTTCTTTCTTTTTTTTATTTATTTATTTATTATTTTTTTTTTTTTTTTTTGAAAAGTAACTTATGCCACTCTCAAAATAATCGGCTGATATATTATTCAATGCTTATAAAATTGATAAGTAATCAGCCTATCTAAATAATTATTCCCATATATGATTCACAGCTAGTTTTTTTATTTAATTTGTATCTCCTCCTACAGGTGGTTTCAGTTACTCCAAGCCGTTTCCTACTCTGCAATCTGATTGTAAAATTAGGCCCATACATTTTCGATGGGCTTAAGATCTTTGCAGCATTGAAGGTAGTGGCCACTCCACGACTTTAAGCTTTAACATTATGCAACTATTTTTACAGGATCGTTTTTAATCGCTAAAAGCAAGTTGCAAAAAAATAGCAGAAATAACTTTTCAATCTTAAAATGTTTTCGATCGAGATATGAGAGCTCTCAATATAAAGATTAAACATCAACAAACCATTAAAAATTCACCTTTATGCTTTATAGTTTTATTTACATAAGCTGCTGGCTTTAGTACGATTGGCGGTCTAGCCCAAACACTCTCTTCAAAAAAAAAAAAAAAAAAAAAATTAATTACGAAAAAGTTATGTTGACAAAAAAATAAAGGATTTAAATTATTTTGACAATAAAAAAGGATTTAAAATGTTTTTTCGCTGTTACTTAATGATGGATTTATTTTAGAATACAATTCATAATGTCCTTCTGCTCGTGTAGAATAAATTGAGGAAAACACTTTCGATTTCTATGTTAGTTTTCTATAGGTAAAAATACATCCAAGTGTATCATTGCCTCGTAATTCGTTTCGTTCTTCCATAACTGAAGATGGATGTATGAAAGCTTTGGTTACTCCTAGTTGTTATAGACAATAAACAATAATTCATTTTCTTAAAAATCGTGTGATCTTTAAGTGAAATATAAATTTAAAGCTTTTTAACCGTTTTTATTTGAATTAAATGTTTCATTGGTAATAAGCTGAAACATGCCACTTCTTTAGTTAAAGAAATTTGTGATGGTTGATACAAAAGCAACAACAAATGTACAAGACAAATTACAAAAAAAAGTGCAGAAATACTTTAGTCTTGTGTAGACTTCGTTTAACCAAATTAATATAGATATGAATACTCCTAAAGTAGATTGATACGAAGAATGCTGATGAAGGTTGTAGCGATACAGAAAATGCCGCATTTCGTTCTGTTTGTGTCTAATTTTTCTTATATTTTTTTTTTTTTTTTTTTTTTTTGAAAACGTCTGCATACATTGGTAAATAATTGTTCTTTCTAAAATGTTTACAAATGAAATTAAAAAATGAACCTTAAGTCGATAAGGTAAAATTTTGTATTAATTTGTAATTATAAATATTTAGCAAAAGTTTTAATTGATTAAATTAATAATTTTCTTTGATTTTTTAACATTTTAATTTTATAATTTGATTTTAATGCTAATAAATCGAAAAAAGGTCTTTAAATTTTTTTCAACTAAATTACGTGAAAGAAATTTTCAGCATCATTAAATCTTAATGAATTTTAATTAACCCTTTTGAATTTTTAATCAAAACGATTTTTTATTTTCGTTATTTTAATTATCTTGTATACGAGTAAAGGGAATCAATAGATTTGTGTTTATTTTTTATTTAATTAAACAAACAAAAAATACATTTTATGATTCTAGCAAAACTTTTACACCACACTGTACATATATTTACAAATAAGTATGTTAAACTTAGATTGGCTATACCTGGCACAAAAACAACGATAAGCATAGTAAAAGTTTATAGCTGGATATCTTGAAAATTATTACCAGAGAATTTTTTGTACATTTTCTTTTTTACCTTAATTTAATACGCTTAAACGTTGATGAATGTAAAGGATATGGCTGTGTACACTTAATGATTTAATGACTTTTTTTTAGTTTGTGCTGTTTAAATAACTTTGTACATTCGTAATGTATTTAAAAACATAATAAATATAATTTAAATTTAAGCCAATTTGTGAAAGTTTTAATAAATAAAAATCATTTTTTAAACATTCAACAGAAACATCATGCAGATCCTTTGGTGCCTGGAAATTGCAACTGATGTTAAAATATTACTTTTTGGACTTTAATTAACAGAACTAAGTACTTATTATTTAAAGAAAAAGATTTTATTTATCTCGACAATTTGCAATTTTTAAATGCAAGTTTAAATTTATTTCGAATTCACTGTCTTTTTTCGTCAATGCGAAAGCAGTCAAATACTCTTAATTTCCTGTTGTGTTTGTGAATACATATACTTTAAATTTGCAATTAAAAGAACTAATAAACTTTATTATTACTAAAAAAAATATATTGTTTTAATTAAATTTTCTTACATTACGCCTTGATTTTTTTTTTTTTCAAAAGATACTTAAACTAATTGTCTTCATGGTTTTTTGTGTGTTTTTTGTGTTTTGTTTCTTAAAACTGCTATTTTATAATTAAATTTATTTATTTATGAGTATATGTGTTTTTTGTAACTAATTTTTTATTCAAAGGCTATAAATTTTAAAAGCAAAAAATAAGTAAAAATGTGTTTTATAACAGCCCACAATAACCAACATTTCTACCAGCTTTAAAATAAATTGCATACACTAAATAAATATACACATGTGTGTGTGTGTGTGTGTGTGCTTGAGTGTATTTACTTAAAACTTTTTTATGTTAAATCTAAAACTAGTTATGGCAACTTTCTATAAAATTTTCTTTTCCTTGTAAGTAAAATTAATATTTTATGGTTTATCTTTTACTTCTTTCACCATGATACAGAAGCAAACCAAACAAAAAAAAAACTATAAAATTTCTTAAAAATTTATGCCAAAAGTAATCATTAATAAATTGTGTCAAAAACAAGCGACAAAAATCAAGCAACTAAAACAAAATTCATTTATTATTAAGACAACAAGCATTAAAATATTATTTTAATAACCAGTCATTTAGTTTTTTATTTCTTATTTAAATTCAATTTTGAAAAAATTTTAAAAATTGCATCAGACATTTAATATTTTCGCCAGAAAAATTGAAAAAAGATTCTTTCTTTAGTGTTGGAGACATTTAGTTACTGAAAAATCTTTACCTTAAAGTATTTTTTTATATGTTATTCTTATTTTAGCTCTAAAATTTATGGTTAATTTCAAATTTTGCAAGGCTTGCATTAGTTGTGCTCTAAAAAACTCTGGGGCTAAAAAGTAAAAAAAAACACAAAAATGTATAAAGAAAGAATTTTTTCCTCTTTCGCTTTCTTTGTGTAAGAGTTTGAGTTGTGTTTTTATTTCTTCTAACGAAAATAAATATTGACACGGTAAATTAAAGTTATTGCAAGAAAATATCATTATTTAAATACAAATATAATGAAGATGCAATATAGATGTGCGTATGTATTATTTAAGGTTCTTGTTGTTAAAATGTTTTTCTGAGTTTCTGGTTTTTTTATTTACGTACATAAGTATGTAATAAAAAAGTTTTAAGCTGAAAGAAATATGTATTCATTTGGCACTAAAAAAACTCAAAACACTAAGAAAAATGTCTCATTAATTTAATAAAAGAGCTGGGCCCCATTATCTTAGCTTGAAAAGGAGTTATTTAATAAGAGAATTATTTTTATCTTTTTCGGCAATTTCAGCTCTCAAGAGGGCTGCTAACTGGCGTGTGTACTAGAATACCTAGCAGTTACTTTTTTTTGCACACATAGTTCGGCGGTACAGACAGTCCCTAACAGATACATACTTCACACCGAGACTAGCCCAGAAATGCCGTACATTTTTGACTAGTATTCCGGAATATATGACAATCAATCTTTGTTGGGTGCATAAGCACAAGGAAATTTTGGGCAATCATTATATTGATGGGCTGGCAGGAGAGGCGGCACTATTACAAGATGCTAATATGGATACTTTTTGTGGCATTGCCCTCTCGACTGGAACGAGGCCTATAGCCAACCACTTTTGTAAACTTACGGTATTAAAATGGCACCAGAAAACGATCCGGCTGTTAGCGCTTTACGATGGCGCAACTCAGGCAACTATTGTTCGTTATTACTGGACATTGCAATTTCGGAGACAATGAAAAAAGGATTGTATTCATTTATATTGATTACAGCAGGAGCTTTCAGGGTGAGGACCAAGATAACTCATCTTTTCTAAATCTCGTCTTCTAATATTTTGTTGTACTGGACGAAATTTCAAAAACGAAAAAAGCTATTGCAAAAGTAAATCGTAGCACACTTTAAGAAGTGTTTTAAAATATAAAGTCAATTTATATTCGCCAAAATATTGAAAGTCCTAATAGTAAACAGAAAGAAAGGATTTGTTTGCAGAATATTTTCTTTCTGTTTGTAACGCCACTCTAAGCAGGATAAAAACTTAATGGCTATAAATCCTGTAGATTTTCTTCGTATCTACTGTGTTTTGAATTTTTGTAGAAATACTTTCAGTTCTTCAAGAAATTAAAAATATAAAATTAAAGGCTAAAAAACGCTAATAACCAAATAATGGGTAAATATCTTCTTCACTAAAACTTATTTTAACAACCTTTTTCCCCAAGAGAATGCTTAATAGTTGTACAAGATTTTTCACAACAATTTCGCATTACTGACAATATTTTTCGAGTGTCTTGTTTTCAATTCATGTGTTTTTATATCCAAATGAATGTAAATATTTTCTAAATTACATACATTTTCATGGCGAAGATAAATATGAAAAAAAAGAAGAATAAATAGAAACGAGCTACGAAGTGGATTTGTAGACAAAATAATTTATTGAATGTTTTTTTTTGTTCCTAACAAAAATTATAAATGAAAGAAACAACTTTGTGTGTCGTAAATATCTTCAATAAAATATATTTTTTACAAAATATTTAATTTTATTTAAATATCTAATTAAATGTTTATTTAAATATTGAGAAATTAAATTAATGATTTGTAAAATATGTAAATTTGATATTTTCTCAATAGTCATTTTTAAATAAATAAAAAAATTAACACACAAAACACTTGCAGCGATTGTTAATTGGAAAACTGCATGCAAACAAAGAAAAAAAAATTAACAAACAAAAAGATGTTTTTTTCAAGAAAAAAATGTTTATTTTTAATTAAAAAAATAATAACACAGCTGCGCGACTCTTAAACAATTTTTGCAAAAAATGTTTAATAAAAACTTATTTCAAACTTATTTCGTTTTAGATAAACACAATTTACTTATTCATTGTAAACAGGTGTTAGGCAGACTCGTACATAAGTATAAATTAAAGATTTAAACAAAACTTTTAACAACAAATAGTTTAAAAGTCTAGTTGACTATACAAAAATCGTGTAATACGATTATGTGAAATAAAATTTTAATGTCCGAACCTGCAACTTGTTAGTTTTTATATTTATATTTTTATAAAGACAAAACTGTAAATGGTCCTGTTAGATGACAGCATCACAAATTGTTTTTAAAGTTGCATGAAGTTTATTTTGAGATTTTTATCTCTTCCTTTTTTTGTGGATAATTTATTTTTCTGGTTGATAAAAAAAAGCTTAATGATCTGTGAATAATTTAAACAGAATTGATTAGGGTTTTTCCTCATCCTATTCGTTTCAATTAACTCCTTTATATTCATCTCTTTTGTTATGAATTTACCTTTTCATGCATGTTGTGTTTTTCATCCGCTAAGGCAACAAGCACTGGCGTTCCACTAACATTTAGACAGTGTATAAAGTCAAAATTCTGTATTCTTAAAATCTCTAGAACTAATTGCAATAAATTAATGGCTTGAAAGAGAAAAACTAAGACTTGGTTTGCCCTGATGCAAATCCGAACATTTCCAGCAGATTCAGTTCATAAATGGTATGAGCAATAAGAGTTTTTAATGCTCAAATATTCTAGATGGACACAAAGAACACCATATTTCTTAAATAAAGAGTATGGCAAGTGTAGATCTTCTTAAATCAAATGCAAAACTCTTAGTTCAAGAGTAAGCCCTTTAAGGAATAAACAAAAGTGAATTTTTTAAATTTCCATGAAATTGAACAGATTAAGCTCTGACATTACAATTTAAATATGACTCCTGGCTTATGACCTCCACGGCAAGTCTAATCTGGGGGTCCAGTTTTCGATGACTTTTCCCAACATGTATATCGGTAATAAGGCAGTGAATGTTATGTAAACATTCCCACAGAAAATATTCTAGTAGAGTTAAATTGCACGATTTTATTGGCCAATTTACGGGCCGAAAAGGACACCCATGTTGTTATTAAACGTTTCCTTCAATTATTCAACTGTGTGACGTTTTGCGCCATCTAGTTGAAATCACAGCTCCTTTACATCATTGTTGCTCGATTAATAGGGTAGTCATGGCCCTGTAGCGTTCATTAATGACTGTAACGTTCTGACCAGCATCCTTTTTAAAGAACGACAATGATTTTACCAACCCATAAACTGTCAGTTTTAAATGTAATGGTTTCTCAACAAGCAATTGAAGATTATCGTCACTCCAAATATGGAAGTTTTGTTTATTGACATATCCAGTCAACCAAAATTTGCTTATGCAAATAAAGATCACTGGTATTGCTGTTTTGGGACCATTCACCGAATTTATGCCCTGCTAGGTGTGATCATGTGGCTTCAGTTGTTGAGCAAGTTGGATTTTGTAAGCACGCAAATGAAGATTTTTCAGCAAATTTGCTTATAAAGTGAATGGGCACGCATCCAACTCCTGTGCACGATAGCGGATAGACTAGTTCAGGACTTTCCCTACGCTACGCTCTACAATAGTAATGACTTCTACTGTACGCAATGTACGACGTCTCTGGGAATGCGTAAACGAAATAATTGCTTTAGTGGACGGATATGTTGACCGTAAAAAGAACGTTGTGCATGATTCGTATTTTGAACAGAATCATGATTTTCAAAATAAATTTACACAATTTGGTTGCATTGTTTAGGTGTCAGTCTATGCATGTTGAAATGCGAACACAAACTAAACATAAATCATTTGATAGCTGACAAAATAGCGGCAAATTTACTAATGTCAAGAACTTTATTCCACTTTTAAGAGAACTAAAATGTTTTGTAATTGTTTGTATTTAAATCAGCATAATAAAACTAGAATCAGTTGTGTCACTCCTGACTATTTATTGAAAAGAGACCACAAAATTAACTTCTTCGCCAGAATGTACCAAATTAATAGCTCCACAATGTGTATTTTAATAAATTTTAAACCATTAAAAAGGCATCTTTGTGATATTGGTAGTTGTATTGGTATTTTGTATAGAAACACAATTTGAAATCTCTGTTTTTTTTTAATCAAATTTTCTTTTTTTTTTCTTTTTCATTTTTTAGGTTTTTCTTTTGTGATTTTGCAAAGTATAAACTATATTTTAAATGCAAAAGTTTTTAATAAATTTATTATCAAAAAGTTTTTCTCACAATTTCCTTACAAGACCAACCAACAACAACCGTCAACACAAATAAGAAAAAAATAATGGTTAAAAATGGAAATGAATACATAAACACATCTTCGAGCTACAGTGGGCAGATGAAATATTTTTCCATTTTATAAAAAACAATTTAAGCAATTAAGCTAATCAAAGTTACAGGAAATTAAATTTTTTGTTAAAATGCAATAAAAAAAATTAAGGTGGCAACTCTTTACTTTAAGAACACGGAACGTGTTTTTTTATTATTATTATTATTTTTTTTTTTTTCGTAAAACAGTTTAATAAAAAACCACTCGGTTGGTTACAGATCGTTTATTTAACCTTTTTTTCGTTTTTTCTATCCACTCTTTACCCACTGTATTTATTACAGAATATGGTATCTATGAATTGTTAAAATAATATGAATGGGTAAGAGGCGTATGAAAGCAGAAATGAAAAATTGCAAGAAGTTTTATTTTTCATTTTACATTTTTGTAATGTTTTTTATTTTTTTCTTTTTATTTTGTTGGCATACAACAGCATTAAAAATTTATGGCACTTTCGTAAAACTTATTAAATTGAATAAAACCAAAAGGAGGAACAAATTTAAATAGAAATCGTTAACAAAAAAAAAAAAAATAAATAAAATAATACTTAAAAAACTTATGATAACATTCGTGGTTAAATGGGTTTAGACACTTTCAATAAATTTAAAATAAAAGCTAAAGTTAATGTTTGGGCACAACAAAGACACATCTTTTCGAAAAAATTTTAATTGCATTAAATTTCTAATAAAAAAAATTTAGTTTTAAATGTCTAAAATATTCTGTACATTTGAAAATCAACAAAGTTTCGTTGTGTTTGTTTCCTTTTATTGGTAAAATTACTTTTAACGTGGTAACTAGACTAGTAAATAATCGTTCAAATATCAAAAGTAAACTCGTTCGTTCAATTTCTCTTTAAACGACCAAAAACATTTTGTGAACAAAAAAATGTTTAAGCAGAGTTGTGTAAAAAATTATAAAATTTTTGTAATTCAATTGAAAAAGAGTTAATTTTGCATTGAGAGTGTAAAATAAAGGGATTTTATTATCACTATAATTAAGTATAAAGTGGGGCGTTAGCAAAGTTTTGTAAAAATCCTTAAAGAAAACTTCTTACAAATGATCAGAAAAAGAAAAATTCACTGATTTTCTAGTTGTTTATAAAAAGTGTCTAGAAACCTGCTCATTAACGCAACTGAAACAAAAGTGTGTGAGCAATGAAAATGTTTTTATAAAATTAAACAGTGCAGTAAGGAGCGGAAAGCGATCAGCAAACTGAAAGGATTACTTCGTTTAATTGTACCCGTTCGTTCATGAACGACACAGCTCTAACGGCAACACTGTTTTTTTTTAGTTATCGGTTGTTTTCTAGTTAGTTTCTTATGGCGTTTCATAATTTCAAAGCGCTTACATCGAGAAACAATGAATAGTTTCCGCAATTAAATTACCACCATAACAAACGTTTTCTGAGTTTAGTATGATGGTCATATAATTATGTTCATCAAAGAACCGTATTGAGATTGGAGTCACTCACAAAAGAGCATTAATTGCGCAACGTAGCATTGCTGATATCCAAATGCATAAATTCAAAATTCCACATGTCATAAAGTACTCAAAAAGTTATAAAACTCTTCCTACAATTACAAGCCAGTGACTCATTGAACCATACGTCATCAGAACATACTTGTTAAGGTTATATTAGTTTACCATAAGTGCGACAAGATTCCATAAAAAAAATTTCTTTTATAAACGGAAAATTAATACCTTTGCGTAGGAAGTAGTAGCCATTAACACTTGATACGTCATACAACCTGCATCATTTTAAAGAGTGTATCCAACCTACATTTCTGCGTCCTAGCCATGTGCGTTAAATTTTATTAACATTATCCTTCAACTAAATCCAATAAACGAAGATTTTAAATATTTTTTTATTTTTCATTTTTCGCCTAAAGTTGAAGCTTTCCATTCTCTATCAAACAGGCCTTTCTTCAATTTACATGGTGCTAAAAGAAATTTAAGCGATAAAGGTTTTAACAAATATTAAAAGCCAGTTTATTTTTAAATTCTATATTAGCTTTAAAGATATCTTGAGTTTATAACAATTTTCGAAATTTATAGTTTTAAAACATGACGCCATTAAATTTTCTTTTTAGTCTTTGTACATATGCACGCCGTTTTTAATTGCTATCATTAAATTTTAAACACACAGCTGCATTTTATAGCAAAAAACTTTATGAAATACTTTCTTTCAAAATAATTTTATCAGTTTTATAAAGTACTTAAATACAATTTTAATTTTTTTTTCAAATTTTGTATATTTTGTTAGAAGAATTATTTCCTTAAGACAGTTAGTATACAAAGCACAATAAAGTCTACAAACAGTGCAAGAATTTATAATTTCTCTTATTAAAATTGCATTCATGAATGTATTTTTGGAAAAAAATATTATTTTAAAGAAAGGTTTAATTTGAAACGTTTTTATTATTATTATTATTATTTTTCAACTATTAAAAAATGAAGTCTAACCTCAAAACAAAAAATCGTCAAAAAAAAGTGTACATACAGCCAAATCCACATTTTATTTCTTAAGGCACCATTTTACAAAAATATGAAATAATATTTTATGTACATGTTTTGACATTAAAAAAGGAACAAATCGTCTTTGCTAGATATTATATTTGTTTAGACATGCCTGCCCTATTGACTCCATAGATTTTCTATTGGATTGGTTTGTAGTGTTTGAGAAAAAAATGCAATTGTTCGGCGAAAGTCCTCAAATAAGCTTCCAAAAGATCAAGGCGAATAAACCTATTAAAGGTAGTGTCAATGAAGATCAAATTTCCTGCTCCAGCAGCTATTATTCAACCCCTAACCATAGTATGGTCTTCAACGTCCTTTACAGTAGCTGTATAGGGTTTTTCCTGAAATCATTTTTTATCATCCTATCCAAATAACCATGTATAATTGTGACTCATCACAAAAACAACGTATTTCAATAAAATATCTACCCTTATTTTTGTGAAGTTTTGCAAACATCAGCTGTATGTAGACTTTTTTGTGCAAGTGTAGATATTCGTTTAAAAAAACACCTCGCATATTTTGTATAGAATGGTAAGGGGCTTAACAAAGCGAAAGACGCTTTTTACTTGTAGATAATAAATATTGATAAATACCACTTAACACTCATACATACATACATATGAGCATGCAATTGACTTTATCTATATACATATGCACATGTATTAGTTACAAGTTTTTATATATATTATTTATTTATTTGCGATAAACTTTTGTATTGTTATTATTGCAATAAAATTCATTAATGCGTAAATAGTTCAATCAACTTAAATATAAATAGAATTTTTATTCAATAAGTAAATAAAAAAAGAAGGAATATATTGATTATCGTTAATAAAATTTAAAAAATAACTGAAGAATAACACTTTAACACAGCGTATGTTGATGATCCCAAAAAAGTTGAACTGGCAGTCAAAAAGAGTTGCCAATCAAGTTTGCTTTAAAAAAAATTAAATCGTTTTAACACCTGGGACTTAAAAGTTTTAAATTATTCCTGCTTTTCGAATTGAAAAAAGGATGCAGCATTAAAGGAACATCGATACAGTCGTGTAATTTGAAGCAGAATCACATACAGACAATAATTGGCTGTACGTTAGTCGTGGTACTTCTTTAAGATTATTATCTGGTGACAAATAGATATATTTATTAGATAATAGTTTGTTGTTGTTGTTATAAAAGCTCTGCTGCTGTCGAGAGTTTTTCTGTGTGAACAAAACATTCGATTTGTACAGCTACTGCTGGGTTGACAATCTTTGGCCGAGATATACTCGGATCGTTAATAATGGGTCGAGGAACGATAATACATTCATAGTGCCCTCTTGCAATCGAGGTCACTAAAATATACATGTGTATTGACATTGGCTCAGCTTCAAACTCAGAAGATGAAATCACATAAGCTACATCACGCTTAAAAACCAGATAATAGCATTTAACTGGTTTTCGTTTTAGTCACTTTAAAATAATATGATTAGTTCTTTATTCTTTTTTCTAACACACATTTGGCGTAGTATCGGATAAAAAACTCTCTTCAGTCAGACACAGGCCAATTTTATGATCTGTCTATTGCTTTCATCACACTTTATTTTAAGTTTATTCTCGTCTGAACAAAGATAATATAGAACACACTCTCTCTCCAGCACTGAGGCCTCTCAGAGCATCAAAGTGTCATGCCTGAATTAGACAGTCATCGTTAAGGATATAAATGAAAAATAGAGATACCTCACTAGATTGGCGTGAAAACATTAAAATTGTTTTTTTTTCAACAATAAACAAAACAATTCTGAAAAGACCGGACAAACATAATCGAATTTTCCAATTGCCGCTTTAATTCGGTTTGCTACATGCTTTTTTAATGAGGATAAGAGTTTTTAACAGACAGACGATGATTTACGCGCTAATTTACGTTTGGTTTTCTGAGAACTTTATGGCAACGTTTTACCAGTAACACCAATGCCAACTGCTAGTTTTGATCTAGACCTAGGCTAATTTAGTTAATCACATAAAGGTACAAGTAAAACAAACATAACAATTGATAATTTGTATAAACAAGACACATTTATACAAATAAAATCTCCTGGTTAATCTAATTTGCCTTGACTTTGAAGTTTAATGTTTTTAGTCAAAAAAGCTTGAAGTAAATGTTTCCAAGATTATTTATTTTTTTTTCTTAATTTTATCTTTAAACATTAGTAAAAATCATTTGTTACTAATAATTATTTATTTAGCCTTCAACCGTGGCAATTGTCTCTAGAAAGTATTTTTAACAAAAGTGACGACAAATTGTCTAACAACAGCAACTTAATGTACAGTTTTGTGTTAAAAAGCTGTATTCTTTGTTTCAATTTTTTATTTTTATCTCCTGCAATTCATTAGTAGAAGACAATTATTTTTTATTGTTACCAACTACCAACTTGTACATAAATTTTCTTGTGTAATTAAAACAATTAAAACGAGTGATGTTACGAGTATCTTTTAATCAAAATAAAAAAGTTTATACATAAATAACATTTTGTTTAGCAAGAAATATTAACACAACTTATGTTCAAATAATTAAACGACAAAAACAATAATAAAAATTAATAGAAAACATTCAGAGTATTCAGATATTTAAAAAAATCATTTTTAAATAAACTAAATAACAATTGAAAAGTAATGATTTTTAACGTTTTTAATAAGGAATTTAATTTAAATGAAAACAAGATTTATTCTGTATCAAATATGTATTGGCTCCTGTACTGCCTGAATTACTTTTTGTACATTGTGTTAATTTTCTGTCATTATTTATTAATTAGAGCCAAAAAAATAATAATTTAGTTTATACAACTTGGGAAAACAAAGACATGTTAAATATCCTTACAAACTGCCTGTCAACAATAAAAGACAAAAACTGGGCCGAATATCAGCATAGCTACAAAAGCATGAACCCGACGGGAGAGAAGACGATGTACCAAAAAGATTGCTCCAGACGTGAAACAACAATTTTCGTGCGACTTAGAATAGGACAACGTCGATTTTCCTACCAACACATACACATACACGATAGACTACCTGCCCCAACTTGTTTCATCTACAATAGTCAACTTAACGCTGCTCAAATCCTTGACGAATGCTTAAAACAAAGCTCATCAAGATCCTGCATTTTTGGAAGTAATAAGAACTCAGAATATATATACTTTGTAGGATGGGAAATGGATATTACAAACTTAGATATTTTCTTTCTATACTTTTTGTTGTGAAAGTTATAAAAATCGGCTTTGCATTGTTCTGTAAAGATAAATTGATTGGTTTAATAAAATTATTTCAATAAATAGTTGATTTTTAGCTTTTTTGTGCTTTACAATGTCTTTGCTGATATATAATAACTCACTCTAAGCGGTAGCTTTTCAAAGATAAAATATTAATAGAATGTCTTTTTAATTTTGAATTGTCAACACTTTTCAAATAGGAATTGCAATTAATAAGACAAACAGGTTAAGAGGTTTTAATGTGTCTTTTAATAATCACTGAAGGTTTTTTTTTTAAAATTAACCCATTACTATTTTTATCTAGATGTTCCTACCAAGTCAAAGTTGTTCACATCGAAATTAGTTTTCCAGCAATTTAATCTTCTTGTTTAAAGCAACATTTTTAACAGAATGGGGCCCATTTATTAAAGAGAACAGTGATATCAATATAATTTTACATTTTAACACGCACACACACACAGAGGCATACACTTACATGAATACATATTAAGCTGAGGTCACGTACATCCATTTATATTAAATTATCTCCACTATTATAATAAATTGAATGCAATTATTGAAATAATCGTTATTTATTGCATTACAAGACATAAAAATGTTGATTGCATCTTACAAAACCAGTAAAGAAGAATGAAAAAGATGTAGAAGAAATCTGAAATAAAAACATTTTAAAGAATGATATAAATAACAAAGAGGAAAGTACTCTTAAGCATTTTTGTTTTATAATAATTGATCTCATGAAAACGCGTTATTTTCTTCGATTCAACATTCAAGTGCAGTGTGTAGAATCAGAAGATTTAAATTTAATATAAATTATAACAATTAAAGTTACTTTGGATGATACTGGACTATTAACAGAAATAAAACTTAGGACAAAAAATTAAACGTTTGTCTCTCACTCCGAAATATTTACGCGTTTAATTGAATTTTGTGTAAAGATTTGTGTAAATAAAATACTTAAATTGAAATGGTATTGCATTGGTTTATTTTTGCTAGACCATTGTCATGCTAATGAGGCATTTCCTTTTGGAAGTTGTTTTTTTTTTATACATATATTTTCTTATATAAATGAACTTTGAAAGTGATTCATCCTCATGAATAAAAAATTTAAAAAACAGAAAACGAAACAAGAGAAAATGCAAAAAAAAAAAACAAAATAAATTTATAAAATACCTACGTACAAAAAATAATCTCTATATAAAATCACTATAATTAAAAGTAATTATTTATTTTTGTTGTTGTGCTTTTTTAAGCAAAATGTTTTGTTGTTTTTCTACTTCTTACTTAATTTATGCATTGAAAAAAAAAATAATGTTGGTGTTGCTGCAAAACAACTGAAGCAATTTATTTAAATCAATTTTTCTTGGAAATGGAATTTTTATTATGTGCGCGAGTATATAGTTTTTCGTAAATTGTATAATTAATTTTGCCAACTTTCTTATGGAAAACTACTCCTACACAAAGTTAAGCAAATAGATAATTAAAAAAATAATTATTTAAATAATTGGTTGTGAACAGAGTTTAATTAAAAAAGCTTACAAACGAAAATAAAATTCTTATATCAACAAAATAAAATAACAGCAAAAGTATAAAATGTATTTACAAAAAAAAAATGGAATTTTAGTGGCATTTAAAAGAACTTAAGTTTTTTCTAATTTCAACGACCAAAAACCAAAACATCGAGAATCATTCGACCGTCGTTGTTGACTGTAATTCCGGTTATTGCTGTCTGTAGGACAACGTTGTTCCTTAAAACCCATTCACTTTTTTACAACAAAAAAATTATAAAAATTTTGTCTGAACAGATTCCATTACAAATCATTTTATAAGCTGCATTTTCAACTTTGCTAAAGAAATGTCTATGAACACACCCTAAAGTTATTATTTGTCTGCTAAACAAATTTCTTTCGAATTTATTATCAAAAGCGACACAACGGCAACTTTGTTCATCTTTGCATATGTATAATGTACAAGAAACATTTTTTTTTAATTTTGATGTTTGTGCAAAAAGTAATCGATAAGGAATAAAAAACACCAAATTTTTGGAATTTTTGTCTGTCTGTGTTCGCATCACGTGAAAACTGCTGGATAGATTTGAATAAAATAATGTGGGAAGGTTCCTTATAACTTTGTTTCAAATATAAAAAATATTTTATTTCATAAAACTATGTCATTTCGTGGAGAAACTAGAGAAGCAAATGTGAAAGCACCTAGTATTACTGGAATAATTGTGCTGGAACAGTTGTCAGTACGCTGTTCACAGATCTCTACAATAAATATTTAAAAATACATTTTTTTTAAATTTTAATTTTAAGAAAGAAAAAATACGCGGACGAAGTCGAGGGCATTGTTAGTATAAAATAATTGCATAAATATTAGTGTAAAATTTTACTCCGCGTAAAAAAATATGATACTACGCCATCCATTTTAGTGCCAGCCCCACTAACCTGGCTTGGTATACTTTTAACAAACCTTAGTTGCAAAGTTAGGAAATGGATCACGTCCACGACACTAAGTGCTCAAGTAGATTTCTAGGTTAAAATCATGAACATGCATTAGTTTAGTTGTTTAATTTAATTCAATTCAAACGTATAGAAAAACAAGTAAGGGTGCTAAAATCGGCTGTGCCGAATCTAATCTACCCTTTACCATGTATGTAAATTTAGCTTATTAAAGTAACTCCAATCAAAAAACAAAAACAAACATTGGTGTGACACAGAGCTAAGAAATAAGAAAAATAAAAACAAGTACGAAAGAAAATTTTACATAAAAATGTCCGCAGCTTTTAATGGGTTAAGCATTTTTTAAAAATTTTTGTATTTCCTAGAAGGTCTCTCCAAAGGATTTTAAATGATACCATATTTTCAATATTGACCATATTTAAAATCGAACTTTTTTATGAATATTTCAGAGGCCTATAACTGGGTAACAATGGGCGAGCGCCAATTTTATCACTTAAAGTTTTTTTCTTATTTTTTTTTTAATTCTCTTTAATTCCGTATGTTTGTTTTTTTATTGGAGTTCCTTCATTCTTCCAAATGATATGGAACAAATAAAGGCAGGTGTGGTGTTTTGCCCGTTGCCTCAAGGAGCATTGACCGCCATTGCTTATTTTCAATAGCGTATTTAAATTTTTTCTAGCTCATCTGCTGCCTTGGAAAAGTTAATTTGAACACTAACACGGACGGACAGACGGATAGACGGACATTGCTCAATTGACTTTGCTATGCATAAGAACTCAGAATAAATATAATTTGTGGGTACGGAAATTGATATTGTAGAAATTACAAACGGAATGACCCTTATTCCTTCTTTGGTAAGGGTATCAAAAATACAACACAGTTTTGCTTTTATTTCTTAATTAACGAACGTGTTTCATTCTATTTTTTCTTCTACAAAATTTAATCAAATGTTATTCTACTTTTAGTAAGAAAAAAACCTTCTAATATTTCTTTAGTTGATGAATCTTCTCCCAAATTGATATATTACATTCCTATAATATAATAATTTAAACCATTGATTTTGTGATCTGGTCCAAGGATAATTGATCTATTTTTCTAAATATATACACTTTAAGGACAGCATGAAAAACAAAACTAATTTACTCTTGCTACTTTAGTGCAAGCGGTTTTTGGACCTCCTTCGTTCGTATTAGCACATTTCCATTCGATGCGTTTTCGTTAAAGCTATAAAAAAACGGTTGAAGGGTTTAATTACCATTTCCTTGCGAAGAAAACTTAATTGGTGGGTACTTATTGTTTCTAGTTATTTCATAATTTAAAAATATTCCATCAAAGAAAAAAGGAACGAGGCAAATTCCAAGAGAAAGAAACCTTGTTTAAATTAATAAAATTTACTAAATGAATTATTGCACAAAAGCGATAAAATTATTCACATATCGAATAATTAAGAGCTATAAAAAAACAAAATAAAAAAATAACAGAGATAAAAATAATAATGACAAAGCAGTAATAACAAAATCCATGAGTGAGGGTTAAAGCAACAAAGTAAACAATTTTAATGCATCTTTTTCAACCAATTTAATATTATAGATGTTAATGAATATCAAGAATAATTTGTAGAATAAAAAAAATAAACTAAAAAAATATCAACAGCAATAAAAAAAAAAAGAAAAAAACATAAATAATCTAGTCAATAAAACTAAAAGCAACAACAGCAGTAATAATAATTACAGTTTTTCGTTGACTTAATTGTTTACTATTTATAAAAGTGTCCGAGAGACCTTGAAATAGTGCAACGCCTGCAGTCAGAACCATAATAAATTTACACAGCTACATACACATCTTCACTCTTTTACACAGATACGCTACAATAATCAGATAAAAATAAAAATAAAAAATTAACAGCACGAAAAGCGGGGTATCTTACTAACACAACGTTAAACAGAAACATAAAAAACAAATTAAAAATGAAAAATACAAAATCAAAACGAATGGAAAAATAAATCTAAAAAAATGCACTCAAAAGATAAAAATGTTAAATTGAATATAAAACACACAAACGTTCTGAACATCAATAACAAATTCACATCTGCAGTTAAAAGAGGCTAAAAAGGAAAAGAATAAAAAGGATAAAATAATAAAAAGACAACAAAACTCGATTAACTTAACATAAAATTTAAAACCGACACACCAAATTTAACCACATTTTAGATCTTGTCTTTGTTGTTATTGTTTTGAGATTTAGTTATTTATTTTTGTGACTGAGAGTCAAAAGGTATTATGTCAGTTATGGAAAATTCAGTACAGTTCCAAATGAATTTTAGGACTTTCTTTAATGTACCTGCTTAGAAAAAAAGTATTAATTTTTTCCATAATCTTAAAGCTAAGTAAAAGATAAGTTATCTAATCTTAATAATTCTTTTTCACACCGAAAACAGCTGAGTTTTATCGTATTAGCTGCCGAAAATAATGCTCTACCTTAGTTCAGTTCGTTTATTTGGTGTACAAAAAGAGGAAATGGTGCTAATTAATAGCAATGATTTGACAATATTTAAACATTTCTTCATGATTCTGTTTTGACAAAGTACCAATGAAGCTTTTCCACTTAAAAGCATTAACATTATTAAAAGTAATTGTAATGCTAAGAAAATAATAGCATTATTTATTATTCACTGCTATTGAAATAGACAATTATTTAGTCTATTTAATGAATAACTCCAATGTATGGTCTTTTGTGTGATTATTAAATGAAAAAAAATTCTTGCAGCAGGATATTCCTGGATGCATCCAGATGGCTCGAATTTAATTTTTAATTCGTTCAAATCAGTATTTTAAGGTGAAGGCTTCATAAAAATAAATAAAATAATAATAAAAATTTTGAAAGCGGGTTTGTTCCACTAATTGCAACATGCTAAATTAAGTTATGCAGTTGACGTTGCTTCTCTCGTTGTTTTAAAGAATTCAATTTCCGTTAAAAATAAAATTTTTAAATTGTCCTTTAAAAATTAAAACTGTGAATTATGTTGTTAAAAAATAAGTTGCAGCCCTTATTGTTACTCTAGCAGCATTTGTCAAAGTGGTAAACACGTTGGCTACTAAGCTGGTTGGCCAGGGTTCAACCCCTGCGGCAATCAAAAAATAAAAATGTTTTTTTCTGTTCAATAGTATAAATAAATATTCAGAATTAATATTAAAACGTGCAGCCTTCTTCGTCGGTACTTCTTCATAGCATATTCGCCGGCGAAGTAAAATAACTAACTCTCTATCTTTCTTCTTTCAACACCTGTCTTATCTCTCATCTATCTATTTCCTACAGAATGTAGCACGGTTACAAAAATAACTAAGTAGGCAGTATTGCCTGAAGTGCTACTTCTCTAAATTAAAAAAAATTCCGCCAGTGAACATTAGGGGATTTAAAACAATGAATTTGATTCTGTAATTTCTAAACGGCTATTCCATTGTATTGAGACTTTACACGACTTTAGTCGTCCATCTTAAGTTTTTATATGAAAGATAAACTTCTTAAGGAGCTTCGGGTGTGTGAAGTACTAAAAACGTATCCGAATTCTTATTTTTCTACAGACTTTTAAAACTAAATCCTGGCTATAACTTTTACAAAAAAACACTTGCTAAAAGTATGTAGTATCTTATATAATTAAGATGATATTATACTTTAAAAATTTAATATTTTGTTCTACCGTTATCTCGCTATTTGTTTGTAGCGGAAATAAAACAAATTCTATTTTTCTATAATTTTTGTTTTTGGACTGCCGTCAAATTTTATAAAATTTTTCAAGCTTAAAAGCTTTACGAAAATGCATTTAAAAATTTTAGAAAGTGAAATTTTTAAGCCTTAAAGTTGCATATTTTCTTTGTTTGTCATTTAAATATCAATGAATTAAAATCACAAATAATCTAAAAATAAGTGGCATCGCCTGCAATTACGTTAACAATCGATACAATCGATAACAATCCAAAATATCCGACTCTTCTAGGAATTATTTCTAGCTTTTTTGATTATTTTATCTTAATATTTTTTTATTCACTACAAAACAGGATATCTATAAAGATTCAATTGTATGTTTCTAGGTAAATACGCTTTGCATTTTAAACTTGCTCACATTGTTTTTTTCTTATTTTTTCAATAAAGTAAAGACTTAATTACTTTTCCATAATATTAGATTTTTAAATAAATACATTAGTGCCAAAAAGTAAATCATTTTTATTGTTCTATCTTTACACAGCTTTTTCTGTTCTATAACTTAAATAATAAACAACCTCTTTTTTTAGATTTTCATTAAGAAATATTCATTTTAAGACGCTTGATAATTTAAATTAAAAAATATTTTTTTTTTTTAATTTTAAAAAAAGGTTTCTCTACAATTTTGCATCAGTTTTTATTAACATACAAATTTCGTTTAAATATTTTAATTGCAGATTTAAATTCCCTTTGTTGGAATATAATTTTCAACATTAAACGTTCCGATTCTTTTTTTTTTTTTTTTGCTGTTCCAGTTTAGTGCATTGTGGAAAAAATTAAACATTTTTTTCTTTTATTTCATTCGGTTGGTTGGTGTTTTGCTCTTTTATTTTATTTTGCCCTAATAAATTGAATCACAAAGAACTGATTTACCTGCCATTTCCGTCTTAGTTGATTAAAAATTTATGAGTTTCAAATGAATTTTATAAATGCGAAAATGTGTTGAAGACATATAACAACAACAACAATGACAACAAGAACACAAAGAAATGGCAGCATCAAAAATAACTTTTAATCGAATTTTTGTGTGTGTTGAAACAGAACAAGAAACGAAAAAAAAAAGAAATGCGGATACCAAACAAAGCATGACCAATTAAGTTTAATTCAAGTTTTTTTTTTTGCTTTTTATTAATTTAAAAAATTCATATAAAACTTCCTTTCAAGTTAATAATTTTCTCTTTTTTTTTTTGTTTCTTTTTAGGTAAGTTACTTATTTTTTGCAAATGACATACATCCCTTGTGCAAACTTATCGAAATCACAAATTAAATTATAATTGGTAAGAAACAAAAGATATGACTTCATATGAGAGCACAAATGTAAAAAAAATTAAAATGAAACTGGATTAAACAATACAAACTCAAGCTGTGTAATTAAATAAATTAAGTAAAAAATATTGTTTTAATTTTTTAAAAACAGTATAGAAATCATGATTATAATTATTTCTCTTTTGTATATTTTTGATACAAATTTAATGAAATATATTTTTTATTACAACCAGTATAGTTGTGAACACCCTGTTGTAGTTGATTTTTTTTTTTTTATTCTAAAAACGTCAAAATTTTTAAAATTAAAAATATGAAATATAAATTTAAATTTTTACCCAAATATCCTTATTTTCATACTACGACATTTAGTATACAACAATCAAAACAATATTGTAAAGTGTCGTGGTAAATATTTACATAGAAGCTACTAATTTCACGATTTTTAATTAAACAACCCGTTTTTTAGCATTGATAAAATAAGTACCTCTTATATATTGGTTCCAGAAGTTGTACTCGCTAATAAAATAAGAAAAAATTAAATTTCTATATGCAGCAGAAGGTTTCTTATGCAACTCGCAATTTGATGCGAGTAAAATCGAGACATCGAGGCGTGTTCACTCAAAAGTAAAAGTAAACATTTTAATGTCGATCTGGAGTTGTTTTAGTAATCGATCCACCTTATAGCGGCACCAAATCTTAAAAGCTCGTTTGATCTTGCATTTCCATGCAATTCCATATGAACTCAAGCCCAATAATATCGATGCTGAGGACTGGAATTATTTTGCCACTTTCGTCTCAGGGCATTTTGCATATCAGAATAAATGTTCTTTTGTAATAATTTATTTATAGCTCAATTATAAACAAAAATTTCGTGCGAGTTTTTTCCTTTTTCTCTTATTTTAAATATTTTTCCCTTTATTATTGACTGCGAGAAGTGAATAAAATTCGGCGGAAAAAATTAGGTATTATGAATTCATAATTTGTGGAATCTTTTCTATAGAAAATTTTTTTCACTGAGAATATTCATGATAGGGCAGATAAACACAAACCATAAATGGCGAAAATTAAACAGAAAAGTTAAAAAAATAAATTTTTTTCTTTTTAAGGTTCTTAAGACCCGAATATTTATGCAAATGTGATCCAAAGTAAAGAATAAAAGCAACATACTTTCTGCGTCTCGATCAAAACCTTTAAATACATTTTTGCAGGCTTTCTTTGTTCGTGGTCATGATTCGAAGGATTACAATAAATTTAAAAAATATCAGGTCAGTGTTGCCAGTTCTTTTTTGAGCTTTTACGAAGCTGATCAAATATTCCTTTTTGCAACTGTTTGAAATATAAAGAAAAAAATTCTTGTAAAAGCAACGTATCATTTACATTTAAAGCAGTCTTGTTCAATTCAGTTTGATAGTCTTCGCCAAAAAAATGTTATCCATATTCAAAAAAAAGAAATTTGTAAATTCATTTCCTATTTAAATTTTTTATTAATTTAACGCTGTTTCCTTTATTCTTTCTTTTCATGTTGTCGAAAAAATTTCTCATTAAATTTCAATAATTTCAATTTTTGCATTTCACTGCCTTTTAATATGGCGGTTGAAAAGGTTTGTACAAATATAAAAGTCAAAATGGTTAACGCGCTGACATATACATATGTACATATTTAGTCAACCTTAAATATATGAAGCAAAGATGACAATTTTTTTATATTTTTTATTGCAAGGTTATCGTAGAAAAAACCATTAGAAATTACCAAAAATTTCGACAAATATTTCAAAAACCGCCAGGCATCACGCCATTTAAAATATTTATCGCCAAGAAGATTTTTTAGCGCCACGTTTGACGAGAAATCGCCATAACTGACAATACTGTTTCTGACTTATTACATGCAAAATAATTAAATAAACTAATTTTTGGCTGATTTTATTTTACTAATGCAGAAACAAAATTAGTTTCAAATATTTAAGTTTTAGGTTCAATTTTTTTTTACAACAAATATTTTAAAAATTAATGATAATTTTGTCTGCAGTTACTTAATTTTTAACTTATTTTTAAAAACTATTTTTCATTAGGTATGAGAAATGTGATTTTAACAAAAATAAAAATCAATTTATATCAATACGAGTATTTCGTTCTTTCTAAGCATTTTTTGCAGCTTTATACTAAAAGAAAAATTCAAGTTAAAGATCAAATTCATTTATTACACAACAGCCGCCGCCTTGAACCGGTTTGTCTTACTACTTTTAATATGATTTGGAATGACATGGAATGATAATTAAAAATGAAACTCATTTGAAAGTAAGTACTTAAGGCGCAATTAATATGGATTGTGCTACTTAACTTAAACAAGTAATTAATTATACAAGAATTACTAAAATCCTCTAATTAGTAGCGGTATTAAATTAAATTTCATGTCTTAATAAGAAATGAAATTAAATAAGCGGATGTTAATAAATAAAAAGAAGATAATAAAACGAAATTTAATTAAACAAAATGAAATTTCAATTATGTTTAAATAAACTCATTTTCTTAAATTACATTTGTGTGTATACATTTGTATGTATGTGTATGTTTTGCTTTTCAAAAATTTATTATTCTAAAACAAAATAAAAATAAAATACAAATAAAAAAAAACTTTAATTGGAATTTATTTTAATTAAAATAAATTTTTATTCTTGAAAATACATCATGCATATTTGAGTAACTCTATGGATGGCAAAGTCAAGCCATTCCATCACATATTTCATACATGTTAAGCCATTTCAATTTTTTCATCGTCATCTTTATCTTAAGCATACACTGACTGGCATAAGCATATACACACTTCACGCATTATCTTTGCCAAATGCGAGAGCTGACATATGCTTACATACTTACATACATACGTACACATTTGCTTCCAGCTACTACCATCATCATTATCATTTATTTTGCATTTTCTTTCACTTCTTGATTTAATGTGTATTTTATCTTGTTTGGTTAATTATTTAAAGTGGCATGACACTGAATACTAAAATGTACCACCACCATCTTCACCAGCATAAGGATTTTTGCCAACTTGAATATTTCTGTCGTTTCTGTGTTTCTTGTTCTTAGTGAGGATTCTTTTTATTTTAAATATCTTGTCTTCTTTGTTATTGAAGGTGGTCTTTAGTTTGCATCATTTATGTCATCTATTAAAACAGATAAATAGACATTGTTCTCTAGCAAAATTAAATTAAAACAAAAACTGACATGAACATTTTTGACAAGTATATCATTTGATTCAAACGCGTAAAGCCCAATCTATCTGAAAAAATGGCTAATGTACATAAAAAAATGTATGAAGCAGATCAAAATAGCGGGACGTCAGAGGTTAGCAATTGAAAAATCCGATTTTGACAGTGTGTTAGGAAGTGAAATAAAGTTAGCGGCCTCTTAGTTTGTTTTGTTTTTATTGCCGAAAAGTGATCACTATTTAGTTATTTTTAAGGGAAATTTAGCAGTTTTATCTCTTTTGTATTTCTATATAGTGGGGTTTATAAAATAAATAAGTTAAAATTACTGTTAAACGCGCAAACTTGCATTACGCTTTATGCTGGGAACACAATTGGGACGAACGACGAATTTTTCGTTGCGCATATTCGCCGTCAAAAATAAAACACATTGGTGCATATGAAAATTAACACAACACCGCCGTCGACGAAATTCGTCGTGCGTGACGAACTCTCCGATAGATTTATTTCTATTTCTTACGCCGACGAACGACGACTAAATTGGAACAGGGTTGCCGTTTCTCCTTTCAGCTTTTGAATATATTAGTAAATAAAGTTATTTTTACCTTAATTATTGTTTATTTCTTAATATACATCATTAAGTTAAACATCCACAATTATTTTCCATAAAATTGCTTTCTAATGGCTTTTTCTTAATGCTTAATTTTTTGTATAACTATTTTTTGTTCTATGGTAACACTATCAGCTATCATATGCAAAACAAAACAAATTTTAATATGGACATAAGTGAATTTATAATTGACGAAGTAAAAAAATATGAATGCCTATATAATTTGACATCCAAAGACTACAAAAATGTTAAAAAAAACAGAAAAATGGAACACAATTGGGAGCCTTGTTAATTTACCAGGTAATTTTTACTTTTTTTGTCATAGACAGAAAACAATGTTGTTGATTATAACAGCTGTAACTTTTTCGTCCTAATTGTGCGCCACATTGCGAATTTACGCAGCGAACTTTTACAGATGAATTCGTCGTGCTAGACGAAATTCGTTGTTCGTCCCAATTGTGTTCCCAGCATTACGCGTTAATTTAGGTTTGGTGACACTACGTACACAAATAACATGTTCTATTTTAAATAATTTCAAAAATGTTATTAAATTCAAACTGCGGGATTATTAAATTAAATAAATTAAACTTCAATTGTGTTACTATTCGGATCAAAATCTTTAAGTTCACCAATTTTGATTACTGAACGTTCAAGCACATCTCGATGGCCATTTCACTACCGCTTTCTTAAATCTTCAGGAAACTTCTCACAAACATTTTTAATAAACTAAAGATTTTTTTCCGAACAATTAAATTAAGTTTGCGCAAAAACAACAATTATCAAAAAATTATTCCTTTTTTCTTTATTTATTATAGTACACGGCTGACTTGTTTTCCGGGTCTTTCATTCAGTTAAAAGATAAAGAAAAATCAAATAAAAACAACAAATAAAAAAATGTAGCTTCTTGTTGAAAAAGGCTCGATTACTTAAATATAATAACGTTCACAAAAATTTGTTGTTTCTTAGTAAAAATTTATAAATTAAAATAAAAACGAACTTAAGCCGAATTAAATATTATGCTTGTGATTTTTTGCTATTTTTTCCTACTAATTAATTGATCAGCGCTTTTTCTAAAATATATTTAAGGAAATAATTATCATGTTTGACTTATCATTGCATAAATTTTATGAAAGATAAAAACTTTCTAAGTTAATCTTGGCTTCAAAGCTCAATTTTAATATTTATATGAGAAAAGGTATTCAAATGCCATTAAATGTTGTGGCTTGATCTTTGAAAGTTTGTGATTGTTATAAACTGCTTTTTTATAAAAATAAAAATTCAATATTTAAAATAAATTTCTATTTAATTTATGCAAAATTCGCTAAAGAGATTCTAACGATGGTGCACAGAAGTCGTTTAAAAATCTTAACATTAGGTTAGATTGGAACAAAGCTTTTTTGTTTGGTAGATGAAATTTTGGTGCTTAATTTTCGCCACAAAATGTAAAAGTCAAACGAAAAGAAAATGTTTAAAACACATACAAATATAACTTTCGATTAAATTATTTTTTTATTTTTGTGGGTGGTTTTTATTAACCACTGTAAAGGAACCAAAAGTAAACCATCTTCTCATTTCTGAGATGCTATAATTATTGCATAATTTTGTTGAGTCGCCTAAAACTCACACTGTGTAAAAAAAAACTTAATGCCAGTTTTTTATGAGAACTTTAAATTCATTTACTTGAAAAAGTACTTAACTTTAATGAGATCTTCTTTAAGTACAAAAATGACTTAAACGTTAATTACCACACATTTTCTTAAAAAGTTTTAAGCAAACAGAAACATTTAAATTTATATAACGTTCTAAGGACGACTCGAAGCAACAAAAAATCATCACCATTAATTTTGAATTTTTCTTAGCCATAAATTTTAATTAAAATCTTTAAAATATGCAGTTTAATTTACTTTTAGTGTCATCTTATTTACAGCTTAGCAACTTTCAAGAGGAAGCCACTAAATATTCGTTCGTTAAGTTACTTTTATTATTTTTGTTTCGTCGCTTTTCTACCATCTTTAAAATGTTAATAAATCAAAAAAATCCATAAATATAAACATTTTAACTAATGACAACAAGCTAAAAACAGCATCAAATTGACGTGGGAAAATTATCTAGACTTGATGAGATGTTATTCTGTTTATCAAAGATTGCCTTTATAATTAATATTTATTTAGTTTGTTGTTGTTTATATCCTTATTTTTATCTTTAATTTAAAATACTCTTAACATTTTCTTATTTAAAAATTATTTAAATTAGAATTTATTATTACAAAATTGCGAGGAGGAGGATGGTTAATGATCATTAGGAAACTTAATTATTTGCCAATATAATTAATTTTTTTTTTATTTCATGCATGCTGTTTATACAGTGGGCTGCAAACCTAAGGGCACTTGATGATGTTGGTTTTACTAATTTATATTTATTTTAAAAAAACTCTTAAACAAACTTCTTTTATTCTCATTTAAAATCATTAATTCTCTTTTTAATTGTATTCTTATACCAAAATTGAACTTAAGGCTCACTTATGTTTAAGAAATATAGAAATGGAAACTTCAGATAAAAAAACTTGGCAACTTTTTTGTTGTTGATTTTTTTAAATTTGAGAAATTTTATAATTATTTTTTCTGATGCAGAAATATTTATTGCAATTTAAAATATGAAAGCACTCAAGCTACGGTAATTTCTAATAAAAAAAATCTTTGCTATGAAAAAAGTTGGAAAGATTTCGTATCACTATTGTTGTCACTTTGTCACCTTTTGTGCATTTTCATTTTTTTCTCTTAAAAATATTGCAATTTCTGTGTCATATTTAAAGGAGGTAGGAACTTATTAAGTTGTGAGTTAAAGCGAAAAGCTGAAATAATGATACAATGGCAATTTTAAATAAAACAAAAAGAAGAGGCATATAACTTTCAGTTGCCAAGAATTTTTTAACAGCCAGCCATTTTTTTAGCTGTCAAGTGAATTATATATGGTCAGTCCTATCAACTGCTCTTATTGATGCTTGAACAAAGCTTCCAAATTGTGCAAATTTATTTCGAAAATCAGGGTCCTGTTCGAAATACGTGTCGCGCAATATGTTCATTTTATCGTCAACATAATCGTCAATCAGAGCTATAATTTGGTTGACTATATAACAAAACGCATCACCTGAGATGTCGTACAGTCATTGCTGCTGCAGAGCTTCGCGTAGGGGAAGACCCGAATCAGTCTATCCGTCATCATGTACAGGAATTGAATATGTGTCCATCCACTTTATAGAAGATTTTTCGGAAATATCTTGGATTTGTGCTTATAAAACCTGACTCGAGCAAGAATTTAAGCCACACGATTATTTAGCAATGTGTATATTCAAAAAACGGGTATATAACAAGATTACCGTTAATCCTGATTTATATAAGCGAATTATGTTTAGGGATGAAGCTCACTTTTCGTTGATTGGATACGTCAAAAAACAATACTACTGTTTTTGGAATGATGATAATCCACCTATCCTACGTTGAGACACCGTTACATCCAGAAAATTTGACTGTTTATGGGCTGATTAGAATAATTGGTCTGTACTTCTATAAAAACGGTCAGAATGTCATAACTAGTCAATAATGACCATTATAGAGCCATGATTATTGACCCTTTTGTTTATCAATTGAAAAACTATGATCTGCAGGAACTGTGCCACTATACTATTTTCTGTTGGGAATATGGGAAGTCGTTAGTCTACACCGATGAGCCCGAAACTATTGACCAACTGTAGGATAACATTCGCCGCTTTTTTGTCCATATGAGGCCATAATTGTTAATAATTGTCAATAATAAATTTTAATGCCAGAAGAATAACTATCATGTCAAAAGTTTTTTTCTTTATAACTAAGTTTGTCATTCCGTTTGTGATTTCTACAAATCCATTTTCGACCCCATAAACTATTTGTATTCTGACTTCTTATGCATAGCGAAGTCGATTGAACGATGCCCGTCTTTTTGTTTTTCCGTCCGTGTAAATTTTGAAGTCAACTTTGCCAAGGCACTAAATAAGCTACAGAAAATCGATCAGACTCAGTTTCAAAATTTTGCTATTGAAAATCAGTAAGATCGTCCATGTACTTTGAGGCAGCGGGCAAAACACAATGCATGCCTCTAGTTGTTCCATATCATTTGAAACAATGAAGTAACTTCAATCAAAAAAATAAAACAAATAAGTAATTAAAAAACAAGAAAAAAAACATTGGCGCTCGCCTATATTTTTTAAGTTTTGGGCTCTCAACTTTTAATAGAAAAGTACGATTGTGCGCCATATTTTTGAAGATATCAATATAGGTATCATTTAAAAGCTTTTAAAGAAATTTTGCAGAAAATGCTTGTTTTTTTCTATTTCAAAGTTCAACACGTCTATAAAAACACCTATTATATGAAGCAAGTTAAGGAAAGCTTACGAGAAATAAATACATCAACATTATTTAACATAATTTTGTATTATTTCTACTATTTTGGTTTTACTTAAAAAATTTAAAAATTTAAAACCTACATAAAAAAGATAAGTAAATATTTTAAATTTATTCAAAAAATTTAATTACATCCACAAGGCTATAAAACGCATTTTTAAATATTAAAAATAATATTTTGCGTGTTAATATCTGGTCTTTGCCTTTTAAAATACAATGAGCATTTTGTGGTGTAATAAATATTAAAAGTGCCCATAAAGCTCAATGGAGTAGTTTACTGTATAATTTTTCTAATTATCGTAGTTTCGTTCTTTAGGAAAGCGAATACTTTTTTCAGCAATTTACCATCTTGAACACTGAATTAAGATTCAGAGTGAACCAAATTTTAAAATTTGTTTTGCTAGACTCCAAAAATTGTCCAGAATCCGCATGTAGTTTTGAACAAAACAGCGTCAAACAATACATGGGTGTAAAAATAAGGTTAAATGTTAAAATTGTAGCAAAATTGTTGCCATTAACGTCGTAAGGAAGCAAAAACATCAGTTTTTTTAATTGTATTCTTTAGATGCAAAAAATCAACTTGGTTAGAGGATAGTTAGTAGAAAAATAATATAACAAGCTATAAAAGTTAAACTTGATGAAAACTATCAAATTCATTCACATGGCCAAATGGATATTCTCAGCCAGACACATGTATTTAAATATGTTACTGCAGCGACATGCATCATATTTTAACTTTAAAACTATCAATTAAATACACATACATACACATGCGAACATAACGAACAAAATTAAAAAAAAAAAAAAACTTATTTGTTCATTAAGTTGATGACGTTGATTTCGTTGTTGTAGTTTGTTACTGCTGCCAATGTTGTCGATGAGAAGAACTTTGTAATTAACTTTTGTCACGTTTTTCCATGTTGTTTGTTGTAGTTGCTATTATTATTTTTTTATTTATGTTTTTTGTTATGTTTCTTCTTGCAAACCTTAGTTGTTGTTTTTGCAATTGTTGTCTTGTATCTGGTTTGTTGTATGCAACAAGAAATCTAACAAGCATTAGAATTTTTAATTTAATTTTTTTTTGTCAATTTAAATTTTTTTTTTAAGTTTAAGTGCTTTCAATGTTTCTGATTTAACTTTTAAATATTTTTATATTTTTGATGTCTTTATGTTTGTAAATGTGTTTAGTTGTAGAAAAACTAATTAAAATTTAAATTAAGAAAAAAGACATTAAAAACAAAAAACACAATTTAAAACTGTTTTTATTTTTTTTTACCATTTGATAAATTTAATTAAAGATTTGCTTAGAAAGATAATATAAATAAGCACTGCTTTACTTTACAACACGCACAACCTTATGCTTAATATATGCAGTTACTAGGTTAGCACGTATTTGTAGTCTACTTTTAGGCTACGACCATGAGTATGACAGTCACAATTATGATTTAAAGTTGTAAAGTTTTTTTTTTCTTTGTCAATCTTGTTTTGTGCTGTTTCCGTTAAACAGAAAGAATAATATTGTTGAATCATAAAAGCGACCTCACTATTTAATTGAAAATTATGTTAAATTAAGTCATTTGGGTCATCTACTTTAAACATGCTTAATAATTTAAAAAAAAAATTAATTTTATTTAAATATATTTTATTATACTAAAAATATTTATTAAATGAAAAATTCAAATTAATAATTTTACTTATGATTTTATTTATTACTTTTCTTGTTATTGTCGCTTATACACTAATTAAGTTGCTGGTACGTGCGTTGTTGTTCTTGCATTTTAAGCACGAGGTCAATTAACGTCAAGCTTAGAGTTCAATATCCCCATAAAATATACAAATGCAAACATGCAAAAATAGCACAAACATACATGCACATGCAGTTTAAAAATATGTAGTATAAACAACTCATCTATTAGTACAAGTAGAAGTACACTTAAGTACATGTACATATTGCTACAAAAAAACCCAGCAAACCTATTATTCATAAAGTTATATACTGAAAGCTAGGTTTCATTGGTTGCTCAAGCCTGATCATAAGAAAACTGTTATCCAAACTTTTTAACAAAGAAATTTTAGCGATTATATGAGATTTGTTTTGAAGTGTAAATTCTTTGTTTTGTCTTTGTTAAAATTGTTTAATCTATCAAGCCAATCTAAAGATTTTGTTGTTATAAAAATTACTTTATTTGTAGTCATTTATTGTCTTGATTCCTTCAAAAATAAACATTTCATTATATTTCCATTAAATATTCATTATAAAAAAACTTCAGAATATAAAATTTAATACTATGGAGAAGCTACTTCTCTATAATTCATCAGTGTTAATTTTTTTTAAAAATCTCAATTTCTTTTTTCTTAAATGACTTTAACTAAATAAGATTTTTTATTAAACTTCGATCAAATCGTCCTATTATCACGATCAAAATTATTCAATTCATCGGTATTGATTATTAGGGATGAAATCTCGTCTGGATGTCCATTACGCTACCGCTTACATAGCTCTGCAGAAAAGTTCTAACAAAATTGCTTTAAGATTTAAGAGTTTTGTCCAAACAGTTAAATAAAGATAAAAATCAAGGTTTTAAGCAACAAAACCAGCAACGAAAGATTGACTTAAGTATTCTTTGTTCACTGTATATTTTCTTTTTGACTTTCATTTGGCTCTTTATACAGTTAAATAATAATGAAAAATAAAAGCAACAAATAAAAACAAATAAATTATCACAACCACTATGATAATTTATTTTAATTTTGTAGTTTATTTAAATGCTTAATTTGTGGTCATTTTTTTAAATTATTGCTTTAAATAATTTTCAATATATAATTTTTTCTTTGTCTACGATTTTTTATGCACTTTACTTATTTTATCAGGCACTAAATTGTGACAAGGACATCGTAATTTAAAACCACTCAATCATGTTAGCAAAGAACTGTTTACTGGGACAGTGCACAGCGATAACATAGAGAATGTCAATTATTGTAAATTTGCAGCAAAACCGACAGAGCGACTACCACATATGTGCTATTTTTCATTTAAATTAAAATGAAGAAACAATGTAAAACATCCTTATGAAATAAAAAATAATTAATTAATGATTTTAAATGCGCAGCTTGTCTGTTTAAAAAGCGGAAAATCATTGTAGACACTAAATAAAAGTGTATCAGTAACAAATTACACTTAGTTTTTCAACATTTATGTGCAACGAAGAATTTAATATTTTTTCGTTTCATTTTTGAACACTTTACTTCAAGGCATGAGAAGAGAGTGAGGCGACCGGCTACAGCTTAACAAAATATACTCTGCGTCGACTTTAGCTGAATTTTTTTCGAAGGCGGCTAAGCAAATACATGGAGCTAACTGTAGGCCAAAACAAAAACTGACAACAAATTTTGAAATGTTTCTGTGTTACCACATGTACATAATCTCATAATCAAAAAACAAAACTAATTTTAATATGATTTTAAGATAATGTTTTTTTTTTTAACCGCTATAAGCAAACAACACAGACAAACAACAAAGAAAATATTGAAACCGGCAAAGCTGATGCAACCGACGTCAAACTCCCATTTTGGAGACGGCTTTGGGTTTTTATTAAAGTCGGCGGCGGCTGTTATTCGACTGTAAGGCGAACGACTTCGCTCTCTGGCCTGAAGTAGATGTTTAGAAAAATTGAATTAGTTTATATTTTTTTACAATAACTAGTATTAACAAAAGAAACAAATACAACACAAACCTAAATATTTCGCCTTTCGCGTTAATTGCATTTTTCAGCTCAAATATCGTAATAATATAAAACACAGCATGAACTAAAGTTGACGTAACGTGAAAAAACAAATTAAAAACACTTTAATTATAACAACAATATAAAATTGCAAATTGTTTTCAATTGCTGTTATTATTAAAAAAAAAATAGAAACAGTTTTGAAAATAACAATTTTTATATCCTTGAAATTATGGATTTTTTAATAGATATTAAAATACTTTCTACGAAGATAAACGTCTTGTTCATTATTTTTAAAACAAAAAGCAATTTAAATGCGCTATTTTAATTTCAAGGAGAATAAATCAACTGTTTATTTTAAAACTTTATTACTTATGAAAAGTAAGACAACAATTTCCTACAAGTTTCCTTTTATCCATTAAAAATTTGTTCCCTTTTTGTAACAAGTACAAACATTCAAAATTATAAATTAAATAGTGTCCCATAGTTAATGTTATTTGATTTATGTGGCCAAACTTTAAACTGTTATAGACAGACAGCTGCAATTTACAAATACCCTGAACCACTAAGTCCGCTAAAACAACAAATATAAAATTTGAATTTAGAAATTAAAGGGTATTCCTATATTTGAAGTAAACCGTTACATACAAACACTTGAAAATTAAACAGAATGTCCACTACTTTGCCTGATATGTTAAGAAGTTTAAATATTTAAAGTTATAAATTATAGGGTGTTACAATAGTTGCTGTCATTTGATGTATATGACCAAACTGTTGAACAGTTGTAGACAGCTGATTGAAATTTGAATAGAACCTTAATTGCTAAGTCCGCAATAGGTGCCTCTATAACTGATGTAATTTGAAAATTAGACAAAAGGTCCATTACTATATCAGTATCTGTTTTGAAGTCGTTTTTTTTTTTGCAAGAATTATTATTGATTGCGGAAAGTAGAAAAAATATATATAATGAATTTGAAAAGAAAAATAACACGTAAATAAGTAAAACAGCTTTCTTTAAATTACGATGAAGCCAATTTTTTATTATTATTATTTTTTTTTATTCTCACGGAATTCATAATTGGAATAATCTGTTTTTTGAGAGACATTTTGTTGTTTAAGCTGGACAGTTTGAAACTAACTTTTTTAAGTGCAGCGCCAAAAAAAATCCAGAAAGTGGTACAGTACATGAACCTGCAAAACTATGAACTACATAATGCATTCTAGGGCTACTGGAATGAGTAGAAATGTCTTATAAAATTAAAAGCTCCTGTTGCATAACAGAGCTTTCAGGGAAATAAATATATCTCACCGTCATTGCCTATATCAGATGTCTCCCTCATTGTGGCCATATATTTGTATAATTGAAAGGTAAGTAAAAGGCTGAATGCCAGAAGCAATGACCTTTTTAAGAGCAGCTTAGTTTACATAAGAAACTGATTGAAGAATTTCAAAAATAACAATGGACTCGATGGTATGAGTTTAATACACGGACTAATACTCTTCCCTAACTAACCTAAAATCCTACTTTGTTTTAAAGTGTAAATGATTTGTATTAGCATTGCCAACTTTAAAATTTCAAAAAGCACCTAAATCTAGAAAATTACGCTTTTTTTCAAAAGAAACGCTTAAATATCATTTTTCCCACAGTTAAATATAATAGAAGTGAAATAACTATAACTTGAAAAATATTTGCGTCCCACTGAGTGGATTACACACTGTTTCTTATTTGCGTTTTTAAAAGTTTATTGAGTTTTCTTTACACTTTGAAAAACTCAAAAAATTCCTTCTTTATTCTAAATTGAAGACACAAAGAATGTGACTTTACTTTTATTTAATCAATTAATTTTGATTAAAAATCAACAACAAATGCAAGACATCTGTCTGTCAATATACTTTTATATTTGAATTTGTACATGACAATCTGTCACATTCGTTAATACAAAAGTTTTCTTATATTTTTAATTTGCTAAAAAAATCAAATTAAGAATTTATAAAAAAAACAAAATCAGCACAACAACAAATTAAAAGACATAAAGATAAAAATAAATTGCATTTAACTGAAAATAAAAATATTTTTAATGAATTTTTCAAATAAATTTCAAAAATACGAAAACGTCACTTGTGCACAGGTGTTCAAATCATGATTATTATTATTAATTTTTTTCTTTTTGCTTTTAGTTGTAGTTGCTGAAAAAAAGGTTAATAAATGCTGTGTAATCAACACAATAAATGGCTGTAAGAAATTGTCTGTAAAAAATTAAAAAAAAGTTTTCAATTCCGGTTAGTGAACAAGATGAACGTTAAACGATTTTAAATTAATGATTCATACAACGAGCTGTTACTTTTTGTTTCTTTTCAATGAATTGGAAAACTCACAATCTCGTTACTCGTTGTGTCATTAAATTATATGTTGAAAAGCAATTCGTAATTTAATTAATACATGTTTTAATTGATAATAATTTAATAATTATTAATTTAAACAGGTCTACTAAAAGTTAGAAAATTGTATTTTACTAAAAATTGACGAATATATACATTAAATATATGCAGTGGGCCATATTTTAAAGGAATTTTTTAATTGTGTTCTTAAGTTGAATAGTCGCTTTAAGCCAAGTGATAAGCAAGATATTTTAAAGATCTGAAATATTTTACATCTGAAATATTTTTTATTCATTTTTTTATAAAATATTTTCAACTTTGACAAAATATAAGAAACTTTTATCACACACATCTCGTCTGGCAACGACACCTAAATTGTTTTAAAAAAACCTTTCCAAATGAGCAATCACATCTGTACTAGATGAAAATTTATGAGAAATTTAATTGCGGGACATGCTTGCAAGACAGCGACACTTTCCTTATGCCAATACGCAGCGTTCTCATGAATTGGATTTATTGGATTAAGTGGGTTAAACACTGCCGCATGTAACTGATTAAAGAAGTAATGCGCTCAAAATTCTTATAGTAACAAGATTCTATTATCCCCCATGATTTTTTAATTCAATATAAATAGTTCACAAAATGGCTTTGCTGCAGCAATACCGCCTTCTAAATTTTAACCTGATCAGACCAGAAATAGACATGACGATACTTAATCTTCTTTGGCCTATATAACTTTCAGAAAAGAAGTGAGAAAAAGTTGGTGGCTTCTTTCCAATTAAGAATAAAATGTAAATCATAAAAATATGGGAAGAGTTATTGTACGATAAGGTCTGTAATAGCTATTTTATTTTCAAATTATTTTTTTTAATTAAACTTGCGAAAATGCATATTTTATTTCCTTTTTTTAGTTAAAAATTTTCCTATAGTTAAAATAATTACATCATCATAATCGATCATTTTAAATGGGTTACGCTAACTTTGAGTGGATCTCAAATTTTTATAATTAATTTCACCCAAAACATATTAAAATTCTATAATCGAAAATTAACATTTATAGCAAAATGGAATAAATTAAAGAATAAAAAAAACCTTATCGAAAGTATAAAAGAAAAACGAAAAATAAACAAGCAACACCACAAATATTTAGCACCGCACCTTAATTGTAATATTTTATTATTGTTTCTTTCATAAATAATTGTAGCTGCCGTTGTTATGCCATCATATTTTTATATGATATAAAACAACAACATCAAAACTAATTTCAATTTCTTAGTAATTTATTATAGTAGTTGTGTGCTAAAAAAATTTAACAACGGCAAAAAAAAAACAAGTGAAAAAAATTGTTAATAAATTATTCTTATATTTTCTTTTTCTTTATCAAGCTTTTTCCTTTATTAAAATATCAAAAATTGTAAGTTTTAACTTGACTAAAATGTTGCTTTTTTATGATGGAATGACATGGTTAGCGGCAACAGCAGTACATATTTTATGTTGCCTACTTTTAGTTCATTGCACTGCAATTATTTATAATTAGCATTATTAACATTCATTTTTATTATTTTTTGCTTATTACACTAAAAAGCATAATAATTCACTCTTAATTATTTCTACACACAATTAAGAACTATGTATTTTTACATTAAACAGAAAGGAAATTTTTGAAAATGTGAAAGAGTTTTAAAAAAATCTCATTTAAATAAGCAATTGAAAAAGCCGAATATACAACAGAGCTAAAAAGATGTTTCATTTATATTCTCGCCCTTAAAAGCTTCTTTAAAATGAAAGCCTTTTTATTTACACGGCACAGTGGTTTTAAACAATTTTTTTTACAAAACTAAGATAATTCAATGAAATTTTACAGAGATAAGGCAAAGAAGTTTCTCAGTGAACCTGAAAGTGTCTTTAAAATGGGTTAAAAAATTTAAATTACATAAACAAAAACAGAATACCACTTCTTTGGATAAAAATCCTTAAAAACACGGTTTTTTACGTTTTCTCATTTTATGTGGCTTGTAACTTTTTACTGAAAAAAGCTATCAGAACAAAACTTGAAACTTTTTTGTTCTAAATATTATTAAGATTATAGCAAATGTCCTAAGGTAATAATCTCATTATCAATAAGTGTACTACGCCAAACGTACTAACTTATATTGTCGGCGAAAAATAAAAAAAAAAATTTAAAAAAAAAGTCAATTTTCTCCCAAACTAAAAGAATTAACCTACACATGTTAGCACTTTTTTTCTAATTAAATTCAATATTTAATATTTACATTTGCGTAAAAACTTATTGTTTAAATAATAGGAAAATATAAAAAGCTCTATATTTTTCTCAACAATTATTCATTGGGTACTTTAGTGTGTAAAATACTTAAGCATTTTAAATTTTCTCGCATGCCATTATATGCAATTCTTGACATTTTTTTCAAACGAGAATGTATGTATTTATTAAAAATTAAAAAAATAAAAATTATGATAATAATAATAATTGCTCTAGCTAAAATTGAATTACACCATGTACTTAAAACATTTTAAAATTGGTAAAACAATTCATCAAAAGGGTGTTCTAAAATTTATGCAAAATAAAAATAAATCATTGCAGAATAACCTGTTTTCGTTGCGTATCACCAGTTGAGGAACATTTTTGTCTTGTTATCTTTTAATTATAATGTTATTTTAGAAAAAGAATAATCTCTACATTTTGTTTCGGACTTTTGGCCAGATTATAGATTTTTGCAAATGAGATTGGTTCAGGCAATGATTACTCCTTGTGTCTATTAGGACAATAGGCGTTTCAACATTAGGTTACAACATGTTATACAGTTCCCTTTTTGGAGATCTAGATTGTCTCCTCACATAACTTAAAGTCAAGAGGCTGTAACGACAATTCCACAATAACCTTTGTTTTGAAGCCTTCTTGCAAGTGCAGATATACCACTAAAGCCGTTGCCTTTTAATAATTAATTTCCTAGTGCAATGAAAAGTAGCAATCTAAAAAATTTTATGTATTTAACTTTAATTTTAATAAATTTTGAAACACCCTCTTTTTAATGTATCTTCGCAACTGCTAGTTCGTTGTAAAAAAAGTTATTAACTAAAACTTCAGGTTTCATTAATATTGATTTTGAAATAAATTGAAAATGACAAAATGCATTATGGGTGGATGGTTAACAAAGAAAATGAGAACATGCAACAGACAACAGACAAGTTAAAAAGCAGGGATAAAACGGAAAAAGTCAAATAGTGACAAAAACATATTTTAAGGATTAAAACATTTGAAAAGATTAAGTTAATGAAAGATAAATGAAAAATATTTAATAAATTTTAAAATACATTTTCAAAATTATTATAAAACTCATTTACCGCTTTCTTTGACATAAGCTGCTTTTACACGATATTTACATTTTGGAATATAAATATTATGAGTTTTCTCTCTACTAAAAGCTGTTTTCAACATAACGAAATTGTGCTTGACAGCATACGTGTGAAATAAAATAATAGAACATAAGTCTTTTATGTTAAATTGATGTCGCACAAAAACAGCTATAAAAAATCTGATCATTTTTAATACAAACTGTAAAGGAAATCAGTAGCGTTTCACAAAATTCGCACTGATAATAAAGCGCCAGGAGCCAACTCTTTTAAAGACAGTTTACATTAGGAATGGAACATAATTTTTTTCGTGTTTAACAGCGTATAACTCGTTTGTATGAACTTTATTTCTTAATTTCTCAAATAAGAGTTGTGCTTCATAAGTCTGTCATACTGGCAGTTTAAGACAGTATTACAATTTATATTTATTGTTTTAATTATTTAGTTTCTCTTTAATCATGGGCGTAGATAGGCCTGTCTGGGTAGGGCTAAACCACCCAAAATGAACTTAGCCCTCTTTAAAATTTGGAATTACAATACATGACGCAATTTTCCTCTTTGCTGAAGGATATAACTTCCTTCAGAAAAATTTTCTAAATACGCTAATATCTTTGATATAATTAAACTCTAACGAATGTTTAAAAATTTTACAAACAATGATTTATAAAGCTGTGTTAGGTTTTGGCAATGGTTGTTAAGAACATCTCTTTTTAAGACATAAAAGTGGTTGAGTGATAAAAGATTTTCTGAAAATAAAGAGTAGAAATTATGAAAAACGTAAAAATTTTTATTAAAATAAATTGAAAATAAATATTAATCGAATACTTAAATTATACTGAAAAAAACAATTTTTTGGCAAAGTTAAGTTATTTTAGATCCGTTCTCTATTTTGTGACCTTCTAATCACTGACTTTTAATTCAGATTTTAATTTTTAGATAAAAAAAATATGTACGAAAATAAAAAAACTTAAACTCATGCAAAAAAAAAAAGGACTCGCTTAATGAAAAAAAACAATTATGCAGAAACTCATGCAGGCAAACACATATAAAATACAACAGAATTCTTTTACTAAAATTATCAAAACAAAAATGGTGAAGTTTTTTTCGATATTTATTTTAAAGCTAAAATTTGTTGTTGTTATATTTTTAATTATCATTTTTGTTTTCTAAGAATATAGCAACAACAAGCTAAAAGAACATAAATAAATTATGTGCAACTCCTGTGATTTAAAACTAAATTAAAGCTATAAAATATAACAACAACAACGAACAAAGATTTCAATTTATAATTTTCTTGCTCAAAAAATATGAACAAAAAATGAAACTTACAGAAACAAAACAACACTAAAACAGAAACAGAAACAATAACGTAAAATAAAATAAATAAAAAGGAATTCGTTAACGACTTGACATGCCAAAATTAATGGCATGTCTGACAATAATTAAACAACAAAAGAACGTTTGTTACTATCAAGGCTCCACATAACAGCACACTCAACGACATTTCAATAAGTACGGGCTTATTATATATTTAAATACTTCTTTTTAATTTTTATTTATTTTTTTTTTTGTATTTTACAAAACAATAATTAAAGAAATAGTTTAATCGTGCTTCAATATAATTAATAATTAAAAAAACACTAAGTTTTAATAACTTTAGCTTAATTATCGACAGTGTTGCCGTAATCAAGACAAAGAAAAATAACAATAATGAAAGATTTTGCAGCTTTAACAGAAAATTACAAAAACAACCATACAATAAAATCAACTAAGCAAATAACGTGCTTAACAAATAAACAGAAATGGCTGCAACGAGTCAGCCAGGCAGGCAAACTGGCTGACTAGCCAACAGAAAGGCAATATTATGGCCAACGATACACAACATTCAAGGCAGCCTTGTTTAAATAAATGCTTTATTTAAAACTTTAAAAAATCTATAAAGAGGAAACGAGTTCTTGTATTTATTACGTTTTTTTCTTTTTTTCGCTTTTCTTTTTTTAAACAGCTCAAAATAAACAGAAAATCTTCTGAAATAAATTTTTGTTATTTTCGTTTTACTTTTGTTTAAATATTGATTTTAAATTGTTAACAATATTAAAATTATACCTACCACAACTTAAGCGAAATGTTTTTTTTTTTACACAAGTAAGTCAATTTTACTAAACTAAAAAATTAAAACGTAAAATAAAACAGGCTTTACGTTACGTTAACTTGTTTTAATTAAATGATTTTTGTTTAAATAACGCTATTTTTACTCTTATTCCATTTTATTCTAGTGAAAAATTTCTTAAATAAGTCTTTACAGCAAAAATTATACTTAAAAAAAATTTATCTTGAAAAAAGTCTTCCTTAGCTTGCCTGCATTGGCTTAAAATCTTGAAAGAAGATCATATTTCTCTTGCCGCCTTTTATTGAATTTTTCGGTACGCTGGCTTGATTGTAATGAAAATAATATTTTTGTGTTTTTTTAGAGCTAAAGTTGCTTTTGATACCTCTTATTAAATTATCGATAGTGTTCCCTTAATCAGGACAACAGAAAATTCAACAACACTGTATCTCTAAATTAAATTTTAACACACGATCTCTTACAAAACATGCGCATTAACACACTTCTGCAGCCATTCCAATCACAATACCTTGTGACTTTTGCGAGAGTCTTCAGATAACTGGCAGTTTGTGGGACTTGGTTATCGATGGCTCTTGAGCTTCTTGTCAACAGTTTTTCCTTTACTTGCAGATCAATTAGCATTTACATAGGGCAATTTATTTATCAAGCAGTCGCTTTTATATTAGCGCAATACAATGCTATATGTTTTCGGCGAGTGTCGAATGCTTAATCTGTTCGACACCACAAAATGTTGCTTCTTGCTTACTTCGCTCTTTAACTAGGGCTCCATAGAGTTTTGTGACACAAATTTCTTGATTAAATAAACAGGTGAAGCTTAAACAACTCATGCGCAACAGATACTCTTCATTATTCTCTGTTGGGAAATGAACTTATGAACTTGAAATGAAATTATGAAACAAACAAGCAGACATCCCATCTACAATTGTTCATGCAGCACACAAAACTACACTTGTTTATGATGGAAATTGCCAAGTTATACAACTCTGTTTGTACTCGTATAAGACACAATCAAACTTTTTTGACGATAGATTTCTCATACAAAATTATGAATACGTCTTTTGCTATTATCATAAGCTTTTTAAAGGATTTTTAAAATATACAAACGACGACTTCGGTAACATTATGTTAACGTTGTGCAACCTTACGTTCCGCTAATCGCACAGAAGAGCATATCCTTTTTTTATATTTGTACTATTTTTAAAAGAGTTTGTTGGTTGGCTCTAAGAATATACTCAAGAAAAAAATAACAATATTATACTATAGACGATTGAAAATGTGCGCGAGCGTTAAACATTATGCACTTAAAAAAATTGGCAACTAGAAAATTATTAAGTAAATATTACTCAAATAGCTGAAGTTACATAACTTGTTAAAGCATACAAGTCACAAAATATGAACAAACCGCAAATAGTTAAAAAAATATTAATTAAGTTACGAATTTAACTACTTTTCCGTCCAACTTATTTTTACCTAGACATAAATAATCATAATAATTATATGCACTTCACAGATGTTGCCTTTTCATCTTGGCCTCGATGAAAAAACGAACATTTAGTTTTCTGCCTGACTTGAGAAGAAATTGCTGATTTTTTTAATATTCTAAAGATCTATAAGATTTTATATTAAAAATGCAATTTGTTTATTGGCTGAAAAAGCTGGTTTGCATAGTCATTTTGCTGGTTACTTAAGCAACATCATCAGGAAATCTTTATCCAAATTTTTTGAAAAGCCAAAAACATTTTCTTAATTGCAGAAACTTTATAAGTAATATAAGAGTTGTTTAAGCAGGCCCTACAAAGATGTCATCTTATAAATTTTTATCCTGAATGATGGATAGTATTACTAGTTTTATGTTTTTCTAATGTAATAGACATTAATTACAAGGAAAAATACCCTACAACGCTACATTTATTTTGGAGCCAATTCAGATTTAAGTTTTATTAAAGTTTCCATGAATTTGTTTATAACGAAAAACTTTAAATTATAACTATAGAGTTGCTACCATTGTTCAGTATGTTAAAGTAAAAAATATTTAAATCTAAAAGCATTTGACGATTCCAAATCAGTACTCCGATTAATAATTAAATTAAAAGGAAATATTTTTAATTTTTTATTTGTTTTTTCAATCAGGAATTAAACTTTGGCTATTAAAAATGAATTAAAATTTTTAGAAATTTAGTTTAAAAAAATGAATCTTAAGCCGAAAAAGTAAATTTTAATTTACATTTTAATTCGGGCATATTTTTAAAAAATTCGTTATTTCAGAATCAAAACTAGCTCTCAATGCAATCAATCTAAAAATGTTGAATAAATTTGTTTACCTATTCTGTGGGATGTAAAAGCTTTGCTACAGACGACAATAATTTCCACTTTTTCTGGAATCGCAAACACAAGAAACTAAGTCAGTTCAATAATTCCCACAAAACCCATAAATTTTCGTTGCGTTTGTGTCGTCTTAAACCAAAGTCATTAAATAAAAATCGCTCATAGAAGAGTTTACATCTGACCGTTCTGGCATTCTTTTACGCTGTTGATAAACTGACCTTTAGTGAGAATGTCATCCTCTTATATTTATAATTTTAAAATTATTTGAATTTGAAAGGCAATCTTTTGATTTATATTTATTTAAAATTAATTATAAATATTGAATAAATTAAAAACAAACAGAATTTTTGCAGTTCGTAGTCTCAAAATAAATGACGTGAATAAATTAAATTTTTAAGAACTTGTTGGCAATTAAAATTGATTAATATTTACATTAAAATTTCCCTTTTAACACAACATGGCTTCTGGGAAATTCAAAATGTCAGTAACGATAGTGAAAATTTTCTAAGTGTACAAACAAGCCCAAGTTTGTGTTTAGAGTTTAAACAAAAATGTAGATGTTATTTCTTTTCCACTTTTTCCTGTTCGTTTTGCATTTTTTTAAGCTTATCTGTCGTTCTAAAAATAAAATACAACAATAATAAACATTCCTTAAAATATTCTACAAACTAACATATACATATATGCACATGTATGCATGTATATATGTGTGTATGCATAATTTTAATTAAAAATTGTTGGTTTTTACTGCTGTTTGCCAAGCGGCCCCTTTCCAGGAAAAAAGGTGTTATTTTAATAATTTATATTTGCAGTAATAAGAACAAAAAGATATTTGTCTGTGTATGTGTAAACAGAATATGTAATGGAATTCAATTTAAGTTTTCATTTTAAGATAAATATTTAACAATTTATATTTATGCAAATGTATGCGCAAGCATTAAAATAAATCGATAAAATACAATTAAAATATGTTCCCAACTGTTTACCCTGTAAATTTTACATTAAAATAAAGTAAAATAAAATACATAAGAATAAGAGTAAGAAAACATATTTGAAATTTAATTTTACAGCAAATATTCAATCGAAATAAAGCCGGAAACATGATAATATGCACAGTAACGGAAGTTCAAACAAAATGTAAATAATTTATAAATGGTAGATGCCAAGGAAAAATGGTTCCGGCTGCGAAAAATTAAATCTCAATACAATTGCATTTTAAAATTTAACCTTTTCATTTAAGCTTTCTTATTAAAGATCATTACAGAGATATTTAAGAGAAAACTCTGTAATTTTTAAGTTTTGTTTTCTTTTCGTATTGTTAAGTAATTAAATTTCATTCACCTTCTATCATTCGGTCCGTACATAATTTGTATTCAAAGCATGACAGGTCAAACATAAATACAGTTGATAACATAACTTACTGGTCTTTTATTACAATAAAAAATTTCTTTAAAAAATCTTTTAAATAGTTTTGAAAATTATTATAGAAAGGCGGACACTAAACTAAAAAATACGAAACCTTTATATGTAGGCGTTATTCAACAAATGATATAAGTCGTCTAGGACATCCCGCTTCACTGACCTTAAGTTTGCACGAAAAGTTGTGTATGAGGAATTCTCTAGAATAAAAGTGTCAGGTTTACACACAATCGTAAAAAAATTGATTGCTTTTAAAAGCTGTAATATTTTTTGCCGTGACAAAAAAAAAACAGCAGTCAATGTACTGGTTGTATTAGAATAAACCGCCCGAAAGAAAGCAAAAATTGTTGTCTCAGTTTTTTTAGATGTCCATTAAATTATTCGCTTTTAGAACTTGAAACCAAAAGAAAAAACAAAGAGCAATTTTTACGTTTTGTTTACAAGAAAATCTAATCGCATTCTGTTCTGCATTGAAAAATTCCTAAAGAAAATATGAGTCACATACGAAAAATGCAACTCTGATTGACAAAAAATCTGTCACACATTTTATTTTAGTCCACGCTATCCTACATTTTGAATATTAGTGCTTTTTTTAAAAAAGATCTAACGACCAAATCTTAATGTTATTGGCTAATTATGTCAAGAAATCAAAAAATAAGATTTTTCTTAATCGTCTAGTTTCATTTAAGCTTGGAGTTGTTACCACTTTCACCTAAATTTGCGCACTTGGCTCCCAGTGACTTTTTTCTGGTGAACACCTCGGCAGCATAGAGTTTTGAAAAGTTTGAAAGTTGCTAGATAAAGTACTTATTTTTTAAATAAAAAAAAATTTTAAAAATTCATACTCCTAAACTTTTATAAGAGGTTTTTTGAATTTTTTCTTATTATTCGGTTGTCGTAATTCCTAATTTTTTTTAAGTTTTAAGCAACTTACAAACAGCCCTGAAAGAAACTTTTCGGAAATTATAATTCCAAGGATATCAGAAACCTAATGTATAGCGACCAGCTGATGCGTTTAGCACTTCATACTTCTTTTCCTAAACATACAAACGCTTTTGACTTTCACTGTAGTTGCTTGTCGAAAATTTTTATGTATGTATGTCACATACATTTGTACAAATATTCCACAATAGAACCTTAATTAAAAGCAAAATTAGGAGAAATTTTAGAGGAAATTATTTTGAAAACGTATAACTTTTACCAAACTAAAACAACAACAATAATTGAAAACTACATGCCACAAATTCCAGTAAAATCATGAATGTAAGCAAAATTTAGTAAAGTTGTTTTTTTAAACAAATTTTTTTTTGTTTATTTTCTTGTTTTTTTTTTTTTTTTGTTTTTTTATTTCATTTTTAAAGCAAATAAAACTTGGTAGTAATGTTTGTACACAACAATTTTTTTTTCTGGTTTTGTAAATATTTACAAGCAGCATGTTTTATTAAGCATTAAAAATATTTGATAAATTATTTAAATATTTTTATTTTTTGTTTATTTTGACATTTTCATATTATTTTTAATTTGCATTTACTGCCAGTCTCCCTGAGTGGGGCCTAAAACAATATTTACACACCCTCATTTATTTCTATTAATTTGAATAATTTTATGCAAATACTTGCAAGTTGACACTTCATTCAAAAGCTGAAACGGGTGTAAAAAAATTTGTTTAACAAAATATATATTTTGAAATGCGTCAATAAAATAAAATCACCAAAGAAATATCTAACGTTGCTTGTATTTATAAATAATTTTATTTTTTGTAAAATAATTGAAAAGTTAATTTGACTAAAATGTTATTTATTGACATTTTCTTATTTGTCTTATTTGTCTTTATTACAAATTGCAATTTTACAAATTAAGGATTATTAAAATTGATAATTTTATGCATTTAAGTAAATACATAGTGTTTGAATATTTGTATTATTTGACAACTGCCCATTCAAAAGAACATTAACGTTAAAAAACGATATAAAGAAAAACATTGTATATCGGGATCTTATTATTTTATTTTATCTTCATAAATTCATAATTTATAAATATTAAAATTTAGATCTGCATACTACAGTACTATTTTTAAAACAAAGGCGGGTCAGCAATTATTTGTAATAATAATTCAACTTTTTAAGCATTTGGCTGAACCTAGAACACATCCAATTTTCACCGTTTGTAACACTGCGATGCAAAATGCCATTCACGTTAATTGCTTTCTAAAAATGTTTTTACACTAAGCCAAGTTATTAAACAGAAAAAAATTCTTGATTTTAAATTGTAGGCAGCGAAAAAACGATCCGGTAGCTCTGCTTGTTAGAGAACAATCAAAAATGACTCCCTTCATGTACTTTTTGGGTAAATTTCAAGAGATTGAGAGAAAAAAACACAAAATTTTCTCAATTGAAGACAAAAATGCCCAAAAGTGCGGGAACACAAAAAAACGAATATTCTACCCCAATACAAGATCTCAACCATAATAAACAAGCGGTTGTTCATATATTTTGAATGTTCTTAAATTAATTTTAATATTTTTTGGGAAAATACCAGTAAATAACATTTTTGGAAAACATTATCCTGCCTAAAACAGAATTTGTTTGTATTTTCTACTGTATACTTTTCAACCAGCTGATTGTTTTCAGTTTATACAATTTACCTAAAGAAAAAGTCTGCGCTATTTTGTGCTGAAAGAAGAATTTTATTCTCTCAACGACTCTGACTTTTACCAAAACTTGTAGTACGGGAATAGTTTTCGGTAACATTGGTAACCCGCGGGATCCCAAAGTTGAGAACGCACCTAATGAATTCAAAGTGAAAATTATCAGCTGCCGCAACGATGCCACCTGGTAAAATTAATTCGCCTTGATTACTAGTAAAGAAAATAGACGAATACCACAAACCATACGGCATGTAAATTTTTGTTATAAAAACACAAGTAAATGGGTTCGTTTCAAAAAAAAAAAAATGTAACAAACCAACAAACAATCTGCGCGTTAAGCGCAACGTTTTGATGCGCTTAGCTTTTAAGCTGAAATTCCATACCAAAATGAGATCGTCAACGTAATTTTAACATATTTTGTTAAATAAAAATCATAAATAGATTTAGAAAATAGAAATAAAATTGTTAGTTAGGCCAGAAAATAACTAAATTGCAATTATTTTTCCTTAATTACAAAAACAATTAAAAAAAAAAAAGAAATAAACAATCAGCCAACTTAACTTCCTAACGCGCTGTTCAAATCAGATTTTGTAGCAAATGCGTTAACTCTGCGCAATTTATGTTCGCTTTAAATATTTTGTTTAAGCATGTGAATTTTTGACCCTTTATGCGCTGATTTCGATTTGGCCGTGAGAAAACTGTTCGAAAGTAGGTGGAAATATGGATTTTAAAAAGCTTCATGTGTGATGGTACCCTTATTACATTAATAATGTATTTTAATTTGAGAAAGAAAAAAAATTTAAGAAATATCTGATAAGCACAATAATGAAAAATATTTATTTCTTTTTGTTTTTTTACAAATTAAATTATTTTTCTTCAATTTGAATTGAAAATCTTATGGTCTAAACTTCCCCTGAGCGGGTATGACCATCTAATTTAATCTTTAGCTAAGCATCAATCTGCCGTATTAAATATTGATACATTCTGTTATTAGTTTAATTTTTGGGCAAAGGTATCAAAAGATATTGCCTTATGGTAATAATATGTCGATACTTGCCGCTTGTGTTTGTTTGTTATTTGATACTTTTAGCAAGCTACGATCTCAGACACACTTATGCAAGCTGTTAGTACAGACTAATTGGTTTTTAAGTTCTGTTGCGAATGGCATTTTTGTTTTTTGATCTCAAAAGTGTGTTCTTTCTTATTTGATTTAAAATGAGTTAAATATTTTCAAAATTTTGTGAATTTGATTTCAAGATCTGTTTATTATCAAGGTTAAAACTTGACTTTTTGTTGTTGTTGCTATTAATTATGTCATGTCACCTACCTCAACAGCCTATTTTATACAACAGCAACTTAATTGCCTGGGCTAACAAAGTTAAATATTTAGGAGTGGTGATAGACAAAATTAACAAGACAATAAGACTACTGTATTCTTTAATAAACAGAAACTCCAGACTCAGTACTGGAAAAAAACTCTTATGTCTAAATTAGTATTTCAAGCTGTAATTTTTTATGCTGCCCCATTATGGTCTACTGATGCACAGTATCATATTTAAAAATTACAGATTGCCCAAAATAAGCTGTTGAAAATGATACATAACCTATCCAGGCATTATTCTACTGTACGGCTTTACTTTATGGCTCACGTTGAACTTGTCAACACACGAGTCCACAAATTTTGATATCAGATGTCGTAACTCTGAGTTTATCCATATCAATGAGCTGACGTCATCATAGTTTTATCTTTTTTAACTTTTGTCTTTTTTTTTTTTAATTAAAACAAAAAATTTTTATAAAGGTTTTTTGAAAATTGTTTCCTCTCTATAATAATATTAAAGAAATAAATATTAAAATAAAATATTTTTCAATTACTTCACGTTTATAATCCAAAATAAATGAATAATTAATACTAAAATATATTGTTAAAAAATATAAACAATTTAAGACAGTAACATATTTACCCAAAAATATGTATCTCCATTCCTGAATTTTCTCTCAGTGTTCTGTCTATTTGGAAATTGTATTTGCATAGATATAATTAAACATAAATACTGTTTATTTGGCTTAATGTTTTTTTATTTGTAATTTCATATTTATAAAATACAGAAATATTTATCTTCTTATATAAAGAAAATTTATTATTTACCACACACACACGAACTTAACTTTAACAAAACTCTCATTCTTGCTTGTATACCAGTGATGGGATAGTTCGTTCATTTGTATTTTTTGTACTTTGGTACATTGTTTGGTAGTTATAAAATTTTCCTGGTTTTCGATTTACTTCAAATTTGCTAATTGGGTTTCCACCTATTTTTACATAAATGTCAATAGAATACTTCAATATTTAAGTTTAAGTAAAGGTCAGATGGAGCCGAAAATAGTAAAGGAAGTTGTTTTGAGTATTGGCATTATTGTTTATTAGAAATGAATAAACTATCGAGCATTATTCAATATTTATGTAACGATTTTTGGCTTTTTCATACCACGATAGCAAATTTAAATAACAATTTATTACTTTCTAATAGTTTTATTTTTTCTGAGCACAAGATTCAAAACAAAATACTGAAAAATGTATTTTTAAAATATTGTAAGTTGCGGGACTATATTGTTTTACTATAAATGTTTTAAAAAATGTGAAATTTTTTTTTATGATAAAAAAATTGAGCTGGTTTCTGTTTGCATATGCTCTAATAAAATCTCGTTAACCTTCCCTGACAAAAACTATAAGAGCAAGAGAAATATAATACACAATTAGTTTGTTTGTATTATTCTTCGTTACAAGTACTTTTATACGATTTATGCCTGACAGCTGTCATTTATGGAAATTTATCATATTTATTTAGTTATTATTTTTTTTTTGTATTATTTTGTCTTTTAAAGCAAAACAAAAAAACATTTACAGTATCAGTTTCGCAAAAGTTTTCCTCTCAGTGTAAAAGAATCATAAATGTACAAAAGCCTTCAGGATATGTAAACAATTTATGTGAAATACAAGATAAAAACTGAAACAATGAAATTTTAAATGAAACATTAAGTAATAGAGATATGAATAAAAGTTTACTGTTTGATTATTATTGTTATTCACAACAAACTTTCCTATTAAAAGCTGTTTGTTTTTAATAAATTATTCCCAGTTGGCTAAAACTGTTATGCACGATATTTTCTTAAATGACATATCCAAAATATCACAATGCGATTGAAATCATTTTTTCTTTTAAATCATGTTTCTGATAGACCTAACAAAGTTGTTGTTGAGATGACAAAAAAACAAAATTTCGTGTTAAAGTTTTGTTAAATTGCTAGAGAATATCACCGACTGGGTACAAAAGCAAATAATTTTTAGTTGTAGAACGATTGTATTTTACACCTGAATAAAAGTAAATTTTTTTGTTATTTTAAGGAAAATGCGAAACGGAAAAAATAACAAGTGCAACTGTTGTTGTTTCATATTATGAATGTATATATGTATTTTTATTCTATCAAAAATTGTTTATTTAATCTTTCTAAATAACTCCTAAACTTTTTACAATATAGAAATCGTTGGTCACAAGTTGACAACTCTTAACATGTTTTTCTTTTTTACTTTTCAGAAGACAATATAAAAAACGTTATTACTCCGTTGCTAAACCGTGTGTTAAATAAAGAAAAAAAAAATTTTTAGAAGATATTTATTGTGGGATGATGTCAAGAAAACAAAGATATTGAAATTATTTTTCATTCAAAAAAATTAAAATAAATAATAATCCGACGATATGTTGAAAAATATGTAAATTATTTCAATGGAGAAATTAATTCAGGTGTTCTCATATTTAATTAATTTCCTAAAAAGATAGACAAATTTCCACTGACGTCTTTCTGTCTCTATCATCGGACCTGTATAACCAAGTTAAGATATGTGTAAAGTATTACTTCGTTTCAAATCATCAAATCAAAGAAAAGTAATTAAAAAGGCATCACAAGATTCAAAACATAAGTTGTAATAAACCGGTTTGTTTACTAAAATAAATTAATTACCCAGAATCTATAATGTTTAATCGAAATGTAACAAAAATGACAAGTTGTCGCTTTCAAAGCAATGACACATTATTACGAGAAAATCGGTTTCTTTTCGCACTTTTTTATTTTTTTCTGTTATTAAAGCCAAAAATACAATTTGTTTCATGTTACACCAACTTTAGCTAAAACATATTTGCACACAATCTGTAACAAAACAATATTAAGTGGCTTAACCATCTCTGGTCTATTGATGCTATTCTTTGCTGAAAATAAAATTGCCAAAAGTTAAAAACAACATTCTTTGAGTTTTGTAAACACAGATAAAAAACTAAGTTTGAGGAAGTCGTTAATAAAAAAATTATTGGCTTGGAAAATCCAAGATTTACACTAGCTGTAATCAGATAATCCTTGGGTATAGCTCGATAAAGTGAGAGAACACAAGTATCACTAACAGACAAATTGTTAACACAATCTACCCGATGAGAGTCTGAAAGGCAGCGAATTTTTAACAGGTGTAACCAAGTCAAATCCATAACAGGTAAATGCATAATCTCATGCTGTCTACAGATAGCTGATTTTTTCCAAGGCGAATTAATAATAGATGGTCGCAATGGCGAATTAATTAATTTTCGTAGAAACCCTAAATATCAAACAGCATATTAAAAAATTATACATTTTTTTATGTATAGAGTTTGACATTTTTGGTTTCGGCGAAAATTAATGAATTCGCCATTGCGACCAACTAGTGTTGATTCACCTTGACTTTTTCAATTTGCAAAAGTCAAAATTGATTTATTTTTTATTGGATCTGTTTGACAACTGAACAGAATTTGGCAAAAGCGAATTGCTTTTAAAGCTTATTCAGTCACCTCAAGGCGAAACAATTACTAGGTGGTCGCGATTGCCAATTCATTAAGTTTCGCCGAAACTATAAATGTTAAATTCCATACATTAAAAATATTTTAAATTGTTGAAATCGCCATCGCGACGATCTGATAATGGATTTGCCTTGAAACACCCACCATGAACTCGCTTTGGGTGTAACTATTATTTGAACAGTTTCGTTTATGTTTTGAAATTTTTAAAATTTTACTTAAATCCTTTGAACATTTTTAAAGTTAAAAAAGGTGGTAATAAGTGTTTTAAATTTTTTTCGGAAATTTCTTGCTTTGGTTTGGAAAAAAACAATAAATTCGCCTTGAATACACTTTACTAAATATGCCTTTGTGTGGACTGTTTTGTGCACAAAATAGAAAAATATAAAAATCACTCTCTTTTACCCAATTTTGCAGCACCCTAACAGATTTCTAGCAGGATTCCAATATTGAGTACGGAATCGCACCTACACTGACGTAGTTTTATTACGTAATTAAAAAACAACTCCTTGAATTTTTAATAAACGTTTACGTTAAATTTACTTGTCTGCAGAAAAAACAGTATAATATTAAAATAACTACTTTAAGAGCCAAAAGCTGCTAACTAAAACCATATTTTCAAAGCGAAAACAATAATATGTTCCTTAAAAAAATTTAATTATAATTAGTCAAATATTTCATTAAATTACATATATTTAAATTAAAAATGTTGCTTTTTTAAATTCTCATTATAATTAGAAATTTTATGCAAAACATATACACAACTTTCTCAAAGTTGATTTACATACCTACATTTTAATTGAAAAAGTTTTCAACAACTTTTTGTTGTTGTTGTGGTTGGTTTATTTCCTTGATATTTTTTTTTTTTTTTTTTTTTTTTTGTTTAACAAAATTAAAATTGCACAATTTTCAAGCCACTTTTGAAGCCAATGAAAGACTGTTTTTGCAAAAATTAAATTTTGAACTAAAACATTTTGTGTTCTTAAGTTTTTAATAGTAGAGAGTTTATCTACCTTTTGAGTAGTTAATTCAACATTTGAAGTTTTCAACAGAATAATCATCATAATAATAGTTTTTCAGATCAATAATAATACACAAAACGATTAATAAACAATTATATCTCTATTTTAAATCATACTTTTTACAATTTAAACAAAGCTGAAAATTCGTAAAAATGGTCGGTAATAATGCCCATATTGGCCCAGTCCGCCAAAACATATTTAAGTTCCTACACTGCTTTAATTTTAGATCTTTCTTACTTGTTATTACTTTATATAAAAAACTTTGACAAATTGTTTAGAGAATTTTTTTACTCTCGTCCTTTCAAAAAGTTCCAAAATTTTGTATAAGAAAGATTTAATTCATTCTTAACTATTTACTTTTAAATAAAAATTATCTTGTTTTGTATAATTAATCTGTTGTTATTTCTTTCTAATTTTTGACTATTTTATGTTGTAAAGATTTTCTGAATGTAGATTCTCATGTCCAAAATATACATTATATTCATACGTACGAGTACATTTATTAGTCAAACAATATGCAAAAATTTTAAATTTATGATGCTAATTTATGGCTCTTCTTATGTGTTTTTTATTTTATTATTTTTTTTTTTTAAGATAACAACACAACAACAAACAAAGACATAAAACTTACAACTTGCAACAGCTGCTGATGCACTTTAGTATTCGCAAATAGAGAAAAGTCTGCATATTTTGCTGGCTTTTTTTAATGGTTACTAGCGATGAACAACTTTTAAAATACTCACACATACTTGAAGTTTTTAATTTTTCAGGGACGTTTTCTGGCTTGGGAGATATAAATTAAAGTAAAACAATGAAGAAATTTTAAAATTGTAACCCTTCCCAATCCACTTACTAGCTCCAAACTTGTTCCTCAATACATACACATTTTTTTACATAAAAGACTGGCTAGCATCTCCCTTTTAGCCACCTTATTTACACCTCTTCTTTGCCTTCCTCCTTGCAAGTAAACGTAAATCCTTATATCCCAGTTTAGTTGTAATATATTTTTTTAGTGTTGTAAAATTTATTTTAATTGGCTTGATTTTTGTTTTTTCTTATTCCATCCACATCTTGTAAATGTTTTTCATTAAATTTTTATTATTTTTTACTCTATTTGTGTTTACTCTTTGTGATGTTGTTTCTGTTGTTTTAGTGGTGTATGCATTATTAATAAAAAAAATGCAAAATAAAAAAAAAACGATAAAAAAAATTAAAATTTATGGCTTTTTTATTTTGTGTGCATAATATTCTTTAAGTTTGATTTATGTGTTTTAATTTGTGTACAATATTACTTGGTTATTTATTTATATGTTGTATTTAATTTTTGTTTTCTTTAACTTATAATTAAAAAATATGAACGTATTAAGAATTTACTTTGGCAAAATTTTAAATTATTTTTGCAGAAAATCCAAAAAAATTATTTAAAATTACATATTTTAAAATATATTTTTTATCAAATACGTGCTACGTGTAAACTTGTGCGGACTCAAATACTTGATCTTTTTATTAAACTTTATATAAAAATAACCATATTTTTTAGTGATTTCTATGCAGATTTAAAAATGTTATAAAAATCGTAGTATTTTTTTATTGTATTCTCAAATACAAACATATATTTTGGAGAATAAAGGTGACAGAAATAAAGTTGCATTTTTACAGCCCTGGAATTGCACGTTATGTATATTTGTAGAACAGTGTTTAGCGCATCGGATAAGTTGCAATGTGAAGTTTTGAAAAATTAAAAATTGTAGTTTTGGAATTAGCAGTTTTTAGGAATATCATAAGCAAGCAACGATTTTTTTTTGCGTAAGAGAGGCCTAGAGAGCATATTAATCTAATAAAAGGCAAAATAAGAAAGCTAAACTGTAATAAACCTTGTATTCATGCGTTGAAAGACACAAAGATTCCTAAAACTTAAATTTTATAATACCTTTTTCTTCATCTCCGACAAGGTTATCTGCCTTTTGTTACAATTTTCTTTATGTATTGCCAAATAGCAGTATCAAATTAAGTGAAGTGGTTTATTTATTAAAGGTTACTTTAATTTAAACAAAATCCTCAATGCGGTATTTAATTAATTATTAAATAACAAAAAATTCTTAGTAATCACTAATGTAAGTTCGAAGGACCATAAACCGAATGAAAATCCATTTCTTAGAATGCACTGTTGCTGCTTATAAGTCGTGTGCATAACACCGTAGAAAGTTTTATGAAACTGTTAAAATTTAAATTTAATTTTCAATAAACTCAGCACAGTGTACCCCTTGCAATTTTTCTAAAAATCAGTTTATGCATTTTCAATTGTTCATAATGTTTTAAAAATTCTAACTTCTTCAACTATTAATAATATTATTTTCGGGTTATACTGAAATCAATAAAAACTCTACTCAGTTGAGAAAATTTTAATGAATGCAACAAAAACTAAAATATAACTTCCAGCACTTGAACGTCTTATGTCAATAAGACTTCTATTATCCGCGCTCATACATTTTTTTAAATTAGTCATAGAAAAGAGTATAAAATTACAATCTGAAGAAAATACCTTTATCTCGCTTTAATTTTGGTACGTCCCTTATGAATGTTCTTGTATTTGTTTAGCACAAGTGTTTCTAATAATTAAAGAAAAATATTTAAATTTAGTATTAAAACAAAACAAAAACCACACAAAAATTTATGTGCATAATTAAAATTAAATTCATATTCTAAATCTAATAAATTTTATTGTTATTGTTTATTTTCAGACGGGTCGTGGTCGTAAGCCATCTGCTAAAGCTGCAAAGTTAAATGCCGCCGCGACTACAGCAACTGCGCATTCACCACGTCAGGTTGCTAACTCAGCAATTAGTCCAGTAGCTGCCACAACAGTGACAGCAACAGTAGTGCCACATCCCTCACCAAATACGAATGCTAATAATAACAATAACAACACTACGGTGGTTACCAATAATTTGTTGGTAAATAATACTCAACAACAACAGCAGCTAAATACACTGCATCATCAACAACATACAAGCCAACAACAACAGCATATACAACATCAACAGCAAATACCAAATAACCAACAATTGCAGCAGACACAACACCATTTAACGCAAACAACTAATCAACATACTCAACAACAGCAGCAACAACAAAATCATTTAAGTTCACTACATACTCAGCAACAGCAACAATTATCTCAACAACAACAGCAACAACAACATCATCAACAACAACATCTTACCCAAACTCAACAACAGCAACAACAGCAGCAATCCTTGCACCATCAGCAACAACAACAACAACAGACTCAACATCATCACCAACTTCAGCAACATCAAATAACCGCACAAATTCAAACCATGAAGGATCAACCGCAACAACCCATGGTAAGTTTAAGAAAGAATGAAATGATTTTGTTATCAAATAGTTTTAAGTGAAAGGAAAAACGCTTAAAGAACTCGAGAATAATATTATGTTTCTCTCTTGCTGAATATAGATTCTAAAAATGGTTGTTTTGTATTCCATATCGATTACCATCTACACCAACATCAAATTTTTCAAAAAAATATTTCATGTACAGATGTAGTAGAATTCACGTTAAACGTGATATTTGAAAATTTTTAAATGTCACAACCAAAATATTTGAAAAACAATCAGTGTATTTTTTTTAAGTTAATAATTTTAAACTTCCCGTTGCCCGGGAATTCAGCCAACATTTTCCCGGGTAATTATGGATAGCTTTTGCCGGGAATTCCCGTTTCTCAAGCCCTCATTAGCACTCATTTACTCAGGTACTTCATGGGGTCGGAAGTGGGTATTGTAAAAATTACAAGAGGAATGGCAAACTTAGATTCACCCTTTTTCAACTTTAAAATTTTGTGTATTTTTTTAAAGACTTATTGACTTTCTTTGGTATTGGTTGTTTCACTTTTAAAATAATTTAACTATAAAACAATATGAAGATCTTCTATTTGGAATCTTTCTTATGTTAATCTATGTTGGTCCTAATTCTTACTAATATTTATCTATACATATGATAAAACAGTAACGGGGTCATTTCTGTACATGAAATATTTCTTAAAGATTTTGATGTTGGTAGTCACTATGGAATAAAAAACATATATTTTTTGGAATTTTTGTCTGTCTGTGTTCGCGTCACGTAAAAACTGCTGGATGGATATGAATGAAATTTTATGTGGAGGTTCTTTAGAACATTGGTTCTAATATAGAATACTTTTCTTTCATAAAAATTTGTAATTTCGTAAAGAAAATTGAAAGCACCCAATTATACTGGTATATTGACACTAAAAAAGCTATAAGCACAATTTATTATTGTAGATCGAAAATTTAAAACACTGTTTACAGAAACCTACAAAAAATGTTTAAAAACACAGTTTCCAAATTTAAACATAAGGAAAATAAAAAGTGATATGTGGACGAAGTTGTGGGCTCTACTATTATTTATATAAATGCTAATATTTGTAGAAATCAGCACAATTAACATGGATAAACTGTGAATCTTTTTCTTGTAAACGATAAAAGCATCTCTAAGCTCTAGAATATAGCAAGAACGAAACTTTTTTCAACTAGGATAAACTACTGAATTATTTATGAAATTATATTTAACAAATGAATTAAAATAATTTTGACTTAAATTAAATTTTATTTTAATTCCTACAAATTAAACAAAAATATTTACAAATTTTTGCGGACGTTTCCAAAAGGAAAAATTAGATACCAACCGAATGTAATGCAGCATTTTTTCTATCGCTACATCTATCATCAGCATTCTTCCCATCTATACATTTTAAACATCACCTTAAATCAAACGTACCTTTATATTCATACAAATTAATATTAAAAATATATGTATGGGCCTCTACAACAACCATCAAATATTAGTTTTCAAGCTTTATAAGGTCACATAACCGCATTTCTGTCCCAGATCATCAAAGCCATCACAACTTCACAACAACCGTTTCATCCACCACGATATCACAATTACAAATATTCTTCTTTTATTTTTGAAGAATCCATTGGGATTCGAACTCTGTGTACCATCTAGAACCATTCGCAGCCACCACATATTCACGAACTAATTGAGCGATGTCCTGCGATTAATTTAATATGATACAAACAATATATTTTAAGACTGGTTTAAGTTCATTTAATTTTAATAAATTTGAAAACAAATTTGTTAGGCGACAAAAATTATTTTTAAATAAAGTGAAGCTGAATATTTATTTTCTGGATCGCTACATCCTGCACGATCATATCAATAAGACAATTTTTTATTTTTTCTTTATTAATGTTTTCAATTAAAATTTAGATTATTTTCTAAACTTATTATTACAACAATTTTGCGAATTATTGTGATCTTAGCATTTTATTTAAACATGAAAAAGAATTGGAAATTCTTATCAAATTCATTTATGGCCTCAGGAATATAAACGAAAGATGTATTTTAATAAATTTATGCACAATTTAATGTATTTAAATTTATAAAGATTTCATAATACTAGTCAGGTGAATATACTTTATCTAAGGGGGTTGTAATAATGGCTGAGAGGATGGTGGTGGAAAATTTACTTGACATTTAGGTAGAAGTGTGTTTTTGTTTCTTTTTAATGATGGTGGTTAATGTTTGGAAAGTAAATCGTAATGACATTTTAAATCCACCTTCTTTATACCCGTTGTAGGTAACATAAAATATAAAATATATAAACAAATAAATTTATATTTGTTAAGTCGTTTAACACTTAAAGCTTAATAAAAAATGGTGGTGGAATCTCGTGAATTTCTTATGATACTTTTATAACTTTAATAAGTTTTACAATGAAACTATGTTATTTAAGAAATAAAGTATATTTTTCTCATATTTCATTAAACAGCACCATTTTCGAATAATTTTTTTCTTAATGCAAATTTCTCTTATTTGGAATGTTTGGATTTTGTGGTTCTATAATAAATGCCCATTGACTTTTAGATTACAAACATAAGGCCGTATTTTCTGAATAGCGTAAATAGCTACAGATAAAATTTTTACAAAAATAATATGGATATATTTGTTCATATAATTTAGCCAGAGTAAATCAAAATAATGGTAACGATAAAAAGGATGCTTGTGTCGTTTTAGATAAAACTGCCACGTCTTCGTCTGTGTGTCATTAAATTTTTTTAACATTCAAATTCAGAAAAGTATGTTTTTAGACATTTATTGTAGAGTTCTGTAAACAGTATTAAAAATTTTTCATAAACCAAAAATCAAATGTGGTGACAACTGTTTTAGTATCATGTTTCCGTTAAAATTGGGTGCTTTGATAATTGTATTGCTATTTTCTCTAGGAAATGACATATTTTTACGAGAAGCAAGTACTATTCTTTATTTGAACCACAGTTCTACGAGATCTTTTCAGAAAATTGTATTTAAATCCATCCAGCAGTTGTTAAGAGATGCGAACACAGGCAGACAGATAGATAAAAATTTCAAAAATAATTGTTTTATATTCCAAATCGATTACTATCTACCAAAACTTAAAAATTTCATGTACAGAAATGACCCCGTTTTATTACATCGTCGGTTACAGGTTAACAACTCTTAACTCGCAAAAAAATCGAATCGGATTATTATTTATTTTAATGAAAAATAATTTCAGTATCTTGTTTTCTTTACATCGTCCCACAGTAAATATATCCTTATAATTTGGAATTTTTTTCTTACACGGAGTAATAACGTTTTTTTTTTTTAAGTATAAAAAACATTTTCAGAGTTGCCAATCTGTGACCGATGATATGTTTTATTATATGTATAGATAAGCGACTGTCGTTAATGAATTCAAATAGTATTAAACATGACATTTGAAAAATCATCATTAAAAAAAACCGATAGCTGTATAACAAAAAAAGTTTATTTAAAAATCCTAGCCTATCGATCACTCCAGTTCAGTGGTCCTTATTTATGTAAGCCAGCTAACGAATTTGTTTGAGTATTTTCTTATTCTCTTTGTGAATGTTACAACCAGGGTCACCCACAGAGAAAAAATATTTTTACTAAAAATATTCTAGAAACGTACCAAAACCAACTGTAGCACTAAGCTTTACTTACATTTACCAATTGGCATTGATTTTCTAATTTCTGAAAACCTATATTTGTTTTATTTTTCTATCAAAATCTCAAAAAATTGTATTAAATTAACAACTCTACAAAATTTTTTATAAAATGATCCATACGCTTTGTTGTAATCGCGTTTAATGGCAGCCATAATTGCAACAAAAAATATGTGTGTGAAAGAAAAATATCATTCGGTAGCTTGCTAGCTTTTAACGGAACAGGAATGTATGGGACCTTTTTATATTTTAAAGGTTTTAAAGAGATAAAATTTGTTCCGTTTTCTTGTTTTTCTCTTTCTAAGGACATATTCTATTCTAGAATTAACTTTGTTTGGGCAAACAGTCCATGTTTAGCTTAAGTCCCCGTCCAGACATGCTATTTTTGTGGTTCTGCAATTTTCTAAAATTCTCTTTTAAAATTGCATTAAATTAAATTCAACTCAAATGCCATACACCCTACGATTATAATTGAACAAAAAAAATTTACCCCAGGCTCTTTCACTTTCCCGATTTCGTTCTCGTTTAAAAGAAAAGAAACAAATTTTTCTGAAACTCCTCGCTTTTGATTTGCTTGATAAAATAAAATCTTATAATTTAAAACGATGCTGTATTTAAAAAAAAAACAGTTATGAATAGCATGCAGAACTTATATCACGTGTCAATTAAATCCCTATAAGCACCAGTTTGTCACGTTTTCATGAAATACGAATGGGTAATTCTTTTTTTTTTTCTACTACAACGTAACAAAGTTTGTAAATAAAAATAAATGTTCCATTAATAAAATGATTATATAATAATAAAAATAAATATTTTTATTCCTGCTCTGCTGTGTTATCCCATGCAATAGCACGGTATTTAATATTAAATTATGAAATATTAAATATTTAACTAAAACGAATATTATTACCTTGAGCAAAATAATTTGCTGTCGTTTGATTGGTAAAAAAATTTAAGGAAATTGTATTATAAAAGTAAATTGTTTATTATTTAGAAAAATGTTTTATTTCACATAATCATTATAATTTTTTCTTCGAATAACTTTCAAAATTTTTTGCATTTTTCAGTTTTTTATTTAAAGCAATAAACATTTTATAAATTATGGATATTTAAATTTTGTTAACTTATTATTTATGTCTGCATGAATTTAATAGCTTAAACACATACTCTTACAGACACAGCCATCTGTATACCAGTGTTCCAACATGTTACAATTACATAGAAAAAGTGTACTGCCTGCAGCTATAAAATTAAAATTTATGCTTTTGTAAAGGAAAAAAGAAAAAAATCCAAGAAAACACTAAAAAACTTTGTTATAAAAATAACAGATAGAATCAGAATTTTTATAAAATGCAAAAAAATATAAATATCCTTACATTAGTAAATTCCAAATTTGAAATAAAAACGGCCAAAGATTTTTGATGCGCTAGGCTTTCGCTTTGGGTTATTGTCCGCCCAAAATTTGTTGTTTTTATAAAAAAAAAACTGTCCTGTTTAGTAAGTCTATGATGTGAGATGAAAATCGTTTCCCCATTAGACTTTTTATAAAAGAAATGCAAGTGCACCTATTTTGATAAGGAATCCCTTGGTGAGGTGTGTTAAACCTTTTCTTCTTCGAAAATGTAAAGCGTATTTAATCAAATACAATCTAGGTGAATTAAACCTCAGCCAAAAGGATGTCAATAATGTATTTTAATAAAATATATTCTTACATGTATCTATTAGGTTTTTGTTCGGGCCCAAAGCCGAGATGAGGTTATGTGTTTAAAAATTTTAAACAACACAAAAATACAAAAACAAAACCAATAGAATTTAAAAGGTAAAATTCACTAAACGAACATATTACTTAAAAACACAATTTTAAAAATTTCTCTTGACACAACATTTTTTTAAATACAGGGCAACCGCAGAAAATAAAAGTAGGTAATGCAAAAATGGCCGCTTTATCGCTTAGTCGTGGTTAAGTCGTTTGTCCTTAAATTCCCATTCTCTGTAATTAAACCGCAAAGTATATGCAGCGTTGTTGCAATTTTCCGACTCGAACTCAATGCCTTATTGTGGCTGTGACTACATATCAATAGTTTGATTTTGTATCTAATTTCCAGCTTCGTTCCTTAATATTTATAAAAAAAAACACTGCCGAATTAACTGCTTAAATTCTAGAAAAGTTTAAAACACTGTTTGCAAGGGATTTTTTTTTTTTTTGTTTTCTTTCTGAAAAAATTTTATTAAATTTTAATGTTGCAAAAAAATTATAAAGAAGTTGCAAGATAAAAAATAAATCTTAATTTCTTTTCATATTATGACAATTATGCCAGCCTGCCCACTAGACCGATGTTCGTCTTCTCCAGGATGTCTTGTAAAAAAAAAGAAAACACCAATTTTTAATGGATAGAAAGTCGGTACAATATTTAAAAAGTCACAAGATTTTCAAAAAGTCCTACAAATAGTTAGATACCACCACAAAAAAGGTCAAATAGCGATTTTAGTGAAAAACGGTAATTGCTACTAAACTTCTAATATAGGCAGACACAATGTAAGCCATGGTCGAGGCTTAGATTTGCGTCATGAAGCAAGCACTGTCTTTACCAAAAATATTGTTAATGATTCTGTGTTTTTGATTATACAACAACAGAAAGTCAGAATAAATTAGTTTAATGTCTTAAAAACATAACAGAATTTCCAACAGCAATGTTTAATAAATTACAATTGAAATTTCATTGGCATTATTTGAAATAATTTTGCTACCATTTAATGCTAAAAATTTAATTTCAATTATAATGGTTTTTAGAATGGTAATCAAATTTTAATGAAACTAATTAAATACAATTGGGAAAAAATAAATGTTTTTATAAAAAATAAATTTTTGACAGCAGAATTTAGAGAGAGGCTTTATATAAAATAAAAAAACCTACACCATTTTGTAGATGGATCAATTTCCGAATCCATAAACTTTATATATTCTGACTTCTTATGCATAGCAAAGTCGATTGAGTGATGTCCTTCGTGTTAGTGTTAAAATCAAGTTTGCGAGGCACTTGATCAACTAGAATAAATTTTAATACTCCAATCGATCGGACATAGTGTCGAAAGAAGTGCTATTGGAGATCAGCAAGATCGCTCCATGTCCGTTGACACAACGGGCAAAACACCACGTCTACCTCTAATTTGTCTACATCATTTAAAACATTGAAGTAACTTTAATAAAAACAAATATATGGGGCGATAGAAATTTAATAAAGAAGAAAAAAACATCCAAGTTAAAAAAATGTCGCTTTGCCATGTTTTCCGAGTTACGGTCCTCTAAAATTTTCAAAATATCAATATGAGTATCATTTTAAAGCCTGAAGAGATCTTTAAAGAAATACTTAAAATTTTAAAGAATGCTTAACCCATTAAGAGCCGATCTACTAAAATTGGCAATTAATTATTTCATCTAATTAATAACTCCCATGCATGACAAAAAGTCATATTGCAAAAGTTTTCTGAATTGCATGATTATCTTTTAAATTATCTTTTTATTTTCTACTTTCTAAAATACTCCAAAAAGTTATAAAATTTGCTAAAATCTTGGTTTAAGCGTGACTGTAAACATTTATTACAAAGATACTCCCACAAAATTTTATGGCTCCACGATTTACTTATTATTTGATTTCAATTAAATTTCTTCGATTTCAAAAAATTCTCTTTAAGTAATTATTTTATTTAAAAAATGAAGCTTCGATGACCTTTTGAACAATCAATTTCTTTAAAAAAAAAACATTGGAAAGTGAGTTTTTAACAACTTCATGAAAGTAGTTCCGCAGGTTTAATATTTTTAAACACACTGCCTATTCCAGATTTGTTCCTCAATAGAGGGCTCAAACTATACTCATTGATTACAATTCCAAATAGGAATTTACAGTCTCATTCGCTGGTTGAACATGCAATTTCAATTTTTCAAGTGCACTTTTCCGCTGGTTGTTTTACTTTATTGCAAATAGATAAATAACTTAAAAGCGTCTAACTATGAATAAGATTTTTCAGAACGTTGTAACTATTTTAGGTTGGAGGTATCTGAATAGGTTTTAATAATCGAGGTTGGCAACATTTTAACAAATACTTGTCTTTGTCGTCTAACAAGTTTGTTATTTATTTTTATCTCTTATTAAAATCATACAAATAACAGTTCGCAAAATAAGAACACTCATGGCGAAAGCATGAACCAGGTGGTGGCAGTGGTGAATTCATTCATTTTCGACATTGCAGAAGATGTTTAACTCCATATATAAGAAATCAGCTATGGCGAAACAATACTAGGTGGTCTCGATAGCGAATTCATTGATTTTCGCCTAAACGTTAAATGTCAAACTCCATATAAAAAATATACACATTTTTTATATGTGGAGTTTGACATTTCAGGTTTTGGCGAAAATTATTGAATTCGCCATTGCGACCACCTAGTATTGATTCGCCTTGAAATCAGCGAAATTTTATTATGTGAAGTTTGACATTTTCTGCAACTGTGAAAATGATTCGCCACTGTCACCACCTGGTACATGATTTCGCCATAAGTAGACTCACTATATTAAAATATTCATACGATTTTATTTTTCACACTTTTAAACTGAATTCAATTAGTTTATTTATGCAATTTTTTTCATATCAAGCGGAAATTGCATGTTAGCAAAATATTACTTTCTCTTTTGTTGTAGCCATAAATAATAAAATAAATTTGTGCAATAAAAGGCAACAAAAGCTTAATGGCGATAAAAGTAAAAAGTAAATAAATAAAATATTTTAACAGAAAACGAAAAAAAAAAAAGATTCGTATTCATTCATAAAAAGATTTTTTAGTATTTTTATTGTAAAGAGTCATCAATTGATGACGTTAAAATCAAACAAAAAATTGAGAATTACAATATTCCAAACACGCATTTACAAAATATGCAAAATTTTTGTTTATTTTATAAAAAATCCAAAATTGCAACTTTAAAAACACATTACAGTAAAATACGAATATAATGAATTTGGTAACAACAAAATTAGATGGCTACAACTCAGAAATGGTAAAGTGGGTTTTCAGTTCTTAAAGGAAAAACTTTTATCAATTTTAGTTAATAACGATTATAAAAAACTTTATCTGTTTTATTTTATTCACTGTGAATCCAAACAAGAATTCATAAAAAGTGAGTCAAGTACAATTTGGATCAGAGAACTACTAAATCTGGTAAAAGAAAAAATAACAAAACACAAGCTACATTAACATTTATTTAGAAGGTAAGAAAAAAGAAAAATGACAACTATTAAAAGGTTTTAACAAAGCAAAAAAACTCAAAAAGCATCAGCACAGCTTTCTCATTGCTTTAAAATTATCAAAGAGAATGAGTCAACAAAATTAAAAATATTTAATTTTGGTTTTTTTTAATTAAAAAAAATATATTAAAATGTCAAATTGCTTATTAAGAACATTTCTTAAAATGAACTATTTCTGCTTACTTTTAAATAAACTCATTTCACAGAGTTTGTTTTAACCGAGCTTTACTGTATGTACGCAAACATGTTAGTTTGTGTGGATTTATTCATGTGTTTTATCAATGAAATTTTATAGTCATGACGTAGGTTTAATTCCCATTTCAAAAATGTTTGCGTTGAATAGTTAAAATAATTCATTTTATTAAACATATACGAGTACGTTCATAGATAAAATTATACATATGTTTACATCATAAAATTTAATTAATTTTTTATTTATTTAATTTCAAATACAAACATATTTCTATGCTTATGCCCAAATACAATGAAAATTATTTCACCCTATTTCCTGATCAGATTAATCGTATACTTAGATACATATGTATACATACACATCTTTAGAGATACAAATAGGGGAAAGTAATAAAAAAGCTAATTTGCATAAAAATGCCTTAAAACGATATAATTCATTATGAAACATTTTCGAAAACGGTTAGCAATTGTTCTTTCTTAACTATTTACAATATTTTCAAGTCGAAATCTAAATACAGAACATCCCCTAGCAAAGAGAAGTTTAGGGGTTGGTTTGTTTTTAAAAAATAAAAACACAAATCAGTCTTTATGTTATTTTTTTTAGGATTATAGACAAAAATCAGTTTAAAATTTATTTGACTGCTATTGTGTTTAAAATAGTTTACCTCCAAATTGAATACACGAATGCAGACGCAAAAGTATTAATTTCCTTAAAAAAATCTTATCTTTTTGTAGGCACCCATGGCCTTCTACCCCACATGGCAAGCAGATCCTTCTCAAGGCTGGCAAAACCAATTTATACAGCAAATACCACAAAATACGCCCACTATTACATCGCTCAACTCGTTGGATTTTCAAACACAATCATACGGTTATCCATCAAATGGATATGTTCAGACTGGTTTAGGATTTGATCCAAACTATGGTCGTTCGCCATATGGAGCACCTGTACAGCGTTATGATTTTCAAAGTCAACAACTTTCTAGTGCGCCTATAAACCAGGTCGGCTTGCAGAGTGTAGGATTTAGTCCAGCCGCAGTCACATACGCAGGACAGGTATCTAGCGCACCTGCAGGAGCCACAGCAGTGGGTTTGCAACAGCAACAACATTTGGGAAATGTTTCAGATCTCAACAAGTCGATGTCGGGAAACGACACGCCTGGATATCCACGAGTGAGCAGCGTGCCGCCGCGCTCACTCAACTGTAACGGATATTCAGGCGACTATAGCGGCAGTCCTCAACAGAGTTCTAACAGTAATAACAACAACAGCAATACAAATGCAGCTGCTCATGCTACCGTAGCAACAAATAACTCCTCATCATCTTCATCGTTATCTGCATCCACAACGGGTCACAATGGGGGACAAACAATTGCTCATAACACATCTGTTTCGCAACCGGCAGCTTCTCCAATGTTGGTGCCAAATAATCAAACTGTATCACCATCACCAACACGCAGTGTTATGCAACAACCCCAATCTCAAGCCATGACACAACAGCCACGCCATGTTTCTCAGTCACCCAACCAGATTCCGCAATCACCCAATTCTAATATGCCATTGACACAGCAACAGCAGCAACAATACAGCGGGAATATACCGGCTTCGCCTCATCACAATGTCCCCGGCATACAAACGCAGCAGCAAGCCCATGCCAATATTTCATCACCAAGCCAACATCCCCAACCTATGCAACAAGACTGGAATTGGAATAGCCAAGCACAGGCTAGCAATGATCCGTACCAACAAACAACTGGTCCGGGTGGAGAACGTTTAAATCTCAACACTCGTATTAAGTCAATGATTATGCGTAAAAATGATCCGAAAGATCCCAGTTCGGGTACCGCACCAACGGATATACATGGCATGTCTGGAGTGCCACCTCCGCCTTTGGCTGGGCTTAATACACCGAATGCAAACCAACAACAGCAGACCGGTCATTTTTTATCGTATAGCCACCATCTCCGAAACGATTCAGTAATGAATGCGAATGGTTCGAATGGTACTAGTGTGCCGTCAACAACGCTACAGCCTGGTCATCAGCAAACACAGTCTGGTATAGCAGCAGGAGGTACACTGGCAACTGAACCAATCGGAGGTGGTGGCGACCAAATTTGGAAACCTCACCACACAAACTCTTTTAAAAAGCCCGTGGCATCTGGTTTTCCAAGTGTGGAACCTCATAATCACCATTCACACAACCAGCAACAACAACAGCAACAACATCTGCAACAACCCCTTGCACAAGCACCTCCACAACATACTACGACCACTCATAGTGAACCTAAAAAGTCCCGAAGTAGAAGTAAAAAATCATCATCGTCTACATCAGCTTCAGCCGCATCTGCAGCAGCTATCAGCACCTCTAGCAACAATCATGCAAATGCCGATAATGCAAATATAGATAAAAACAGTAATGACCCTGGAGGTGGTCATCACTTGAACCAGGTAACAAATATAAAATTGGAAAAAAACTCTCCATATCCACCACCTCCCTCACATTATCCACCACAGCATCCGGATTACCATCATGCTCCCTATATAAAAACCGAACCGGGCTTAATACCAGGTCAACACAACAAAATGGAAGGTTACGAGCGTAACTATCAAAACTTTGTGCAATATGCTGACTTTTGTCAAAATGAATTACAAAGTCAACCCAGTTCTGGTTCACAATCTTTGTCCCAACAACCTTCTCATCCACATCATCAAAGCCAACAGGACTACACTGCGGCAAGTTATCACCCCAACACTGGTTACTATGGCTCTTCATCGAGTTTTCAGCAGAACTATCAACAAAATTTCGTCCCCAACTACCAGCAATCGGCGTCATCCTTTGGCAATACTCATGGTATGCATCCACATGCAAATGCCATGTCCCACACTCATACAAAATCGGTTAACGCCCCCTTGCCCAAGCATCATACTTCAAGTTTACATCACCAAAACAACCATATGATGGATGTAGATCGTAAGCCAGAAACTAATAGCATTATTCCATTACCAACCAACTATGAGAAAGACATACCAGCTCATGCATATCCCATACCTCCACATCGGTATCCTTTGGGGCATGCTCCACCTCACAGCCATCTTACTACCGGTTTATTGGAGCCAAAAATAGAAAATATTGACAGTGGTTATGGTGCTACAGCTTACCCTTTTCATGGTGAAGGGGGTCCAGCCGCTATTAAAAATAGTACTGGATTCTCCTGTTGTCGTCAAGGTGGCACTCGTGCTCCCACAGCAGAGCATTTAAAAGATGGTTCATGTACGGGCATACAAACCAAAGACGAAATTATTATGGATGAAGAAGAGGCACAAGCGTCCAACCAAAATGGTGCTAAACCAAAGAAAAAGAACGTCAAACAAGAAGAAAGCAATGAAATTGTTGTAAAACATGAAAAAATTAATCCTCTCTTTGACACTTCGGATCGTTTGGAAAAGGGAAACAAGACAGAAGTTCCTGAATGTGACTGTTTTCAGTCTGACAAAAGTCCTCCCGAACCCGGTACATACTACACTCATCTTGGTAAGTAAATGAAATTCATCTGTGAAAAACATAACCAAATTTTATATATAAATACACCAGGAACTGCTTCAAATTTGGCGGACTTGCGAAGAGAATTTGAAGAACGAACACTAGTGACTGGTAGGCAGTTACGTATAGAGAAAATATTGTATAGTGGAAAAGAGGGAAAAACTTCTACAGGTTGTCCTTTAGCTAAATGGGTCATACGACGTGCTGATCCCGAAGAAAAGATTCTAGTCGTTGTCAAAAAACGCCCTGGTCATAAGTACGAGACAAATTTAGATTTTATACAAAATTTTTCAATTCTTATAAACGATATTTTTTATTTTTAGATGCATAGCTGCTTATATTGTAGTTTGTATGGTTGTTTGGGATGGTATGCCTCGTCAAGAGGCAGATAACGCTTACAAAAATCTTATACCAAAACTAAATAAGTTTGGGTTGCCCACAACGCGACGTTGTGCAACAAACGAAAATCGGACATGTGCATGCCAAGGTAGTTCTAATATTTCTCAGTGTTTTATTTGTTGCATTAAAATTAATTTAAATAAAAAATCTAATTTTAAGGTCTTGATCCCGAAACATCCGGTGCTTCTTACAGCTTTGGCTGCTCTTGGTCCATGTACTACAATGGTTGTAAATATGCGCGTTCAAAAACAGTGCGAAAGTTCCGACTTTCGGTTAAAAGCGAAGAACCTGCTATTGAAGAGCATATGAATATTCTGGCCACGATCTTAGCGCCGCTGTTTAAACAAATGTGTCCACGTTCCTATGACAATCAAACTCGTTATGAGAAAGAAGCTCAAGACTGTCGCCTTGGTAATAAAGAGGGAAAACCTTTTTCAGGCGTCAGCGCATGTTTAGACTTTTGTGCCCATGCCCACAGGGACTTGCATAACATGCAAGATGGCTGTACAGTTCAAGTAGCTCTATTAAAGCCATCAAATAGAGATGTCTCCAACCCAGATGATGAGCAGCTTCATATTTTGCCCTTATACACAATGGATACCACAGATGAATTTGAAACTGTTGAGGGACAAAGGGAAAAACATCGAACTGGTGCAGTTCAAGTTCTGGACAAGTGAGTGTAGTGTTGAAATTTCATATTATTTAAGCAAAATCGTCTAAATATCTCAACCGAACCACAATCCTAAATATTATCTTCTTTTTTAGATTCCCCTGTGAAGTTCGTGTTAGATCAACACCTCTTATACCATGTCGCAGACATGGAAAAAAGCGCAAGGAGGATGAGGCAGCACCTGTAGATTCTGAAAATAACTCGTCAGCACCTGCGTCTGCTCCATCAACCGAAGCTAATAGTAACAGTCAGGCAACTAACAACAACGGTTCAACAACAGTTGCAGCCAAAAAAGAAACGAATAGCAGTTCAACAAACACTAATACAAGCGCAAGCAATAGCCCAACAGCTACAGCTGCAACTACAGCCTCAAAATCAAAGTCTAAGGCAAAAAACCAACAGTCAACGACTACAGCAACAGCAGTGCCGCCTACAACACCTTCACCTCGCTGTCAGACTCCAGTTACTAATAATCCAAGTCCGGCTGGTAGTGCATTCAGTACACCGCCCGTTAACAACAATAACCATTCCAATTCCTCGGCTAGCAACGGCAGCACCTCTGGAGGTAACACGAATCAACTTATGACGTCCAATTCCAGTTTAATGAACATGGCGACTATGATTGATACATTCACAGATGCCCAACTTCAATCAAATCAAATATCAAGCACAGTTTTGGATTCGCCCTACTCCTATGACTATCAGACCGGTTCTTATATTGACTCGCGGAACTACTACGGGAACTGGCCTCCACCACCTCATCCCCACAATCCTCACGTTCCCTCGCATACTATTGCTCCTATGGGTACAGCAGCACCCATTACACCAGGTACAACTCCAACAACAGCACCAAATGCAAATGTTAATTGCATGCCTAATGCCACAACGCCAAGTGGTGGCAATCATACTCAGACATCTCAGCTTTCAGCAGGACACGGTCAAATTGAGGGCAATGGTTATAATACAGGGTGCTATAACAATCTACCGACGGCAGGCAGCCAACTACTGACTCAGGTACATGACATACGTGGTGAAGTTAAAAGTCGAGGCAGCGAAGAGAATCCTGACTCCACTACATTAGTCAATAATAGTTTAGCTGCAGAAAGTAAGTTAACCACTCTTACTCCTATGACTCCAATGACTAATTTAACAACACAACATCATCCTCATGTTCCTCCTCCACCTCCTCACCATCCCCATACATCACCCCTTGAAGAAGGTTTTGTCAAGCCAAAGCCACCGACTGACTATTCGCAGTACTCCCAGTATCCCAACAATTATCAGATGTATCCACCACCACATTCTGCATACTCAGCGTACGATGCTTACCAGAATATGAACTACAACTATGGCTATCACCAGGCATATTCACCGTATGGTATGTATCCTCAACAAACGCCGCCACCCACACCACCGCCTACGGCAAATTGGAACGTTTATAGTCATCATCAAAGTACTGCGAGTACAGTACCAGCCACGCCATATTCCTCTGCTCCTTTGCCTCCGCCTGCCACCGCACCTATTCATCAAACTGGGCAAATGCTAAATTCGGGCCAAATGCTTCCTGTTCAACCATCTCACTTGAATGGCAACAATAACTTAAAAGCAACTAATGATAGCAGTGTCCTTACACCTCCAGTAGTGGCAACTAACAATAACACACCCCTTTGTGGCCAGAACCAGACAACTTTATCGAATCCGCAAACTAGTTTAACTGATCTCAATAATACGCCTGCTTCTAACAACCTAAATGGGGAAACTAGTGCACCAAACTCCAACGCTAATCATACATCTCCCGATAACAATATTGGTAATGGAAACAATGTTGCTACCGTCACAAATCTTGCAGCAGGTTCAAATGATAATGCAAGTATGAGTGCAGCCACTCCTTCACCAGTCTCTATGACAACAGATTCATCGAATTCAACGTGTCCCACAACAAATAGCAACACCAATAAAATTGAGCCTATTGGAGAAGTGACTGAGTTCAATGAAAATGTTGAAGCTTTTCAAGATCCCCAAATGGGAGGAGTTGCAATAGCTTTAAATCATGGTAGCGTTTTGATAGAATGTGCAAAACATGAAATGCATTCCACGACCGCTCTTAAAAATCCCAATCGTCATGAGCCTACTCGTATGACGCTGATTTTTTACCAGCACCGAAATCTGAATCGTACTCATCACGGCATTGATGAATGGGAAGAAAAGATGCGTGTCAAGAAGATCAATACTGACCTGGACAATAAGGCAAAGGAGGAAAAGGAAAAAATTAAAAAAGAACAGCTTGCTGAAAACGAAGATGATGAAGAAGACGAAGAGGCAACGTCTGCAGTTACTTCAATAGCAACCGCAACAGCCACTACAACGGTTTCCTCGAAAAACAATTCATCCAAAAAAGAGGCCAATACAAACGGTAATAGTAAAGGTGGTAATATAAGCAGCGGTGGAAATGCTCCATCCGGTGGAAAAAAGAAAAAAGAATCAGCTAAAAAAAATGGCCAAAATTCTCAAAATAACAACAACAATACAAACAATAACAGCAGCGAGCCAAAAAACGAGAAAGTTGCCCTCCGAGCACCCACACTAACAACAACTTCGTGGACAACCCTGTTTCCTATGCACCCATGTGTGGTTACAGGACCCTATCAGGAGGGCAACAGTAGTCCAACGTCCACAACTGTCCAACAACAACAGCAACAACAAATGCTAGAACAACCACAGCTACAACAACAACAGCCAATGCACACATAAATTTCCAGCAAATCGGTAATGGAGATACGTGCTAAAAATATAACGAAGAAGAGTTATTGAAAGTGATTTCTTTGCTAAATGGCAAAATCCCTACCTACAGACATTCAACTTTAACAAGTTTTCGACTGATTTTTGTTAAACATTTTTTCAAAATACATATGTATGTTTAAGGTCTTTTCGACTTTTGTGCCATAATACGAATACGAATATACACACATAAACAATTTTTGATTTTATTTTTATTTTTTTATTACTTTTATTTTGGTTCGTTTATTGATTGTTAAATATTTGTTTGCAAGATTTATGCCATTTTTTAGTAACTAAATTATTGAAATCAATTTATCAATTAAGTAGTTGAGAAACACACACACAGAGATCTAAGTCAATCTCTTGTACAAACTTTGCTTGCTGAATTTTATTTGTTTTTTATTTATTTTTTTTTTTTATATTTAAACGACTGCAAGGTATGAAAATTACATACATTACATACATTGAGAACAAAACCTAAAACAATTTATGCATCACAAACAACAAAACATACACGTCAAAACAATAAAATAGTTGTAAACGCTTTTTAACAAAATAAATTATTGCTCGTACATTTTAAATACAAAAAAATATCTACTAATTAATAAGTATTTTTTAACAGAAATTCAAACTACAAATACAAATAATACACAAACTTATGATTGATTGATTTTTGTTTGTTTTTATTTTACGTTAAAAACATTAACAAGAGTGATTTACAAAAACAAAAAATAATTAATTCAGTTGTAATCTTAAAATTTAACAAACAAATTAAAGAAAACAAAGAAATAATTTTTTTATTACTGTTAGATAAAGATCATTGCCAAAAGTACAAAACAAAAGAAAACACAACAAACATGAGTAAAAATAATTTTACTAAAACAAACTTTTTTTAAAAATATCTCGCTACTTTAAAATCAAACAAATACAAAATAAAAAAAACAAAACTGAAGAAATAAAAAATATTTTTTTAGATCATCACACATTACAAATAATTAAAAACAAAACTGTCTGGTAATAGACCACTAAACGTTCTTGGTTAACTACAAAACAAACAAACATACAAACTTACTTACTTACAAGCTCAAACATACTACAACAAAAAACAAAATAAAACATATTTTACGAATTATGTTTTCATTCATTTAAACTACTCACAACCAATTACATAGATAAAATTTTATTTTTATATTTTTATTTTTGTTAGTGAATAAACTAATGTTTAAAATTGCCAAGGAATAACATTAAAAAATGTAATAAATGACTATTCTCTATTTCTGTTGAATGTTGTAAATTACAACTTCTAATGTCAACTGTGTATTCAAAAATTAAGCATAAATCTACAGCTGTAAAACTACTTGTCATCTTTTTATAAATTTTTCGTTTCGTTAGGCAAAAGAGAAAATAATTAACGTCTTAAATTTCTTCATATTAAAAGAAAAAATAAATCGTTAATATTTTAAGAGAGCAAAATTTAATACACGATTACTGGTTACCGATAAACCGGCAAAGGCAAAGTTGTTCACCTAAAAGTGTTCTTCTAGATACAAACTCATACCAACAGATATTTTAAGCATTATTTTATTTGCTACATTTGTACTCGTCATGAAATTTTTAATTTTAGCAAAATATCGTTTTTGTTTTAAATTTACTAAAATTAAATAATTTCAAGGTTAATTGGCTAATTTTTTATTCAATCTTCAAATTAATCAAGAATTCTGATAAATTGATTATTTTTTATTTAAGCTGGAACTTACCCAACAATAATTTCGTCTGTCTGACTTGATTTAATGTTTTGTTTCTGTATTACAAGCGATCAACTCGTCTAAAAGAAATTTGTATGAAAATCTCTCAGTTTTTTTTTTTATTATTTTCATACTTGAAATACAGAAGTAAAACATTAGTATTTAAAAATTTTCTTAAAAAGAAATCACAAAATTGACAAATGAATTTAAATTGTTAAAACTAAACACGCTAAAAAAATTTTGTATAAAAATTAATATTTTTTTCACAAATTCATAAATAAAATAACAAAATACATTCAATCAAGTAAACTAAAAAATAAGTATTGATTATATACAACATCACATTTAAATACGAGTATTTATACATGATAATATGACAACTGAAAAGAAATAATTATAAATTAAAAACAAAAAAACAAACGTTATTAATGGCAAGAATACATAATTTAAGCACAGCAAACAAACCATTAAAAAATTAATTAATATAAAATTAAAATTATTATTTTTTTTAAGAAAAGGGAGACATTTTTTATAGTTTGTAAGTTTAAAACTTAGTAAAAGAAAAAAATTAAGAGAAGTAATATTTCAAGAGATTTAAGCAAAACAAACAAACAGTTTAAGACATTTTTTTTTTAATTTAATTTTTGAACTTAAAACTATATATTTAAAGATAAAATTTAAAACGTACACAAAAAATTAATAAAAACAAATTTATATTATTGAAATAAAACCCTAAAACTATACTATACATTTATGCCTAAATATTTATTTTTTAAAATATGCTCTAAAACTTAAGAAAAGAAACATTTTTTAATTAAGTCATACAAAAAAAGCAAAAAAAAAACTAATAAAATTGTAAGCATTTTTATTATTACAAAAACAAACAAGAAACAAGAAAAACTTTAATTCATTTTTTTTTTCTTAAATATATTAAATGTTTTGTTAAAGAAAATAAACTGAATTGATAAACACAACAAAAAGACTCAAAACCATGCAAGTATTAAGAAATGCAACAAACAAAATTAAATGGAACAAAAAAAAATATTTTTTATAATTTTTTTTCTTTAGATTTTGTGTTAAAAAAAATAATTTTTTTTTTAATTATTGAAAACTAGACATCTGCATAATTAGATTTGTTTTTAATGTCACACTCATGTATAAAAAAAAAACATGTGCACACTACTGTGAAAATATGAAATAAATTATTACATTGAATCAAAAAATGTGTTCGGTGTGATTCATTCAGGCGATCAGACATAGATAAAAGATAAAAGTTTGAAGATTTAAAATTTAAAATTTTCTTTATTAAAAAATAATTAACCTGCTTAACTTAAATTAACAAAAATAACTGCACGGTGTTTTCTTATTCTCTGCTGTAAATGATAAAAGCGTATTTTTCAATATCCTTGTAGGTATACAAAGGTGTACAGAGTTTCTGTTAATTTCTTACATATAAAACTCCTGCAGTTTAAAAATATGGCCACATTTTTATACGATTCTTACATTCGGCATATTTCTTATGCTATCACCCAGTATTGCCGTACTTCTTTGCTGTTTTCGTTAACTAGCAATCACTTAATACATTTTTATTTAAGAAGGAAACTTGACAAAATTATTTCTCTATAGAAACTAAGTTTTTTCATTTATAATTCTAATAATTTTTTATAGTGATTTTTTTTGGATGTCCATGTTCTTCCATGAAAACTTTCGCCTTAAAGTTCAGTTGTAACAAGTTGCAGTTTGAAGTCGCCAGATTTGCAGTGATTACGATCAACAGATACCTTTTAGCCATTTCAAAACGTAAACGTCAATTTTAGGCAAATGCGTTTATGCGTTTGACAGAATATGGGCGTATATTTTATAGATCGATCCAACATGTAGATTATTTAGTTATCTGACGTCTACGGAAATACTTTTTTACTCTATATTTCAGATTCCTTCTCCACCTGCCAAGTGTTTAAAATTGCACCAATGCACTACTATCTTATTTTCTTTGCTTTTCCGTAAAAAATTGACTCTCTCCTCCGGTCGTATTATTTCTGTGTAGTTTTTGTTGTAAGCGTGGTCAGCAAAAATATTATAAATTTTAAAAATTATAAAGATGTTATTTCAAATGTCCTGAAGCAGATGTCTACAAAACAAAAACCCAAATATTTATAGACAAAAACAAATACACAACAAAGTGTGTGTGCGGATCAACAGAATATGACGACTTACTTTAAGTGACGTTTATGCAAAGAAGAAGAGTTTTACATTGTACCGTTACTTAAATCCTATTTAGCAATTTAAACTTTATACATATTTACATGCAACAAAAAAAATGTCTATACAATAAAATAAAAAGATCTGTTCATGACTTTTGGTTTATGCATTAATATTTTGAAAAAATAAGGAATTTAAATTGTTTAATTTGCTCAATATTCTTGACGCCATATTAAGCCAATTATTTTCGAACGTAATCTTTCAATAATTTTTAATTTAAGGTACAAAAATGCATCAGTTTAGATAAAACAGCGTATAACTCTTTAATATATAGATCTGATCTTTTAATTAAGATACAAGTCTTTATATTAGAATGCGTTAAAAGCATTACTATCGATTAAAGGTTTTATTCAATACCAATCATACCTTTGCATAAATAAAACAAAAAGAAAGACGCTTTATTATTTTGGCGCGCGCCTCACAATACTCTGCCATCCAAATCATAAATAGATAAGAAAAACTTATAAAAAAAAATTAAAATTTTTCTTGTGTTAAATCAAATTTGCTAAATTAATATTATTTTTTTTTTTTGTAATTTAAAAGAAAAACAAATCAAAATAGTTTTAAATTCATTTAATTGCATGTCATCATCTATCTGTCAGCAAGTTTTTAAATAAATTCCTAGAATTAGAAATCGTTTTATTATTTACTTTATTTTGTAAATCATAATTAGGAAATATTTATGTGTTTTAAACAAATAAAAATATTTAATTTTTTGTATTTAAGTTTAATTTTTTTACTTTAAGAAGACATTTAAACGAACACAACTAAATAGCCCAGTAATTTTTTTATTTTAATTGTTTAAATTATGTTTTATAATAATAAACATTAAAAAAAAATTATTTTTTAATTACATCTTAAAAATATATCATAAAACAATTATAAAAATAAATATTAATTTTTAATTATTAAACAAAAAATATATAATTTTGCAGTTTTATTTCTTTAATCAACTGATTTCATAATTTTTTTAGTTTTTAAAAAAATACACCAACAAGAAATACGTATTAAAACAAATATAAATAATAATATTTGTGAATGCTCCAAATATTTATTATTCATAAAGCAAAATTAAAAACAAAATAAATTCATTTAAAAAAAATCAATATTAATATTGATAATAAAAAAATTATAAAACATTGCTAGATTATGCAAATGTGAAAAATGTGAAATAATTTAATTGTAAAACATTTGAAAAAATAATAATAATAAAATATTACCAAATAAAGACAAGTAAAAAACATAAAATTATATTTATTTAACATATAAATATTAAAATTAATAAAAATAAAAATAAAAACAAGCAAATAATGAAAAACGCATTTTGTTTTAATTATTTTAATGTAAAGAATGTCGAAAGGGAAAAAATAAAACAAATATTTTTCGCGGGAGTGTAAAATACTAGCAGAGCCCACGACCGCGTATCATTTCTAATTTCCTTAAAATTCAAATTTAGAAAAATGCGTTTTTATACATTTATTGTAGAGTTCTATAAACAGTGTTTTCACATTTAAACCTCTACGTTCTCTACGAAATGACTTCAACAAAAAAAGTATTCTATATTTGGACTTTGGGACTTCCTCATAAAATTTAATTAAAATCCATCCAGCAGTTCTTACGTGATACAAACACAGATAGAAAAAAATCAAAAAGGAGGTGTTTTGTATTTCATGTCGTCTACTAACTACACAAAAATAAAAATTTTCAAAAAAAATTTCATGTAGAGAAATGACTCACGACCCTAGTACTGTTTTATTATATGTATAGATATGGGGCTTGTTCGGAAATTCATCACTGGGATGCATCTGATGCGCATTTGTGATTATTTGGCATTGGCGATGCAAAACAGCTAATGAACATCATTCAATGCGCAGGCAAAACGAAATTGTAATTTGTTTTTATTTGGAACGCTTAAACACTAATATTTGATAAATTAATTATTTGCTCACTAATGGCCTCTTATTAAAAGCTTGAATAATTTTACGTCTAATTCATTTTTCAGATTGCATAAACAAATGAAATTTAACAAAATAAAATTAATAAATATCAATTGGCATTTAGCAACTGAAGGCTGGCAACCTCAGTTGCCAATAATAATAATAATATTGGCAAACGTGTTTTCCTGGTTGCTTTAAAGAATTTTCAATTAAAAAAAGTTGTTAAGCGAAGAAGTTACAACTTTTTTTATCAATTTATTTTTTTAATGAAAATTTAAATATATTTTTGCCTGTAGATGGTAAAAATTACTACCAGAAAACAATTTGAGCTATTAACACCAGAAATGAAAAAAAGCTTTTATTTTCAGTTTTTTCTGTTTCCGTCAATTTTGCTGAGATTCATTGTTGACACATTTTTTCTATTGATAGAACAATCTCATTTAAAAATATGGACAACGTAGATTGCGCCATTCCTCTATTAAAATCATTACCGTGTGATTTTTGAAAGCTGCCTTCCGCAAAAAATTTACATAAGAGCAGCCCAAACTTTTAACAGTAGAGACATTGCTGTAGATCTATGGCTTTGTTTAAAGTCCTTATACAAAGTGTCCAATATATACGTCACTGCATCTTTTGGCAGACAAAAATATGCCTTTAAGCTAAACAAGAAATGTTTATTGAAAGTTATTTTTAATTCATATACAGTTACTTACATAAAGAAAGAAGAAGGTTGTGTTACAGTGAGCTCCAGTTAATTTATTAAAAAACTGCCTGAAAGAATTTTTTTAATATTTCAAATTCTAAACCTAAGTTTTCAAAATATAAATAGAACATTAAAATATTATTTCACCAATAAATTAATCGAATTTTTAAAGTAAAAACCATTATAAATAAAAAACTAACTATTTTTCTTGTATAAAGAGAAAATAAACACAAACATAAAATCAGCAAAAATACAACAACAGCTATTAAAATAAAACAAAACAAGAATAGTGTCCAAAGTCATCAAATATAAAAAAATCCTCAGTGAAAATAAGCAAACATAAAAATAAAAACAACAACAACAATAGCAAAAAACCGAATTCACTCAGATAAACATTTAATAAAAGAGACAACTGAATTACTAAAGTTAATGTAAACAAATAAATAAGCAACCAGCTGTTCTCTTCATACAAATACTGGTAAATATAAGTGATACCAAGTTGCGTCGCAAATGCCAATGTATTAAAGTGGTACCTAATCGCAAATACGTAAAATTAAGTTTTAAAGTCACTGCTCATTTTGGCCGTTAATTTATACACTTAAACTACCATTTTTAAAAATATTAATGTATACATTGAGAAAAAATACTAAAAATAACAAATCCATTAACAACACAAAATCAAAAACTCGTAATCAAACCAAAAGAATGCAAACAACTGATAAATCGCAAGAGTCGAGCCCTAACACGGCCCTTTCTACAAATACACCAGTTCACAAGCGTCTAATAAATGTAGTTCAAAACTCATTGCTAACAACCTCACGCTTGTCAAATCCTGAGTCACCGTTCAAACTTTTAAATTGTATGGATAAAAGATTTGAAAAACTATCTGAACAAATTCTAAATATGATGGAATCTAAATTTAGGGAATATAAAGATGAGATCCTAAATGAACTAAACCAAAAATTTAATGATATCAATAGTGAAATTCGTTTACTCGACGATAGGATAAACAACTTGTTAGCTGAAACTGGCGACATAAAAATCATGAGGGAGGAAATTAATACTTTAAAATCTAAATTAAAAAATCAAGAAAATCAAGCGGTTTCCTGTGAGCTTCGTATAAATGAAATACCGTACAATGCTAACGAAGATCTTATGAACATATTTAGCAATATATGTAGGACAATCAATGCATCCATGCCTAATATTAAAAGTATATACAGATTAAGTAATCAAAATAACAAACGAACGCATTTCTCAAAGGATGCTGTAATAATAGTAAAGATGTGGTCCGCATTTGATAAAAATTACTTCCTCAAATCTTTTGCACAGCACAGGAAGCTTAATAAAGGTTTCTCCTTTCGCCTCAAAGACATTGGTATGAATTCAGAAAACAAATTCTACGTCAATGAAAATTTGACGCAGTCCAATTTTAATATACTGCGTGCTGCAATTAAACTTAAAAAAAGTAAAGCTATATGCAGTGCTTTCACCATGCGAGGTTTTGTATATATAAGAAAACAACCTAATGATAGCTTGATCCAAATAAATGAAATGGAGCACCTGAACCAGTTATTTCCAAATGACTTTCGTGAGGAGCAAGCTGACCTGTCAAATTTACCAAACAATGCATAATTTGCTTAATATAATAATTCTTAAAAATATTGTTTTACTTATTTTATATATTATATTACTCTTTCCCATTCTAAAGTATTACTTTTTAACTTTTAAGTATAATTTAACCTTTTGCGTTGCCTACTTAATTCTTAATGATAACTACAAATAATAATTACTGTTCCAAAGATAGTGTATTCAATTTGCTTCGGATTTTAACAAAACAAAGAAGGGGGCTAAATATCGTGCATATTAATGCACAGAGTCTACACAACAAAATAGATGAATTTCGATATATATTTGCATCAACTGATGTAGATATTATATGCATCTCTGAAACCTGGTTTCCACTGGATGTCAACGATTCTATTTATTATCTTGAAGGATTTAAACTTTACAGAGCAGATAGAAAAGTGATAATTAATGGACGTGAATCAAAATCTAAAGGTGGAGGTGTAGCAATATATGTCAGATGTGGCATTAAATGTATGGTGAAAGAGAAAACGCTTATTGGAAGCGAAATTGAGTACATATTCCTAGAAATTTCAACTAAACAAAAGCGAAAACTACTGGTGGGAAGTATTTACAGGCCACATAGAGACATTAGATTCGATTCGTTTACAAATCTGTTGGAAAATATTTCTGTTCAATATGATGATATTATTATTATTGGTGATTTCAATTGCAATTTACTTGCCAACAATGTGTTAGTTGATCCAATGTCATCATTAGGTCTTATGCCTGTAAACATAACTACTCCAACGCACTATTGCTGTTCCAGTAATAGTCTAATAGACTTAGTATTTGTAAATAAAAAAACCAAAATTCTACTATATGATCAAATTTCAGCACCGGTATTCTCCAGCCATGATTTGTTATTCATCACGTATGATATTTATTTAGAGAAGCAGGCATCGTCCTTCAGCTATAGGGATTTACCTAATATTGACTACAATATTTTGAATTTCCACTTTCAAAATATCAACTGGTATCAGATTTATACTCTCGATGATATTAATGATCAACTATGCATCTTGCAAGATAATGTAAATAAATTATTTGAATTAAGTGTGCCCCTAAAAACAAAATACATAAAACCAAATAAGGTACCATGGTTTACATCAAATATTAAAAATTTAATAAAGAAACGTAATATTGCTTATAAAAGGTGGAAGAGATTTAAAACTACTGAACTCTATAGTATATTTCGCACAGCCAGGCAAGAAGTCGTTAAAGGTATAAAAAAAGAAAAATCCTTATATTATCAAAGAAGATTCTCTTCTGCTCTTGACAACCGTTCTAAATGGAAAGAAATAAAGAAAATTGGCATAGGACAACCCACTTCGCATGAAATAGATGTAGATATAAATGTTTTAAATCATAAGTTCGTAAATACGGAAATACCAGAACCAATACTGAATGTATATGATGATCTCTGTACTGTTTCTATAGAAAATAAATTTAGTTTTCGATGTGTGAGCCAAAGCGAAGTTTTCACAATGTTTTCCTCTGTAAAGTCCGATGCTGTAGGAGTGGATCGAATGTATCCTGCCTTCTTGAGGGTTCTTATGTCAAAATTATTACCATTTGTTACGCATATCTGCAACACAATCCTAACAAAATCTATATATCCACAAGACTGGAAAATATCCAAAGTTGTTCCTATTCCAAAAATAAATAACGAATTTAGGCCTATATCAATTCTTCCTTTCTTATCCAAAGTAATGGAAAAGATAATGAGTAGGCAAATGAATGAATATATTAAGAAGCAGAATCTCTTAACGAACATGCAATCGGGTTTCATTGAAGGAAAAAGCTGTACTACCGCTCTAATAGACGTAGTAGAAAATATAAGAGCCGACCTTGACAAGAATATGGTATCGTTTTTAATACTACTTGACCATAGTAAAGCGTTTGATACGGTGGATCACAAAATTCTAATAAAGAAGCTAGAAAAACTATTTTATTTTTCGCAATCTGCATGCAATCTAATAAGATCTTATCTTACTGATCGTTCACAGGTTGTCCATCTCAATGGCGAGTTTTCAGAAGCGGTTTACTTAAATAGAGGAGTGCCACAGGGATCAATACTTGGACCCTTATTATTCTGCTTATACATTAATGATTTACCGGATACAATAAAACAATGCAAGGTACATATGTATGCAGATGATGTGCAAGTTTACAAGAGCAGTATTATAAGTGACATCTCTTTATGTGTGGAAAATATCAATAAGGATTTATCTAACATAAGCATATGGGCAGCAACCAATGGGCTAAAAATTAATCCATCTAAATCTAAATGCATTTTTATCTCTAAAGCAAAAACATCTTTGAATAATGATGTAGAAATAAAAATAAACAGTGATACCATCGAGTTTGTAAATTCTTCAAAAAATTTGGGCGTTATTTTTAACAACAAACTTACGTGGTGTAACCATATAACCGGTTTAGTAAGCAGAGTGTATGGAATGTTAAGAAATCTTTGGGCAGTCAAGTACTCGACACCGTACAATATACGAATGTTACTGGCTAAAACATATATAATACCAGTTCTCCTATATGGCTGTGAAATCTATGCTAACTGTGACAGCTCCGATTTCCATAAACTTAATGTTGCCTATAATAGCATCGCAAGATACATATTCAATAAAGGACGTCGTATATCAATATCGAGATTTTCTTACCAAATCTATAAGATGAGTTTTGGAAACTTACTCAAGTTTAGATGTTTGATATTATTGCACAGAATTATTACAACTAAACAACCAGATTATCTATTTGATAAATTACGTTTTTTTAGATCTACTCGAGGGAAGAAATTAATACAACAACAGCATACAACTACTCTATCACAGAGACAATTTTTAATATACTGCACTAGTCTTTGGAACCTGCTTCCCAATCAAATACAAAATATAAGCAACGCAAATAGGTTTAAAGTTGAGCTACTGAACTACTTTAGTTAGGGTTTTTATTGATTTTTTATAATTTTTGTTTTTTTTTTCTTTTAAATTTTATACCTATCATGTAACCAAATTTTTATGTAGTCCTTTCTTAATTGTTACTTTTAAGTTAAACACTTTTTTTTGTTCTATAAATTAAATGTACTATGATTTCTCACTAGCACTGTAACTTATAAGATATTTTTCTTGTTGTGCTAGGCTAATAAATAAATAAATAAATAAAATAAAAATAAATAAATAAATAAATAAATAAATATTTTGCCTATATTAAATAAAGTAAATTTTAATATAAAGCGTTTTATAAAAAATATAATTTATGGAAAATTATATGCATTTTATTGAATATTACATAAAGCAAACATGAATTTTAATTCAGGTTTTCTTAAATTTAGAATCCATTTTTTTAATTAATATTAACTAGTGTATAATTTTTCAGGTCACAGAAGTATTTTGCTTTTTTACTTTTTCTAATATGGTTTTATCTCAGAAACCAAAATGGTGTTATTAATATTTTGTATAGAGTCCATTATTTGCTGGAACTGATACCAGACGACTATGCATTGATTCTACTAAATTACGACATTTTTTTAGATGAAATGTTGTGCTCTCGAACTTTTCCATCAAGGTAAGCCCAAAGGTTTTCAATTGGAATAATGTCAGGGCTTTGGGGAGGTGTTCCAAAAATGTTTGGTTTTATATAAAAGCTATAGCTTGACGTCTCGTGCTGTATGTTTTAGATCATTATCATGTTTAAAATAATATTCATTCCTATGAAGCCCAAATTTTTCAGTTTTGTCATGCAGATGCTCCCTTAAAACTGACAAATATACATGCTTATCCATAATGCCATTAATAAAAACCAATTTCCCCACTCCATACGCAGACATACAGCCCCACACCATTAGAGAACCACCAATATGTTTTACTGTTGGCTTTATGTTTCTTACACTCAGAGATTCATTTGGCCGGCGCGACACCATACGTCGTATGTCCGATCCGAATAAGTTAATTTTACTTTCATCACTAAATATTACGTTTTTCCAAAAGTTTTAGTTTTGTGGAGCTCTTTTCTTCTGTCTCTTTCCACACGATCGTTAATATTATTGGCTCTCAGAACCGTACGGATCGGTTCATCGCTTACATTTATTTGTAAAGACCTCGCAAACTTCTGGTTGATTTTTGGGGACGACAAATGGGGATTTTTATGGTTTTCTTTAAGAAATTGTCTTTCGTTTCTAGAAGTCAATGATTTAGGGCGTCCCTTTCGCGGAATATTTTGAATATTACCACGTTAATCTACCCTTTCAATAACATTCTCTATTGTTTGCCAACACCCTTCAAACATGTCACAAATGTATTTTATTGGTTTCCCCTGATTATGGAATTAAAAGATAACTTTTCTTTCACTACAGTTCAATTCCTTTACTTTAGGCAGAGTACCGAAATGCTCTCTCACTTCTCACACATGAGAGAGCAGTGAGACATTTTAGTTTTTGTTGCTTCTTTTCAAAAACGAGTGAGAGGGTAGAAAATATTTTGGTTTTTCATTCATGAGAGGGATGATTTTTTTTTCTATTCAAAAGTGAAAAAATGAGAAAATATTTTTTTCACGCAAGTGCTCATTTATGAGAATTTAAAATTTTGATAATTTTTCATAAGTGAAAATACCGTACAAAAAATTTTTCATTGAGCGTTCACTTCTCAATCATGTACATTTTAAATTGATTTGTTTTTCACACAACTGCAGGCGTGGAAAATGTAATATGGTGAACAAATTTTACTTTTTAGTTATTATAGTTTACTATTTCGGATCCATTTAGAACTTTAAAAAGTTTTCTATATAAGTTATTTTAAAAGAAAAAACAATTCCTTAATTGGTTTATTAACATTTACTTATTTGTTTAATCTAAAAGGAAAAAGGCACATATACATTAATATGTTTGTATAAAAAATATGTATAGATATGTATCGTAAGCTTGTTATAAATGTCATTTTGTTATAAATTTATATTTTTAATTTTATTAGAAATTTGTTTTACATAATACGGATTTTCTTTGTTTTTCATCCTTACCTGTATCAATGCTAATACACACATTCATATGTAATTGTAGGCAGACAATTTTTTGTTGGTCGTTAATGACCGTCAAAAAGAAATATTTTTTTTCTCATTTATTAGAAATTTCATAAATCTCTTTTTGAATTCCCATAAATGAAAACTTTTCAACGCTGAAAAAAATACCAATTCGTTTTTGAAAAGTAGCATTAATGAGAATGATATTATTCATCCCTTATCATGTATGAATTATAGGGATATTTTTTCTTACTAACTTTTTCAGATGTGAAAGAGACAGGTACATTCATGTGTGATCGCAGGCAGAAAATTTTTGGATGCTCGTTTATCAAAGTGAAAAATAAAAAACAAATCGTAGAATTCTCATTTATGAAAAATATCAAAAATGTTTAAAATTGAATGGTCATAAATGAAAAATTCTAAACTCTGACTTTAGGCATTTTTTAAACACAACACAACGTCTGCGCACATAAGCATACGTTTTAAATTACCATGATAAAAATAGGGAATACCACAGGCGGAAAATAAATTATAAATAACGGTGCTCCTTGTTAGGCAAAATACTTTTATGACCCTTTAACTGCGTGGTTGTTAAAAGAAAAACAACAAAAGCATATTTGTAATGCATGTTGTTGTAGTTTTTGGTAGTAATTGTTGTTGAGTAGACTATATTTTATTTATAGCAAAAACAAAATTTACCTGAATATGTAATATTTTCTATATTATTAGCGGACATAAATGAAATTTATGCTAAAATAAAGTAGGCAAAATATTTTTGAGAGTAACTGTATAAACACATACTTACAGAACAGGTGGTAATTTAAGAGGATTCTAGCTCTCCCTCACGACTTTTTGGATCTCTTGGTCATCGAAAAATACGTCCACGGAGCTTAGCATTTCAAAAAATGTATGTATTTTTCCTTGTTTGATCTTTATTTTACTTTTTACCATTTTGTAAGCTAATTTTTTTTCACTTGTTTGTATGCTTGCTTACATTTATTTTCAGTTGCAGATCTGTCAAAAAACGATTTCGATAACTTCTTGGCCACTGAAAAAAGTTGCCAGCCGAAATATTAATTTTTTTGTTGCCTACTGAACTGATTATAGATGGCAACTGAAGTTCAGTTGCCATCTATAATCGACTTATTAAACTTAATGGGCCTATCTTTTGGACCGTTATATAGAAACACTTGAAAATTTGACAAAATGTCCAATACTTTTACTGGTGTAAAAGGAAGTATAAACATTTAAAATTGTAAATTAAAGGGTGTCTCAATAGCTTATGTAATTTAAAGTATGTGGCCAAACGGTTGAACAGGTTTAATTAGACGGTTGAAATTTACAAAAAATAAGTTATATTGCTAAGTCCGCTCTATCAGCAAGTATAAAATTTGGATTTGGAGTTTAAAGGGTGCTCCTATAGTAGTTGATTTTATTTGATTTATGTGGCCATACCTTTGAACCGTTAAAGGAAGACGGTTGAGATTTACTAAGACCCTGAAATGCTATGTCCGCTACAATAGCAGGTATCTAATTTGAATTTGGAAATGAAAGGGTGTTCCCATAATTAATGTAATTTGACCTGTATGGCCCTATTTTTTGAACCTTTTTATACAAACACTTGAAAATAAGGAAGAATGTCCACTACTTTCTCTGGTTTATTAATTATAAATATTAAAAATTATAAAATTGAGGGTGTTACGATAGTTGATGTATGTGGCCAAATGGTTGAACAGTTGTAGACAGAGGATTGAAATTTTCAATTAATTCAGTTAACAGATGATGTCGTACAGTTTTATGATACAATCCGCAAGGAATTAAGAAATATCTTTTGGAATAAAAGTCATGAATATAAAAATATTAGATTTTTTGACTAAACGAATTTAGGTTTGTCGGTTTTGAAAACGTTTTTTTTTTTGCAAGAATTATTGTAGAAATACATGTGTTGTAGAAAGGTAGAAAAGTAATTTACAACAAAAAACCTTAAGAACATGGAATTATTGTTACTGTTTGTTTGCTCAGCTTTATTTCTACCATTTTAACCAAATTAAACTTTGTCGTCGTTTATTTATTAATTGATCCAAACTTTTTCCTTTGTGGTTTTTTCATATCTCTCGTTTACCACAACAAAACATACAATTTTAAGAAGCAAATATTCCAATTTATTACATCACTTGTGAAAATTTTTTGATTTTATGTCATTTATTTAACATTCATTCCAAATTTAAATTTTCATGAAGCTACGATTCGTTTTCTTTCTTTGCTAACTAAATGGTTACCAATTCAATGTATGACATTTCAATACTTTTGTGCCACCTGTTATATTTATAATAACATAATCTTAAATATGTATAAAACGTGTTTAACTATTCTTTAACTGCTTTTTACTTTAAAAACTAATGCAAATCTCTTGTGAACGTGTGAGTGCAAACGTTCACAAGAGATTTGCAAATAAAAACAAAATTCTAAGGTCCTTTAGAGAAAATTTAAAAAAAATAATGCTACTCGGGCCGTAGTAGCGCATACGTAGATGAAACGTTACAGTTTGAAATCTCAGCTACCATTATCACATAACAACCCTACAAGAATAGTGACCATCATTTAATCCACCAAATGCCACTGATAATGGAAATACCTATCACAGCGTAGAACACACTTTCTATCACATTCTTAATGGGAAAATGAAAAAAAAAAATTATGTAAGCATTTGTATACGTGTAATGCCTGTAACAAACAGCATTGCCAGTGACCTCTTCTTAAAAAAAATATAATAAAAATTTTGCCTGATCTTAAGAACAGATATAATTACAAAACAAATTTAATATCAAAAGCAGTATAACGGCAACGCCGTCTCAGTATAAAATTGTTGCACATGTGTTAGAAGATAGTTGTATATGTATGAGTCTCGGTCACTCATTTAGGTGCTACGAGTGCGTTCGTTAATATGGTACATTTGTAAATTTATTAAGATACACACATACATAGATTTTTATATTGGAATGTATATAAGACCTGCTTTTTGCAGAAAATTATGCCTTTGCGGAAAGTGGAGGCAAAAAGACAGGCTAAGGTGGAAAATGTGGAAATACGTCGATCGCTTAGAGTGGGAATTACTCCTGGCGTATCATACGCTTCTGCAGTGGCAGGAAATCGATCCAATGGAGCGCCATTGGAAATTAATAGATCTGAAAATGGGCCAGCTGTCCCGGCCCCGCTAGTATTTCTCTTCGTTAAGCAATGGCGGACTTTGACTTTGTCGACAAAGATTGCAAGCGTTTCTTTGGTGGAGACCTTTTTAGTTGTTTAGGGAAGATAAGATGTTTCGTTCACGAATATCATGCACTTAAAGATGATAGGGAGAAATCTCGAGCATTGCTTTGGATTCTTACATATGTCAATGCAGTGTAAGGGATAGGACTATTAAAATAGTTTTTATTAATGTTAACTCAGCTGTATCCAGACATAGAAAACACTATTGCTTATGACTGAGCATGGCCTTAGCCCTCGGCATAAGCTTGATATCCAGGGATACATAATATTTAGGCAGAATCGGCACAGCGAGCGTGGAAGGGGTACTACTGTACTGATTAAAGATACCTTCTCATGTGAAAGGATAATTATTGACACTGGATGTATAGAGAATACTGCGGTGAGAATTAACAGGGTAAATGGAGCTAATATGACAGTGATGGCACTGTACCGAAGTCCCCGGGGTTGAATGTTGATAACTGACCTTAGGTCAGTTGTTGACCTAGCCGATAGGGGTGGGGTTGTAATTGGTGCTGATTTGAATGCTAGGCATACATTTTGGGGATACAGTGGTCGACTCTAGTGGTCGGGTGCTACGTGACCTGCTTCTGGCAAATCCAAACTTGGCCATTCGTCCGACTAGCGGACCGACAAGGATAACTTTAACCTCATCCTCATTTATTGATGTAGTGATGACTTCTGTGGATTTAGCCCCGGTATTAATTGGGACTGGCCTTAAGACTCTGGGTTTTGAATCTGACCATAAGGCGGTGGAAATTATTCTTGGTGTTAGCGACTGCTTAGGTAGATTGCGGCCCACTAGGTTTGATTACAATAGAATAGATAGGAATCTTTTTAATTTAATTTTGCACAGAGGACTCTCTGAGTGTGTGCTTCCGGTAGATAGCAATATGGGCGAGCTCGACATTAACAATGGTATTGATTCAATATGCCATTGATTCGTCTGTCCCAAAGGTACCCCATATTTTACGTTTTATAGCCGAGAAGAAAATTCTCGAAAAGGTCGTCTAGTTTGTGTATGCGAAGATGTCTTATATTGAAGGCCGATATAAGGACTTAGAATTTAGGTAGGATAATACAGGGTGCTATCGTAGTATTCGAATGCGAACATTGGCGAAAGTTCCTGAAAAATATACGGTTAAATGACGCTCCATACATATATATTAAAACTGCGGCTGGTGTAAGCAAGTGGAACACTATACATGATTTAGTTGACACTAGTGGTAGTTTAGTATCTGATCATGTTGAAAAAGCATGTATTCTTGCAGACCAGTTTTTTAGCAATGGGGTGCGATCTTTAGATACGAATCCTAGTTCCGCCAGGGTGAATGATAGGATATCCAAACTACACCGTCTGCCTCCTATGACGTCGTTTAGCAGCGACAGCACTGCTGATGGAAACGGTGAGAATAAATTTGGATGTATCCATGCTTAAATGAAAGGAAAAGCCCTCAAAAAGAGGGAAAACAAAAGATCAAGCGGAGTCAGTGGAATTCCGCATATATGTAGTTGTAAAAAAACTAGGAGTAGAACCTGGCATTTTCTCGCAGTAATCTTTAATCACTGCTTAAAGATTGGATATTTTTCACGGGCTTGGAAAGAAGCACTTGTGGTTCCAACCTTAAAACCGAAATCAGACCTCAAGCAGAGTGTTAGTTATAGTTCAATAGCTCATTTATCTCCTCTGGGGAAGTTATTAGAATATTTCGTTCTTTCACGAATAAATAATAAAATATCTGAGGCGAGCATTCTTGTAGACTCCCAATTTGGACTTAGAGCTGGTCATTCGACTCCTCACGCTCTAATGGTATTTTCGGCTTATGTATCTAGGGGTCTTAACAGACCGCATCCGACGATTGCTGTCAGCCTTGACTTTGCAAAGGCATTTGACAATGCGTGGCAAAATGGCATCATTTTTAAGATGATGCAAATGGGCTTTGATCAGAATGTTTGTAGAATTGTGGAGTTTTTTAAATAATCGGACATTTAGCGTAAGAATTGGCAAAACTGCGTCTTCTGATCTGGTACCGGCAGGCGTGCCCCAGGGATCACTGTTAGGGCTAGTGTTGTACAATATATTTTTGTCTAATATACCTAGACCACCTGAGGGAAACCTTCTGGACCACGGGCCAGAACTATCAACAGTCGCATTAACGATTATCTTTCAGTTTTGGGCGAATTCTTTGCTAGCTGGCGGCTAAGGCTAAATATAACCAAGACTGATGCTGTAATGGTTAAGGGCAGACACAAGTATCTTTATCGCAATTGCAGATCTTTTATTCCAAACACTAGAATTGATAGTGAAGTGATAACTGTCTCGGACAGGATGACATATCTGGGTATATTTCATGAGAATTTTGGGTTTTACCGTCATATTGATTATGTCTTGGAGCGAATGAATGCTTCATATAGGGGAATTCTAGTTCGCCATGAGCGTAATAGGGGGATTGCGCTTCTTTTATATCGTTAATTATCCGACCTATTATATCTTATGCATTTCCAGTTTGGCTTAGAACATCTTTTGCCCAAATGGAAGGGCTAAGAATATAGGAGAGAAGAATACTGGTTTCATGTCTTGAACTTAGACGTAGACTAGGTACAGATGGAATATTCCACAGGCCTTCTTGCTGAACAATTTATGCTACTACTGACTTTGAGAGAATTGATGCATTTATGATGGCATCGGGTATTGCCTTCACCGAAAGAGCTCGTTATCTAGATAACGGCCTAGTTCGGGAATGCTTTGAAAGGGCCACTAATTTGGAGTCCATTCAAAGGACAAGACATTTGTCACCGATTGATCTTCTTGCTCTTAACGAAGCTGGTCTCCTTTACGAGAGTGCAAACCTCTTATTTTATCATAGGAGAATAAATATCTTAGATATTTTTAATGTAGTGTACAACACTGCGCAATAGGCTCTTTGCCAACTTTTGTATAAATTTTTCTCTTATAAGCTTTAAATAATAAGTGTCTCCCTTTTTCCATTTTTTTGGGAAACTATTTAGAATAAAAATTTAATATAAGAATTAAATTAAGAATAAAAACATGTAAATTGATTGAATAATAAACTTGAACTTCAGAAAATTATGACAAAAGTAGAGTTGATAGCAGCATTTAGGTGCATTACAGAAAATCATATGTTAATTTGCTTTAAACGTGCTTGATTAAAAATTGTTTACAATTTTTATTTTTTCATTAATTCTTTCAAATACATATGAATGCTTTCCTTTTTTCTACTTAAATAAAAACAAAATTATTTACTGAATGTTTGCTGTGTTTTTATATAAGAAACTTAAGTTTTTTTGTCTACATTGCTTGCATCTTTACACCTCTTGTGGCTCTACACCTCTTTTCTACAAACAAAAATTTCATGCAAAATACTTCATGGTGGAATTTTTATCAGAAAATAAAAAACTTTTTTAAAATCTAAAGTTTGTGAATTGCACACTTTTTCAAAAAAACAAATTTACTATTAATTTATGATCTTCTAATATTTAAGCGCTCGATTTTACAACAATAAAAACATGTTTAGAACAACATTAACAGTGGTAGAAAAGTTATGAATAAGGTCTCAAACAAACAAAAAAAAACGAAAGCCTCATATAAAACAGCTACATAATTTATTTTACAATGTAAATTTTTCATGCTGTCAATTTTTTATTGCTTTATTAAGACATCATCGTTTCTTACATAAAATAAAATTTATTTATTAACAACTAACTAATTGTATATATAAAATTGTTTCATGATTTAATATATTTTTCCTTTTTATATTTTCACATTTAACTTATTTATATCTGTTGCAAAAGCTTGAAAACTTAATAATATATTGGCAATCATAGATTTTTCAGTTTGCTACACATAATCATGTGTAACACAATACTTGGCATAATTAAAGTTATAAGTAAACATTAAAAAATAGAGTATTATAATACATACTATGTCTTGTGCGTAAACTTATTTACAATTATTATCGTTTATAATGTGTAGAAAAAATAATAATTATGATTACAAGTCTCTGTCACTAGAATTATGTTAAAAAATTAGAAAATAACGCTTATAATTAAGTACAAAATGTAATCACTGACAAGGTTAGTAATTTTGTGGAACCTCATCCCAAAAAGTATCTAATGCTGTGTCATTCATCACTCCGAATTTCCACTGCATATTTGAGTTATATTTCTCACAAATGTTAACATAGATTTTACGATCGTTGGGTGAAGCTTCCAGGCACCTTTTATGCTGACCTTTATTTCGGCCATGAATTACCCATTTGTTCTCCCGATCGTACGACCAGAATTGATTGCCCCCTTGTCCATGACAATCCCACAGCCAAACCGGAGCATTTTTATGGGTCTGTTGAACATCCAAGCAGTCAAGTTTACGACGCAATCGTAGATCTCTATGCCAGCTAAGAGCCCAATTTTGATTTCTACCTGGTCGAGCAAGATCTTCATGGCAGGGATATAAGCCAATTTCGGAATGGCGAGATTTTCCAAGCGTATCAACACATAGTGTTGGCGTTCCAATATTTTGTAGAGCGCCATAGGCGTAATCTGGTGGCTCGATCGGTGGATAGACCTTTTCTAAATCAAATGCTACATTTTTCATGAACCACTTGAACGACTTACATTTTAGTTTTTCGCGTATAGCTTTCTGCTCTGAGAGATCTCCTGCATCAATATTTTCATAAATACCTTGACCATGCTCATATAAATAATTTTTATATTCGTCCATCCACACTTCTGCGACACGTTTGTAATTCTAATAGAAAAAAATAATACAAATTATCGTCAACATTGATTAAATTGTATGCTTTCATCTTACTCTATGCACATAATCCCCTTTACGAGGACTGGATAAACTATTACGTGGTCCTCTGTAGATATGAGCTATACGTGAGCAAGGCGCATCGTACATTTCCCCTCCACACATCCATATTTTAAAACTTAATTCATACTGTTCTCCGCCCCAAATGTCCAAACCTTCATCGTAACCACCCAGCTCAAAGAAAAATTCACGAGATATGGCAAATAGGCCCCCGGCCATAACTGGACTTTTAAAGGGTTTAGTACGTTCCTCTAAATCTTCTGGCAACAGGGGTAATCGCTTATAGTAAAACTCCCAATCAAAAGCACCACGCGCTCCTTCATCCTGAGCACGATACTCAAAGTTGCTGTGATCTATGACATCAATAAACGGACACACCGCAGTTCTTTTATTTATTGCAATCGGTTCCAAAAGAGGTGGTAACCAGTTGTAGTTGGCTTCTATGTGAGAATCTAAGAATATTAAAACCTCGGCTGTGGCTTTACGTGCTCCAGCCATTCGAGCACCAATAAGACCCGTTCTCTGCGACAAATGTACGATCTGAACAAGCTTTGGAAAATTCTCGGCAATATATTGATCCAGCTGCTTAAAAAGATACTCACGATCACTAAAGTCATCAACGAGAATTATTTCCTTTAATAACTCGGGTGGTGAACGATTAACCAAACTATGTACAGATCGCATTAGAACACTAAAATGTTCATTAAAGTATGGAATAACAATGCTCACTGTTGGAAGTTTAGAAAGATATAGTTTACTTCGGCATCTGAAAATAAAATGATTATAATAATTAATCTACTGAAAAGAATTCACTCACCCCTTATTTCGTATATCGGGCACTGAACGATTTACTGATATCATGTCAGATAAATAAGCATTAAAACCGTTTTCTAAAGACATTTTCCGCTCTATATCGCGCGTCGACTCATCATTATTAGCGGCACGTTTACCTTGTTCTCCAAAGCCAACCCGTTTGGCATCACGCTCCATAATTGTATAGTCATGCCAATCTTTTTTTGTTTGACTAGGTGGTAGAATTTGTTGTTGTCCTTCGCCAATTCTATTGTTGAACTCTTCTCCCCCTCCCATGGGATTTTCAAGATCATTTTTAGTTTTTGGCTGTTCAATAGGTTTTATTACATTTTTTTTAAGAAACACGTCCTTGATTGGATCTGATTCCAAAGGCTGATCAGGTAATGGTTCTTTTAGTTTTCTGCTTTGTCTGTGCTGCTTTTCGGATGACTCTGCATTTGGTCGCTGATTTGGCAAACGGTTTGTAAATGGACTTGCTGATATGTAACCCGTGAAAAGTATAAATAAGGTTACAGCTATAAAAAGTAGACAAGCAGTCTTAAAAAGCCATTTAATATTTGGTCGTCTCATTGTATAAGCTTTATTACGAGTAGCTAGTTGGTCCGCTTTTTTTTTTTGTGAAGTTTATTCCTCAATAAAACTTAAATAATTTAAAGTTTGGAAGTAAGCAGTTGCTATTTTAAGTTTCGAATTTTTTAGTCTTTTTTATCCATTTAATTACGTGTCTTAACGTAGAAAATAAAATCAACAAAAAGGCTGCTAAAACGGAAAGAAAAACAACTTTTTAGATAAATAATTAAAAAATATTTTCACATAATAGTTAGCTGGCATTCACCAGAGCTGTGAACGTAAAAGTGATCATTTTTTGTTTTTTTTTTTTACAATAACTCACACACACATTTATTAATTAATGTAGTATTTTTGTTTTAAATAACAATGTCTACAATATTAATCAATACATACGTAAATAGACGGATATTTTTAGATTTATAAATTATAACTAACGCATTATTTCCTAATTAAACCTCTTTTATTTGCAAACACGGCTTTTCTTCCTCAATTTGTATAAACGCAAAATTTCATAAATATGATGAGTTAGAAAAATATTTTTAAAGCCAGATAATGTTAGGGAGAACCGACGATATTGATATGGTATAACCGTAATCCATAATCTTGGTATTTGAACACTAAACAATCTTTCCATCATTAGTGTAGAATACGGTGGACACACTAAATAATAAGTTCTATTGGATACACCAAATGTAAACTTCTGTAGTAGATAATCAGGAAGCTAAAGATTTTCTTTTGACCAATTACTTATACATGTTAGTACAGAATTTATTCTTTCCGTAACAGAATATAAAGACAATATTATTATCATTTATTATTTAAAACAACTTCCAAAAAAGACATTCTGTATTCTTATCATACTGTTCGTCTATAATAGCCCGAATGTAAAGACAAACACAACTGCAAAATTGTTTATTGTTTAAATATTCCATACTGAAACAATAAATCCATATTGAGTAGATCAAATATCTTAATTTTCTTTCCTGACAGAAGTTGGCAGCATATATATTGCAATTTGTTGGATGCAGAATAAAAATTATCATTCAAATATATGCTGGACTCAATAACACCACCAATAATATCTTTTTTTTTTTCATAATAAAGTCACGCAATTCCAGTGAACTCAACTTCACTTACTTTGCTAAGATAGCAACAATGACAAATATCTGAATCGTTTATGTCTACTCCAACAAGATTTGCAATCTTCACGAACGTTGTCAATGGAGCAATTCAATTCACTAACTAAAATTTCAAATCTGTTGAGACGTCTCCCTAGCCTGTTATTTCAAATCGACAGCTTACTGCACTTTGCTTCATTTAATTTTTTCTCTTTCTAGACAATGGAAACACAATTTGCAACTGTTTTTTTTTAATCCTGCGATTACATTATAAAATTCAGTTTTCAACTTCCTAACAAGCTGATTGACCTTCAATTCAAGTTAATACTTCAATTTTTCCTTCTCTGGACTTTTGAATTTCATCCATTCGTTTAAGTATAATAATATTGTCACAGTTGTTAGTGACAGAACAATGTTTTACGTTGTAATTTTTTTCCGTATAGACATGAGCATAACGTCTTAGACGCCCGCACGTTTTTTGTGGAAGTATTTACCACATGTACCACAGCCAACATTAAATTAAGATTTAGTAATATTTCCTTTACAACTCGGCCATTCAGTTACTAGTTTTGTGAGGCATATTATTATTTTATATAATTGAAAGTATTATAGGTATTTAGGTTTTATAAAAAAAATATGTATATGTCAGTTATAAGATTGCCGCATTATGAAGAAATCTATTCTTGTTTTTTTTTTTTTTGCTATCGGACATAAATAAAAAAGTGGACGTTAGAGTAGGAGTGGTAAAAAAAAAGATCAGTCCAGCAGTCTAGCCTACCTGAGGGGGCGCGAAAAAGGCGTGGCGATACCCGATATGCCCAAAATATTTTATAAAAATCGGTCGAGCCATTTCGGAGTTGTTGATTCACAAACACTGTAACACGAGAATTTTTATATATTAAAAATTTTTTGTTTTCGTGTAAGTAACAAGATTTTCTCGCTTAGGTATTAGGTGACTTTAAATCCCAGACGTTAAGTATTGCACCCATCCCTTTTAAAATTGATAAATTGTTAAAATTTTTAAATGCAGATCCAGTAACAAAAGCGGGAATGTTTGTTTTATGCAAATTTTTTTAAGCTATTGTGATCATTAGCTGTGCTTCATAAAAAACATTTAGTTTTGTGTTAATTGTAATCAATAATTAAATACAAACGGAATGACAAACTTTTCCACCTGTAGTGGTGTAATGAGAGTTTCAATAGGAAGGGGTAAATTTTAAATAATATATGTATGAGTTTCAAAATTAATAAAAAATATTATATAGTTTTTATTTAATTTACTTAACTAAAAAATTTAACACTTGTACAAATAAAAATAAATAGTTTTTAGTCAATTTTTTCACTACTGTTACGTATTTTTTGATTTAACTCCATTTTAGGTGAATGGATTATTTGTTTGTCCTAAAAAAAAAGTTTATATAATTTTTAAATGGACAACCAACCAAAAGAACTATTTAAGATAGAGGTGTTTTTTCTTTCGAACTAATTAATTTCGGTTGATAAAGAGAAATTTCTAATATAATTTTCCCTTAAACTGGATGGTTAAAAAGTTGATATTTACAGCTAAACTAAAAATGCATTAGTGCTCCTTCTGTCTTCTTAAAAAATGTTGTGTCATTTAAAAAATAATTTTTTGTCTTAATAAAATTAGAATTAAAGGCATGAATTGAGCTGGTTTATTGATAGTAGTTATTAAGTAAATATAAAATTCAATCCTTTTCTGTGTTACAGCTTCTGCAGAAACAATTGACAAGAATACTTAAACTTGTAGTTTGAATTCCAAATCTTCATTGCACAGTAACAGTTGCCTCAAAATCAAATATCCTATATGCTGCTTACCACACGTTGACTACAAACCTGGTTGGCCAGAGTTCAACCCCTGCGACAACAAAAAAATAAAAATGTTTTTTTCTCTTTAATGGTATAAATACATTCAGAATTAACATTAAAACATGCAGCCTCCTTCGTCGTTACTTCTTCATAGCATATTCGCCGGCGAAGTAAAATAACTAATAAAATGGCTATACTTTCACCACCTGTTATTTTCTCTTCTCTATCCCTTTTCTAAAGAATGTAGCATGGTTACACACTAATTAAATAGGCATTGTTGCCTGAAGTGAAACTTCTCTTTAAAAAAAAAAATTCGTATTTAATAAGCAATCCAGCATATTGGTTTGGTGGACCACAAAAAGCAAAATATATTCGTTGATTTTAAGTCACGAATACGGAAAGGTTACTCCTCTATTTTAATTCAAAAGAAATCACTTTCGAAACATAATGCATAAGCCACACAAATTCGAATAAATTTTCTTTTCGCAGAGTATCCCCGAGGTTTCTCTCTGTCAGCCTATTAGCACATTGGTTGTCATGCGTTGACCCATGCCCTTTCACACAAGTAAAAATGTCTGTCGAAAATTCAGCTTTTCTATTTAAGTATGCAAGGCATTCTTAGACCAAGTTTGATGTACTCTAAGAGACCTGCTGCAATTCTGTCAGTACATATTTGAATAGCCCTATTTGATCTATTGTACCATGACTAGCTCATCATTTTTTCTATGAGTGTTTTTATGCTACCACTTTATTAGAGTATAAATTCAATTAGCCAAAGATATTGTGTTGCTTATAGAGGTTTTTTCTTGTAGATTTTTTTTTGCATTTTTAGTTTTTTCAATAAATTGTCTATACCCGAAGTTGTCCCTAAAACAAAAAGCATGCTTTCGAATAAAGTATTGCAAAAAAAACCCACCATTTTATTACTGCTCATATGGATATGCTTTCCCCGCAGTAATGCATAATAATAATAAATATTTCATGAGAATATCATGAAATATTTATATTGGAGGGAATCAAGCACAATTAAAGTTTATTAATATAATAAGGATTCCAAATAATAAATTTTCTTGGTAAATGTAAGCATAAACTTTCAAATAAAGAAAAATAAGAATAATAAAGAATACATTACATTATAGCCAGTCCATGTATAGTATAAGTGGTTATACTTGCACTTTCTGGTTAACAATAATTTCAAATCAAGTTTTGTTAAATAATAATAAATTACAACAAATTAATTATTTTTATTAAAAAAATGTAAATTAAAAGAATTGTGCAAGAAATCATTCCTTTCAAAATGTACTTAAAGTACATGCAGGAGCTAAACGGAAATTTTTTGATTGCACCACAGAGGAGAAAACCCTTACTTTTTTCTTTTTCAATTAAATATCAGTCCGCCAGAAAATACTCAGTATACCAATGCCATATTGTACATGCATGCTTTAGAGGACCAAAACTCCAAAAACTAAGGGTCAGCCCCAAATTTTTCACTTTGCCTATTTAGCTTAAAATTGCATTTGACACACCGTACAGATTTTTTCCATTTTTGAGCTGCGTCCGTAAACTAGATTTATTTACTTGGTTTATTTTCATGCAAGTTCGGGCAGTTCATTATTTTCTTTAGGGGTACGTTAAGTTTGTGTCTTATGCAGCCAATCGGACCCTTGAGCAATTGGGACTCAACATAACTCATGCCAATAATAACAAAACAATTTCACTTTTATCACTAATAAATCCTTAAAAATGTCAATAAACTCCACTAATACTCAAATCGGGGAACAAATATTTGCACAGCAAAACATATTCGTCATTATTTAATGATGAACTTAATACATCTACATGTACACAAATATATACATGGATATGTATGTAAATACAGATAAGCTGCATATTTATTTAATAAAACCAAAGTGAAACAGTGTAAGTCGTTAAATTTATCAAAAAAGACGCAAATTCGAATGATAGATAGGAACAAACAAAACAAAAAAAAGCTCCAAAAATTAAAGTGAAAACCCTATAGGGTTTTAATATTTATCTATTTAGATACGCGTCAATTACAGATCCAATTATATACATATAAAATAAATAAAATTTTTTGTTTTTTATTACATACATACAGCTTTTACCTGCAAAACTGGAAAAATATTTGCTGAAGTGGTTGGGGCCTCGTCTAATTTTAATACGGAACGATATTTCATTTAATTAAGCTAGTCGGCTATAGGGTATAATAAACATAAGAACAGGCGTTTATTATATGATCAAGTATAACCGTTGGCAATACGATTTAGATGTGATAAAGGAAGACACATATTCATGTTTGAGAGGGCAGAAAAAACTTCTTTAATTTTTTAATTGTAAACTGACCTTACCTCAAGTTCGTATCTAATATATCAGTTTATTAAACTTTGCTTCTTAATTTATTCATAAGTTCGCACGAAAATTTAGTTTGTTTAGTCGATTGGAAGGAATACAAAATCACTGAAATAATTAACGAAAACAAGCAAAACATTTGTGGTCTGCCCACATACCTGACCGATTGATTATTACTTTGACAACACATGTTAATTACGAGGTATTGCCATATCAATAAAAATATGTACTCCAATCAACAACGTAACACGTCGTTATGAAACTCGTACTTTTTCAAGGCAAGGCGAATTGGTTACGTTAACTTTGTTTATTTTTTTCGTTTTTTATGGTTTCTTTATTTGTTTATATATGTACATACACTCTTGATCAGATGATTAGAACCATTTAAACTTATTTTTCAGTAGGGGATACCTAATAAAACTGGAACTGAAATTTTCTTAAGGCAATAGTATTTAAAGGTCCTTATCCACAAAAAAAAAAAAAAACAGCATAAAAAAATATTTTTTCCTTCACTTTAGGTTTTTTAAACTTAATGCAAGGAGTCGCATTTAAATTATTAATAGAAAAACATCTTATAAACATTAGTGATAAATGGGTAAAAAAATTATTTATTTTAAATATTCAATGGCCTATTAGGAAATTTCACGGAAAATTGGGCGAAGTTACAAAACGTTGTTCGGAAATTTTTAAAAGTTGAAAACTGTGATATACAAGTGCTGCTATGTAAAAACTAATTTATGTAGATTTTTGAGTGGTTCTAATCATCTAAACCAGGGTGAATGTATTTACATATGTATGTATACGACAACTTTTTGAATTGTTATGAAGAAAATACAAAAAACGAAAACAAACCGAGGTGAAAAAACAATAATATTTATTCGAAAACTTCATGCTAACGATACCATATATATATATATATATATATATATATATATATATATATATATATATATATATATATATATATATATATATATATATATATTCATGATATGATACGTAACCGTTTGCGACCATTAGGAAGTTTTAAACTTTCTATTCAGAAATTGCGACCTGAAATAGAGCAACTAAGCGAAATTTTTAAGCCACAGTTGTTTGACACTTGTGTCAGAGCTCTGCGTGAAACTGCAAGGTTGGTTCGGAGCACCTGCTACAGCCCAGAAAATGACTTCTCTTATAAAAAAATGCGGATATAAGCAGCGAACTGAATTTATAAAAATAAAAGCAGATATTTTAAAAAATGATTTGGAAGACTTTTTGATATTATGGGAAGAAGATATACCAACGCTAATTAAAAAAAAAGCTTATAAGGATCAGGAAAACAAAAAACGAGATATAAAATTAACTTTACCATCAAAGGAAGATATAAAAAAACTATACATGTACCTAAAAAATAAAATGGTAACACAACTTAAAAATTTGGAAGAACAATTTTGTTATGATTCGTGGGTTGAACTAATCAAAGCTACTCTTATTTACATTCAGATTTTTAATCGAAGAAGAGCAGGCGAGCTAGAACGGTTGACACTAACAAATTATGAAAATAGAGAGAGCATAACTGATAATGTAGATGAAGACATGTTAAAAAATATTCCGGGCAAATCTCTCGATTTTGCCAAGCAATACGTTCGGTTGGTGCTAAGGGGTAAGTTGGGGAGAACAGTTAGTGTAATGTTAAGTCCACTATGCAGAACTGCTATTGACACCACAATTAAATATAGGGAAATTGCGGGGGTAGGGGCTAAGAATCAATATATATTTTGCAGACTGGGGCATAATCCGTCAAAACCATATTTTAGAGCTTGCCCTCTTCTCAAGCAATTTTCGTCCGAGTGTAAAGCAACGTTTCCACACAGTTTGAGAGGAACCACGCTCCGGAAACACATCGCAACTTTTACATCGACTTTGAATGTAGAAAAAGCAATTGTTGACAAATTGACCAACTTTATGGGGCACCATAAGGACATCCACAAAAATGTGTACCGAATGTCTGTGCCAGTGGATGAAATTACTTGTGTATCTGATTTATTGATGAATGCAATTGGTGATTGAATCGATGATGAAGATGGCATAATGTACAACAATGTTGAGAATGTTGCGGAAAATGTTGTGCAAAGTATTGAAAGTGTTTCAGACAGCAATGCCGATGAAGGACATTGTCAACTAAATGCATCTAATGAGATGAGCAATAGCACAGAAATGCCGAGGAAAAAAAAACGAAGCAGTATGTATTTGTCTAGAATTATTGCCCTGTTCTGTAAACCAAAACGTTGGACAAATTTAATTTAAAAAAAAATTCTATAAAAGAACACGTTTTACTTTCCAGAACAAAGCTATTAAACTATACTAACAGTGTTCCTTATTATGAGTTGTATTCGACGTTCGATCTTCACTGGCTGTCGTACATGGAACATCAAATGCAAAATTCGTATTGTCAGCTGGTAGCACTGTCGAAATATTCGGCTTGCATTGAGTTTTCCATCGCGCATAATGTTCTTTTGACGACGTGCGAAAATTTTTTTAAATATAATTATTTTCTAATTTTTTATGTTTTCGAACGACCACAAACAAATTTTATACTATTTTTGTTAATTTTCGGTTTTAATTTACTTCAGAAACTTAAAAAAAATGCTGCCAAAAACTGATTCTCGTAATTAATTTTATTTCAATAAAAATCTTTTGTGTTTTGTGAGTGGAACTTAAGAAAAGCCTTCGATAATTATTTTTAACTATTTTCCATACGTGTGTACACTAGAGCACCCATTAAATATATGGGATTTGCAAAAGTGTTGTTTTTCTACTCCCCGCTCACTTTCGGTCATCTAGAGGATTAAAATGTCACCTAGAGGATTAAATGTTCCAAATGTTCCATTGGCATTCAGACAGCAATTTCGCATTTATGTTGCCCTTTTTATTCGTTTACTGTACAAATTTGGGAGAACGTGTAGTTGTTCTTTGTTTCTATAAGAAATTATTCACACAAATAAAAAATATGACATTCGAAAAACTAAAATTTTGAAAAAAAAAACGACAGTCGCATAGCGAAAAACTGCCTGATCATCCTAATACATAAGTAATTAAAAAAAGAGAATTAAGGTTAGATATATGAGTAAAATTAAACGGCCTATCCCACTAAATGCGAACATAAATGTATTGAAAACAAAAACAAAGGATTCAAATTTGTTTTTTTCCATACTCGAAAATTACTTAATTATTCACACAAATAAAAAATATGACATTCGAAAAACTAAAATTTTGAAAAAAAAACGACAGTCGCATAGCGAAAAACTGCCTGATCATCCTAATACATAAGTAATTAAAAAAAGAGAATTAAGGTTAGATATATAAGTAAAATTAAACGGCCTATCCCACTAAATGCGAACATAAATGTATTGAAAACAAAAACAAAGGATTCAAATTTGTTTTTTTCCATACTCGAAAATTTGAATTACTTAACTTGTGATTCTCCCTACACAATTGGCATGGCACTGAGACGACTTTTGTATGATGAGCCTTATACTGTTATACTTTAGGTAACATTTGATTAGAACAGTGACTGGCTGACGTTTTCGTATCACTAATCGCATTATTTGTGACCACAACGTCTGAAATACTTTCCAAGGTGTGAAACCTGTCAGTCAAAATATTGTTTAATTCCTCCCATTTGGGAACCTCTGTTTTGTTTTTTACAGGCTATTGCCATAAATTTTAAGTGAAGTCAGAAAGCCACGATGAACATGGGAACACGAAAATTGGGTCCCATGACTCAATATCAACGCTGTACAATTTTAAGACTACCATGCAATTATTTATTTCTCTTGGAGCCTTTTTATATCCAAAGCAGATTCACACGTACATGGAGCCAAATTAGAAAGAACTTTAAGTTGACTATTGATATATACGCGCCTATTTTCGTGCTGCGATTTCAAATTGTTCTATGCAACTTCAAAATTATCGCCAGTTAGGGATATAAACACGGGCCTCACCATCCGTTTTTTTAAACAAATAAAAAAGTTTCTCAACTGGGCTAAGTCTTGAGTTGTTTATATAAATGGCAGTAAACATGTCCATGGGCCATGACACGTAGTTCCTATGAAAAACTGCTGTGTCACATGGAGGCACGTTCGTCGAGCCACAAAGGTTGGGAACTACTGCTTCTGCATTTTCTTTAAATTCTTCATCTGCATCTTCTCTAGCTTTAGCAAGAATATTTATGCACCGTATACGTACTTGTGGGTGTTTTGAGTGAACTACTCTCTTTTCTACTCTCTCAGCGGAACAAACATCATTTTTTATTTTTATTTTTTTTTTTTTTGTTTGAAAAGAAAAGTAGCACTTCAGGCATTAAAACCTATTTAGTTATTTTTCGTAACCGTGCTACATTCTTTAGGAAAGGGATAGATGAGAGATAAGACAGGTGGTGAAAGGAGAGAGAGAGACAGTTATTTTTTTTTACTTCGCCGGCGAATCTGTTATGAGAAAGTACCGACGAAGGAGACTGCACGTTTTTTGTTCATTCTGAATATGTAATTATACCATTAAACAGAAAAAAAACATTTTTTGTATTTTGATTGCCACAGGATTTAAACCCTGAAACAACCAGGTTTGTAGTCAACGTGTTTACCACTTTGACTACAGCAGTTTCTTGCATTTTGCCCATGATTTTGTTAATTCACTTTTTTCAAATTCGAAGGCATCTTTAGAGTATGCCGAAAAATCTTCCTCAATAAGAATAGCCTCAATGCTAGTCAATTCTTCTGCCGCACGCACAAAAATTTTTAAAAGTCGACATTTTAAGTTATATTTAATAGACATGTGCCATATAGTTCAATTTAAAGACCGCTCTTTTTACTTCAAGGTTTGAAAATAAACTAGCTCAAAATTTAGTTCAAGGCTCTCTTTAGTTTAACTGTCTTAGTTCAACTTCTAGTTTAAACGCTTTTTTTAGTTCAATGCTCTTTTAGTTCAAATATTCTTTTTTAACTATGATGGCAACAATACTGTAGCATTGCCATAACGAATATTAAATTGAATACGTGGAAGCACTAATTTCATCTCGGAAATAGTCAACAAGAAAAAAAAAGATATGGATTCTAGTTTATCTTGTCTGGTAGTTCAAAAATAAAGTATAGTTCAAAAATGAACTAGGTTTACTTAAAAGTATGATTTATTTTACTTAGTTCAATCGATGGAATCGTTTAAATAAGCTAGTTCGTTTATCAACTACACAAGTCTTATATTTAAAAAGAGTTACAAAAGAGAGTCACTTTTCGAAAATGTGTGTAAGGATGTCAATTGAAAAATATTTTATATATATATATATATATATATATATATATATATATATATATATATATATATATATATATATATATATATATATATATATATATATATATATATATATATATATATATATAATATACAGATATTTTATATATGAAGTTTGACAGTAATGCTTCTTACTTTTATTTTTATTGTTGAAAGGTGATGAAAATTAAGTTATTTTCAGGGCAGTTTTTTCTTTTTTTCTCTACAGAGGATTTTATAAAATAAAATGAGTTAACAATACAGTTAGTCACAGGGTTACCGTTAGGAATTGTTAAAAAGTCGCACAAAAAGGCGTTTGAAAATCATAAAAAACACAATTGTAGCAAAACAAAAAGCTCATTCCAGAATCAATTCTTATCATATATTACAAGATATACAGTTATATTATACATAAACACATGCTTCTATACACATTTTCATGTATACTAACAGCGTTTTTGAAGTTTAATAAATTTGGTTGTCGTATGCTATTTATAATTTACTGAAAATTAAATGTTTTTTGTAAAGAACTTTACAATAAAGATAAAAAGTCTCAAAAATTAAGAAAGTTGCAAAAGTCGGTATCAAAAAAAGTCTCATAAAAACTCTCAGACCGTTAAAAAGGATCAAATTTAAACTTTAGTCGGACGCACGGTAACCCTCGTTAGACACAAACTTGACGCTCTCGATTGGTATTATATTTCAATGCAAAAGCTGAAGGCCGTGTCAGATAAAACTTTTGCTTTGCGTTGCGTTGCAAATTCGCTTTGACATTTAAGATAAAATGTATGAACTTATATGAAACATGTCACATAAAGCACTTTTAACGCAAAGCAAAGCGCAAAGTTGGTCAACACTCATCTTTTGGCGCGCTTTGACAATCAGCTGCTATACATTTGTATATTATTTTTTGCAAAATCTAAAGTAAAAGAGGTAAGTATTTTAAAATGTAATTTTTTTATTAAATATTATTCCTTTATTATTTTTGAAAAAGGCTTCTAGTATTAATTTGTAACAAATTATTTTAACTATAGGAAATAGTTTATTTTAATATTCTTATGTATACATGTAGTTATATAAAAATGCTTCATTCATTAAGATTAGGATTAGAACCAATTCCAATATGTCTTCCAATAACATTTTTTAATATTATTTTAATGAAAATATAAAATCTACTATGCACTTTTAACGTAAACAAACAATAATTAAGCGCTGTCAAAGTTTTTATTGTGACATACCTCTTGCGTTTTACACTTTTTTTTCAAAGTTTGAAACGTCACGCAAAGCGAAAAAGTTCTATCTGACACGGCCTTGAGGGTCAGATTGCATAGCGCCTTACTTGGAGTCTAATTAGAGAAAACATCTGAGATGAGAACGTCAAAATCCATCGCTGAAAGAATTTTGTTACGTGCAGACTTAAAATTAGTGTTGTTGCAATCTTATAAGGGTTCTTATGAGAGCGTTGTTATGAGATATCTCATAGGAACAATCTTATGAGATGAACTGTCAAATATCAAAAAAAAAAAAAAAAACAATAAGAAAAATAAAAAACAAAAAAAAAAAAACTTTGTATTTGTAAACAAAATGCCGCCATTACAAATATGATGCACAAATTATTAAAAATATCCGCCTCAAGAGTACAATTGTGTATACAACGTTATTAAAAAAATTGGTTGGAAATATTCTTGCACATGTATATATAAGAATATATTCAACTAGTTGCAAGCAGGTGTTTTCTACGCGGTTATCAGTGGTTTTTGAATTCTTATTAGATTAGGAAAATACGTGTTCCCCTTGTACGATCTTAGGATTATATGGGGAAATCCTCTGCGTTTTCTCTCATCTTATATCAAAGTTAATCGCAGTTGTAGACTCTGTGTTATGCTGTTAACTCTGGTTTTTGAGTACCGCGAAGGCAGTCAGTATTGAGTACTTGGTACAAACATACTTATCACTTTTACAACACTAAGGTAAAATGACAATGTTTATATTTTGAAAGGATGAACCGTTTTGAATATGTGGAAGCAAGATTGCAAGAAAATGAATCATTTGTTAGTAAAGAAACACAAGTAAAATTATATGATGGTGAACAAAAGGTAAAAAGTTAAATACAGCTAATATATCTTTAATATGTTTGCGAATTTTTTATATGTTTTTATGTAGACGCAATTTGAAGAAGGTGATTTAGTATTAACAACTCATCGTCTTATTTGGGGCAGTGCTGGTGATATTGCTAATGCAGCGGTTTGTCTCTGCTTACGTTTAGAGTTTGTAATCTCAATCAGTGAGGAGCAAGCAAGTAATTTTATATTTGGTCGTAAAACTCGTTTGATTTTACATTTGCGACATCCGGACAATAAAAAGCTACCTGGGCCAATAGACAATAGTGTAAATGCTTTTGTAAAACTGTCTGGCAAACATGGTATTTTACCAGAATTTTCAAACGCATTACGCGAAACTCTACAAGCGAAAGTATGGGAAGTGGAAAAAAACAAACTGGGACATCACCTAAGTAAGGAAAAAAATAACCAAGAAGATGTAACAAGAGAAGCTAGATTAAGAATGCGTACTGGAATTGGCGGAATTGAAAAAGCTATTGAGCAGAAAACAAAAGAAACGGATGATAATATTGCCTTAGCATTTCAAGATCTCCGAGTATTGATGGGAATGGCGAAAGATATGGTCAGCATATCACGAATTATCAGTGATAAAATACGTTCTCAAAAGGGTGAAATATCCAACGATGAGACTATACGTTTTAAGTCGTATCTATTGAGTCTAGGTATAGAAGACCCTGTTACTAGAGAAGAATTTTCAAATGACTCGGAATATTACAAGAGCTTGGCTGAACAAATATGTATTATACTACTTGACCCTTTAGAGGTAAATAACTTTTTTACTTCTTTTTACACTGTTTTGAACTACTTGTCAATTTTAAGGAATCTGATGGAATGATGTCCTTAGCTGATGCTTATTGTCGAGTTAATCGTGCACGTGGTTTGGAATTGCTTTCACCAGAAGATTTACTCAACGCATGTCGTTTGCTTGAAGGCCCTATTAAACTACGATGTTTTCCCAGTGGAACTATGGTATTACAATTAGAATCGCAAAATGATGAGTTAACTGCCTGTGATACCCTTAACTTAGTACTCAAATCAGTATCAATAACAGCTGAAGATCTGGCTAAACTAAGGAAAATATCGCTGCTTTTGGCCAAGGAGCGCTTGTTAGCAGCCGAACGACTCGGAAAATTATGCAGAGATCATTCATTGGAAGGATTACGTTTCTACCCAAATTATATTCTTAAGTCGCCGTCTACGTAATTTTTGCATTATTGCAGCTCACAGCTTATTTTATGCAGCGCATATTTTCATCTTTACAATTTCGCAATAATGAAAACATTAGAAATTAAAGAAAAGTTTTGTGTAATTTAGTAGAGAAAAACTATAGTTCTACGAATAAATTTATCATCATTAGCTTAACTATAGAGTTTATCTTGATGGGACTACAGCAAATAAGCGAAGAGGAAATATAAATGTGTTATGTATCAGTAGTTCCTTAAGAAAAATCCGGGAACCCCGGACTATACTTTTCCGGGCGTAGTTTAACCCCTCCCCTGGCATGCCTTTTTATGCCAATGTTTATTATCAAAATTAATATATTAATTAATTAAAAACAAGGAAAAACAGCTTTTTGCATCTCATAACTAATATATTTTTTCGCTTTCTAAAGGGAAATATAAAACCGTCTACGTCAGGAAATGTATTGCATACATCCAAAAATAGTGTACAAACCTAAACCCATGGCGAAATAATACAGGTGAACGCACGGGCGAAAAAGCTGATCAGCTGTATACGTTGTAGTTGTCAGGGCAAATTGTACTCTTTTATGAATATTGTCAAAAATAAATTATTTGTTAAACAAAATTTTAATGTGTTTTGATTTTTAATAAAAAATGAAATATTTAAATTCCTTAAAAAATTTTATACAAAACAGAATCACATTTACCTAAATTTTATTTTTAAGAAAATTAGAAATGGAACGCGGACGAAGTCGTGGTCACTGCAAGTCAAAACTTTGTAGTTGCACAATTTGAGATTTCTTTAATTGCTCCCTACACAAAGGGCATTCATCGCTTTCATCTAACAAATCCAAAATACAGTTCCTACAACACAAGTGGCCAGATGGTGTTAGACTAGTATTCTTACGTGTTTCCTAACATAATATAAACTGGGGAACATTTTGGATATTTTCTATTTGTCTTGTGTCTGCTTATCGAAAAATCGTTTTCTCTTGTGTTCCTTTCAAGTTTCCTATACTGCTATAGCAAGAGAAAAGAAGTAAAAAAGAAAAATATTGTTTAACATGTCCACTAACGTTGCTACTTCATACAACTACACCACAATGTTGCAATCATTTGCACAACCTTCTCAAGGTTTACAACAGGTCGCAACGTGTATGGCCTGCATTATGCATCACCGAATTCTAGTAAAAAATAAAAAAAATACTTGTCTAATTTTTTTTCCAATTTCTTATATTTGTTTTTTAACAATTTCTTTTTGACAACAAAACTAGATTTTGTAGCAACAAATTCCTTGTTGTTTTTTGTGTTGTTGCTTTGTTGTAGCCGTGCAATCACCTGTATTAATTCGCCTTGCCTAAACCTGAATAACTAATGAAATCAAGGCGAATCAATACCAGGTGGTCGTAATGGCGAATTCATTAATTTTGCATGAAATTATTCAAACTTTTATGTACACCTATATAACCAGTTGTTATTTTAAAATTAAGTGCCTGTTTTTTTAAATATTGTTATGCTTGTCTTGAATTTTTTGACTGTTTGCTTTGTATATTTTCAAAGCAAGTAAAAATTTTATTCGCTTTAACCACTAGTTTTTGACACGGCCTCGTACAAAAAAGTTGCTTTGTTGTATCAATTCTATCAAGGAGAATTATCACTAGGTGGTCGTACTGGCGAATTCATTAATTTTCTCCAAAACCTGAAATGTCAGACTCCATGTATAAACAATGTGTATAATTTTTTTTTTAAATGGTGTTTGACACTTAACGTTACGCCGAAAATCAATGAATTCGCTATCGAGACCACCTAGTATTATTTCGCCATGTGTTCTATTCCATTATATATTAGAATGCTCTTAGAATGGGTTTCTGCTCACGTATAATGTCCTTGGAATCTTAGTATTTCCTTGATTTCATTAAAATTTCTTAATGTCATATTTGTTTAACTGGGGAGTTTATTACAAGGCGAATCAATACTATGTGGTCGCAATGGGGAATTCATTAATTTTGCCGTAACTCTATATGTTAAACAGCATATACAAAAAATTATACACATTTATAATATATTTAGTTTTGGCGAATGTTAACGAAGTAGACATTGCGACCTCCTAGTATTGATTCGCTTTGGTTTATTATTATTAGGTAATAATGGTAATTAATATATGAATTACACTTTAAATACATGAATAATTGACCTTGGAGGCTTTTATGTATTGTAAATAAATAAATAAAATGAAGCTCAACTTCTATTACCACAGTCTTACCGTCTTGTTACTTATTAAAGATAAAAGACTTGCTTTTAGTCGATTAAAGTCGCAGCGTTAAAATGAAAAGCGACGGCGGCGTTCACTCGGCTTTGAAACGAGCGGCTTGTTTGATTTGTCTCGTTAAGGCTTATTGTTATTGACTTTATCAAAACAAGTCAAAACAATCAAACCAACACATGGTTATAGAAAAAAGAATAGGCATCCAGTGATATTTGATTTGCTTTATATTTAAATTAAACAACGTAATGAAAACATTGAATTCAAAACAAAAAATGCGTAATGAAAAGAAGAAAAAGAAGTTGGCTGCTTTAGCAAACTTGATGAAACTAAACGATGAGGACGGACATATGAAAACTATTGCTGAGAAACAAGAGGAATCACAAGATGTATTGAAAAATAATGCTGGAGAAAACGATGGGGATGGTTTTACAAAGGTGACATTTTGCTGTAAAGTGTAATAAAATACTTTGTTGATAAAAATTTGTTTTTAGGTGACCAATAAGAAGAAACAGGGAAAGAAATATTTCGATTCCAGTAACTCCGTGGAACCTCTTATTAAAAAACAAAAAATTAACGAATATCCTAACACTGATAGCGAAGTTAATTGTGGCCAAGAGGATGAAGAATTAAGAACTTTAAATTTGACGGAAGAGCAGTATAAGCAACTTAAAAAGGAACTTCGGGACCGAAAACGTCAGTTGGAAAACATTCCTAACCTGCGATTGCGTGAGTTTGGTCAGCGTGCTTTGCTTTCTGTTAAAGAAAATGAGCGAACACCTATATTTTTGACAGACCTTCAACACCTAGTTATGTCAGCACTTTTAGAAAAAAAGTCGCCATGCTCTCCTAATAGGTGGTGTTTTCTCGATAAGCTAAAACACTTGTCTCATACAGTGGTGGTTTGTCTAGAAGGATTATCATTGTATCACTATTTATCAAACGAAAGCAAGTTTGAGAGGATAAACAAAATATTTGAAACTAGATTAGAAGTGGTCATGCCAAGTTGCAAAAACAAGGACTCAACAGTTATGATGGAAGAGTTTACACAGGTGCCTTTGACAAATGCCCAAGCTCAAGAGCTTATTGAAAAACATGGTTCTCTTGAGGCTGCTATTGAATTGAATAAAGATCCCACCCTTTTAATTAAAGGCATTTTCCCTGTTGACGACGTGTATATTGACCCGAAAAGCAATGATTTACATCCTAATGATAAATTTCCTCGCACAAAATTGCTGCTTTCTGCCCTTCAAATGGTAGACGAAGGATATCCTATGCCGCTAAGAGGAGAATTAAATAAACATTTTTCTGGTTACGTTATGACTAAAGAAAAATATGCCCCTGTGACGAATCGTAGCCCTCTTTTTGGAATCGATTGTGAAATGTGCCGCACATCTAAAGGAATAAATGAACTGACTCGTATATCAATAGTAAATGAAAATTGTGAAACAGTTTATGAAACTCTTGTAAGACCCACCAACAAAATTGTCGATTATTTAACCCAATATTCCGGAATAACTGAGGAGATCATGATGAAAGTAACTAAAACTTTAAGTGATGTGCATAAGGAAGTTAAAGCACTTTTACCCCCAGATGCCATTTTAGTCGGTCAGTCTCTAAATTGTGATTTAAATGCAATGAGGATGATGCATCCCTATGTTATTGATACAAGTGTTTGTTTTAATATGAGTGGCGTAAGGAGTCGCAAATCTAAATTACAAAAATTGGCCACAACCTTTCTAAAAGAAACTATTCAAGAACATGAAGGTGGTCACGATTCCGTTGAAGATTCTGTTTCAAGTTTAAAACTTGTTAAACTGAAATTAGCAAACAGTGTGGAATTCGGGGATGAAATTTTAACGCAAAAGAAACGATTGCACGATATAATACGTGCTGCTAGCGGTGACACAATTAAAAATAATTTATTTGCTCACGCTTCACAAAGAGACAAGCGCACGGCAATAATTACGGCCAACCCTTTGCCGTCGACTGTTAAAGATTTATTGCGAAAAGCTGAACAAGCTTCGGAAAACAACTCCCAAAAATGTTTTTTGTTGCACGAACTTTTATCAAACAAAGAAGCTGTTCGCAAATGCAAAGAAATTTCGAAAGAAAATGCATTGACCCTATGTAATCTTCATATAACATCGGACGAGTTGCGAGCAACGTCATTCGATAGCACAATAGAGAGTATAAACAAATGGATATCAAAAATTTGGAAGAATATGGCATGTAATGGTTTGCTTTTAGTTTTAATGGGCGGCGCTTCAGAGTGTTCATCGGGTTTGGCTAAAATCGCTATTAAGCGAAATGTTGACTTTGCAATCGACGTACCCTCAACTGTTTAGCAAATAAAATTTGCCTTTTTTTACGTGGCATCTGATTCTCGATAAATTCTTTATATGATTAATCCAAAGCAAATGAATTTCAAACAAATATTTAATACTAAACTGGATAATAAAAACATATTTTTTGAGTATAATTACTTAAATACACGTTTTTTATATAAGTTTGTACTTTGAAACATTTCTTTTATAATAATTAGGAAGAGCAGTCAACGGATGACTGACCCCTACCTATGCAATGCAATGTATGTGCCAGAATAAGGAAATTAAGTTGTAGGAGGGGGGATAGAGGGAGTTGTGCTTGTCGAAATCTTATTTGAATCTGCATACTGAAAGCGACAGGAAAGACATCTGCCTAAAGTTTTTTCTGCATAAGAACTGTTCTGCTAAAAAACGAATTTTCTCTAAAGCGTTGTGGGATTCACTGGCCAGTCGGCTACAAAAGGATGCGCTTTGAGGCAGAGCGCGTCCGAAATTACGGCTTTCGGATTTCATAAGAGCACAATCCATTGTGGTAACGATAAAAAAGTGAAACACACCACATTGCTCTAGTAAATCAATAGATTTGGATACTCTATTGTTACCGATGAGCTTCTTTGCTCTTTCCTACGCGCGGTCGATTAACTTTAAAATAGTATTTGGAGCACCGGCCCATACATTAGAGTTGTATTCCATTTTCGGTCTAATAAAGGACACATAGATAGCGTGGAGATCAGATGAAGTGAAGAATTTCTTACACCGTCTCAGAAAACCTAGACACTTGAATGATTCCTTTGCGACATGAAAAATATGGTTGTTCCACCGAACATCGCATTGAATTTTCATGCCAGGAACATCGATAGCTTCTGATTTCGTAATATATATATCTCATAGTTACGGATGAGGTAGCACATTCGGCTATACGCCTGTGTAAAAGCTCACAATACTGGGTTTTACGAGCGTTAAATTGAACCCTATTCACAAGAACTCGTTCGGAGGTCAACAAAAGATCGCGATTAAGGGTATCATCCACGTGCTCTCGCATAGCCCCAATTTCCGGAAGACTTGGCCTATTGTGAAATGGTTATGACTGGCATACGCTTCTGTAATCTGAGAAAGGAGAGATAGGATTGGAAGTCACACGTAGGAGGTCGTTAAGAAAAATTAGAAATAGGGAAGAAGAAAGAATGGAAGCTTGCGGTACCTTTGAATTTACCTTGAACTCGTCTGATAAGATCCCATCCTAAACAGTTCGTATAATGCAATCCCAAAGAAAGCTTGATATATGTAAATCGAGCGAAGCTATCACCGAAAATAAAAGCAATAAGTTTTTAAAATATCTAAATTGACACAATTTTTCCGAAAGGAAGGCCAGTTATTCACCCCTAGAGCGTCCCCTGCGAAAGACGAAAATTAAGCATACTTTCCATTACTTTGGAAAGTGCAAGTCTAATTGCGATTGGGCAGTAATTTTCAGGGTTGCTAGCCTCTCCCTTTTTGGGGATTGGTGTTACGGAAAATAATAAAACTTGCGAAACAACTTTCTGGTGTTTCAATATTGAACGGTACTGCGAAAAACGAAAAGCCCAGTTTTGGAATCATGTTTAAAATCAAATTTCGGCTCAACTCAAAGTAAAATAGTGATGCCACAATTATGAAAAAGGAAAGAAGGCGGCAGCTTTCACAGAATAGCTTGCTAAAACTTTCAAGCAATTGGAAAATTTCGAAAATAAAACATTTCCCAAATTTTAACAGGAATAATTTTTGCAAATTTTTATGTTGTTATGCTCTATAGAAAAATTTGAGGCTTTTTTAGTTAAAGGTTGGGACCATTTTTCATTTGGGTCATAAACTAAGTAAGTTAAAAAAATTAAAATTTTATTACTCTAAAATCATTTTAAGTTATGAAGACTGGTTACAAAATGACTTGTTAAGCATTTTTAAAATTTTTTAGTATTTCCTTAAATTTGAAAATTTCAGAGTCCCGTAACTCGGAAAATATGGGAGAGCGCCAATTTTTTCACTTGATGTTTTATTCTAGTTTTTTAATTCTCCATTGCCCCATACATTTATTTTTTTGATTGGAGTTACAAAATTGTTCCAAATGACATTAAAAAATTAGAGGTAGGCGTGGTGATTTGCCTGCTGCCTCGAAGGACATGGACCGATGATGCTGATTTCCAATAGCACCTCTTTCGACATTATGTCTGATCGATTGCTGAGGCAAACTTGATTTCAACACTAACACGTACAGACAGACGGATATTGCTCAATTGACTTGGCTATGCATAAGGACTTAGAATATATACACACTTTATGGGGTCATAAATGGATATTTTAGAAACTACAAACGGAGTGACAAAATTAGTTCTACATTTTTTCCAAGTTTTATTTTGAAGGGTATCAAATTTTTTTGTTTGTTAAAAAAAATCTGACGGTATGAAGAAACTTCTTATGCCGATTTTTATTATGCTGTGGTTTTTAAATTTTGCAAACTTAACTGCTTGCATGTTATATACATAACTACCCAACAAACATTTAAATGATCATTTTGTAAAATTTGTATTTTTGTAATTTGTTATTATTGGTGGCACAAGTACAAAAATAAAGTTTATTAGGTATAATACTCTTAAAAAAATAAAACAATACCCGTGTTATATAAATACAATATGAAGTCACTGTCATGCGAAAAAGATTGCTATTTAGGGTCTTAATCACATATTGGTTAAGGGTCAATTTTTATTAATAATTAATGTAATTCTTATCAGTAAAAATTCATATCCATATGTAACTTAGCATTCAATTAAGCTAAATCCAATTTTGAGAAAGGCATCAGATACGATTAAAGTTGATACGAGCTAATTGGCGTACATAGGCCTAAGTAGGGGTAAGCCACCTCTAAAAAATTAAATCTCCCACTCCAGCCTATTTTTTTACTTATGGAATTTTTATTGTAATTCCTCCAGGAAAACTCTCTATTTACGCTTATGTGAGAGTTCCAAATGTATGAAATTTTTTAAATAGAGATACATAGGTTGAGATAAGCTGTGACTACGGAAATACCAACGTTTTCTTATTTTTAGTTGTTAAGTTTATAAATATGTTTTAAAATAAAAAATATATTTGTTGTAAAGATAAGAAAGTGTTTTATTAAATCCTACTTGAATTTTTCCAATATTTTCATTCAAAAGTTATATCGACTTATTTTTTTAAAGAGGATGGTTGAAATAAGCTGTGAGCCACTGTATTTACAAAAACGTTTTAGAACCACCTTTGTAACATATTGTATGTAAATTACATATATAAACATGTGTATGTGTAAATTATATATTTTTAATGTGGTGTATAATATGTCAACTTTTGTTTTTAATTATTTCTGTGTTGTTTGCAAATGTTATTAATGTTTGGCACGCCACCTTCTCTTTAAGAGAATAAAAAATAAATAAAATACCATTTTCAGGTATTTGTGTTTGTTACGCATTGTGTGTCACAATTCGGTTTTTTCACCATTTAAATACTGACTGGCTCTCCACAAGTGAACGTGTTATAAAGAACAAAGAATAAGATTGCCTCAATGATTTAAACATAAAAACCAGTTCTGTGCAAACGAACTTTATTCGTATTTTATATTCGGCTAAGCCGAGACTTATATACTCTTCACCATATACATATGTAAAGCTAGTTTAGTGAAGTAACTCCAATCAAATAAAAAAAAATAAAAATTGGGGTGACAGAGAAATAAATATTAGAAAAAATAAGTAATATATGTACTTAGGTATATAATATTACATAAAAATATCATCGGCTCTTAATGGGTTGAGCATTTAAAAAAAAACTATATTGATATTTTCAAAAATATGTTGCAGAGTTCAGAAGACCATAACTGCAAAATATGGACGTGCGACAATTTTTTTAGTTGATGGTTTTTTCTTATTTTTAATTCTCTTTCGCTTTATATATTTGGTTTTTTTATTGGAGTTACATGGATCGATTTGCTGATTTTCAATAGCAATATTTTCGATACTATTTCTGATGGATTGGTGTATTTAAATTTCCTCTAGCTTATCTAGTGCATTGACAATCGATTTCGCTATGCATAAGGACTCGGAATATATACTTTATTGGTCGGAATGGATATTATTACAAACGGAATGACAAACTTAGATATACTCTTTTTCCACCTGTGGTGTAGGGTATAAGAACATAAAAATAAAAAATCATTGTTCATTAAACAGAAGTTGGTAAAAAAAATAGAAATTAGTCATATCGTCGCCAGTTTGTATTTTGGTCTCTAGCGGGAAAATCCCTTAAAAAAATTAATTTATACAGTGTTTTTCTTATTGTAACAATGATGTGAAAAATTAAGATTAAAATAATTGGTATAAAATGTTTGAATCAACAAATAAAGAGAAAATTATAAAATCATAAAGTAAATATGTGCTTTGTCGGTGTCTGAAATATTTTTTAAAGCTTTGAAATATGGAGATATCAGAAAAGTTTTAAGCTGCTTTTAATGGAGAATATCAGTTTTAATTTTTTTTAACAATTAAGTATTTGGTTTAAGTTATTAAAAATACCAAAAACAAAAATTTCATCAGAGATCGGAGCACGTACATGCACAAATATTGGAAATTTTTCGGGAGGTGTACGATACATAAAACATGGATATAACAATATAAGTGCCACCTATAATTTCTTAAAAATATTGCGGTTGGGCAAAAAAATTGAGCAAAGACGTGACATTTTTAGCACCTTCCGAAACCGTGTTTTGCAAAAGGCTCAAGAATTCGAAGAATCGTTAGATAAGAAATTTTATGAACAAAAGGAGAATTTGTATCAAAATAAAAACACATCAGCTGCAGAACATTATTCTATAAATATTTAAAGATTTATTTACTTTCCTTCGTACGTTATTGAATTTTAAGTTTGCATTTTTAATTTACAGACACATTCATAGGTCTTCATAAACATTTTGCTGTTGGGATTTTTTCCATACGCTTTATTCTGAGAAAGCATGCAACGATTTAAGTTTATTGTTATTTGTCTCTTTACGATGAATATTTTACTCATGAGTTTGTTTCTTATTCTCTACACCAAAGGTACAAATTATTAAAGTATATCATTCGGTTTAGTATTTCATTTTTTTGGCATTTTGGCAATCGGTTCATAAATATATAATATTGAAAAAAAAACAAGGAAGACTGACACTGGAAATTTATAACCGGAATGTAGAATTTAGAGACAGTTTACATTAAGGGCATTGTATCTGATTTAATTATTGTTTTCCCTTTTGGAGTAGCTTTGTAAGTTGTAAAGCATTTACATTATGACTGTTTTGTTGCAAAAGTGAGAAAATTTTTTGATGGTAAATAAAAAAAAAACAATTTTTCTAGGTACTCATTTATACGTAAAAAGTGTTGCCACAATTTATTTTTCATAAAATGGCAAAAAACGATAGAGAAATATTAATGTCAGCAAAACCTAAATTAGTGCGTAAGGCACAATCTGTCTGTCAAAAATTCTTATGCGCATAAAAAAAAAACTTTATACTTGCTTGCTTTGTTAGTTATTTTAAGGGCTAGCTAGCTCTCTACTCCCTTTCTCTTTGTGATTTCCTGGACTTATTTATTACGCGGAAAACGGGGAAAAAATTATCGCCTTTCCTGGTATTCCGAAGAAAACAAGTTTATTTAATGAAATAATATTAAAAAATTTATAGTTTTATTAAAACATAAACAATAAAAATAATTGTTAAATAATAGTTTTAACAGTTTACAAAACTTAAACAATTCAGGTGACAAGACAAACATATGAACATTTATACTACATAACAAGAGATAAAAAAAATTAAAAATGCTGATAAAGTATTTTATTTTTATTAATTTTTTTAGTACCTATATGATTTTAGAACTGCATTTACCAATTTACTAGAGATATTTTTGCTTGTTGTCGTTGCAAAATTTCCAACAATAGAAAAAACCCTTTCACTTTCTACTGAGGTAGGATTTGTTGTCAACAATTCGTTATACAGATTATCTATGTTCGTGTTTCAAATGTTAGTGGCTTCGAATAACTCAGACAAATAAGTAACCTTTTGTAATGTTTTCATATGCATATGTAAATCTAGTTAAGTGAAGTAATCTAATCCAAAAATTAAATATTCGGATGACAGAAAATTAAAAACTTAGAAAAAAAAAATTTAGAATTATATATTAATTTCCATAAAAATGTCATCGGCTCTTAGTGGGTTAAGAATTTTTAAAAATTTTAATACTTCCAGAAAGATCTCTTTAAAAGGTTTTATATGAGACCCATATTGATACCTTAAAAAAAATAAAACGCACAATCGTACTTTTCATTGTAAATTTCAGAGGCTTCTAACTCGAAAAATATGGGCGATCGGCAATTTTTTCACTTGATGTTTTTTCTTATTTTTTATTTCTATATCGCACCATATATTTGTTTTTGGTTTTGCCAGCTGCCTTGAAGGACATGAACCGATATTGCTGATTTTCAATAGTAAATTTTCGAAACTATGTCCGATCGATTTGAGTATTTAAATTTTCTCTAGCTCATCTAGTGCCTTGACTGACATCGCTTAATTGACTTCCCTATACATAAGAACTCAAAATATATACACTTTATGGGGTCATAAACGGAATGACAAACATAGGTATGTATAGGCTTTTTCCCCTGCAGTGAAGGAATAAATATAAAATTCCTATGTTTTTCCCAACAAAAAAAAAACAAAAAAAATAAAATACTTTTAATGCTGTGAGGAGTAGTTAAGTTTCGATGCAGTCAAATGTGGCACTCTGAATTGCTTTAATCGTAAATCCGATTATGTATTATCTCTCTTATTCTTTTAACATTGCTTGGGGATTTTTATAGTGGTTCCCAAAGAAGTTTTTTTGACAGATGTGCGATAAAACTTTAATACAATTTCTTTTTTCATAACAGAGAAGTGAAAATATAAATTTCAAAACTTCAGTGGCTTACCATTAGGTTATAATAGAGCAAAAATTGAATTTGAATTAAGTTCAGGGTCAGCTATGCCAAGATTTTTTAACTTGGATTCTACACAAAGAAAACATATACGAAAAATCGTTCTTTTTTAATAAAAAGTTTTTAGTTCTTTACTGCCAAAAAGAACGCGTAAATAAATTTTTATATATTTTCGGATTAAAAAATTAAAGTTTTCTTTGCTTGTTGTGAAGGGACCTCACAATGTCACGTTAAGGTCCAAAGGCCCTTGAATATAAATATTAGTATAAAAAGGCGAAATATATAGTAAAAGTTAGTTTAAACATTACCAGACTCTCGTGAATCATAACAAGATTAATTCTAAATAATATATAACTAGACAGAGCTTTTGTTATAGAGGAAAGTACGACATAAACGCGCCTCAGTTTGTTGATGAACGTGATTAAAAAATAGGAGTTCGTGAGTTCGCAAATCTAGCCAGACAAATAAAGTGACATTATTATACCCTTCACCACAAAAAGTGGAAAAAGGGTATAACTAAGTTTGTTATTCAGTTTGTAATTTCTATAAATACCCACTTCCGACCCCATGAAGTATATATATTCTGACTTTCTATGCAAAGCGAAGTCAAGCGAGGTACTTTTTGAAATCAGCAATATACAGATCCATGTTCTAATTTTTCCATATCATTTGGAACAATGAAGTAACTTCAATAAAAAAATATAAAAAAATAAGAAAAAACATCAAGTGAAAGAATTGGCACTCGCCTATATTTTCCGAGTTACGGGCCTCTATAATTCTCAAATTTTTTAAAACATCAATATGGGTATCATTTTAAAGCTTTTGAAGCGAATTTTAAGAAAATGATAAAATTAAAAAAAAAATGCTTAACCCATTAATAGCCGATGGCTTTTTTTGTGAAATTCTCTCTATCACCCCAATATTTGCTTTTTTAGTGGAGTTACATCAACTACACTAGATTTACGTAAATGGTGAAGGGTATATATGATTCGGCATGCCAAATGCAGCACTATTACTTGTTTTGTATTGTTTTTCTTTTTTTACCCGTAATCTTTATTTTTTGGGAACCTCTGGCTAAGAGAAACAAATGTTAATGACTAATTAGTTGCACGCAAACTGTATGCGGTTTTCTTTAAATTGAACGTCCAGTTTCTACAATAAATATTAAAACTTTTCAGTTTAAGGAGATTGTTAATATTGACCAAACGTCGTGCGGTGTTGTTTAAAATGCTAAAATCTACATTTTGATTTACAAACAAAAATATACAAGTGTTTAAAAAAAATAATACAGAAGCAAGTACTGTGTTTATTTGTAAAATCCATAAACATAAACATAAAATTGGTGATTAAATACATAAATATTTGAAAAAAAGCAATAAAAAAACTTTATGAACATCATGACAGATCAGCAACACGTAACTCTAGAATTGGACAACAACAAAACAACTGAACAAATGGAAAATCTAACAGACAAAAATCATCATGTTTTAAAACTAGTAAGTATTTTAAAGATAAATCATACAACAGCATTAATTTTTTTCAAAAGTTTTTATATTTATGAGCCACAGGTATTTGAAAATTTATTCTCCATTTAAAATCGACAAATATTTTACATCAAAATGTTTGCTTATATGTACTTTTTTTCAATTTATTTGGAACTTTTCTTTTCGAAGATGTGTTCTGAAACTGCTTAAATGTATAATAAAAATTAATTAAAAAATTAAAGGCTTCAGACCTTCAAATTTCAATAAATTCAGCAGACGAATTAAAGTTTTAAATAGAGACGTTCGTACCTTGCGAGTTCGTGGTAGTTCTTATGTTTTATTTTTTTTTTTTGTTTTTTCATTATTCAGATTAAAAAATTTTGTATTTTCGATGTGGTGAAATTTTTTACGCTCAGATGAATTTTTTAAATTGTCATCAAATGTTCTGAAAAGGATTTATGGTTAATAAAGTTGCAAAGAACTTGAAATGTTTTAGTCATACAATCTTCTTTAAAAACTGAACAATTTCGTATAAAGAGCAGAAGTCTAAAATCTTGCAAATAGTACTAAGAGTAAAAACTCTAATGCAATAGTTTACTAAAGTACTTCAGTAGACCAGGTGTGCGAAGGTCGCATGTAAAACACCACAAAACGATTTTCAAGCTACGAAACAGAAAAACATAATTTCTAATTGTTTTAAACGAATATTGTTAAACTAATAATACACTATATTAATGCATATACATATGTATGTATACTTTTTCAGTGTTTTTTTATAAATTAAATTGTTTTGATAAGAATTCTTAAGGAGTTTTATCAAACCGCAACTTGCAATTATGATATTGACATGCCTTCGTACATGTGAAACATTTATTTTTTATTTTATTTTATTTATTTGAAATTCTTTTGTTTATACACACATGTATGTATGTATGTATGTATGTATGTATGTATGTATGTATAATAAATATGACGAAAAAACCAATGGTTTTGTTTAAAAAGTTTAATATAATAAAAGATTAATACAGTTTATTTATACATTTGTTAGCTTCTTGTACCCCGCAAATTACTCTTTTCCGAGTCATTCATGAGAATCATTATACTTGCAATTAATTGTGATCTCTTAAATGTATTGTTTTCACCAAAAATACAATTTAAATAAATATGTGAATGAAATTGAACTACTGAATGAATTAAGGAAGAAGTAAATAAATTAGTTTTTTATTACATTTTTCATAAAGAAAAAGTTCTCGAACGAAAAGTAAATCAATAAAAATATTAAAAAGGAAAAGACCTTGAATGCGTTCATTTCATGTTTTTCGTTCACTATTTTTTTCGTTTTAATGTTGTTACTTTGGAAATCCGCTATGCTGAATCTTATATATCCTTTACCATAAATGTAAGTTAATATAATCATTCGAGGCAGCGGGAAAAACACCACGTCTTCCTCTGATTTTTTCATATCACTTGGGGAAAATCTAGTTCAGTGATGTACACACACACAAAAAAAAAAAATATATATATATATATATGAGGCGATAGGCAAATAAAAAATATAAAATACATCGAATGAAAAAGTTATCATTCGACCATATTTTCTTATGAGCCTTTGAACTTTTAATAGAAAAGTATGATTGTGCACCAGATTTTTTAGGACATCCGTATGGGTATCGTTTAAAAGCTTTTAAAGAGATCTTTTAGAAAATACAAAAATTAAAAAATGTTTAACCCATTAAAAGCCGATGACAATTATATGTAGTACTTATTTTTTCTTACTTTTAAATTCTCTGCCACCCAAATATTTATTATGTTTTTTAATTGGAGTTACTTTACTAAATTAGATTTACATATATAGTGAAGAGTATACAAGATTCGGGATAGCCGAACATAGCACTCTTAATTGTTTTTATAGTCAAGTTCCTTTTAATTTTTCATTGTCGAGTTGGGGTTCATTTAGGGCAGCTTGTTTTTACTTTGTTTATTAGAATCTTTTATATAGATGAGTACTGACTAGTGATGAAACGCGTAACTCGTAGTCGGTCAAATAATTTTTCTTCACAAATAAAGCATCTCCCATTGTAAAGTATCAATCATCTCCTTACAACTAGCAGACCTACAAGTTAGCTGTTCACTTAGAACCAGTCTAAAACCGCTTCTGAGCGTAACTAGATTAACATTAATTCGGCATAGCTCAAAATTTTATATTAAAAATTCTAATTTTGGCACAGGCAGATTTGTAAAAACCTTATATTGATATCGTTATATTTTGTTATCAAGTTTTTATAAGCGGACAAGACGGAGGGGTTATTGCTGCCTACCCGAAATGCTCTCGATAGTTTTCGTGCTAGAAAATATTGAGATGTACTAATGCTGACTGAACCAGTTGAATCGTATTTATAAGGACATGATTACACATGTTATTGACACTGCTACTTGCCATTAAACTTTAAATCTTTTATTTTTTATTATTATATAATAATTTAATGAAATACATAATTATTATTCTGTTGAGAAAACTACTCACTTAATAACCAAAAATTAGTCACTGCGATAAATATTGTAGATCAACATGTTTTTATTTTAAACAACAACAACAAAATAAATATAAATTGAAAAGGCGTGTTGCAAGGATAATTTATGATGATGTAATATTGTTTTTTAAATACTCGTAAATAAATAATTTAAAGCTTAAAAACTGTAATTCTGATTGTATTAAAAATATTTGTAAACATGTTTTTTTCAAAATCGTTGATTTGTCATTTCAAAAAAGAAGACGAAATTATCAATTCCATATTAAAACTGGTAGAAACTAAATGACAAGACGACATTTCAAGACTTGACATACATTTTCAGATAAAAAATCGTTAAATAATTTAGTCATAGCTTATTTGACATACATGAATACATACATACATCAGTAGTTTTAACCAGCATTGTAATAAATAAACATTATTAACATTAATCTTGATAACGTCGAAGCTTTTTATACCATTTTTTATTATAAAAGTTTTTTTTTATTACAAAGGCATTATCCGCGATTTAATACATTTTAAGAATATGGCTGATTTAAATAGAAGAATAATTGCCAGATTTATTACAAAATAATTCTTAAAAAAACCGACTTCAAAGCAGAAAAATTTTAAATAATATTTCCTTAGGACCTACATTAATTATGTATTCATATTATATTGGAGAAAGATTGCGTCAGGATTTTATATGTGTCAAAGAACAAAATACGAATGCAGATTAAATAAGAAAATTCAGCAGTTATGTGGTCACCCTCTTTTTTTACTCTTTTTATTGCTGACACCGTAAAACAAAATTTGTTTAAATTCTTAGCGTTAGTCTATAACTGTTTAAAAGATTGGCCTGTACATCAAATTACAACCATTAGGACACCTTTAATTTTTAATCTTAAATATTTATACTTTTTATTATACTTGTTATAGTAATGAACATTCTGTCTAGTTTTCAAGAGTTTGTCTTCAAGGGCCATATGGTCAAATTACATCAGTTATAGGGACACCCTTTAATTTATTATTTCAAGTTTGCTACTTGTTATATAGGACTTAGCCATAAAGACTCTGCGCAAATTTCAATCAACTGTCTACAACTGTTCAACAGTTTGGTCATATACATTAAATAACAGCAAATATTGTAACACCCTATAATTTATTATTTTAAATATTTGTACTTCTTAATACACCAGATAAAGTAGTGAACAATCTGTTTAATTTTCAAGCCATGTAGGTCAATTTACTTTAAATATGGGAACACCCTCAAACTTTATAGCGGGCATAGCAATACAGGTTCTTTGTGAATTTCAACTATCTGGCTATAACAGTTCAAAAGCTTGGCCACAAACATCAAATTACATTAACTATTGGGGCACCCTTTAATTTATAATCATAAATGTTTATATTTGTTTTTATAACGGTCATAGTAATCGACATCCTTTCCAATTTTCAAACGTTTGTCTATAACGGTTTAAAAAATAGGCGCATATTAGTCAATTTACGTCACCTATGGAGATACCCTTTAATTTTTTGATTTATTTTTGTATTAATTTTTGCTAAAGTAAAACGTAGTTTTATAATTTCGAATAAGTGCGCTTTACGGTTCATAATACACTTAAAAAACATGTATGTTGTACGGGGACACCCTTTAATTTTTAAGATTATGAATTGTTTTTAAAACTGGAGCTATCTGTAAGCATAATCTATTAAATTAAAAATAAATTTCAAAGTCGGTTCAGAAATGAATGAGTTCTGCTGACACAAACATAAAAAAGCAACATTCAGTCGAATTGATAACCTCCTTCTTTTTCTTGAAGTCGGTTAAAAACATTTAAAGCTGTTTTTTGCGTTTGAATCGGGAAAGGGCACACTAAACAGAATACACATATGCGTCACAAAGAGAGGAGAGTTTTGAATATGGAGTTTTATTTCTCCTCATACGTGTGGGTTTACCTGCATTTTCATAACGATAACGACAGTGCAAAATCGAGGAAATTGTTTCTTTAATAATAGTCTGTCCAAATGATCATATCGAAGCGGTATTAAAGTCGAATTTTAAGAAACTCTCCTCAGCGTATACTCACTAATCAATAAAAGAACGTTTATAATAATTCACATTTTAAAGAGTATTTTGGACGATTCATTCAATTCCCAGAAATTAGTGTGGTTTTACCAAAGTGTGTAAAATAAAATGCAGAGTTAAATTTATTTTTAATACGAAATTTTGTACTGAATGTGACCTAATAAATAAACTTTGTTTAGCTACTAAATAAAAATTTTTATGTTAAATATCTAACCTAAATTTAAAATAAAAAAATTCTGAAAACCTGGTATCTTCACAAAATTTTGAAAAAGAAATAAAAATTAAAACTTTTTTTAGTGTTTAGTTTTTTTTTATAATTTCTTTCGCTTTAAATCTAATAAGTGCTTAAATTTTTCTTAAAATATAACAAGTAACCAGTACAAGTTTTCGTCTGGTAATAGTATTTTAGTTTTTTATAGGATTCTTCCTTTGTCGCAGCATTAGGAAAAGTGCTGCCAAAGGAAAGAAAACAAAAAAAGCAAAACACTGTCCCAAATGACCTTATTTAACTTTACCATAAAACAGAGAAAAAACCATATATTAGCGCATCGTGTGAATAAATGAAAAGAGGTACTTAAATAACCAACAGTCCAAAATATGTTCAAAAATAACATTTTTGATATCTTCGGAATAACGCCGCTGTCTTTATCAACAATATATCTGACGTTTTCCAGTTAAATGATTATACTGGACTCCTTTTCATGTTCTTTCAATCGGTATTCTATACGAAAAAAAATGAAGAACTTCAGACAATTACACTTGACCGTAGTTTTTCCACGGCAATTAAAAGTGAATTATTTAAGTATTTGTCAAACGAGACACTAAGGATTAAAAAATCAGACGCTAGATTTGTAGAAGAAGAGTAGGTAAAGCACGCTTATTCCATCAACCCGAATCTGAAATGTAAATGAAACTAGGTTTTCAGGGTCATACAATCGCTGGAAAAGAAAAAAAGGTGAATCTGATCGATGACTTCAGCTAAACATGGATTGGTGTTTACGGCCATCTGTTGTACAAGGGACGGAGCCGGGCTTATATCAACATTATTTATAGTTCGCTTATAAAAACACACTATGCACTATTCATGCTGAGTCTGGTTTTATCTTAATATCATTTGCCAGGTTAGGTTCTATTTAAATTTTTTGAATGTGAGAAAGTCTACTGTATCTGAACCTCTTTTAGTGTATTAAGTTTATTACATACATTTTACTAAAGTTGTTTTGTTGTTGTGGTCCAGTATTTTTTTTGGTTGAGAAAAGAAACTTTATTTAGTTGTTTTTTTAAATTGGTATTAAATATTTATTTAATAAAAACCCCGAAAAAACCGTCAGCGCTAAATGAGATATTTTATACTGGATTATCGAACCGTGGTGTACTGCATTACCCTCCTTACTCCTTACTTTACTCGATTTTTTTTATATATTTTTAAATATTAATGAATCAAATTTTACTTTTTTCGGCTTAGGTTCATGGCGTCAATATCAGAAAATGCGGCATCACATTCTGCTAGCGTCTAATTTATCTCGTTTTCTTTTGAAAACGTCCGCAATCAATTTTTCTTTCTAAAAAATTTTTAAAAAGTAATTTAAAAAAAATGAACCTAAGCCGAAAAAAGGAAATTTTAATTCATTTATAATATCCACGGCTCCTTAATAACTCAATAAATTTATGTAATATATTAGAGTAAATTAGGAAAACAGAGTGCTTGAACTGCTAGCAAAATGAATAATAATAATGAAGGATACAGCAGTGCTTCTGATCTCTACTGTTTTCTTTAGAGGTTATTAAGGTCTATAAGATAAATTTTTAGGACACTCCCTTTTTCGAAAGATACGTTTTAAAATTGATACGAAGAATGCTCAAGACGGATAAAACGAGCCAGAAAATTGATTATTCGCGATCAGATGACTTTTGCAAAACAGTTCTCTTTAAAAGTTATAATTTAAAATTAAAAAATTAGCCCAATTGAAAATTAAAAATAAATTTTATGGTCGTAAGGCTTATTTTAATAATTTATACTAATGCAGTAGGACATAAAAATCAGGCATTACATGTAATTTAACTTCAGATAGTTTAATTCAAATAACATTTCCAGTTGTAAAAATTAAAAGACTTATATTATTAAAGCGACTGTATACAGAAGTATTATGGACTAGTTAAAGTTAGAATTTAATTTAGTTTACTGCCTTTGTGAATCATATTTAGAAATCAACTTGTAAGCAAATTATTCCCCAAGTTTAAAATTATTATGATTATAATAAAATATAAATCATTGTTTCTTTATTATGTGCATATTAATTACTAATCTTTTATTTATAAATTGTAATTATTTTCTTTTTTGTTTTGCTTACAGAAGCACGATTTGTATTCCCCTTCCGACATTGATGCTATTGATGGTCGTATACCTCGCATTCCTAGAGCAAGTAATTAAACAAACTTTTAAATATTTAATTTTAAATGCATTATGCCTTATCGCTATGCTTTTGTGTTTTTTTTTTTCTACTTTTTTATGTTGCTTGCTTCCAAAAAAAATCAGTTCCTGAGACTGATGACGATGATGAATACGATGATCGACCATCTTTTACAGGTCCACGTGCAGGTGTCGATGATGGTCTACTGCCAAGCGATGAAAATGGCGTTGTAGCAAATCAACATCCTAAGAAACCGCCATCACGACGTCCTAGTTTTCCATTTCCTGGTTATAATGGTACGGGGTTTGTAAATATAAACGGAGTGGATACTCCCATACCTGATATAAATGCTTATCAACACAAGAAGACCTTGGCACAGGGTATGATGGACTTAGCCCTATTATCAGCCAATGCCAATCAGTTGCGATATGTGCTGGAATCATATCAACGACATCCCTACTATTATCCCAGTTTAGTTTTTATTTCATTAAGTATTATTTTTCAAGTGAGTATTTTTTAATTAAAAACGACAAAAGATCAGTTGAAATAAATATAATTTTTATTTTATTTTTGGCAGATTGCTGTTGGCGTTGGCTTAATACTAAATGGCAAATACAACGTTAAAAATGATAAAGAAATTTGTCGAGCAAATAAAATTAATAATTATACAGTTATTGGTATTTTTATAGTTACGGTTGTTAATGTTTTCATTTCCGCTTTCGGTGTTGCTGATCCGCAGCCGGATAGAAACTCTTAAGAATCTCAAATCTTTTATGTTAATATATTAAGTTAATTATAATTAAATTAGTTTAATGTTTCATAATAATTTTTATAATACTCTTTTGAAATCCCAACGAATAAAATTATTTTTATGCAAAGAAAAGTCACATTGTAAAATAAAAACTATTTTTTTTATTATAAACTTATATGTAAGCTGTACAGGAAATTTAAATAAACAAAATTAGAATGGTTGCATGTCATAGTGTCCATGGACATAATGTCCATGAATTTATATTTCTTCGTAATAGGAGAAGTATAGCAACTTCGATTAACTAAATGTCCAACTATAAAGTGCATAAGCTAGCTTAAGCTTACATAAAAACCCAGCGAAAAGCCTGCTTAGGTAACTCGTTAAAGAATTTTAGGTGACTACTATGTACTTTGTAACTAATTTGCCACAGTTGTGCATTTATGTTTATTTATTTATTTAGTTCGTACTTTTGACAAAAATAATTTCTTTTTAAGTAAACTAAATTTTAAAACAAAAATGCATTTAAGAATATATTTAATAACATTTACATACACATTAATATTTTTTGTTCATATTCGAAGATAAATTCAACAAAAAATACAACAATTTTTTATGGATTTTTGAATTTGTGGCCAATTATACTTAAAAATGTAACGGTGTACATCACCTTGATGAAATACAATTAAAAATTGAATTTTAATTTATTGCGTTTGCAAGAAATGGGCAAGAAGTTTAATTAAAATTAAATTTAAAACAAAAATTAAACATTGCAATTTTTCTTTATGAATGTGTAACATAAAGCACAATCAGCTGTTTTCGTACAGAAAGTGCAGTCAATTTCGTACCTTGCAAGGTTATTATGCTGTTACTTCCTTCCGCTAACATCTTTCTGTCTATTATTATTCATTTATTTATCTAGCCATAGCTTCACACAATTTTTATCCTTTCCTTTCCGGGAGGTTTGTGCTGCTGTTACTTAATTTTTAATTATTGCCTGGTACAATTATTATATTTTTTCGTACGCATGTCTGAAAGTAGGCTCGAACTCGTGTGATATTCTGTGTTACAGCACGCACCTCTTCCAACGCACTTCCACTGAGGTTGTTCGACTTCAGTTAGCTGACTGTCGTATTATTCCCTACACACATCACTGGTGGTAACAACTTATGTATTCACCTTATGTGAACATTCTTCTCATTAGATTTGATAGCATGAGTATGATAGTAAAAATCTTTAAAATTTATGTGTTGTAAAGTATCACACAATTTTTAATAATGCAAGTAAATCTTACTTTTTATTTTGTCTACAGAAACTAATATTTTTAACCTTTCAAGCACCATCTTCATTTAGAAGACATCTCTTATAGAAAAATTGTTGCAGCTTCAACAGTTTATCTCAAAAATACGACTTTTTAATGGTCGATTCTCGTTTGGACCGATAATGATGAGGTAAAAAAATTAAATCATCGTAGATTTTTATCTTTAGGACTCTAAAGAACATGTCATCAAAATTAACTCAACATATAAACTTTGTCAGCCTTACTAAATTGTTGATTTAAATGGAACGACCAATATTGTTAAATGATTTTAGTTTGAAAAATTCAAAAATTCATAATTTCATAATTTTATATCATACGTTATTGATCACAGAATACTCCTGGAGAGAATATTTAGAAAAGAAAAAGACCGATATTTGTAAAATATTTTTTTGCACTCTTTATTTTTTACAACTTAAAAACAGTTTTTTAATAAGTATTTCGTACTGTAAAAGTACGTTAAAAAACAACCAAAAATAAAAACGTGAAATATAATTTTCAATAAAATATAAGAAGTTAAAATGTACGTGTGTCCGTTTTTATGTTAAGAATGGAGCAGCATGTCAATGTTTGAATGTTACTAAAAACTAATATCACAATTTATAAGAGTGAATCTGCATCTGTGTGAATGTATGTCTACGTGCCTGTGGATTGATATGTGTTTGTGTAGTATTTTTTTTTTTTTTTTTTTGTAACGGTTTGTTGTAACGTCTTATAAAGACCTGTGTGATTGATGTACAGTACGTTCATAAATAATAGCACATTTGCTAATCTGTAAATTAATAATTCATAAAATTTTAACAGGGCATGCTATAATTTTCATCTCTTTATGTAAACTTTATTAATATGTTCTCTTTTCAAAATTGAGCTCATTTTACACAAAACTCTAAGGAATTACAAATACCGTTATCAAAATTGCTTACATTTATATATTTAGCATATTTAAGTGTTCAAATTGTATAGCACAAATGCAAAAAATTCTTTGTATAAAAAAACTACCGTTTTAAAACAACGTATTGCATTCAGTTTTATTAAAAATATTAGTTATAAGCAAAATGCCACGCGGAAAAGTACTTAGCGAATTTGAAAAAGGTCAAATTTTAATATTGACAGAAATTGGTGCGTCGAAAGCTGAAATTGAAATTCAAATCTGCAGAAGTCGAAAGGTTGTTTATAATTATTTGGCAAATTATGAAAATTATGGCAAAAATAAAAGCAGTGGTAGAAAAAAAAAGTTGAATGAACGCGAGCGCAGTCTTATTCTAAGGACAGCAAGCAACAGTACTAAAAGATGTAACCAACTTGCTGCATGCGTTTCCAACAAAGTGTGCAAAACGACCATTTGGAATGTTCTAAACTCTTCCAAACATATTCAAAGACAGAGAATGAAAAAAGCTCCTCGCCTTTTGAAACGTTATATCAATGCACGTTTGGAGTTTTGCAAAAATAATATGAATACAAATTGGTCAAATGTAAGTTATTTAACACCTTTGAGTTATAAAATGGTTAACTTATTTATTTCTTTTTAAAGATAACTTTTTCAAATGAAAAAAATTTAATTCGGATGGCCCTGACGGCAATAATAGTTACTGGCGTGACTTACGAAAAGAACCCCAATGTTTCTCACGAAGAAACTTTGGTGGTGGTTCTGTTATGCTTTGGGGTGCATTTACTGAAGAATGCTGTTTGGAGTTGCAAATCGTACCAACCAAAATGAATAGTGAAAAATATTGTGAATTGCTTAAGTGCAGTTTATTGCCATTTTTACATAATAATATAAATAAGAAATATATTTTCCAGCAAGGCAATGCAGCCTGCCATGCCAGCAAATTTACAAAAGAATGGTTAAGCTCAAATAATGTCGATGTTTTGGAATGGCCTTTTGGCTCTCCAGATATGAACCCTATAGAAAACATATGGGGAATTTTCGTCAGGAGAATTTATGCTAGCAATCGTCAATTCATGAGTGTTAATGAGCTCAAAAATTCAATTTTCAAGGAATGGGAGGCACTGGATCAGGCTCTTCTGAAAAAATTAACAAGTTCTATGAAAAATAGAATATTTAATTGCATTAAATCGAAAGGTGGTCTATTTAATTATTAAAAGGTTTTCTTCTTGTTTTTGTTAAATAAATAAATGAAGTTGTTGTTTAGTCTTTGTTATACAAAGATTTTTGCATTTGTGCTATACAATTTGAACGCTTAAATATGCTAAATATATAAATGTAAGCAATTTTGATAACGGTATTTGTAATTCCTGAGAGTTTTGTGTAAAATGAGCTCAATTTTGAAAAGAGAACATATTAATAAAGTTTACACAAAGAGATGAAAATTATAGCATGCCCTGTTAAAATTTTATGAATTATTAATTTACAGATTAGCAAATGTGCTATTATTTATGAACGTACTGTAGTAATAAGATAATAATTACAAAAAAGTAAAATCTGTATTCTCGTTCGATTTCTTATTCCCTTTTTTAAACTTAAAGCTTAAAATAAATTTACTGGTCCCTTTAAATTTTTTAAATTGATTTTTACTTTTCTCCTTTTTTGTTATCGTTTGGATGCTGATTAATTATTTCAAAATCGCAAACTAAAGAAAAATGATCTGATGGATATTGAAAGCTGGGTGTGCGATTTTTTCCAATTTCTTCACCTTGGGGAAATTCCAAGCAATTTTTTACCTACAAGCAAAAAAAAATATTACTTTTTCTAAATAAGAACAAATAAAAATAAAAAAATGAATTACTTTTAAATTTTCCTTGGTATAAAAAACGTAATCTATTGTATGACAAACTTCACCATCTTCACGTATTTTCCAAGTGGTGTACGGAGGCTCATTCTGTATGGATCTTTGAACTTTATCGCAGTTATCCAATTTCTCTTTTGTTGTATTTTCATTGTTACTTTCATCACTTTCAGCACGAATGTCCGAATAGGCACTTGATAATTTTAAAAATTCACAATTCAAAATGGTCGAATAAACAGGTTCAGTGGGTTCAGCATTAAAATCGCCACACAACAAAACAGCTCTATCGCCAGCGAACTGCTTAACGAAACGTATCAAATCACGGCCCTGTTCATTGCGCAGCTTCGAAAGCAAGGAGCCGTGGCGAGCCTTAAGATGTGTAGTGCATACACAAATTTCACGCCCTGTTGCTTTGATCATCAAATTAACCGCAATGGCCACTTGGTTACTTTGGACCCGCCAAACTTCCAAAATGCGGGTTTCAAAACTTTTTACTTCAAATTTATCGCGTTTGAAAAATATAGCACAGCCATCAGGACCATTGTTTTCCTCGATATAAAGGCATGGAGAATCTGGTTTGGGAAAGAAAATACCTTCGTATTTTTGCGTACCCAAAATATTTCGAAGAAACTTATAATGATCCACTTCCTGTTAAATAAAGAAGATCGTTAAGTTTTTAAATTTTCTGTTCATATGTTAATGGCTTAGAAAGCGAAATTACCTGTAAACAGATTATATCTGGATTATTTTGCAAAATTTCCTGTACTATAAGGAATTTACGATTTTCCCAAGTTAAAGCTTCTTCGGGGCATCGCACAAAACCATCATTATTTTGTCCGAGAGCTAAAATGAAAAAAATTTTAAAAATATATGTATATTAAAAATAGTTTTTTTAGTAAAAATAATTAATGATATTTTTAAGTACAAAGATTTTTATTTATTTAAGAATACAAACAATAACTATAACATTTTAATTATTATAACGAAATTTATAGGCCACTTAAATCATATTGCATATTTTGAAAATATAAAATAATAATAATAATGAGGTGAGCATAATAGGGAATCCAATTTAGATCGTTTTCGCTTTGTATTGTTACTATCTTAAGGCCGGGGCACATAGAATCCGTCATACGTTAAACTTTGACAAATTCAACTAAAGTCAAAGTAACGACGGATGAGGTTGGCACAATGAATACTTTGCTGACGGATGTTAAACCAAAGCTTGCTCTCTATTTTTATTCTCTTTTAAATTTAATTTGTATTTTATTCACTTTTTAAATTAATTAAATTTGTATTTTATTGTTTGCCACCAAAATTGTTTTATTAAAATCACAAAACACAATTGAAACACAACAAGAGTTAAAAGAAAACAGAGAAGAGGAAGCAGTTGATAGTTGTCAAAGTATTCAAAAGTTAAAAGTTTACCAACTTTCGTACTTTGTGTTGACGGACACGTATTGATTGTGACAACGCTCATAAGAAAACATGTATTTTAACTTACTTGTCAGTTGAATTTGTCAAAGTTTAACGTATGACGGATTCTATGTGCCCCGGCCTTTAAGGTTCAATTAGACGTGCCATAACCATAACCATATAAAACAGCTGTTTAAACCAACCTTATGGGAAACACTATATTTGATTATTGGTGACATGCCATAATGCCATAGTCATAACCGTAACCATAGATATAAATTAAATTTTGATTTTTACCATAACCATTTATGGTAGACAATTGAATTTAGGTATTAACTGTTTGCTTTTTTTTTATTTTGTCCTTTTTTTTCATGTTCGCTGCATTGTGTTGGCGAGTTTTAATGGATATTTTCATTATGCTGCTTCCTTAACAAACGGCAAAACAAATACGAGTTGCTAATGGCTATGGCACCACTATTCGCTGGCAGCAAATATGATTATGGTTATGGCCATGGTTACGGCTATGGCTTTATGGTATGGCACGTCTAATTTAACCTTTATTGCTTCAAAATTTGTTTACATTTTCTTGACGGGCCATTTTGATAAACAAATTGGAAAAAAATTTCAATTTTAAACTAAATAAAATTTAACAAAAAAAAAAATGTTTTGTAGAATGGTCATTTAAAAAAAGAGTTTGTACTGAGAAAGGAAATACTTTAAAACAACAAAACTAAAAAAATAAAAAAGATAAAAAAGCGAAAAATATATTTGTTTATTTTTCTCTACAGATTTTAAAATACTTTAGACTGCTAACTGTGAAAATTTAATGTTTCTGAAATGCGATTGCCTAATATCCAATAAGCCTTGGCTGATGTGCGCGTTTTGCGTCAAACTTTGTTTACATTTTCTTACCAAGAAAAAAAAAATAATTATTATACATTTACAATAAAAAATGTTCGATTTTGAAAAGTGCTTTAAATATTTGTTATTAAATAAAAAGGCTAAAGAAAACTAAAAATAAATAAATAAACTGCATATATGGCAGTAATTCATTAGATAGACTACTTAAGCTCCGATTTTATCAGCATCATGGTGAAATAATACAAGGTGGTCGCGATGGCGAATTCATTAATTTTCGCTGAAATCCTGAATGTCAAACACCATATAAAAATATTATACACATTTTTTATACATGAAGTTAGCGTTTCGGGGAAAATGAATGAATTCGCCATCGTTACAACCTTGTATTATTTCGCCATGATCAGCACTTAACGCAGTGGTGCCAGAAATTTCCATTCTTAAATTTTTCATTTATCAAAAAAAAAAAAAACCAAATCTTAACTTAGGAAAAAAATATCTGTTTAACATTTGCAGATGAACAAGGGAGTCATGTCAAATTTATTGCAAACTTCGACAAAGTTGGAAACGTTAACTCACTATCCGCTCTACACATACTAGTATTTGACATTGTGGGCCAAACTCTTCCACTGTAAAATTTTTTAAATCCCTAAAATATTTATAAACATCATGTGGCGGAGTTCTTAATTCCTCATCTAAATTTTATATCTCATAGTCTTCAACGTTTATTATTAATAACGTTTTGGGGCTCAATATAGGAAAGCTTTTTAAAGGTTGCGTTGTTAAAGTTAAATTGTTTTGTAATTTGTTAACACACCTCAATGTAAAAGGCAATACAATTATTAATAAATTAATTAATTTAGTAGCCTTTATATCGGAAACAGGTATTAGTTTTTACAAATATATGTACCTGGTAAACGACATTATCATTTACATATTTATCCATTAGCGGTAGTGATATATCTTTTTGTTTTAAATTATAAAATTGCAATTAAATTGTTTCACATAGGTAAATATGTTTAATAAATGAATTAAAATTTCCCGTTTTCTGGCTTAGGTTCATTTATTAATATAATTTGTAAAAATCTTTAGAAAGAAAAATTATTTACATATGTATGCGGACTTTTTCCAAATGCCGCATTTTAAGGACCGCCAAATCCATCATTAGCATTCTTCTTTCTAAAGATTTTTAGAAATTAAATTAATAAAAGAATCTAAGCCAGAAAACAAGAAATTCTAATTTATTTAAATATTTACGGTTCAAATCCTGAAAGAAAATTTAAAAAAAAAATATGTTTAATAAATTTTAACTAGAAGTTGCAATATTCGTTATCAAACAACTAAATCAAAAAAATCTTAATTATAGAAAAAAAATCTTCAGATCTTGTTTTGATAAAAACATTTTTAAATTTATTGTAATGTTAATACTCTTTTAAGTAACTATTATTATCATTTTCAAAATTAATTTCGAATTTCTTGAAGTTTAATTACTCGTTTCAAGCTCTGCAAAAATGACCTATCGTCTGTTGAATTAAGTGAAATTGTTGAACCTTCAGTTGTGCAAAAGCATCAATTACAAAGTGTAACGATAAATTTGTTAATTAATGTTTTTTTAAACTTAACTAATATGTTAATATAACGGCTATCAAAGATGGATAGAACTTATGTCAAATAATGAAATAAGTACTTTTTCAGAAGTGCTATTTTATTTTGTGTGTGTGTACCAAAAGTTACGAAAAAATGGCCAAATAATAAAGACTGTGAAGATTTGCGAAAACTTCAAAAATTATAATGCGAGCTAAATTGTTATATTTTTAAAAGGAATCGATTTGATTGGAAAAATCAATACAATTAATACGCATTTAGTTTTTATTAAAATCATCGCTAAGAATAAGAAATCTTTCGACGCAAGTTAAATTCAATATACGGCTTAACCTTATGTTTATAGAATTTTGGGCCGAGATATTTTATGTTAGCTGATTTAGCAATAATTAGAGGAATATTATCATTCAAAATTTTTCTACAAATATTAAGAAATTACTTTCAAGGTATTGATCAATATATTTTACATACATTTTTAAATGAATGATTAGTTTTAAGATGGAAAGACTAAATCAACTGTGATTTAGTACTCTGAGGATCATTAAAGTACTATCTAAATTTTTCATGCGGGTAAAAATTTCATAATGCATTTTTGGTTTTAGTGTATGAAAAACCTTAAGAAAAAGTTGAATGAAAATGTTTCTTACTTCCCTTCTACCCTTCTAATTCATCTAATTCATAAAATGTTTCTATTTTAGGTTTAAAGTTTACAATAGTTATTAAACACATTTCTTTTAATTAATCATTATTAAAAATTTGTATTGAAAAACACACAATAACAGTTTTGAAAATCAATTTAAATTTATTTTATGCGAAAAAACCTTTTTATTAAAATCGTATTTTCTGTTTACTGCAAAATATACAGAAAAAACGTATTAAAAAAATTTATAATTAAATAGGTTTCGTTTATTATCGTCATAGATAAAATGAAAAGTATTTGCATAACGAGTTCTACTACGTTTACGTTTTGTGTAATTTTACTATTAAAATAAATTTCTTTCAACTGATTTTTATTATAAAGGATAAGTCTAGTTTATCCTGGTAGCTCCATATAGACCAGGGTTCAGAAAAAAGTATTTTTTAGGAGAAAATGTCATGAGATAAAACTCGCGAAACCTTAAATTTTTATATAAAATTTGCAATATTTTAAATTTCTAGAATGGCATGGGTTTAAATAAACTATCAGGATCCTTACAAAAATATTTAAAAAAATGGCAACCTATTAGAAACAGGTTAAATGTTATTAATCTTTTGTTGTTATTTTGCAAATATTTTCAACTTGTTAAACAAAATTTGCACCCTTTTGTAACCAAAACATCTTGTTATATCGACATAGCAAGAAATGTATGCAAAAGCAATTGAAAAAATAAGATTTAAGGGTTTGTTTTTAATTTTTAATGCTTGAGAATCTTACTGGTTCATAATGGGTTACCAACTTGTTTAAAATTTGTATAATGCTTGATAGGATTTATGATAAGATCTTTTATGATTTTTTTATTATCCCACTCCGCCACAAAGTGCTTAAGATATAACAAAATATTTATAAACACTTTTTGGATATGTAACGCTTAAAATATGGGTTACCGACGATTTTTTTTTTTATGTTACATTGTCTTATAAGTATTTTTTCTACTCCAGGACAAACTTTTAGTTTTAAACATTTAATTTTTGGCTGCAATAAGAAACTTATATTTATTAAATTTCTATAAAAGTTTTGATAGTCAATCGGTTTTGTTCCGTCAGTAAATATTATACTGTTGTCATACCTGTTTAAACGTTAACGAATAATCTTTTGACAACTTTTGCTTATTAAAGGCTTAAAAACTCTTAAAGAACATTTTTTTAATTAAACTGTTAGTAAATAATTTACTAAAGTAACTCCCGAATTAGTTACAATAATAAATAAATATTTAAATACAAGCTTTTTAATTCAATCATAAAAAAACATATGACATCAGCGATGCTAAAATGAAGATTTTACCTTAATTTTAAAGATTTTTTAATCAAAAAGATTTAAAGATTTAGTTGTTTGGCAGCTAATATGGTAACTTCTTGTCTAAATTTAACAAACATATTTACCCATGTGAAACAAATTTATTGTAAATTAATAAATATGCCCTAAAACTAAAAATTGTATCACTGCCGCTAATGGATAAATATGTTAATGATAATAACGTTTACCAGGACACATATATTTGTGAAAAAAATATTTGCGATAAAAAGTTTAATGCTACTGATTCAAATGAATTCATTGATAATTGTATTGCCTTTTACATTGAGGTGTGTAAACAAATAACAAAACAATTTGACTTTAACGACCCAACCTGAAAAAAGCTTTCTTATGTTGACCCTCAAAACGTTATTAACAAAAAAAGTTTCTTCATTAGAAAACTCCGCCACATGAATTAAATTAATATTTTAAGAATTTAAGAATTTTACAGTGAAACAGTTTTGACACACAATGTCAAATATTTGTAGAGCAAATAGTGAGTTAATGTTTCCAACTTTGTCAAAGTTTGTAATAAATTTGATATGTCTCCCTTGTTCATCTGCAAACGTTGAACAGATATTTTCAAAAGTAAGAACAATAAAAAATTTTGAGGAAATCTTACTAAAACTAAACTAAAAATAATAATTCATTTGTAAATAATAGTTAAAACAAATAACAATTTAAAATGAATTAAAAGATCATTTAATAACAGAGTAAATTGAATTGAAGTTACTTTTAACTCCATTTGTCATATTAAAAAAAGCAGAAAAACCCCGAATAATCATTAAAATATGTTCAAAAAATGCAAAACAAATTCACTTCTAACATTAAATGAACATTTACGTCATATCCTTTTTTATTTTTAAAATGCAAAATAAACTTACTTTGTGACAAAAGATTCCACTGGAATAAACGTATGTAATTTGGATCAGCTATTGGTGCACTGCATACTAAATGTCGAGAAACCAAAACCGAAAAAGACATAACAAATATTAACATTATTTTAAAATCAAATTTATGCAATTAGCAATAAAATGAAAGAGAAGTATGTTAATAAAATTCAATTTCATTAAACATTTAAGCCTCTATCTAATTTACCTCGAGATACTGCATCTAATTTGAGACAACGTAAACCATCTGTTATGTCTGATGAAACCATTTGATTAGTTAATGAAGATAAAGGGTTTAAAAAGAAACGTGTCAGAAGTGGCGGTTGATTCTCTCCACGCAAATGTTTGCAATGTTGTAAAAGTTCGGGTGTACTCAGGCCCTTAGGTATCTCCAAACTATCATCTTGGGAATCGGAATTATTTATTTTTGGGGCCGAATTGAATGAACCCATTCTGTAAAAATAATAACAATAATTTTAATATTAAAATTGTGATATTTAATGCTTTAATTTTAAACAAAAGTAAGGACATAAATAATTTAAATTTTTAAATTATTACGAACTTAAAAGCACTTAAGAACATTAGACTTTTGACATGCCATTCAAAATTTGCTTATTAACGTGTTATAAAAACAATACATTTTTGTGGATATGAACTGTTAAGTCTTAAATGTTTAAAAGCTAACCATTTTTATAAACATTTAAAAAATTTTATTCGATTAAAATCAAAGTATTAAAACAATAACCATTCAAGTAAAACAAAAAACAACAAAAAAATATTTCTTAAGGCCAGGATCCACTATCATACACAATCTTGCGATTTAATCACTTAAAAATCTGACAGAATTCTGTCCTACTTTAAAAATCGTTTCAAAATGGCGTCGTAGGTGCCACACTATTACACAAAAAAGATGCAAAAAACAGATGCTTTTGGTATTTTGTTGTTTTTTTCTCCTCATCTTAAAAAAATCAACTCTGATCGCATAGAAAAAATCGTTTTATGAATTATTTCAAAAGATTGTAAAATCGTACAGATCTGTCAAAAAGTCTGTCACACACATACACTTTAATTCCACACTATCATACTCTTTGAGCACATATGTAGTTTTTGACAGATCGTACGACTGAATATGATAGTCAATCCTGGCCTTTAAAAGCAGTCCTTCTTGTAATACTCACAAAGTCGGGGTGTTAAATATTACTTTTTTTAAGTATACAATTATAATAAAAAGAGTATGGTTTTGACGTGTAGACCCTAAACTCAAGTTACTGGTAGACACTTTACTGAAATAACAAATGAAAATAATAAAACAAATTATTTCGAAATGTCTTATCATATGATTTTTTTGAATACAGTGACTGTAAAAGTGTACATATGATGCAACATCTTATGAAATTTGCTATTCTTAGATAAATCATTGATTTGTTATTCATAAATAACGGCAATGTTCTTGTAGCACAGGATAATAGTTTTTTTTTATGAGCTTTAATGTTGTGTCTTATATTGCAATGTTAAATTATTTTGCTTAATAAAAACCATGAATAGAAATGAAAAAGGGATAAAATCGCTAGATAGAACAGAAAATAACTAAATTGTCATTACTTTTGAACAATTACAAAATTAATTCTAAAAAACCAAGGTACATTTATTTTACTGGGTAATAGCGGCTCTACAATAAATACAACATTTGTAAAATCAACATGGCATTTTATTGTTGCTTTGTGAGTGGAAATGTTAAAAATAGAAACAAAAATAAAAGATAAATGCTCTAAAAACAAACGCTCTCCTTGTAAACAAAAGTAGGAAAATATAAACAACTTTTGACATGTCCAAATACGAATCAGCTGGGCGGACGACACTACCTAGTAAAATATGTGTACCTTGTAAAAAACAAACAAACAAGTCGCCAGCTTAACTACCTACAGCGCTTTCATAATCGGATTTTCCAATTGCTAGGCGTTAAATCTGCGTTATTAGGGTTTGCTTTATTTATTTTGTGTATGCATTACAGTTACACGACGTTGTACACGCTGATTAATGTGGCTTGTTACAGTTATCTTTAGTTTAAAACCAGTAGACCATTTTAAAGGTTTTTTTCGAAACTCCCACACGTACCACATTAAAGTTGGATTTTTAAGAAGGTTTGTGTTATTACTGCGGCTCTGATAAAACAATAGTATTGGAATTCAATGCTTTTTTGAATTTTTATCTTGTTACAAATCCAATCTTCACTATGTTTACAGTAATGACCCATATCTTCGTGTAGACTTTAATCAGCCACTGTATATTAATGGTTTTTATTAAAATCGTTAAACAATAAAAATTTAAGTATGTAATTTAGAAATATTTTATACACGAATTTCGTCTTTACTTGAAGGTTGCACGATCAAGTTTTGCCTTTCAAATATTAATACATTCACATTTTTTACCAATGCACTCTCATACTTTTAAAAATAGAAACGAGCTTGATAACAGTTTTTTCTTCAAGTTGAATGTTTCAATTTTCATTTAAGAAAACAGCTGATCACAACTCCTTTGAACTATTCTTCGTTTTTGTTTCTACAAATATTTTTCCGGCATGCGTTTTTGCCATCTTCGCAAAGAAATTGCTTGCAAGTTGCGTGCAGAAAAACTTGATCGAGTGACTTCAGGAATAAAGAAGCTTTTTTCTAGCTTTTTCCTTTTTTGAAATTTTTTTCATTCAAAACGATATTTCATAGCCATTTTATATTTATTTATACCCAAAAGATATAAACCGTTTAAGCTCAATATTATATTTTTGTTGTAATAATTCATATAGTTTTAAGATTTTGAACATTTCTCTTTGATAGAATTATAAGTGAATGAAATATTCTTTAAACTCTTTAAAAAATTAAGATTGGTTTCAAACAATGTCTGCATTGCTGTTACTATTTTAACAAATTTTGAGTATTGAATATGAATATGTAGTTGAATCATTAATTTTCGTCAAAGTTTTAACATTGGTAACAAATTTGTTAAACATTGTTTATGTAAAAACTGAAGATAAACAAATTAATGGGCATTTGTTTGAATAATAAATTAAAATATTTAAGAACATAATAACTGTGTATAGCATTTTATAGCAGCATGTCCCAAAGCTTCTGTTAATTAACTTTTTACAACTGTATTTTTTTATTGCATTTATTTTTTTCAAAACACATACAAACATATTTTTTAAATGTAAAATATATATGTGTTTGTAAATCATGTACAAAATTACTTAAGTTCAGTAAAACATTTAATAACTTTTACTTTACTTTCGATTTCAATTACTTGAAATTTTTTCTGCATTTTTAAATCATATCGTCACCGTTTGAAAACACAAAAGCTTAAGTCGTAAAGAAAGATGCACAGTAGGGGATTTAGTAAAATCATACAGTCTTATTGAAACTTCTCACTGCTTAACTAGAGGATTATCTTAAGAATTTCAGCTTTATAAGGGAATATTTTAAATTTGATTTTCAATTGATTTTTCATTTTTATTTTTTTTTTTTTGCTAATTAGTGGGTTTTTCCATTAAAGGTACCAAGGTTGTATTGATTGTTGCATTTTTAAGCGACTTCAAAAAAAGGAGGAGTTCGTGCCTGTAGAACTCAGTCACTTCTGAACCGGGGTGTGTGTCCCCATACAACACACGTTTCTAAAGTGTAAAATAAACCATTGGTGCACACTTATTTAAAATTAAAAAAAAAAATTTTAATATAGCTCCCATTAGCAAAAAGTAATACAAAAATAAATCAAAAAATTAAAGGGTGTCCCAATAGGTGACGTAATTTGACTTATATGGGCCTATCTTTTGAACCGTAATAGACAAACGTTTGAAAATTATACAGAAGTTTATAATAACAAGTATAAACTTTCAAAAGTATAAATTAAAGGGTGCCTCAACAACACGAATCAAAATTTGAATTTAGAAATTAAAGGGTGTTACCATATTTAAATTAAATTGAACTATATGGTTCTATTTGCTTAACTGTTACATACAAACACTTGAAAATTTAACAGAATGTCCTTTACTTTGTAGGAAGTACAAATATCTTAATTTATAATTTATAAGGTGTTTCAATAGTTACTGTTTTTTGTTGCATATGACCAAACTGTTGAACAGTTTTAGACAGTTGATTGAAATTTGCGCAGACCCTTTATTGCTAAGTTTGCTCTAACAAGTAGCAAGCTTGAAATTGGAAAATAAAGGGTGAAGTAATTTTACCTTTATGGCCCTATTTTTGAAACCGTTACAGATAACTTTTTAAAATTATACAGAATGCCTATTATAATAACAAGTATAAACATAAATATTGGAAATTAAAGGGTGCCCTAATGGTTGTATAACTTGATGTATAAGGCTAATCTTTTGAACAGTTATAGACTGACGCTTATAATTTAAACAAATTTTTTTTTTTACTATTTCCGCAATAAAAACTGTAAAAAATAAAAATTGAGTACATAACTGTTGAATTTTCTTTTTTAATCTGCATTCATAGTTTGTTTTAGGACATATGAAAAATCCTTACGCAACATTTCTTGAATATAATATAAGAGAATTAATTGCCGTCCTAAAGAAATATGATTTTGAGTTTGTCTGTTTTTAAGTCGTTTTTTTTGCAAGAATTATTATTTAATTTATTTATTTCTTATTAGAAACATACTTTTTTATTTTCTGTAAAGGAGTTATTTTTATCACATTTTGAAGAAAAAAATCATTTGTCAATGAAAACAAAAATTAAATTAAAAAAAACACATTTTTAAATGGAATCTTTAAATCACACACATTGAAGGAAACTAGAAATTAAATAAAATTCTTTTATCAAGAAAATTTTTTTCAAATAATTTTTTTTGTGTCTAAAATAGTAAAAAAAGCTTAATAAATGTTACAAGTTTTAGCGATAATTTCCTAACACTAATATATAAATTTTCTATTGTGCGTAAAAGTAATTATTTTTTCAAAGCTGGTGAAAAAGAAATTTGCATTGCCTTTACTGCCGATTTCTCTACATGCCAAAGAATACTTCTTTCGCATATTTAAAAATTTATTTTTGTTTTCATTATAAATATACGAAAGAAATATTCGTCGCATGTAGGGAAACCGGCAGTTAATAAATTTATAAGCAGAGTTGCGCATTTTATCCGCTAAGAAATTACAGATGAATTTCTACTTCGTTTTGTTTATTATTTGGCAACTCTCCCACAGTTTCATATTTATTTCTCAGAATTTTCTTTTAAATAGTTAATCTCTACCGAAATCTAAAATTGACGTTTACAATCCAAGCAAAATTAAATAAATTGGTCGTTGCCTTCATGTGTTAAATAAATTTGTTATAATCTAAATAAAATGATTTATTCTTACATTTTAAAAAGTTTTTAATTTAAAAACATAAAAACAACAAAAATCCAACATCTTTTCGTAATTAAGGTGACGATATTTAACATTTATAAGGTCACATTCATATTAAATATCACTTTGAATTTAAACTTGTTCAACAACTGCAGACGTTCGTTCAATTACTTTAATGATTCATACAAATAATAATTTTTTTCTTCTGTATTTGTGCTTTCGCTTTTGTAATTAATATTAAAATCGGAAGCTTAACAGATTAATAGCCGCATTTATTATGATTTACAAATTAAAATCTTTGTATCTTTAATAAGGAACAACTTGTTAACTTTAGAAAATTTCTTTATACACTGACTGTCAGTTTAACGAAAAGCAAAATGTTCGCTATTTGTTTATATAAAATTGTTTAAAAAACTGTTTATATTTTACTGTTAATGACGTCAATTTTGATAAATTTTTTGTTGCTATAACAATATTATTTTACACAATTTATTGTCTTGGCTGCTCTTTGTATTTTGGAATTTATGTTACTCACTCCAACATACGAGGGTAAGCCATTTCAATTTGTCTTAAACATATAAGGAAGAACCAAAACTTAAAATAAATAAAGTTTCTCAAAATGCTTGCCATTAAAGTATAAAAAATATTTACCGGATTAATTCCTTGGCAATATCAGGTTTAAGTCGGCTTTTGTTTTAAAGATCTTTGATAGCATTCAAGATATTTTTTTTAAATATAAAGTTCGAACAAGTTCAACTCACGGGATTATCAATCAAAAACCATCTTCAAAATGTATTCCGCAATAGCACAGAATAAAAATTACCCAAAACAGCATGACTGATTCAACGCATTAAGTTGTGAATCTTGCTAATTATATTTGCTAATGCTGAAGTTAATAAAATGAATTTCACTAAATGAAACTACTCCACAAAAGTATAAAAGTTAAGCTTCTTATTAAAAACATAATCGTCAGCTGAGTCGAATTCAAAACTCTGATACGAATCTCAAAAATTTTTAAAGCTATTAAGAGGGTGTGAGTTTTGTTTAAAAGTAAAGACTTTTTGAATTCCCCTCGTTAACATAGACATATACCAGTGACGCCATTACCTTATATATGATAAGACTAATTGTTAATACCGCAGGAACTTAATATCAATTTTACACAGCTTTAATCGCAAGTTACTATTGTTTTAAAGGACCTTGTTAAAGATCATAAGAATTATCAAGAATGTGACGTTAAAAAACTTTCAGAAAATGTATTAATTAGAAGATAAAATACTTGTTCAATTTATAATAACCGTAAATTGTCTTATCTGTTGTATGTTACAGTTAACATAACATTATGTATTTTACAATTTTATTTAATATGTTTTTTGAAAGTTTTGTTAAATCCATATCTGGGATTTAATCATTTACTTTAAAGCTTAACATGTAGAATCAGTTGAATGTGCGTAGTCATCAGCATAAGATAATTTTTAATCATGTATATATGTATTTCTGTACAATTGTACTTCGAATAAACTTGACTGTTGACATTAAAGTTTACGAAAATTCATTTGTAATAGACGATATACGTTTTAATAGGCGCTTGTAAATTTAGTTACTACAACTAAAATTAAGTTGTCCTTTAAAATAATATTTACTGGCATAATTTAAGTAATGAAGTAACCAAATAATTAGACCACATGTTTGGTAATCAAATATAATTTAAAAAAGTAACACACGTTATATGTAACATTTCATAACACTTTTACAATGATTTTGTTTGGTTCTAAAAAATATTAATAGATCGATAAACATAATATAAAAATTAATAACATTTTATCCTTAAAAAATATATGTAAATGAGAAAAAACTTATTAATCGGAATCATTTTTTTAATTTAATTTACGTTAGTTCCACTAGATTTTTAAAATAAACGCTACTGATTATATATCGCTTATCAATGGATTCTACTTAAATTTTGTTTACAGAATTTAAGATTCTTATATTTTAACCTTAATTAACTGAATGAGAATTGCATTTATTGAACAAATAAAACAACAATCCAACGTAAATAAACATAAACAGTTTAAATTATTAAATTATTTTTTTATTTCTTGACACGAAAACCCGAAAAAACTGCCTCGAGAAAAATCTGTGGAAAAGGAAAATAAGTATCAAATCAAAAAATTCTCCTCAAATAAATAAAAAAAAAAGAAACAAAAAAAGACAGACCTGCAGAGGCATCAATAATGAAACAAAAAATTTTATACGAATTTGGTTTAAATTTCTATATATAACGGGAACACCCTTTAATATCTGATTTTAAATATTTCTACTTGCTGTTTTAGTGAACACAGAAGTATAATTTACAGCCATACCTAAATTAGCACGTAAGACGCGACGCAAAATAACGCATGGCTTTACGCTGAAATGACATACCTTAATTAAAGCGCAACGTTTTGTTGTGAACAGTAATGTTAACTTATCATTTGTAATAAAACCCTATAATATGAAATGCAAAACAGTGATAAAAACGCTAGATAAACCTGAAGAAAGCTAAAATATCATTACTGTTTTGTAACGTTCTCTAAATACTACAATAAAAATATGTAAACAACAGTAGCTTGCAGGCAACTGCATTACCTTACGCGCTGTCAAAATTGGATTTTCCAATTGCTAAGCGTTGACGCCGTGCTAATTAGGGATGCTTCATACATTTTGTATGTAATGAGAAATCTTGCGCTTTACGCGGTTGGCAGTTAGAAATGCAATTTTTTAGTGTTTGTCTTTAGCGGTTAAAAAAATAAGTCATATAAATAAAATTACACAAGCTATGAAAACACCCTTTCGTTTTTTTAACATGTAATTGTGACATACATAGAACTTAAATTCTTTGTTTAAGTTCCAACTGACTGCATATAATGACTTAGAAGATACGACCATATATGTGCATAAATTAAACAACGATGCCTATGGGTACACCCTTTAAATTCTAATTTTATACTTGTTGTTATAGTAAGCATAGAAGTACCGTTCTATTCAATTTTCAAATGTTTGACACAGCCACTTAATTATATCACCAATTGGTACACCCTTTATTTTTTATATTTTTATTACTTCCGACTTTATAAAAAATCTAAATCTGTTCAATAGAAATATAAAATTTTTAATTTTTAATATAATGATTTTTATTTTTTAATGATACAAATCTCTAGGCATTACCTTTCAATTAAAAATGATAAACTGGTTCACAAATGACTGAACTTTGCGGCCACAAATGAAAAGACAGACAAATTGATAGCATTCTTTTTAATTCGATTAAGAAAACTTAATTGCCCGCCAAGAATAAGTGATTTTCAGAAAAAAAGCGGCTGGACGCAACAATAATCGTGCAAATGTTGTTTGTTAGTTTTATGTAAACAATTGTTACAAAACCTACAATAAATTTTCATATGTTTATTGAATGCCGTATGGGGATTGTGAAGTTATTTAGTTAAAACAATATTCACATATTTCTATGAGTTTTTTTAACATTTTTGTTTGCATATTTTTTTTATTGCAATTAAAATGTTACAAACTTTCGGACAGTGAACAGTAATAAGTAATTTTAAGTGTTGAAAAATTTTAAACTTCTGAGAATTTGCAGAGATTTTGGCCAAATTTAAGCCAGAAATATGATGTTAAAGAAATTTTAAGACAATCGAAAAATATTTTAGCCATAAACCGAAATCAATAGATTGAAGACAAAATTTTTAATCTTTTAAAATGGTGAACGATGGTGCTGTGGTCTGCTGTTAATTTTGATATTAATCTAACAGAGAAGCTGTTGTAAATTTAATCTAGAAAAGTTTATTTTAAAGAGAATAAGCGAGCTCTTATTGAAACTAAAATATGTTGCGTACTAAAATATATGTAAGTAGCATAGATGGGAGTAATTAGTTACATGGACTAATTAATTAATGATTTCATTAGCATTGAATTATAAATAATGCTTATGATTTTCTTTAGCATTATCATTGTTTTTTCTAATTGTAATGCTTTTTAATAAAAAAGGTTTCATTGATAATCAGTTAAAAAACAAAATCATTGCCATTGAATTATGATTAAATGGTTTCAAATCATTATCATTGTTTGAAGTATTCCTTGTCTTTCTACACTAAATGCACTTCTTAAAGTAAAGTAATGTTTTACCTTTCTCAGGAAAAATGAGACACTGGGAATATATTAGCCATTTAAGTGTAAGTAATAAGGGCTGCTAGCTAGAGTGTTAGTAAACCTCAGATACCAGACATTAAGTTTTACATCTATCTCACTTAAAATTAATAAATTATTGAAATTTTCAAATATAGATCTATTCACAAGAGATCTAAAAATCAAAATTTTGCGTTTCAGAAAAGCAATTGTTTTAGAATTAGTTATAATTATTAATTACATTAAAAATCCAATACCTTTAGTAAAAACAATTATAATCAATATAAAATCATTAGCATTAAATGGAAGTAAAATTTCTTTCATTTTCATTATTTCTAACAAAGCCAATAAAATTTCAATGCTAATGAAAAAAACCCAAGTATGGTTAGTAGAAAATAGAAAAATTTAATTTAAATATCAAGACTATATACACATACATATATACATAATATATATATATTTGTATATATATTATTTTTAAATAGTGTATTATTTTTTAACTTTATTTTTTTTATTTTTTTTTTCATTTCATATAAGCCTAACTTTATTTCTTTTAAACGATAATTCTTAATGCTTCAACTTGTTTTCGTTTTCTTTTTCTTTTTATAAATGTTAATATAAAATCGGTCAATAGCATTGAAATTATATAAAATAAATTGAAAAATTTAATTTGAAAAAAAACAATAAATTGTCTCAATATTAAATAAATACCTGTATTCAATTTGTAAATTTGTAATTAATTTTGTAAATAAATTAAGTTTAAAAATATCATAAAATGATTTTATACCTGGTCAACATAACTTTTTGCAAGTATGCTTTACGATCATTTTTGCATGGAGGTTTGCCGGCGCGTTTTATTTCTAATGATTGTTCCATATTTGACATTACTGTTGGTTCTCTTCTATTATCTGCTGTCTTAAATGATTGTTGTGTTAAAGTTTTACTTTTATAAATCTTTACAAAAGTTTCTTCACTTTTTTGTGTATTATAATTTGCGTGTAATTTAAAAGGATTTTTGAAGAAAAATAAATTGTCAAGTTAAAGTTGAATACAAACTGGATTTTGGAGAGAAGAATTTGTTCTTAAACAAACCGTTCTTGAAAGAGGTTTTTATTAAACTGATTTTGTTGAAATGTGAAATATTAGAACGGGAACTGGTTGGGTAAATGTTTTTTGTTTTGTTTTGTATTTTATTGTATTGTATTTAATTTTATTTTGTTGCTTTTAAAAGATTTATAAATATATGTATATATATGTATCTTGTATCTCACGTGCGCCGTCAACGAAAACGAAAACTACTACAAATATCAGAAAATACTACTGTCGATATGAGTGTGAAACCGTACAATGAAAATAAAAAGAAGTTAAAATGACATCTTGTTTGAATAGTTTTCGATTTTATATTTTCAACAGGCAAACCAATAGACAGACGGTCAAATCTACATATTTCCAATAAAATATATTAAATTTTATCGTATCGCAAATACTCGTACATATTGTGGTGTTAAGAAAATTTTTTATATTTAATTTTTTTTTTGTTTTGTAAATAAGTGCTTGTATACAATCTTCTATTATTGTACTCTGTGCCTTTTAACTCATAATGCAGAAAGTAAGTTAATATTATCCGTGATCATACTGAAGAATATAATTATAAAAGCAGATTGTAAAGTTAGGCCGAATACTATTTAGCTGGACTTGAACCACAACATTGCTATGTTTGTAGCTGGATATTTTTGATATTATTACCGGGAATAAATGGTTATTTTAATAATACAATAGCTGACTTTGTATTTGCCCACCAGTACTATCATAGTTTATGATTTGTACCAAAATCTCAATTTAAGCGACAAATGCTTAAATACGCGTAATATTAAGTGATTTTTCTTTATACGCTTCATCACAAAAAGTTAAAAGAGGGTATAACTAATTTTGTCATTCCGTTTGTAATTTCTACAATATCAATTTCCGACACCATGAAATATATATATTCTGACTTCTTGCCGAGGCACTAGATGAGCTAGAGAAAGTTTGAAAACGATTTATTTTGGACAAAATTCGATATATTTTGAACCAGTGAAGATATCTAAATAAGAAGCAGAGGTAAAACAGAGGTAAAGCAGAGGTGTGTTTGAATAGAGCAGAGAACGCTCGGCCACCTAGGGTAAAGGGAGGGGGGGGGGGACTTCAGAGTAGGCCCCGAAAGTTCATCAGCTCGGGCAAATAATTTTTTGGAAATGTCAATAAAAGTTTAATTTTTTGTCAAATGCTTAGATTTTTTAATTTAATTACACCTTGAAAATATCTACAAAAAATGTGCTTAATGTGTAGGTTATCTCTTTTAGTTTGGGCGAAAATTGGGTTACATTTTTTTTTAATTTTTATCGACCAGAACTCAGTATTTTTAGCGCAGTGTACCTAATAATGATCGGGTTATTTTTATAAAACACTTGCTTTATTATTAATGAAATTTATAATAAATAAGTTTCAACCGATAGGGCTTTTACAAACCTCTGAATTGGGGAAATGTCAAAAATACCGTAATTTCGGATTTTTCCCCAAAAAGGTGTTATTCTGTTTTTGCTTATGTAATTTAAACTTACTTCGGTACTAGCAAATTTTTTAACCCTTTAAAACCTAGGTTAAAAAAATTATACGGATTTACCTTAAGCCCTATCAAAACATTGCCAATTTTAAAATAAAACTTATAAAATTTATAAATTAAAAACCTCAGTTGTTGACTACATACTCCATGAAGAATTTAACGGCCCCGGGAGTAAAATCTCTTTTTTTTGTAAAATGTGTGTGTTTGGACTTTCATTAACATCATTATTATATTCTTCCATCAGAATACTTAAAACAATAATTCTTCTAACTTGGACTCTTGAATTTCAATATTGTTTTAATCAACAAATTCTGTTTAAAATTTTCTTAAGCACAAAAATTGTGATATTCCCATTAATGTTACAATATTTATATATAAAAAGTAAGAATCAGTTAAGTTCTTACAAAATTCTCTTATAATTATTTAACACAGTGTATAATGTATTGTGTTTATTAAATGGTACAACAATAAGAATCATTTTATATTCGTTACATGCGAGTACAATTGAGATGCTCCTGTTTATTATACACAAGATAAAGATAAAAAGAACTGAATTGAATTGTATTGAATTGAATTGTTTTGTATTTTTAATTGTTCTAAAGATTTAGTTTTTTTATGTTATGTCTAGTATTATTGTTCTTGTGGTTGTTGTTCTTATTGTTTTTATTCAGTTATGCTAATTTATTATAAAAAAATAATAGATTCTACGCTCATAATTATTTATCGAAAAAAAAACAAACAAAAAAGTGAACAAATGAACGAAATTGTTTTTAACGTTCTTTAAAGCTTTTTTTATATAATTCGATGAAAAACAAAACTAAATCGTCATTTGGAAACAACGTAAAAAATAATGGCAAACGCATTTATGCAGTTTTTTACTAAGGTTTTTATTGTTCTTATTAAACCTTTTTTGCCAACTATTTCATTTACAATATGAATTGTTAATTTTCAGTTGGTTCGTTATTGTGTGTGACTAATTGTAATAATGTACGCCTGTAGTATATTAATAATTAATATTTTATTGCATAGAATTAATTTAAAGCTTAATTAAATTAAAAAAAAGTTAAGATAATTTATTGCTATAATTGCTAGCTAAAAATCATTTAATAAAAATACAAATTTAAAATATACCAGTATGGTTTGGGTCTTTGTAGCTTCGTAGTTTATAACTTTTATATAAATACGAAGAACTCTGAAGAATAACGTCACAGTTCAAAAATGCATACATGTCCTTAGAATCTATCTTTTACTGCTTTCTTTACAAACAATCACAGATGTCATTATGCAGAAAAACTAAACTTCTTAAATACTCTATGAACACCGATCCGCAAATTCTGGTTATCTTGGAGCAGTTTAGAGGTTATAAATATAATGCATTGTTCCAAGTAAATCCCGTTGTTTAACGACGTTTTCCCTAACAATAAATAATTGTGTCCGTCCTTTGACTTTAATATTGAAAATACCGCTGTCATATATTAAGGCCAATTATCTCAATAATTTGATTAAAAGTTTAGTAGCACTTAGCTTTCTACAGGAATTAACTATCAAACTTAAAATATCTGACAAGTCTGATAATATTGTATAAAACTTTTTCATCACTATGTTTACTTTAACAATTTATTAGTAGCTGATTTTGAATTTTTGAAATCTTACTACTGTGTCTATTGGTCAAATTGAGCGAATAGAACAACTTCTTTTTGGTATATTTTTTATTTAATACTAGCAGTGCCTACGACTTCGTCAAAATCTCATTTCTAGTTTTCTTAAAAATCATATTGAGAACATTTTTTTTTATATTTATTGTAGAGTTCGGTAAACAGTGTTAAAATTTTTCCATCTATTCTTTTCTTTTTAATAAAGCACTAGGTCAGGTTTAAAATAATTAAAATATTGTTTTTTATTTATTTTTTCAATATTTCGCCACACCGTTGGGTGGCATCTTCAGGAAACAGGAAACAAATTTAATAAATTTTATAATAATCCATGCAGTACTTTTTACGTGATGCAAACACAGAGAAGCATTTCAAAAATAGGCGTTTGGTGTTCCATATCGTTTTCTATTTTCAACAACAAAGTTTCAAAAAATATTTCATGTACACACAGAAAAAAGACTGGTAAAAATTCCATCGATATGCTCAAGATTCAATTACTAATATAATAATTTGATTTTTTTTTATTAATAAATTATAGTCTTGACTTATTCTTTATATTAAAAACTAACATTTGATATTTGCCTCTAAATGTTGGTTGTAACACCTTTTAAAAAAGTTAACCGGTCCGATTTGTATCTTTACTAAAATCTATTCTATTAAATGGAAGATGCAACTAAACTTATTCAGCACATTACTACTAAAAACCAAATTTTTGAAGTTATAACTACAAAAATCAATTGTATCTCCTAAAATAGAAAATTTTTTGACGTACTAAAATTAAATTTGTACTGAATATTTTAAAAATCAACAATATTTCAGTTTAAATGTACAAAGTTTTTTTTTTAAGTGGTGAAAAGTTGTCCAATATTGTTTAGTGGCAAGTTCATAATTATCTCACAAAGGCATATGTAAATAAAAGAAATTTTAAAATTTTTATTACTTTTTACAGAGGAAAGACGTGCGGTATAGGATATCAAGTTAAAGAAACTGTATGGAAAAAGAGAATCATGAAGTAAGAGAAGGAGTAGGTTAAATTAAATGGTTCGAATTATGAAATTAAATATATAAAATCCTATTCCTGTAATTTATTTTTTAATAAAAGTAAATATTAAAAAATTATAATGTTTTATTTAATTCACAATAGTATTCTATAGTCACCCAAGAATTATTAAAAAAAAAATAGTTGTGAGTGCCATACTCATTCAGTTATTACAACCGAATTCAAGATAATACACACAACCGCGAAATTCGATTGGCAACAAATTTCTTTTCTCTGTGTACAGAAATGATCCTGTTACGGTTTTATTATATGTATAGATTTCGAAATAACTATTTTTAATGTAACTGGCCCTAATGCCCAAATTTACAGTCCTTAAGGTATTATCAAATTAGTCATAAAGAACAAATTATGGGAAAAAAATTTTGTCCTTCTAAGTACTCACTAAGAAATATGAGATCCTACTTAATATGAAACGTAAGGTATCACATTTTTCTGTATTATAAATCGTAATGATTTGTGTGAGGGAAGATTAAATCAACCTTTGTAAAAATAATGGTTACGCTTTTTTGGTCAAATATTTGACCAATCTAATCAACGACTTTTTTCCTTAATTAATAAATTATTCTTTGCAATCGTTTTGTTGTGAAAATGTTGACCAATGTGATTAGTTGGGAAAACGACAAATCACTCAGGTCAACTACCGATTTGTTTATTACCAGGTTAACAACGTTACTAACTATTTTTTTATATTTTTATTTTAAATAAGTAATAACTAGCAAGGTCAACAAAAAAAATATTAAATAAAATTTTGAATGTGCAACGTACGCACACAACTCTTTTTTATATCTTTCACCACAAAAAGTAGGAAAAGGGTATAACTAAATTTGTCATTCCGTGTGTAATTTCTGCAATATCCATTTCCGACCCCATAAACTACATATATTCTGAATCCTTATGCATAGCGAGGTCGATTGAGCGATGTCCGTCTGTCCGTACGTGTTAGTGTTGAAATCAAAATACGTCAAATCGATCAGACATAGTGTCGAAAGAGGTGCTATTGGAAATCAGCATTATCGGTCCTTGTCCTTCGAAGCAGTAGGCAAATCACTACGCCTACCTCTAATTTTTCATGTCACTTGGAACAATTAAATAACTCCGATCAAAAAAAAAAAAATGTACAAGGCGATAGAGAATTAAAAATAAGAAAAAACATCAAGTGAAAAAATTGGCACTCGCCCTTATTTTCCGAATTACGGGGCTCTGAAATTTTTAAAAATATTAAAATGGTTATCAGTTTAAAGTTTTTAAAGAGGTCTTTAAGGAAATACTAAAATTTTTAAAAAATGCTTAACCCATTAAGAGTTGATGTCACTTTTATGTAAAAAAATTTTTTTTCTAATTCTCTAAGCTATATTTACATAGATAGTGAAGGGTATATAAGATTCGGCATAGCCGAATATAGGACTCTTACTTGTTTTTTTTAATTTAAAATGACAAAACATTTGCTGACAAAAATTGCGCGTAAAAAATCCACGATAGAAGCCAATACACGACGAAGTACAAAGGACTGAGCACAACAACGATCTTATGTTGTATTCTCCAAACATTGCTGCTATTGAATGCCACTTGTTTTAAATTATCAGACATGACCTGGCGAATTTCCTACATTATTAGAAAATGGGCAAAAAATAAAATGCCTAGCGATAGAATCGATTAGTTTCGTGACAACTGGATACTCACAAAATATTAAGTAGAATCAAGCGATTCCTTTTTAATAAACGCGGCTTGATAAATATCGTTAATCCAATTGTGGACTCTACGAAATACTATAAAGCCTATTCTCTCGCATTAGAATCTGCCTAGATTGGTTCTTAATACTTCATCTTTAATTTTTTTGTCAAGAAATTTGTTTCTTGAAAAAAAAACAGGCCCATATTTGCAAAAAATACGAAATATTGTCCCTTCTTCAACATGTACATGGCGGCTGCGGAAAAATCTCTTGCAGAAAATGGCAACGTTTTTCAAGCGAACTTATAATTATCTAGCTCAGTTTTCTGATTACAGTACACAAAGATAATGTTTCTAATACCGCCAAACGTCAAAACGATCGGTATTGTATGGGAAAAAAGGCAGGGAGTTCGTCCGTCTTTTCACTTTTAACCTAAATAACATACTCTTTCTTGGGCTATTAGCATCGAAAAAGGAAGTGTTTGACGGGGGATCCACCTGACTATTAAATTTAAGTTAAAAATCAAATGCCTTATTTGAACGGCGACATTGAAGACGCACAATGCAGATTTTTTTAAATCTTTTGGCATTTACCTGGTAGTCGATAACACTTTCTATTGAGAGATTATAGAAATCTTTTGTGATGAGAGCTGCAGAAGCTTCTGAATGAGTAGAAGGAAGAGTCAGCTTAAGACATTCTTTGCAAGAGCACAGGCTCGAATATTTGTGCCAAATTTTAAACTGGCTTAGGAAAGCGGCATTAACTAAGCTGATAGCTTTTGACAAAAGTTTCAGCTGGCTTAGGATTAAGGATTCAGGAGTTTATAGGGAACTGTTAGAAATCAGGCATCACAATAGGCCTTATGTTGTCCGAGTAGTCGTCGTACATATATTATACTAACACCCTTCTTTTCCCACTTGGAAAAGACAATACTTGAAAAAAATTGTTAAATTATATGAGGCTGCGTCAAATCTGCGGGTTGTAGATTACCAGCCTTATTACGAGTAAATAAAAAAAAACCTATAAAAGTGCGAAATTACTATCATCGAAAGAAGTTGTTTGATTACAGACAACAAGAGCTAATACAAAATTTGCGAATTTTCTCCACCTTCGGTTATGTAAAAAAGCCGTCTTCTGCCATTATTACTATTATTTGCAATTTATTTTTCTTTAAAACTAAGGAAATATAAAAAACCTAAAGGAATACCGTATCGAACACTTAAGGGTTAACATATACTCACAGTAACTAAAAAGGAAAAATTTACCAATAGGTTGATTATTACCGCCTCAAGGTATGCTACAAGCAAAAGATTATTTTATATGATCATGACAAAACTGTTCTTACACGGTTTGGAAAATGAATCTTTTTTACAAGATTTTTTTTTCTATTTACAACAACTCAATATTTTTGGGCTTTAATTTTTTTTTTTTTATTTTTTTTTTTGGGGAAAATAATTTTTTTCCAAATACGTATGTTGACATCACAAATTTAGAGGAATTCCTTTTTTGTAGATACAAGTAACTTTATGGTCAGATTAACTGAAATGTGGTAATATTTTGTAAACTACTAATACAATCAGACGTGTTTAGTAAAGATAGTTTTAAATATTTTTTCTTAAAAATAAAAAAACATATTTCTTACTAACAATATATGTAGCAATTTAATATATTTGTTTGAGCTTGTCATACTTTGAATTTAAGCTATTATTAAGCTTAGCGTGCAAATAAACATAAAATGTGTAGTTGATTTAGCAAAATATTAATGAATACTTGTTCTGAAAACATCCTTGTTATACCCTTCCCCACAAAAAGTGGGAATAGGGTATATCTAAGTTTGTCATTGCGTTTATAATTTCTACTATATCCATTTCCGACCCCATAAAATATATATATTCTGAGTCCTTTTATATCATTTAGAACAATGAAGTAACTCTAATCAGAAAAACAAATGTATGGAACGATTAAGACGTAAAACATAAGAAAAAATAGTAAAAAATTTGGGCTCTCCAATATTTTCCAAGTTATGGGCCTCTAAAATTTTATGGTCAATAAAATCGATATGGGTATCATTTAAAAGCTTTGGAAAAGATCTATCAGAAAATTTTTATGAAAAATTATATATCGTGCTTAGTTTATTTTGCTTATTTTTTAATGCTCTATCACCGCAATATTTTTTTTTTTTTTTTTTTTTTTTGATAGGAGCCACTTCACTAAACTAGATTTACATACATGGCGAAGGGTATTTAAGATTTGGAATACCCGAATATAGCACTATTTATTGTTTTTTTTTTCTTCTAATTTTGATAGGTTTTAGATACAATAACCAATCACCAATTTTTGCACACGATCAATGTCTTTTTTACACTTTTTTTCTGGAACCAAAATACTGCATAAAAACAGAATTGGGTGTATATTGTTATCCAAATACTTTGACGTTTTCTTTGTTTGCTTTATAAGAAACGTTGCTAATCATTTTTATGTTTATAATTAATAAAATAAAAATGGTTTTCATAGTATTCTAATGTGGGTATAAAAAATGCCTGTGGGATGTGGCGCAGAAAGCCAAAGACCTTGTATTCGATAATGTTAACGGGAGACGCAAATATTACTCTTCAAGTGCCGAAATCTCCTTTCTTTAAATTGGTCGGTGTACTTGAGCAAAACAATGAACAATAGATAGATTGATAAACTAATTAACTGCTACGGTTAAATTAAATAACAGGGACAGAAATACGCCGTATAAAATTATTACATTAAAAGACAAATAATTAATTTTTAAACAATACATCGAAATTCCTAGCTATCGGCTAGAAAAGTGGCTTATGATGGTGGAGTACCATATGGAAAGCCATTTAAAATAAAAAAGAAAACGAGCCAATAAATCTTAGGTAAAAACCATTAAAGGTTCCGAGTTGTGAAAAAAAGGAATTATTTATATATATTCGGCTTAGATATGTTGCTTGTGTAATCAAAGCTTTATAAGCATTTGTAATTAAAAGAATAAAATACAGCGTAGTAAGCATTATAGTTTGAGCCTGTATACTAGCAGCAGATTTCAAAAGAATTTTTCTAATGGAAGTAAATATGAATACAACCAGTTATCTCAACATTTTAAAAGCATTGAAATACTGGAAGTTTACAGCAACTTTAGAGATTACCAAAATGAAAACCCTAAAAATAAAACGGGATTAGAGCAAACGGGGTTCATCACCCATATCTAGGAATTCCTGTTTGAATGTCATGGAAAATTTATGGGAGTTACTGGAAGCTTACATTGAGATGTACACAAATATTAACAGCATTGTTTTAAAAATGTACCAATATAATGAAGATGGATATGGGTTTGAGAGATAATAATACCACTAAGAGGACACTACGTAAAATATTTAGAGCCTTGAAAAACCAAAAAGATCAGTTTATTTTTATGTTTTTTCACCTTGAAAATTTATTTTGGAAATTATTTACGTAGGATTTTTTTTCTAAAGTGTATAAGTAGGATTTGTTTATTTATTTCCAAATTTGTAAAGCTATTCCGTGCGAGTTTTTTTACTTTACCCATTTCTCCTATATAAATTTCTTCTTTCAAATTCTGGTGAGTGTGGAAACGGAAAAAGACTCAGGTGAAAATTAAAATAGGCAAAATAGCTTTCTTCATTTCATTTTCATTTTCAATTATTATTATTATTTTTTCCCACAGAATTCTTAATTGGAAGAATCTTTTCTCCAGAAAAAATTTTTCTTGTGAGAAATAAATTTTGTAATTCTTGCAGACACCAAATAATTCTTGTAGGTACTTTGAGGACTACTTAAAAATTAGTTAGTATAAAATTAGAAGTCAGTTCCATTTTTTTCTTTTCGTCGCCAATTTAACGTTTTGACGTTTGCGAGAATTATAAAAATTTGTGCAACCATATAAATTTCTAAAATCCTATTCTTCTATTCTGTTCCGATCAGTTCCCTTCCGTTCCGCTCTGTTATGTTTTTTGTTTTGTTTTTTGTTTTAAATGAAATTTCAAAAGAAAAAAATACATTATAGAAAAGTCATAAATCATTTACATTTTATCACCAGCTTAATAACAAGAACCAAAAAATCGTAGAAGCTAATAAATTGTTTAAATGAAAAAGAATGTGATATTCTCGAAAACTTTTTGGGAATATATTATTTCAAAAATGGAGTTGTAGGAATTTGGTTTTCAAGCCTTTAAAGAAAAATGTTTAAATAGCAACACATATTTAACAAAAAAAGTAACTTTGTAAGATTAACTTGAGAAAAAGAAAAAATGTTTACCTAAGTTGGCCTTGATTTTTCTATTTCTTTCTTGTAATATATTTTTCATTTAGTGACGATTTAAACTTCAAAAACTTTAGATTAATAAATAAAACAATTAATATTTTTGTTACAACTAAAAATTAACTCGGGACTTTTATTTCTCCAAGGATACAAGATTATCACTTCAACAAAAAATGCCAAAGTTATACAAACATATGTGAACATTCTCTCTGAGGGTGGCTTTTAAAAACTAAACAAGGAATTATGGAAGAAATATATAAAAACTAAATTTAACTTTTGTGAAAATTAATGAAAGTGATTTATATACTGGTCCTAACTTTATGCAAAGTTTTTAGTGCAATTCAAATTCAATGTTAGATAGTAATATTAAAAAAAGTATTTTTTTGGTATTCTATTTTCGTTTTTAGTTTTTTATTGCTGAAATGATATTCGAAGAATTTATTTCTGTGTAATTTTATAATTGTTGTAAAATACATTTGATGAACTAGCAGTACCCACGACTTCTTCCGCGTGTCGTTTATAATGTTCTTAAAACTCAAATTAAGAAAAATGTGTTTTTAAATATTTATTGTAGAGATCTGTAACATTGTTAAAAATTTTCTATCTATAAAAACAAAATGTGCTGACAGACCGATAAAGTTGAGTGCTTTTCTAACAAACAAAAAGTATTCTATATTAGAACAAATTCATCCAGCAGTTTTGATATGATGCGAACACAGACAGTGAGACGGACAGACAGACAAAAATTTCAAAAATAGGTGTTTTGTATTCCATTTTAATTACCATCTACACCAACATTAAAATTAAAAAAAAAATATTTTATGTACAATAATGACACCGTTACTGTTTCATTATATGTATAGGTATATGTAATTTATTGTACAATTTACACATGTTTTGCTAAATTATTCCAAAATATTTTTGTTCTTGTTTTTACCTGTGGCAACACAATTTTTTTTTGTTTACAAATATTATGTTTCAAATAATTCCCACAAACGTCAAAAAGTTTTGAAGTGGAATTTAACTTTTGTATATCGAATGCTGAAATGTTCGAATCAAGGTACATTTATTTTACTAGGTAGTGTCGTCCGCCCAGCTGTTTCGTAGTTGGACATGTCAAAAGTTGTTTATATTTTCCTACTTTTGTTAACAAGGAGATCGTTTGTTTTTAGAGCAATTATCTTTTATTTTTTCTTTCTATTTTTGACATTTCCACTCACAAAGCCACAATAAAATGCCATGTTGTTTTTACAAATGTTGTATTTGTTGTAGAGCCGCTATTACCTAGTAAAATAAATGTACCTTGGTCCGAATTTTATTAATAATTTACTTTAATTGTGCTTGATTCCTTCAATTATAAAAAAAAATTTTAAATAACAAATTTTCATACATATTGATTTATTAAATTATCAATATGATGACTTTTTTTCGTTTCAAAAATTCCTTTTTTTCGTTTCAAAAATTCCTTTTTTTAACTATTTATACTTTGATGACAAAAAAAATTATTTGCTTTCTTTTAGTTCGTTAAAGAATCAGAAAATTTGTTTTCTCATGTAAGTCCAGACCTGCAATTTTTTGTTCCTGCAACTTTATTAAATTCACTTTTGCAATTGCACTCATGTCTATACATTTAAATTTTACTTCTAGAATTTCGATATTGATTGCTTAGATTTTGTCTTTGCTTAAAACGACGAATGACAAAACACAAAGAAAATGCAAGCACATGAAACAGTATAACCGTTTCTATTCGTCGTTCCTCACTCACGAACAAACTTAAGAGTTGCTCAACAAAAGTTGCAAAGTGTGGAGGGGTACTAAGAAATGAATAAATTAAACTTTACCTTGGTATGGGAACAGCAACGCGTCGTGTAAACGTTCTGGACGTTACAATCAAACGTGATGATTTCAATAAAAACTCCATTTTTTTTTAATTGAATTGTTGAAAAATTACAAATTTTAAAAATACTTTAGTATAAATGAAGATACCACTCTATGGTCCTTATTATAAGAAAAATTCTTATTAATTTTATATTTAACTTTTTTTAATTTTTCACAATATCACATTAATACTAATGGTTATAATTAAAAAGTTATTTGGACCATAAAAAGTGATATAGAAATTGACAAGATCATTATGTCGAATAGTCGATTCTGTGACAAATGTTCCTAAAATGGAATAAAACAAAGAATAATTAATAAAACTTCAATTATAAAGCATAAATTGTTACCAATGTAATGCCTCGTTTCGCGAACTTAGTAATTAATAGATAAATTTTGAAAAAAGTTTTCCAACAAAAATACATAAGTACATACATATGTATGTTTTTTTTATAACTATTTTGACAAGGTACATTTATTTTACGAGGTAATAGCGGCTCTACAATAAATACAACATTTGTAAAAACAACATATCATTTTATTGTTGCTTTGTGAGTGAAAATGTTAAAAATAGAAAGAGAAATAAGAGAGCTCTCTGTGTTCTGCATATGCTTGTTGTTGGTGTTTTTTGAAATTCGTAAACAAAAGTTGTAAAATATAAACAACTTTTGACATGTCCAACTATAAATCAGCTGGGCGGACAACACTGCCTAGTAAAATAAATGTACCTTGGTTGCTCCATTTCTGGGTAAATTTGGGTATTGTTCTGTAGGCGGGTAATGTGTTACAGCAGAATTTTTTACATAACTAAAAGCAACGGTACCAAGCTAAATTATTTATCAATCCTATAAAAATTATAAACCAAAACTCAGTTTTTCTTTTGCTAGACATTTGAAGAAATAAGAATGTATTTTATTAATAAATATCACATATCAAATGTTTATCTCATGGCTTCTTAACAAGAACTTTGTTTTCTAAGACAAAACAAAACAAAAAATATTCGGCTACGCCTTTCACCTTCTAAGTATGTAAATCTAATTTAGTGAAGTAACTCTAATCAAAAAAACAAATATTGGGGTAACAGCGAAATAAAAAATAAGAAAAAAAATTTAAGTATTACAAGCATTAAGCAATTTAAAATTGATATTTAAAAAAAAATTTAATTTTAGAGGCCCATAACTCGGAAAATATTGACGAGCGCCAGTTTTTTTTATCTGCTATTATTTTCTTATTTTTGAATTTTCTATCGCTCCATATATATTTTTTTTATTAAAGTTCCTTCATTGTTCAAATGATATGGAAAACTTAGAGGCAGGCGTGGTGTTAATCCCACTGTCTCGAGGGAAATGGAGCGATCCTGCTGATTTTCAATAGCCTATTTAAATATGTCTTAACAAATTGCGTATATAAATTTACTTTAGCTCCCTGTGCTCTGGCAAAGTTGACTTCAACACTAACACGGACGGACAGACGAACATCGCTCAATCGACTTCGCTATGCATAAGACGTCAGAATATATATATGTATATACTTTATGGGGTCGGAAATGGATATTATTGAAATTATAAACTAAATGAAAAACTTAGTTGTACCCTTTTTCCATTTCTTGTGGTGCAGGCTAAAATAAAACCTTTCGTCTCCGCCCACAAATTGAAACTTTTGTTGCGCAATTCTTGAATTCATACATGAAACAGGTAAGACGAATAGAAACAGATATAGTGTTTTATGTACATGCTTGCAATTCTCTTTTGTTATGTCATTCGTCTTTTTAAGCAAAAAAAATTTAAGTGATAATGGCCGAAATTGCAGAAACAAAAATTGCATGTCTAAAAGGGACTTTTAAGTTTTTAACGAAAACTGTTTCTGTCCGAAACTTGTTTTCATTTTATAATAAATTTATTGTCAGCAAATAAAATTTTTTTTAGATGACTACACTTGAGACCCTCCCCGCAATACCCCTGCCTCCTACTTGTAAATTAACTTGAAAACACCTTAGGTCGATATATTCAAAGTATTAAACAAGTCAAAGTGGTTGGCCAGGGTTCAACCCCTGCGGCAATTAAAAAATAATTTTTTTTTTTCATATTTAGAATTAACATTAAAACATGCAGCCTCCTTTGTAGGTACTTCTTCATAGCATATTCGCCGGCGAAGTAAAATAATTAACTCTCTAACTTTCTCCTTTCACCACCTGTCTTATATCTTATCAATCTCTCTCCTAAAGAATTTAGAACGGTTACCAAAATAACTAAATAGATAATAATGTCTGAAGTGCTAATTCTCTTTAACAAAAATAATAAAAAGCTTTTAAAACACTGTGCGCCTTTGACATAATATAAATTGATAATACCAGCATTCAATCGGACTTGAGCAAAAACAAAACTGCAAAAAAAAAACATTTAACATTAACATCTGTTCATAGTTAAAAAAAAGTCTGAATTTAATTGTTTGCTTACATTAAAAAATATAATCAAATAAAAAACCAATAGACTGCCATGAACCATAGAAAAAAAAAACATGTTTACTTGATAAAACACTTGCACATAACGAGTGTTTTTATTGAAAAAGAAAACTAAATAATAAATAAAAATGATAAAACTACAATTCTTTCTGTTAAATGGTAACTCACAAAATCTGACCAAAAAATCGTAGATGCTTTAAACATTTAAATTGTTTGTAATTTTAAAGACAAGTTATTTAAACATGTTTGTATGTAAAATAATTTTATAGAATATTTAAGTTTCTGTAATTTATGTGAATAAAAAAATACTAAAATATTTATATTTCTTTTTGTTAATTTACCTTACAAGGTACAACAGCAATTCGCGTGGTGGCTCATAACCACTGCCGTAAAACGGAGACGCAATGTCTACAATTTTGTGATTAAAATTTTGCTGTGTTGTAACGGCAACGGGCACACCTTGTTCATTGTCATTACTACAATTTACACCAACATTATTATCATCGCTGTTGGCCAGACCAGTTTGTTGTTTATACAAGTTGTCATCGATTTCTTTGGTAGACAAGTTGTTGAATGCGCATGTATTTTTAGTTTTATTTTTATTATCAAGTTTTGTTGCAGCCGCAATTGCTTTTGCATTCTCCATTTCAATTTCCAGTCTACGAGCGGCCAGACGTTGTTTTATTTTTGATGTTGAGGTCATTGCCGAGGTCTTGGCAAGTGCTTCCGCAATTTCAAATTTCTCACGAAAATCCTTGAGCATATCCAACTCATGCTCATCAATTTTTATGTTTTCATGTGTCTCCCCATCATCTTGTTTATTTAATAAAGTAGTTGTTGCTTGTGATGATGGGGGCACAACTATACTGGCCACAATATCAAACAATTCCTTAGGTGGCTTTTGTCTTTCCAAATCTTCTTCGTCACTGCTTATATCATCATTTTGCATTAACATATTTGTGAGAAATTTTTTACGTTGTATGGATATTTTACTGGGAGGTCTTAAGGGCATCTTAGGTGGTTCAGTTTCTCGCAGAAAGTTTTCGTCAAACTTTCTTACCGGACGGGGAGGTAATTTTGGCGGTGTGTCATTAATTACATCAGGTGACTTTTCCAAATTACTTTTTATATATTCTTCTAACAACTTGCGATTGTTTAAAATCCTTTCTGATGGTGTAACTAGTCCTGCCAAACTTAAGCGTAAACGACATTCTTCGGTACATAAACGGCGGCACATTTCATTTATGGCACTTGGCCGAGAAGCCAGTTCAGTGGGTGCTGAACCAACGCAGGTCAAACAGGGTGCATAAAATTTAGAATTTCCGATTAACGATATACACTCCTCAGAATTTGATTTGCGGCGATCATCTTCATGGTCCGACTGAGTATTCATACTGCTACATTCTGATACCAAAATTTCATATTCTTGTTCTAAAACATCCAACTCGTCATCAGTATCTAAGTTTTGTGACTGTCGATCTACAGATTGTTGTGAATTTTCAACGTCATGGCTGGGTCTAACATCATCTATTGGAAAGTACATTGGTGGTAATTCTTGCTGCGTTGGCGAAGTATTACCAGTGCCACCATCGCTTCGAATATTTTCTGGGTTTTGTAATCTGGAGGGTGTGTAGTTTAGGAGCAAAGCTGTAATAGGCATAGATTTTCCTAAAGTGCCTGAACGATGATGGCCTCGATTCTCTACAGCATCTGGTCCAAAAGTGTCTTGATGAGACTGCATTTTTAGAGATATTTTTATTTAAAAATGTATCTTTGCCTTGTTAATTAATTTTTATGTTTTTTTTTTTCGTTGCAATTATTAAAAGAATTATTGGGTGTTTAAATTTTATTTTTCTTGCTTTTGTAATCCTTTTATTATAAATTTTGTGTTAGGAAGTAGAACTGTCGTTTACATCAGTTTAAATTATTCCAGAAATATACTTTCAAGCCGTCTTCATTTGGCAAGAATGAGAGAAAACATTTTTTTTTTCGCAAGTTTCTATAAAAACTTTGGGGAGAAATGGGCCTTAATTAAGAAAAAATCGGAGTTTTTAAATATTTCGCCCCAGTAAGAAGAACTAAATTGTTTTGTATTTTATTTTATTTTTATCTTTAATCAAGGTTAAATCGATCTCTATAAAAAATATTTGAAAGTAATATTTATCACAGTTATATTTGAAAAATAGCTTTTTCGGTCACAAAAATTTAAAAAAAAAAAAATTTTTTTTTTATTTTAAATATTTTTTTTCTGTAAGCGTATTGTTAGTGTTGAAGTTTTTTTAGTGTGAGTCCAATTCTTTCCAAAGATTTTGTTTTGTTTTATAACAGAAAAAAATTAAATTAATTTAATATGAAAAGATTCACTTAAAGTTAAATTACTGATTATGGAATTTTATTTTAATTTTCATACATTATTTTCATTTTTTAGATTTAATTTTTTTTTATTTAAAATCACAGTAGAATTTTTTTATTGTTTAATTATTTGATTATTACAATGTTCAATTAGTTTTGTTATAAACATAGTTCACCCTTTCCCTTCGTTTTTTACTTATTTTTGTTTTCACATCGTTAATTTATACACTGAAGTGTTACCACTTGTGCTTTCTTTTAAATATCCTTGGCATCATCAAATAATTTGATGACGTGTTAAAATATATTTAACATTTCGAAACAAAGTTTACGTCTCAAACTATTTTTCTTTTTCTTTATTATAATTTGTATACGTGAACTGACATCCAACTTGCGTTTAGAACATAAAACTAGTAAATCCGAGAGACAATAAATGTTCCTTATTTATATGGCTAAAACCGAGGCTATCAACAATTGCAAACATTCACAAAAGCGTACATGGGAACACACGCACATTTATAAATTCATAAACAGCGAATGTGTATGAATGAATGAATGGTGAGTAATCTGACGGTCAGTCAAATATACTGCAGCGCGGTTGGTAATTGACCTACAAGTGCTGCCTGTCATACTTCCTTCCCTGCTAAATAACCAAAACCAACAAAATAAAAACAATAATAACTTAACGAAATAAACATTAGTGGGGCCAGAAGTTTCTGTTTTTGCGAAAAAGTAAAACAAAAAGGCAGTCAGTCTGTCAGTCATACAGTTAGATTATTTTTAGTTTGCAGTCTTCCGCTTTAGGCTGGCTGCAGACTGACAGATTGACTTGTCTATTCGTTGTCGTTATTTTACTTATTTATTTTTTCATTGGCAAAAACTGCAAAACTTGGTTAATTTTAAGTTGTGATTTAATAATAACAAAAAAAACTACTATTTATTATTTTTAGAATTCAACTTTGATTTACTTTTTAATTAAATAATTTATTTAAAAGTATTTGGTTACACTCGTGAGATATAACAAATAAATTTTATAAACAATAAAATATTATATGTATTTAATTTAAATAAATAAAAGCGCTATATTCAACTATTTCGAAACTTTTATAGACTTAATCTTTGATTATGTAGCGATTTACGCATTACTTACTTCTATTTACAAATGACAATAGAAAAATTAGTCGTTTATTTAAGTTTTAATTTGCCAATTGAATTATTTTTTAATTAAACTAGAAAATAAATTTTGGAAAAATATCTGTGTATATTACTCTGTAATTAGCAAAAATCTATTCAGGGATTTTTGGCTACGACCGCAATTTTGTAATGTGCATATCAGGGCGAAACTACATATGTATGTACGTATCGTGGCGAAATCATAAACCAGGTGGTGGCAGTGAAGAATTCATTCAGGAAATGTCATACTTCATATAAAAAAATAGACGTCAATTTTTTATATACGGAGTTTGACATTTCCTGCAACGGAGAAAATCAATGAATTCGGCATTGTCACCACCTGGTAATTCCTTAACTTTCGCCGAAGCCCTAAATGTCAAAAAGCATATAAAACAATTATACATACACGATGAAATATTATATAAATCTAGTTGTTTGTTGGCAAGACAAACGTTTTTGAAATAACACGTACAAGCACAAAAACGGAATTAAAGAAAAGCGAAATGTACAAATTTTGATGGCAACAAAAATTTCATCATTAAAAACAGGATGAAATTCGCTGCAACTTTGAAATAGATTTAAAGAAAAAGGCATCGCATTAATCTGGTTTAAGTCTGTATGTTGCAAAATTAAAAAAAAAAAAAACTGAGTATACCCTTCAAAATGATTTTTATAAACTAACATTTCATAATATAATCAGCGTAGGCGAATTCATTATTTTTGCTTGTAATCGTTACTGTCAAACTCCATATACAAAGTTTCTGCATGGATGAATTTCTCTACGTTGCCACCTGGTTATTTATTTGCTTTGATTACACTAATGTCCAAAGCTACCACAACATGTTTGTTTCTTTTCAACAGCTACTTATCTAGGTAGAAGGAAATGAAAAGTCTACTGGCAGCAAGTTTTCTAGGGCGAAAGTCCTTAATTTTAGGTAACAGCCATACCTAAATTAGCGCGTAAGAAAAATAACGCATGGCTTTTACGCTGAAATGACATACCAAAATAAAAGCGCAACGTTTTATTGTGAACAGTAATGTTAACTTATCGATTTCAATAAAACCCTATAAAATGAAATGCAAAACAGTGATAAAAAAGCTAGATAAACCTGAAAAAAGCTAAAATGTCATTACTGTTTTGTAACGTTCTCTAAATCAAGGCGAATTAATTTTACCAGGTGGCATCGTTGCGGCAGCTGACAATTTTTTGTTTAATTTTGTAGTGTGTAAAATAGCTGTCAAAAGTGAATCATTTTATATCACAAAATTTCTTTTTTTATTATTCTTTAAAAAAGAATTGTAAGAAGAGTTCTAAATCAATTTAAAAAACGAATCTTAGTAAAAACGTTATTGAAAAGGGTAAGAAAAAAGTGTAGTAATTATTTGTGTTCTAAAGTTTATCATACACTTAAGTGCCTGTTTTCTTTTTATTGTTGTATTGTTGTAGCCGCGCTGCCACCTTATGTGAATTCGCCTTGCTCTAAATACTACAAAAAAATATGTAAACAACAGTAGCTTGCAGCCAACTTCACTACCTTACGCGCTGTCAAAATGGATTTTTCAATTGCTAAGCGTTGACGCCGTGCTATTTAGGAATGCTTCATACATTTTGTATGTACGTTAGAAATTTTGACAGATATCTTGCGCTTTACGCGCTAATTTAGGGATGGCAGTAAGTGTTATGACATACACAAGACGAATCGATAACAGGTAAATGCATTAGATCACGTGGCTTGCAGGCTAGTGACTTTTTGTTAAATAGCAAATGTTAAAATGGACTATTGTAACTGTTTGACAATTGAATTGAATTTCGTAAAGGCAAATTGCTTAAAAAATTAACGATATAAGAATGCCTTAAATATGCAAAATATCGATATTTGCCGTAATTTATTTTAAGCTTTTTATTGATGTAGACTTGGCTTCAGCTAGAAGATTTAACTAAAATAAGGCTGTTAGTGAATCTTGCCAACTACGAGTTATCTAGTACTCAGTAGACCAGCCATTCTTATGTAGCTACGAATACCTCGTCTTATGTCAGTGCTAGTATCGACAAATGGCTTGTTGAAAAAGAACAAAAAGTCAATGTTGACTTGCGTGAACTGAACATTAATAAAAACAATACATATGGAAAAGTGTGTTCAATATAATGGAAAAATTCAATTTAAATACTACAAATAAAGTAATATTTTATTATTTTTGGTAGATCTTAAAACAATTTCCCCAAAAAGGTCTGGCTTTTTGGTAATAAAACTATAGCACTCTTTTTTTCAAATAATCTTAGTCCTTAAGTTAAGCAATCCTTATGTCCTTTTGGCTTTTTTTTTCGCGATTATTGTGTTTAATAAAGCGTACACATATACTTATAGTTAAAAATTTGCATTTTTTTACGACTTTGCTTGACAGTGTTACTTACTAACATTAATAATTACTATTATTAAATAAATTCTTGAACTTGTTAAATTAAATGTAAACAATTATTTTGAATTACTTCAATGCAATAAAGTAACATTAAAATTAAATATATTAAAATTTAAATAACCATTCAATTTTTTGAACCTATTAAAATTTTTGTTGTTTTCAGATTAACATTTAATTCTATCAAATATGTGCTGAATTAAAAAATAAATACATAAATTTTTAATTAAATAATTAACTGTACCAATTACATATATATTTAAAAAGTAAGAAAACAATTTTTAAATTGATTAATTAAAAAATTAAATGAATGAAAAAAAAGCTTCAATAAGTGCAAAAACTTTTTTCTGTGTAAGCAGTTTAACTTGGGTGTATCAGCGGAAACTCTTAATTTTTCATAATATCTAATGTTATGCATAATATACCTTTCAAATTTTAAAAATAATTATTAAAAAATTTACTTTTTATTAAACTATCGTTACAAGGGAAATAAGAAATATACATTTTTTTTAACGATTCCCTACTGGTTTCATGTAGAAAGACCCTAACCTAATTGCAACTTTACTGGAGAAGGTATTTATCAAAATGTTACAGTAGTTTTCGCTTATAGTCCACAACTACAGTTGCACAATTTTTGTGGACTATAAGCGAATTAGGACTATAACCGAATTTTTTTTAAGCCACTTAATGGACTATAACTGAGTCCAGATATAATACACATTTTGGACTATATACAAAGTATGCAATTTCTTCAATAAAACCACTTTTTTTTAAGCAAAATAAAAGTTTATTTAAAAAATTTTTGAAATTTGTAAAAGTTGCCAGAAATCTAAATAAAAAAGGTTGCCAGTTTGTTTAAAAAAAGTATTAAAAAACAGGGTGGACTATATGAAAGTTTTTTTCTATACAATATTAGCTATGTATGCAAAGAAAATTTGGCCTTTAAACGAAAATGGACTATAGGCGAAGAGGACTTAAGAACAAATAACTTGTATGAAATTCGAAAAAACCTGCAAGTGAATAGGACTGTTTTGGCTTACATCCGTTTTTGGCCTTTAAGCGAAATGGACTATAAACTAAAAGTACTGTATATTTAGAATGTTAAGGATTGTAGTTTTTAATATTATTGCATTAAACTACTGTGATCATGAAAAAACTCAATTTCGTAAAAAAATAATGGAGTACATATGTAGCAGCGAATTCTTTATGTAATTTATTTTTTATGCTTCCTTTACTTTCTGTGTATTAATAATATAATATATAATAACTATAATATATAATAATTATATAATATTATGACTGTATAATAGTTAAAAAATGTAAAAGTTTAAAATCCAAATGAAATCGATAAACATGTGATAAACTTTTGTATATATTTTAACTACTTATGTTATAATGATAAACACGTGATATGCATAAAAAACAAACAAATGAATATTTAAGAATAATAAATTTATAAATATTTTGCTTACATATAGGATAATTAAATTGCATTATAATTGTCGAAAGATAATTCAACCCTTATGCACCATCCGCTAATTTTACATGTAAAAGTTTTAGAAAACCTGTACTTATATTTTTAATAGAGAAAAAACACACTATATATCTAAACATATAATAAAACAGTAATCAAAATGGAATACAAAATACCTATTTTTAAAATTTTTGTCTGTCTGTCTGTGTTCGCATCACATAAAACTGCTGGATGGATTTGAATAAAGTTTTGTGAGGAGTTCCCTTAGAACTTTGGTTTGAATATAAAATACTTTTTTTTTTGGTAAAAATAAGACATTTCATGGAGAACGTAGAGGTTTAAATTTGAAAGCATCCAATTTTACCGGTATAAAGGTACTAGAACAGCTGTCAGCACGACTTATTTATGCAAATGAAAAATTTTAAACACTATTTTCAGAACTCTACAATAAATGTTTAAAATCGCACTTTTTAAATTTGAATTTTAAGAAAATTAGAAATGATACACGGACAAAGTCGTTGGCTCTTCTAGTATAATAAAAGTTTTCTAAATTAACTAGTAGGGTTCATCTATCTGAGATTGTTATTCCGTTTGTAATTTCTACTGAGTCCTTATGCAGAGCGAAGTCGATTGATCGCTGTACGTCTGTCCGTCCGCTGTAGTGTTGAAATTAACTTTGACAAAACACTAGATGAGCTAGAGAAAATTTAAATACGATCAGTCATAGTTTCGAAAATTGTGCTATTGAAAATCAGCAAAATCGGTCAATGCCTTTCGAAGCAGCCATCAAACATCGAGCCTGCCTCTAATTTTTCCATATCATTTGGAATAATGAAGTAAACTTCAATAAAAAATAAATATATGGAGCGATAGAGAATTTGAAAATATGAAAAAAACTGGCGTACGCCCATATTTTCCGAGTTATAGCCTCTGAACTTTTCATAATAAAGTACAATCTTGCACTATGTTTTTTAAGACATTAATTTTGGTTTTGAAGAGATGTAAAATTAAAAATGCTTAATTTTTTTCTTATTTTTTAATTCTCTGTCACCCCAATATTGGTTCTTCTGATTAGAGTTACTGCACTTAACTACATGGTAAAGAGTATATAAGATTCGAAATATCCGAATATAGCATTCTTACTTGTGTTACTCTCTTTTCTAATAAAAATCCAGAAGGTTATATTTGCTGTAAAAGGGCTTTCATATGCAATTAAACGTATGAAGCACCGTTCATAACAAATTTAAATTTTAGCTTCAGAATTTACAATAGATATTAAAGAATTTTTGTGGAATAAATTGTTTTTTTTTATTTGCTTTTAAACGACATGTTTTTTTTACATATGACCTGTCAGTTTGAAAATACATGTTTGTTAAAATAGTTAAATTACAGACGACTTATTAGTTTTGCATTCATAACATGACATAACCTTTTTTATGTTAAAAATATCGAATATCAGATGCCTTCTTAGATCAAAAATAAGCACACATAAGAAAATAAAATATTAAAACTTGCAGAACTCTGAAAATGTCCAAAATTATCGTAAAAACAATCTAATTTGGAAAAAGTAAAAATATTGAATATGCAATAAAATTTTTTAAAACTAAGCAAAATAATACAATGATGTTTGGCGCAAGTTCAGTTGGTGAACTGAAATTAAATGGCGAAAAATCTGCAAGTTTAAGATAAAAGGAACCTCGAAATATCCAAAAAAGTGCTGATTATCCCAAAAAATGGAATTTTACTCTTTTGTCAATAAAGTCCACACATACATAGACTAGGGCTCATGAAATACTTTCAGCAATAGTTCGAATTTTACATAGCTTTTTTATAGCATTCTTTTTCGATTTTAAAGCATATAGGATAAATAGTATATACTGAAAGATCTCTTCAAAAGCTTTTAAATGATGCCCTTTTGACCATTATGACAATCGAACTTTTTTATGAAAATTTCCGAGGCTAATAACTCGGTAAATATGGGCCAGCGCCAATCACTTCATATTTTTGATTGGAGGTACTTCATTGTTCCAAATAATATGGAAAAATTAGAGGCAGGCGTGGTGTAAATCCCACTGCCTCAAGGGACATGGACCGATCTTGCTAATTTGGAACAGCTACTCGTTCGACACTATGTCTGATCGCTTGGCGTATTTAAATTTTCTCTAGCTCATATAGTGCCCTGGCAAAATTGATTTTAACACTAACACGGACTGACACTCAGCCAGAAGAACATTGCTCAATCGTTTTTGTTATGCATAGGGAGTCAGAATGTATATACTTTATGGGGTTGATATTGTAGAAATTAAAAACGGAATGACAAACTTAGAAACACCTTATTTTCACATGTGGTAAAGGGTATAATTATCTAGTTTTTAAGACACAAAAGATAAACGGCCGTGTTCTTTTAAAACGGTTATTAACCCTTAAATAGTCAAATCTTTATAAAATTATATTCTCAAAAAACTTTAATAAATAATTTTTAATATTAAAAATTTTATTATTTTATTTTCTTCAAACCAAATTTATAATACATTTTATTATTTAGTTTTTTTTTTTTAAAGATAATTGGTTGTCCTGGGGTAGAAAAATTTATTTAAAGGCAAGACAAGTTATGAATCTTTTCAGTATTTATAAATATAATGTGATATCTCAAGTACTCTGTAGCAGAATGGGTTATTTGGGCATCAAAAGAGAACTTATCAAAATTCCTATCAAGCGCGTTACATATCATAAACAAATTGTTACCCGGTTATGACCTAGTAAATTTTTAACAAAATAAAAAGTCGTAAACCGTATATGCATGCATGTGCATTAGGGATATAACTTTTAAACAATTTTTGATTATATCAAAATTCGCATAGCACTGTCCGATAGAGCATAAAAAACTATAAGGGCACATATATATTTCATAATTTTTTTTGCTAAGGTCGAAAAGTTCAGACATCAACCGCAATGAAATTTTAAAAATTTTTAATTGTAATATTGTGATTGCAAAGGCTTAAATATTATTAGTTAATTTATTTTCATTTTCAAACTAGTAAACAAATTAATTTGTTTAATTTATGACAAAACATTTTTTTTTAATCAAACTTAATTTATTAGTTAGTTGTTTTATTTATGAAATAACATTATTAGCCTTCATTAAAAAGTATAAAAAATTAATAAATTCATTTAGAGAAATAGCTAAGCATACGTCTAATTTTTAAACTAACAAAAGCTAGTTGCTATTAAACTACTTTTTTTTTAATTTTACTAGTTGAAACCTGTTTATTTTATACATTTTATTTTTGATTTTACTACAAATATTGTGCTAAAAATACTTATTCGATTTACAATTAACATACTTAACTTACATTTCAAGTACACTTTCATTTGACAATAAAAACGTGCAATTGTAGCTTCCGGTAGCAAATTTAAAAAATGAAAACTATAATCTAATTATTCCTATTAACTTAAATAAATTTTGTTTGCTTGTTTATAACATTTTTAATAAGGATTTTGTATTAAACTATATAATAAAAAGTTATGTGTGTGAAGATAAATTTTAAAATTTATAACCCTAGCCACATTCTGTTACGATAACAGAGCTCTGTTAATCACTTTACATAACCAATGTTAATATTAAAAATTTAATACAAGAGTTTCAGAACAATATTTAAATATAATTTAAAGTAGATGGAAAAAAAAGTATTTTAAAACACTTCTACTAGTGTCGTTATTAAACTCCAATGGTCAAATACATTAACATTTTCTTTTTAAAGAAATTACAGAGGTTTTTCCAAAAACACCACTTTTGAAGTTTGAAAAATGACTTTGGTGCTTTTCCTCCATAATTTCTTAAAAAACAAAATGTTAGTATATTTGACTATTGGAGCTAAATAACGACACTAGTGAAAGTGTTTTAAAATTTTTTTTTTTTTTTGTTCTATCCACTTTAAATAATATTTAAATATCTTCCGGAAACTCTTATAATAAAATTTTTTGTATTAACATTGGTTATGTTAAGTGATTAACAGAGCTCTGTTATCGTAACAGGATGTGGCTTGGGTTATTAATTTTAAAATTTAACTTCACACACATATATTTATATTCAGGATCTTGAACATTTTATTAGGAGGAAACTTAATTGCTGACATCGGTCTGTCTGCGATGGAGTTGAAAATTACAATAAAAGTTAGTCCACATAAATTGCAGATATATGCACAAAAAGTCCCTGATTTCCCCCACACTTTTCCGATCTTGTTGATTTTTTCCATATTTTGTTTTTTTTTAATTATAAAATAGAATATTAAGATAATATAAAGTTTACTAGGAAAATATCGAATTTACAACTTAATTTAAATTAACGTGATGCCAACAAAAACAGACAGGCAAAAGTTCAAGGTTAAAATTGTTAAACAGTCGTCGCTAAGGATACTGCACAGTGAAATGATATTTTATAAAAATAGTGCGTTGTATAAAATGGAACCAAGTTTGAATGGAATAATACAAAAAATTTTAATTGAATAAAAAACATTGAAATGTAAAAAATGAAATATAAAGTATAAACCCAATAAAAATGTATGTATTCTTAGAGAAGGGCCTCTCATTTATATCCAAAAAAGCTAATTAATATACATTTTGTAGGTTTTGTAAGCTAATTTTTAAATGTTTTTTTAAATAACATGTTGATCTACTTCTTAGACTTAGATTTTTTCTTACATAATGACAACATTTTTAAATAAAACTTAAGTTTTTTCAGCATTTAGAAAGCGGATAAGAAGTAATTCAATGCTGTTAAAAACCAACGACATGCCTTCAATGGTATGCATATGTAAAATTCACCAGAATTTTCACCACTTCGTTAGCAGCTGATGCCGTGTTTTCATTACATATTTTTCCTCACATTTTTACTGGGGAAGTATTGCCGTATACCTATGCAGAAGAAAGAAACCAACTGGTACAACTTAATTTAAATTACCAAACAATAGTAGAAAGATAAATTGAATTCGACTTGTTTTTGTTATTGAGCTGTTTTTGGCATTAAAACTAGGGCTTTGTATTTTTAGCAGTGAGGCCACCTCTTGTTAATTCCCCTTGATTCATTAGCTTAGCAAGAAGAAAGCTTTTATAATTTTTTCATATCTTTAGTTAGTTGCATCCTTAGCCTTATTGATAACATAGAAGAAAAAAAAAGACAGCCGATGGCGCCTGCAGAAATGTCGAATAAAGAATAAGCCGGCCCGTGGCTTTTTATATAACTCAACAAAGTCTAGCAATCAAACCATTACGGTTTAAAAACGTAGATTTGCATTTCTCAGTACTGTTATACGGCTCCGAGATCTGCCGAGATCTGTATTCGTTAACCGTTGTCTTCATCGCAGAACCGATTTCTTAGACAACAACCTTCAGATTCACAGAAAAAATTCTGTTGAATTGGGCATACGCTACGTAGAGAATCTTTACTAAGACCCTACCGATTTTCTTAACATACATATACATATTTTTTTCCTTTGCCTAATTGTTCACACAAATACTAGGTTTTATTGTCTTCCAACTGAATATTGATAACGAATCAAATGATTCATTAACTCATTAAAGATTTGGTAAAAATTCTGCAGCAATAACAAAAACCATATTGAAAGAGGAACGGTAATTTACAAAAGAAAAAACCCGAACACTAAGCAGATATCACCAAATTCTTAAAAAAAATTAAAAACCATAAGAAATTCCTCAAAGAAAAATTTAATACTAACACTAAAAACAAAAATAGGAACAACTTGGGCCAATCTGCGGAGATTAATGACGCTGCAAAATGTTTTTAAATTCAATACTGTAGTTAATAATACAAAATTTTACTCAGACAAAATACAGCGGTTGTTAAAGTTTTGTTTTGGGATCTTTTTGTGATCTTCGTGTTTGTTGCAATATGCCTGAAAATATGCTTTAAAAATTAAAATAAAATAACAAACATGTGTACTTTGGTATTTTATTTGCTCTGTAAAATTAATGTTGTAATGAATGATAACAGTTTATTATTAAATGTGAGGATTGTCTTGTAATTTTAATTTTTCATTATTTCTCTTCTTCTTTAAGAAAAATTGGCAACATTTAGAGGAAGAAAAAAAAAACGTTGCGTCAACTTAAGAATAAACAATTTAATCACAAAAAACCGCATAGGGAAATAAAGACCGCAAATAAATATGTTCGCACAAATATTGTTTTAATATTACGACACAACTTGTTGAAATTTTATTAATAAAAAACGTAATTAAGTTTAAACCAACAGAGCAATGATAATAAAACCAAATGGATGGTCGGAAATTCGGTTTATATTGACCTAATACGTCAAACATTGAATAGTGGACGGTTATATACCAAAGAGTGTGTGGTCAAAGGTTACTATTCAACAATCAGCTATAAAACATTCTTGCAATTGTAATGGGAAGTTCTGTTTAGGTAGAGTTGTATTTCTTCTCTTATATTATTTGTATGGAATCGCAAGGAAGGGAAATTTTAATCGCTAAGGAGATTGCAGTGTTAAGATTTACAAGGAGCCTATCACGAGCATCGTGATATGTAGATACAATATTCATTTCAAAGTCCATCCTTGTTCTTGTTAAATAGAATTTCTCTAAAACACCAGAAGAGCTACAGAAAATTTAAGACCACACTAATCTGTCAATAAAGTTTCGAGAATTTTCCTATTGAAATCAGAAAAATCGATCTATAAATGATAGATATATATGCTTCAAAAAAAGACGAGCACCTCTATTTTTCTTAAGTGTTTCCCATTTTTTATTCTATTGAAAACTGAAAAATCAGAAAAAAAAACTGTAGACTATCAAAAAATCTTAATTACATGTAACTATCAAAAATTAACCATAAACTCACATTTTTACAAAAAAATTCACTAAAAAAATAAATTTTTGGGGTTTTACTGTCTTTGCTTTGTTGATTTCATGTAATTCTCATTAATTTAATTTGGCTGGATATATAAGACTAATTAATTTTCTATACAAAATTTAGGTCAAATATACCTAGGAGCTATATAAGCAGTGGCGGAATGGCCATTGGATATGCTTTCCTCTCATAGATTTAAGTAATAAATATTTCATAAGAATGGGAACAAAAAGTATGTATATTTGAAGAAATCGAGCACAATTAACGTAAATTTAAAAAATATTAAATTTTAACAAGAAATTTTAGTTTTATTAAAAACCACTACAAAACTAAGAATTTTTATTTTAGTTTCTTATAATTTTTTGTATTTTCTAAATTAGTTGACTATTGAGTAAATTTTCTTATATGGAGTTGCTCTAAAAACCATAAGTAACTTTAGCCGGTTATTTTTCTGTTTAGACTATTATTCAAGACTCAGTTCGAACTAAAGCTTTTCGATTTAAAGGGTTAAAACTTCGAAAAACATTCTAAGCTTCATCAGTTTGAAACTGCCTCTTAAAATTACTGATAAAAGTTAAAATTTCAAATTTATAACAGAGTTATATCGAGCTCCTCATAGTTTTGACTTGTTTTATACAAAAATAACAAAAAAAAAAAAATTCCAGAAATCTTAAAATTATACAGAGTAATTTTTTAATAATTTTTGCTAAAATAGCTGAGCATAATTTTAAAGATATTTTCTTAAGTTTATATAAAGATTTTTTCTACTCTGTTTTGCAATACGCCTGTAATAAACCATAATACGAAAGTTATGTAGATCGGATCCGCCGTTTCGAAAATATTTTTATTCTGCTTGTATTTATACGTTCATTAAAGCAAAATATTGTTATACAAAATTTATTTCTGCAGTACTGTATTTAAAGCAACAAATAAATATGAAAATCGGATCAGATGTTATGTACATTCATAAGCAAGATTTTGTTATCCAATATTTTGAACACAAGCATTGAATATAAGGTGCAATTTACATTGAGTCAATTTAGAATAAACTGATAACATTATCACAGTTCAACAACAATAAAAACCATAGAAGAACTGGAGCATATGAAACGTACTACTCACTTAGCAACAGCAACTTACATATGTACGTATTTATGCACATTTTATGTACGTACGTACATACATAACATTAATAAATAAAAATATTAATGCACAGAAGAAAATATTAAAAGTTTTTATTCTTTATATAAAAACTGTACCTCTCTCAATATAGAAAACGGAAGGGCGGCATTACAATAGTAACAGTTAAACATTTTTAATATAAAATAACTTACCATTTCTTTTAGTTAATCCTTACACGGGTGTGAGCTTTGAGGGGTGTCCTCAAAGGGTTCAAATTTAAAATTTAATTCAGCTGAGTTTGATAATTGAAGCAAACAAAATTTTTACTTCAAACAGTTTACAAAAGTGTTTTATAAATTTAATACTTTCTTATAATTTTTTTACTGTTTAATGATTTTTCGTTATAGAAAAATTTTTTGTTCACATTATTTACAACTCGTAGACAACAAAATATGAAGCCTTGAACTGTTTTAAATCTAATAACTACAAGACTTTATTCAGACACTTTTTTTTAAACAATGACTATATCCACTTATGTACATATGTTAAATTTGTATGTGTGTTTGTAAGCACTCGCATTCGACTTTGTTTTTATTTTCATTTAATAATTTATTGCCGGTACAAACAACCTCAATGAATAAATGAAATAAAAGTTTCTATTTTGCAGACCGATCAAAAATCAACTAAAATGCCAAGAAAATGCTCGGGAATCTTTATACTTAAAAAAGTTGTGACTCTGCTGAGTGTTTATCGTCATCCGACTACGAGTGGTAAATAAAATCAAAATAAAAACCAAAAATAAACAATATAATTTGAGTTTTTTCTTTGTCATTGTTTTACACAATTATTCAAGTCAGTTTGTACTGGTAAATAAAAGAGCAAAAGCACAATTAGAGAGAGAGCGAGAGAGGAAGAGATCAACTAAGTGAGCCAACCAACCACTTTGTGATAAGGATAATAAAGATAATTACTTCTAGGGAAGTATGCACAAGAACAACATGTTACACATGTCGGTTTGCTTAAAATAAAACCATTAAATTTAAAAGAAAAACACAGCTGCCTAAAAAGATCAGATACGAGGTTCGCTACTAAACACAAAAGTATGAAAAGTGTGCGAGTTTGTATACAAATTTGCGACCTTAATAGTAAATATATTTTAGATTCGTTTTAAACATGTTCATCTGTTTGTAATGATATCGAAAAATAAAATTGGCTACAGCGGTATAGTCACCTTTTAATATATCATTTTATTTTGAAAACTTGTTAATATGGATATAGTAGAACGTACTTTGTTTAAATTTTGAATAAGTCCCCTTAAAAATGACATTACTATTGGACACCATTTAATTCCTTATACTTAACTGTATAGCTACTTAGCAATACATACCCTGCATAAGCTTATATTCCCAGTCTAGTACGGTATAAAACAGTAAGGTGAATAATGTGAAAATCGCGCTACTATCGGTATACCCTCCACTTTAACCTTATTTTTTATATTTATCCCTATAGTAGACATAGCAATACAACCTCTGAACAAATTTTAAACGTCTGCCTATAACGGCCATATTAGTCAGTACATTTAAAAAATAACAGTATTTTAATGAATAGCACGTCACTTTCGAAACACCTTTTATTCTTAAGTATTTGTTGTAATAGCTTCTATTACGGTTCCAGAAATAGACAATAGGGTTACGTTTTTACATTTTGTGTACGGAATCCTAAAAACAACTACTATTTCTTAGTATTCTGTTATCAAAAAGTAAAAATTAATCCATATCCTTGACCAGAGAATCTTTCGCAAGACTGTGAAATTAAACTAAACAAGAGTGAGTGTTATATTTGGTTATGCCGAATCTTATTTACCCTTCACCATGTATGTTATTCAAGTTTAGTAATGAAGCTCCTATCCAAAAAAAAGTATTACTCGGGTTTGGGAAACCCGAGAAAATGGTGGATAGCTTTTTCCAGAAAAATGTAGGCTAAGTTCCCGGGAAACGGAAAGTTCAAATTCGTTAGCACTTTAAAAAATACCCTGATTGTTTTTAAAATTTTTTGGTTGTGACATTAAAAAACATTCCAATATCTCGTTGCGTGTGAATTCTACTAAATCCATATTTCTTCAAAATGTTGATGTTGGTGTAGATAGTAATCGATATGGAATACAAAATACCTATTTTTAGAATTTTTGTCGTTCTGTCTGTGTTCGCATTACTAAAAACTGCTGGATGGATTTGAATAAAATTTTGTGAGAAGGTCCCTTAGAAACTTGGTTCAAACATAGAACAATTTTTATTTCGCAAAAATATGTGATTTCGTAGAGAAACTAAAGATACCAATGTAAAGTTATCCAATTTTATCGGTATTATGGTACAAGAACAGTTGTTAGTACATTTAATTTTTGTAGTTAGAAAATTTTTAGCACTGTTTACAGAACTCTACAACAAATGTTTAAAAACACATTTTTCTAAATTTTAATTTTAAGAAAATTAGAAATGATACGCGGACGAAGCCGTGGGCACTGCTAGTAAGATATAAAACAGAACTAAAGGTTACTAATTTGTTTAAAAAGGAATTTGAGTTATTCGAAGCCAATTACATTTGAAGCACGAACATAGATAATCATTATAACGCATTGTTGACAAAAAAAACCTACCTGAGTAGAAAGTGAAAAGGTTTTTTTGGAAGTTTTGCAACGAAAACAAGCAACAGTATGTCTAGTAAATTCTTAAGTGCAGTTCTAAAATCATATATTTAAAAAATAATTAATAAAATATTTTT